>OZ024698.1:17612310-18212310 GCA_964016905.1 Perithous albicinctus | reverse complement strand
TAAAAACGACAAAATAAAGAATATTTGTATTACCTCTAGCCTCAATTGATTCGGAATCATTGTTCCAAACATTTCTTTAGAAGCATTCGCTCTAAATAAATCTTTATTCACGCGGAAATTATATTAATGTGTAATCTAATTTTTGTACTTTTTACGTTTTACTTGAGCAAAATTATTCATCGAAACAATATTTCAATTTGTTTTTATTCCAATTCTTCCGTGTTATGGTCGAAACTCACGTCTCTTAATTCAGCAATTTGCTTCTTTAACTCATCCATTTCCAGCCTTACAATATCGCATCTCTCCTCAGTTTCTCGCATCTCTTTAATCACTTGACTGTCGGTTAGAGGAGTTGAGCTGATAGTCGAGTCGCGGTGACCACCCACTTTCATTGGCACTCCTTTGGAATAAATAAAGTGTAATAAAAGATGTAAGTATAAAGTTCTGTGCAGCCAAATATAGTGCACCAAAATATACTGTGAAGAAAAAACTAAAAAAAAAAAAATTGAAAACAATACCTTCACCAACTCCCGCCGAAAGTGGGTACGCCGGAGGTTTTGCAATCTCTTCATTGAGAGGTTCACCATTCCCAAGTGCACCATCGTCATGTCCCTCTTCCTCTTCGTCAGGGATTTCTTCGATACTAAGGGACACATCTGCTACCACATTAATATCTTTCGGTGGTGCAGAAGTGTCCAGTATTGTCTCTTCTTCTTCCCCAATCCTAACACGATCCTCTTCGTTCGCCATTTCGCTGTTAAATCTATCGGAAATTAAATAACTCTCGTTTTCCTTCGAGAGTTCTTCAAGCTTGCTAATATCGTGCTTATTACTTGTAACTTCATCCCAGTGAGACCGAAAGATGATATTTGGTTCGTGTTGAATCCGATTTGATGTACCATATAAATCAGTTATCAGAGATTTTAAATCCGTGAGATTATGAGAATTAGAGTTAAAATATTCTTCTGCTTGTTCGCCAGCGTTTTGTAGATTTAAAGCTCGTACTTCCGGTAATTTTAGTGGTTTCTTTACGTCAAAAAGAGATTCCAGCGATCCAAAGACATCTTTTTTCTTTAGTTCGCTGGAGACGCAAGCATTGCCGTTTATTATTCTTCTCCGTTGCTTGTCACTTTCACGCTGCTGTTGGAAGCGACGCCTCTTCAGGTCCTGAAAGCTCTTGCTACGCTGATAAATGCGATCCGAGGCACTCGTAAAAGGTCCAAACCTTGGAGAATTTACCGAAGAACGAGTTTGATTCCCAGTACACGACTTCCGCTTCTGCAATTATTAATGCCAATCAGCTAGAGGACAAGGAAAGCTTTTTTTTTCAGGTGCGAATTAGCTTTGTAGTCTTCGTTTCACCGTCTTAGGTTTACCTTCATTATTTTACCTTCGAAACAGCAACGTCCTTGGAGGAGGGGGGCTTATCGATGGTAAAATAGAGACGATCTTGTCTTCTTCCAAAGGACGCAGCAGTTTCAAATCGCGTAAGGCAATTTCATAGATGCCAATGTATATGGTCCTTTTTATTTGACGTTTCGATCCGAAGAGGTACAACAAATACTGACGTCTTTTATTTTCATTGAAGAATGTGAAGTCTGCTACCGAAAAATCTTCGTATCTCAGAAATAAAGCGTTTCTGGGCCTTTAGAAAAGCTCAAGCCGAAGCCTCCCTTGAGGGACTTGGAAAAATTCAGTCCGAGTCCCTTGGGGGACTTGGAAAAGTCCAGCCCATTCCTTGGGGGGCTCAGAAAAATTCGGCCCAAGTCCCTCGGGGATTTAACAAAAATTCAGCCCAATGATCGATTATTCTACACGGCGGCAGCGGCAGCGGCGGCGAGATATCTTTATTATATAGAGAGATTACAAATAGGTTCTGGCAACAAAAGAGAAAGTGTGCAGAACTGTTTGAGCATACGAAAAATATACAGTAACTATTGAAACTTATATTGCAAGTATAAGAAACAATATAAGACTCGACGCGTAGGCTATGTATATTGAAGATTGAATTAAATTTAATTCGAGCTTTGCAGACTCACGATATGATAACAAACGAAAAAAGAGCTCTACTGTACCGAGTAACTGGAATTTAGTGATGGCGGTGCTCAATATGTTATGTAGTTCATCACAGCCGTGCAACAGTGGCGCCAAGAGTGTGTGCAATCAGCCGCCATAGACCCTGAGGAAGTCTATCGCCCGAGAGACTGGATGAACCTCGGGTAAGTTGGAAACTCGACGAGAATAAATTGTGAAAGGTCTGACGGGGGAATCTCGAGCGATTACAGGCTCTGGGCTCACCGGGAAACGGTCTATCCTCTGCTCGAGGCTCTCGAGGTGAGACTCCCGGCATCGGGATACCGAAATCGCGGCGCCGACGACGACGTCCTCGCGATACTTGGTCGCACGCTCTGCCAACAATTTCTTTTTTTTTTTCCTCTTTTTTTTTTTTTTTTTTTGTTGTAATGCGGTACATGAAATTTCCGACTGACAGCCGACTCGCTTTGTTACAATCGCTAACACGTCACGTTAACCCAGTGCTGCTTTCTCGTTTTTGCTCGAGTTTTTCTTTCGAAATTCCGTTCGAATAAGCAGCAACCCTCTTTGAAACATATTCTTTGGCCTAACTTAGAAGGAATCTACTTTAGAATGACTCGTAGACAGTGGTACAAATGACCAATGTCTGTGATATTTTTGACTTTTGTAGCGTAGCAAAGATCCAGCGGAGCGACGAGAAGGACAGTCTCGAATGAAGATTGTCAGATGGCTACAAACAGAGCGGGTGTTACATGCGAGAGTATCGCATTGTCAAAAGTGTGAGAGTGACACCAACGGAGGCAAAGAGGAAAAGCAGAAAGGCGTTTAATACGCTTGTAGACCTTCGGAATGAGTAGCAGCAACGCCGGCGTCGCTGATCTCTTTCATCTGCTCGAGTCAAATAAACTCGCAGACGTCGAAGAGATCAAGAAGGTCTTCCACGAGCACTTTTTATCCAGTAAGCTCTTATACATTTTTCTTATAGCTTTATTCTTTCTACAAGAAACTTCTTTTAGTCAATACGTGTAGGAGGCAAAACACGTCAAGTTGGCCAACCCAATTTTTTATCTATAGAAAATGTCCTCAAAGTTATTCAGAATGTTGGTCTGGTTGAAGAAAAAATGTAGGAATTTTTTCAGATTTTTTAATTGCATATTCCAGCCATTGAAAATCACTGAAAATAACCATTGTTTATTTTTTAACGCCAATACCACGGCTCGCAAAAAAAAAAATCACAAGTAAATCAAATTTTGGATTTTCAGTGTACTTCTCAACAACATTTTTTGTAAAATTCTCCGATTTAATTTCATACTATTTTTCAATTAAATAAAGTTGCCACTTTTTTCCCTCCGAAACGGCATTTCCGATTTTGCTGAAATTTTCACGTTTTGTTCTTTGAAATATCTAGAATTTTAGAAAAATTGGTGTGATGGGCGGCAATTTCATAACTTATTGAGGCAACAAATTAAATTGAACCAGAAACCAGTAAAGATGAATGACGTGAAGCAAGGATTTTCGTTAACTTATCCCATAATTTATCGAGTATTGATAATCATTGCTTTACTTACTTGATAAATAATAAGTTGGTTACTCTGCAGCTAAAGACAATTGGCTGGTGAATGGACTGTTCGACTATTATCTCTCGACGAATTCTCTGAGATCGATAGAAGTATTGGCGGGTGTGCGAGAGCCGCACGACAAACATTTACTCGATCGGTTAGCCGAGACGGTCGGAAAATCCGGCAGTCATGGCCAGAGAGTACAGGCACTCACACTGCTCGGGCACGTGGCTCGGCGTCAACCAACCTGGCTGTACAAACTCGCCAATCACACGCTGTTCAGCCAATTGCTCAAGCTGCTCAAGGTAATTACTTATTGATATTACCATTAAGTAACGAAAAACTGTCGAATAATTTTCAGCGGTTGCGTATCGCTTTTAGTTGCAGTTAGTTTTGTTACCATCCCTGTAATGAATTGTAAAACTGTGACAATCGATCCGGAGAATTGAACAATTAATGTCTTGTTTAAAGCTCGAGGGAGACACGCTGTCACTGATGAGCGCGCTTCTGTTACTCGTTACGCTCTTGCCGATGCTGCCGGCAGCGTTGGGTCCCTATCTTCAAGAGATCTTCGAGGTTTTCGGGCGTTTAACTTCTTATCATCAGTATCAATCATCCAGCCTCACGCCTGCCTCTAGCTCCAATTGTATCGACAAGGACCAACTCTACCTCCTTCATTTGCAGGCAAGAATTACAATTTCGAATTTTATATTGCTTTATTCACTTCGCCCACATACCAGTTGAATCCCGACTCTTGGCAGTTTTTTTTCCACAGCTTGTTTCACTTAAAATATAATTTATTCTGACTGGTTGACCAATTTTCTTAATTTAATAATCATTGAGAGTTCGAATATCGCGCGTCTAAAGGCTGTAGGGACTTATGCACCAAAACATTTATGGTAACATTTATGGAGGTATTAGAAGACTTGGAAAACAAGGGTACCTGAAGTTCCTCGGCATTACTCATACTTACAAGCTTAGCGAGAACGTCTTTTGTTCGATATCTCGCGACACCAGCGGATATCGGCTTACCGGAAAATTTCCACTATTCACCAGGTCGGACTCTACAGCCTATTTCACAGACTGTACGCTTTGTACCCCTGCAACTTTATCGCTTACCTGAGAACCCAGTACACCCAACGTGATCAACTAGCAACGTTCACGCATACGATAAGACCAATGTTGGAGTCAGTGCGAATGCATCCGCTGCTAGTTACCGCTTCCAAAGATCAAGAGACTAACGCGGCGAGATGGAAAAAAATGGAGCATCACGACGTTGTCGCCGAATGCGGACGTTTCGCGGTCGATCGAAGTCGCGAGGAAGTTCTGGGTCCGAGTAATCCTCGCGCAACACCGATTCTAGAACACGCTTACACGTATACGCCGGTCAGTGGATCAGGGGGCTTGTCGGCTACCGGAACGAACAACGGCGATGAGGAAATCTTCTGGTCACCGAGCATGGCTGTTCCTCCGCAGAGTCCGCCGCCCTTGCAGCCAACAGGCCACGAACCACGCTCGACACCTTCTACGCCTAACAACAATAGAAGTAACTCGTCTCCACCGGAAGCAGCGGTTGAAGCAACTCCGGAAACGACACCCGTCAAGGTATAAATTCGGTTTCACCAGTTTAATATAAGCTTTCTTTTGAAAACGTGTATAAACCGTTTTCGAACTCTTGATACCCGAATGATCTGATTGTTTCGCTGAAAGCTCCTTAAAACATTGTAATGAGATTCATGCGATCCATTCGATTTTCGTTAGTTTTCTAATAATCATACATTCTGAGAGTAGGATATGCGACAAGGAGTGACGAGACAAGCACCCGTTGGTTCAACAGCAGTTCGAGCACTCAGTGCTCTGGGGAATGGTGCTTTATCCGGAATCTCGAGACCAGCGACTCCTACGCCTCTAATTTCTACGGGTTCGGCCTTTACGGTAACAGGCGTCGGTGGTGGTGACGGTAATGTACTGTCACAGAAGATCGGCAAACTAGTCGCCGAGAGACAGAGCGTACTTCAGCAGACGCAGAGACCGTCCTTCAACGCTCCCGAGAGTGTCGGAAAATTGTTGGAGAGCAGTCCCAATCAAAATGGGAAAAATGACTCCTGGAACGAGGATCAAGAAGTAAATAGAACAATTCACAAATAATTACAAAATAATAAATAATGTATTTAAATATCACTAAAGGGGTTGATTGCACCAATACAACTTACGGTTCATCATAACAGGTTTTGGAAATTGTGAGTTCACAAGCCGACAGGTCTGAGAGCCTAACTTATATCGACAAAGAAATGGAGAGTTACAACGAGGAGATTACACGAGGTGCTCGAGCAGATCTGTCCCGAAAAGTACAACGGATTCGATTTCATTCCCAGTGTCAGCCTTCCGCTCCGTGTACCATAGTCTATCCTTTGTACAAGGTAAATTCCAACAAACAGTATCATATTTACCACGGAATTTCGTAATTGTATTTTTCTACAAATACAATTTAAAAAATGCTGAATAAAGTAAAAAATCATACTTAGAAAAATGTCCGATGTGTTCTGATCACGTGTCAACATTTTAATTTCTGGATATTTAATGGATAAAGCCGATTTTAAAAAATGTACAGGTACGTAGAGCTAAATCCTGTTCGGACATGAAGGTTCAGAAGAAAATTGACCTAGGGACAAACAAAATGCAGAATATTAGCGGACAAAAACGTACAGAGGAGAGCGGGACGCAGACCTGCGAGGTCATACCCTACGAACATTTGCTCGTCGGAATATTGTCCCAACGAAGTAACGAACAACAACATCCACTGAGACAGAATTCCGATTCTAGGCTTTCACCGAGTTCCATGCTCGATCGCTACGTTGAGGCCTGTGCCCGTTTTAGCAGTTCGTCCAACGGTGGTAGGCAAACGATATCATGTACCGCGATTACACCGAAAACATGGTGTTGGATGCAAGATTTTCACGAATACTAAAAATTGCAGAAAAATCTAGACCAAAGTTGAGAAAGAAGGGCATCGAAGATGACGCCAACGAAGACGCGAGTGAAGACGGTGGGCTCGACGCTGATTCTGCAAATCAACAGTTGCAGCTCATGCAAATGCAACTGCAATTCGAGAGACAGAGGAGGGAAGTTCACGCAGAGAGAAATCGGAGACTGCTTGGAAAATTAAGGGACTCGAGAGCTCTCGAAGAATACAACGCCGCCTTAGTAAGTGTATGAATATATAATACATTTGGTGTATATGAATTTATCGACACGCAGAATATCCGCAAGAAATGCGAATTATATTTTTATTTAGAACGGACATTTGTGATATTTAAGCAGGTTCGAATCAGGGTTGTTCCAAGATAAAAATCTGATTTTTTAAAATGCTAAACTAGAAGTCTTGGTACATGCTCACACAGAGTTTCCAAGGATTTTACTGTACAGTTTCCGAAATATTAATTAGTAATGACACTGAATTTAACACGTGGATGAAACATACATGATTTTTCTGATCTCGATTTTTTTTTCTATCACTTAAAACCGAAATGCACGAAAAAAAACTTGGAGTTTGTGCGTCAATAAATATTTCATTTTATTCCGCGTCTACAGACCGATCGACTAAGAATAGCGGAAAAAGAAGTAGACGGCTTAAAGAGCGAATTAGAGAAAAGCAAAAAGGACGCTCGAGTGGCAGAAGACAAATACACAGAAGCCCTCCGCCACTGGCAATCGAAGGTAAATATTTAAGTGACAAAATCAATTCATGTTGAGACGAAGATTTTAATATATACTTGCAATGTAAAATTTCTAGTGCGTGGAAGAGCAACAGCAAAACCGAGTTCTGCGTAATCGAGCGGAGACTTTCGAGCTGGAGCTAAAGAATGAAAGGAAAAAGTTGACGGAATGCGAGCACCAAACGCGTGCTGCAGAGGCGGCCTTTTTCGATGCTGCGCATAAGCTTAAAGGCGCTCTCAAAGCTGCCAGCCGGGGAGAAGAGTTGAAACGTATTCTCGACAACGTACAAAAGAGATTCCTCCTTTTTGGCGAGGTGAGAAAAAAAAACAAAAAAAAAAAAAAAAAAATTTTCTGTATATGTAAGGTAGTTAAGTCACAAATCGTAACAGACTTTACATCATGTAATTGTTACGACACATGCTGTAATCGAAAATGCTTCGCTACTGTTACTTAATGCATAATTGTCCAAAAAAACGATTACAAAAATGTTTTGAAAAATTATATCGCATATTTCCGGTTGATAGGCTCAAACAAAACTCCAGGAACGGACGGTGGGACTCGTGCCAATGGCGAGACAAGAAGCCGCCCAGATTCAACGCTCCTATTCCGAGGAATTATCCAGTAAGTGAATTGTGGGTTAATTCAGGAAATCGCAATTGCAAATCTCTAAAGCGGGCAATAAGAATTTGTCGGATTTTACAGATTTGCGCCGTCAACTTGACTCGCGAGCTTCCCTTATTGAAGCATTAAGAGTGCGGCTTGTGGAGTTGGAAGGTCGAGAAGCGCGTAAAGAAACTCAGCTGGTGGATCAACAGCGCCTTCTTCAGGAGGCCAAGGAGCGTCACGAGGCGGAGCTTCGTGCCGTCGAATCAAAGTACAAGGCGCAAGTGGAGATAAATCTTTTGCTAGAGAGACGTATATTGGAGCTACACGGTTACCTAGAAGTGGCGACTGCCTCGGCCTCGCCAAAGGAGCGTTCGCCCCCGCTTTCCGGGAGTCTTGCATCCTCAAGCGAGGGAAGTCTCGCGTTTCATTCCGGTGCGGGTTTAATGAGCGATTGTTGCGACTCTGCGGGAGAAATACCAAATTTGCAGGCTATCGTTGAGCCCGCACCTTCAACGAGCCAAGCCACAACGCCGTCCCGCACAAAACGAGAATAGACCAAATGCGCGACAAAACAAATATAAATGAAAGAAAGAAAGAAAGAATGAGAAGAAATTGTACATTGATCAAGGCCTTTCGTGCCGCGCCAGTGCCCCCTCGCGAACCTTATCGCTTATGCTCGGGGTTCGAAGAATCGAGGCAGCAGCGCCTACCGGAGGAAAGTTATTTAGTAGCTTCTAATCGAACCATAGGTTATAATCATGAATCCCATGGATAAATTTAGTGTCGCATGATCGACGATTGCCGAACATTTTCTCTGCTCGGGTGTGTGCGTTTCAGACGTCTCGCTGTTTTCTCCATCATCACTCTCGAGCGGCGCCCTCGTCGCCGCGACTCCGAAGCTTCTTCACGACGAATCACACTCTCTGAACAAAAAATAATAATAATAATAATAACAATAATAATAAAAAGTTGAAATATTTTGTGAGCAATCGTAAAATGGTCGTTTTAACCAGCTATGCCTCTTTATTACTATTTCATTATTTTTTTACCTAGCATATTGAAGCGGGTACTACGGATCGTGAAAAAAATGTCAATACAAAGAAAATCGATACGAAAAATCGACATTTTATGAACGTTTATGAATATATAAGCGGAATGCATCTTTTTAAAGGAACTGTCCGATATTTTCTAGCGAAAGTACCGATCAAAAAGGTGGCATTCACTACACTGAAATAGTCGTTCGGGAAATATTGTGGAAAAAAAGCTTCCGTAAGCGGGATCTTGAAAGAAAAGAGTTTTTCGCATCAATCTCAATTCTGCAGTAC
Source organism: Perithous albicinctus (assembly GCA_964016905.1). Taxonomy (NCBI): domain Eukaryota; kingdom Metazoa; phylum Arthropoda; class Insecta; order Hymenoptera; family Ichneumonidae; genus Perithous; species Perithous albicinctus. The sequence continues at coordinate 18,203,069 of OZ024698.1, read as the reverse complement.
GTAAAACTTTTCATTTTCTCGACTAGCTTTGAGTTTCCGAATATTCTTGGTCCGAAAATTGAGTTTTATCACTTTTGCACTCGTGGAGGTTTCGACTCCCCGGAAGGGAGCATATCCGTTCTATGAAGAGGAAGACTTCGGGCTTGATGAACGACTTAGAGGTTCCAAAAAAAAACCCACACTCTTGTATCTTTGTTCAATAAGAAGAAAAAAAGGAAAGGTAGAAAATCCTTCCAAAATGTCGTTTCTAATTTAGAGACGGTACATCGTATCGCAACGTTCAGTCAACACAAATCGAGGTATAAAAAACAAATTTATTATCGCGTATAACGAATTACCAGTATAATTAGTGATATACGGCGGTTAAAATTTATCGTCGTAATACTGAGCAGCTAAGCTTAATTCGACGTATCACATCCACGGAATCTAAAATATTGTAAATCTCAGAAATGTTTAAGGATATCCCTTCCTAATCGAATTCCTCTTTCATTGAGTTGCGACTCCGCTAGATCGCGGATTAAGGTCTCAATTCTGGTAAAAATATCCTTAATGCGTGTCATGCAGTGCGTCGAATTTACATCGTGCGTGTAGGAGTTTCGATAGTATTTTTAAAAAATAAATAAATTAATTAGAGGATTGCGCGAGCCCATCGAAACTTGGAATACTCGCGAGCCGTATTAGTAGCGCGCGAGGAATGAGGTCCTATTTACCCCGTGCTTCAGTTACAAAACACGATAGTCACCCATTGTGATATGGGATATTACTTAAGGAAAAACAAATGCTAAGGATAAAGCTACGTTGATCTCTAGACACCGGCAATTTTCAATAAGTTTGAAGCTCCTGGCTCGCCGTCATAAGAATCGCGTCGCTCGGCGTTGCGTAACTCGCCAAATCTGTAACAGGAAATGCAACAACGAGGTAGGAAGGTGTGAGAAACACTATAAATTCTTAATATTGAGTTAATCAATGCATGCGGCATTTTATTCAAGTTTGATGGAAGGTTGTATTAACAATTGCATGCTTAAGATTTCATTCCTCATCACTTACGATTATGTCCCTGGTGAATGGGATACGCTTTGGCTTTTCGTAGTAATAATTGAAGCACCCAATATACGCTCAACCAGGCGAGAGCACCGGCAGAGAAAGCGCGGAACGTTATCACACCTCCGTACGTGTCAATAAGCCTACCGCACAACAGACTGCCGCATGCGACACCTGAAATCATATGAGAGGTAAATGAACAAAATTGCGCACTGACGTGAGACGGTCCGAAATGGCACAGTATGATGCAAATGTGATAACGAGAGATTTCACTAACCGATGCCTTCGAAGACAGCACCGACGAAACCCTGCATCGTCGCTCGTGTACCCGACGGTGCAACTTTGTCGCCATACGAAACCATTGTTGGCCAACATAGTCCAAGCGTCGGGCCGTGCAGAAGCTCCACTATGAGAAACATCCAGGCATTCGACACAAGGCTGTACGCCATAAATCTGACGGCGTATATGAGAAGGACTAGACTCATAACGTTAATGTGGCCCAGTTTTTTTAGAACTCTTCCCGAGATAAAGTTAAACGGAAGTTCACCGAGGAAACATTGAACTCCCGTCATGAGGCCTTGAAGAGTCTTGAGCCATACGGCTTCCTTTTCAGGCACCAAATCTTCCGTATACCAGAAGAGAAAATTCCAAACTACGCCTGTGCAAATACCGGCACCTATGCACCAGAAACCGAACACCAGGACACGGCCTTCCCTCGCGACTGCACTCAACTCCCAAAGTACGGACGGTTCGTTTTCAGAATAATCTACCGATTTCTGAAATTTACAAAAATCCCTTTTAGCTTATCTTAAATGTCTTATCTAAACAGTTAGAAAAATTCATTTAAATTTAGCACTTATTTCTCGAGTGAACAACTATTCGAACTCTATCGTACGATCCGTTTGTACGTACCTTTTTCAGCGTCGCTGACACAATCATATCGAATATCATTGCAATCAGCATAATATAAAATATACAGGTATAATCTTTTGCAATCGCGCCACGACTGAGTATGTCGACAAGATACCCGGCGCTTATGCCGAATATCCCGAATCCGATACTACCCCACATCTTTTGTTTGCCGTACTCCTTTCGTCGTTCGTCACCTGGAAAAAGATAAAAAAAATGAAAGATACTCGACCTGACAATACAACGTCGATCTCAGACTCTAGAAAAATATGGACAAAAATGGACTCTTGGGCGCTAATGGGCTAAAAACATTGAGGAAATGGTAGATTTTTATAAAATGATAAATAAGGGATTTTGGATTTTCGTACCGAGAAGGTCGAAGCAGATAGCATCGCCTATGCTGACCACGACGGCCATTCCCACCCAGCTCACGATTGCTGCCCACAGAAACAAATGGAACTGGTAAGTCGAGGTCAAAGACGGATTCTCGGCACCCTCGACCTCCTGCAACATTTTCTTCAACGCAATTGAGTCGTAACATTCGGCTATGCACGACGTACGGAGCTGGGAGTTGCAGATAGGCTTGTGTATAACATCGTCAGAAAACGACACGTTTCTCAGCCGAACGTCCACGCATTTTCCAAGCTGCAAGTCCTTGTCCATACTAAATTCAGTGTTGAAGTCAAAGTTTGCGCCATCTGTTACGTTTGTGTTGACGAGGCCGCAAAATTGAATCGCTTTCCAACCGCTACAGAGCTCTGTGTAAGCTTTCGACGTGGCATTGCAAGCGAGCTGCTCAAATAAGAAATGGACAATTAATCGAACAATGAGCGAGCGAGTAACATTTTAGCCCATTTTAAAACAAAGCTTCCTTTATGGGCAAACAAAACAAATAATTTTCTTTTTTGTAATCCAGTTACTTCGTTAAAATTTGATTTCTATCAATGAACTAAAAACGAAATGCAAACTAACGATAAGAGACTCACATGGCATCTAGAATTCGTAGCGTTAGTTGTTATCACACTATTAAGAACGTTTTTTGAAAATCCATGAGGCGAACAAACTTCCATGAACGCCGCGGCATTGTCGCACTTTACGGTCACCGGTGCGGTAACGTGTACTTTGGGAATGAAATTTATGAGAAAAAACGATATCGCCAGTACGGCCTGAAATATTAGAAAGAACGTTTTGTGCAATCTGTATTTATCGGCCAGACCGCCGAAGAGTGGTTTGGCTATTAAGCCTGAGATCGGTAAGACTGTGTAAATGGAGCCGACTAGAAAACCAGAAAAGCCCAACTGTTTGGCTATCGTGGGTAGGAAAGGTACGATGGGTCCGGTAGCTGTTGACAAATAACAAAAGTTTTATTAATCATCTTTTTTTTTAACAATTTGGCAGGTCACTTATTTTCTATTTATTTACCGAACAATCAAGCCAATGAAAAAACACTCTTAACTTAATCATTTCTTTATTGATTCTGCATTTTGTACCAAGAGAACAATGTAAGCCAAGTATAACTTTATTGAATTATTTTTGTGTTCAATGTAAGCCAAGTATAACTTTATGATGTAATAATTTGACTTGATATTGATTTTTTATTCTCATCAATTTAGTCTACTGTGTACAGCTCGAGCTCTGTATAACAAATGAATTTATTTCAAATTTCTTGAGAATTTCAAATTTTTAAGTTGGGGCAAAAAATTTAAATTAAAAAAAATCATAAAGAAAAAGCTTCAGTAAAAAAATTTAAAAAATTATGGAGCAAATTATTATATATTTAATAATAAACAATAAACTTGAAAGTAAAAGTAAAAAGCTTAACAAAGAAAATTACTGATGAAAGGTGTCATTATTATCTTTTTTTTTCAATTAGTTTGCTTAAGTTTTTTTTTAAATCAATTTTTCCAAATTAAATTGGCTGTTTTGAACTTAAAATGAAGATTAAGCAAAAGAAAAAAAAAATAAATGATACACAAATCTAAAAAATTGTAGACTAGAATGTGGGAGTATTTAAAGCGTTACAAGTATATAATTGAAAGATCGAAGAAACAAAATTCTGGATGAATATTTCTTTGGTTATTTTTTTTTTGCCAAAAATAAAAAAATTAAATATATTATTTCTGCAATTAGTTAAAAGCATTTTGGATGAATAATGCAGAAAATTGAGATAACAAGAAAAGCATTGTAAGAACAGTGAAACAACTGATAGAAATTGTAATTGGAAACCTGCATGTCTGGTAAATATACGTGATACCTCTCTGATATGAAATTGCAATTGTGCAGATCCATTTTGTTTGCTGATAAACAAAGTTTTCTTATCACAAAAACAATTCTTTTCTTTTTTAATTGCCATTACCTGAAATAGTTTAGAAATGTTGATTCACTGACAAGTTGGTCCTATAGATTGTTTATAAACTCACCTGCATTGTAGAGGAAATAATGCGCCTTTATGGGCACAAGTTCTCTGTTAACGTGGTCCAACATGATTACTCCTTGTATTTTATTCTCATATAATGTCTGTAATGCTTGCCTATTTGATTATTCCGATTGTGTCTCTTTTGTTTTTTTTATTGCTATCCCAGAGATAAGAAGCCTGGGAATCTTGACCTTTGTTCTCTAGAATGATAGAATGACATGAAAATGAAGAGAGTTTCTACCGTTGAGCTAGATAAAACACTAACGATCATCATACAGCTCATTATCCAGTTAACAAAAATTATAGTCGATAAATAAACCGCCCACCTGTGATTCACTACGTGCGATAACCTAAGTAGATATTTAGCTGTAAAAAAGAATGAAAAAAAAAGAGCAAATAGTGTCTGATTGAATTGTCGAATATAAGGATATGAGACAGGAAATATTCACGTACCATCAATTAATTAAATTGCCCTCGTTTTGTTCTTCGGCACCGAATTCACTGGAATCGGTTTTTAGGTTTCTTAGATAATATCATGTTGAACTGTACACTTTGCCGAGTAGTCCTTCGCGGCACGATATACACCAGCTCGCAGCTGGTTGCGAAGTGACGACAATGTCGCCAATCACAAAACGCACACCCACTACATGGATAACGTACTATACCGGCTGATTCAAAATTACGTCGTTCCATATATCTCTCTCAGACTGTCCATAAGCGTAAGAGATAAGAGAGATAGCTGAATCTTTGATGATCAGAGAGTATTGTTCTTCGTCATGATTGATTTTTTCGAATAAAAGGCGAAAACGACAGACTGCACAATTCTCAACTTCTGATAGCAAGATGTGAAACATATTTTTCATTTTACTCTCTCATTCAGCCGTAAGCGCGATTAATTCTATCTTTCTCGGTCTTATACTTGTTTCACGTTCCCTGGTGATCGAAACTTTTCTGTCGATAATACAGTGATGCTTTCTGCACGCTGTTTTTTTTTTTGGCGTCAAAAAATAAACAATAATTATCTTCAGAAATTTTTAATTCCTGGAATATGCAATAAATATGTGAAAAAATTCCTACGTTTTATCTTCAACCAGAACCAACATCCTAAATAAATTTCGGGACGTTTTGTTGACATGAAAAATAGTTAACTAACAGGATATTTATCTCCATAATTGAAAATCTTAATGAATCTTTTTTCTGTTTTTTTCTTAACTCTCGAAATACGCAGATTTACAAACGGTCAAATAAAGTGTATACATTTTCCAAAATCCAACGTTTTATGGACAAATTGTTATTAGAATAAATATTAGTCGAATTCTCTATAAATCATAAGGAGATTCTAAAAATAAGAGGGCACACGCAACTTGTAACAAACCGTGTTTTAATTTCTGTCATCGATACACATTTACAATATATATATTTATATATGTATATATTTATAGGTCTTATTATATTTATCAATATATCTTTATTGATAGTGGTGGGTAATAATGTGTAGATTTATTTTTCGCATACTGTAAAGTTTGTCATTCATAATTTGTTAAACTTTCACGCTTTACACTCACACGATCATCACGCACACACCGCGCCCGCGTTTTTTCTTCTGGTCAAACAATCGTTCAATCGCTCGCTAGCTCTGCATTCCTCGGGAATTATTTTCCAAGACAGCATTTCATTTCTACACGTATAGCGTCGATTAGGGGATATGTATCTTATGTACAAAGAAACAATCTACGACAGCATTTTATCTATGCGACGTTCATTGTGGTAAGTCGTTAAAACAATTAGCGTGCGTATACTATTATACCTAAAAAAAAATAATAATCCATCGACTTAATCGAATGTTTTTCGCCATTTTTGGGACGCAGATCGCGAGTGGCTACTACGCTTCTCGCCTTTGGTACATATAAAATGAATGAAGGTAGAGAGAGAAAGAGAGAAAAAAAAAAACAAAATACATATATTTAATCCGCGGATACTTTCGATATATCGCGATTCGCGACCCGACGTGTCTACTAGCTACTTACCTCGTATATTTATATACATATTACTACACATAATACGGGGGAATATTCTTCTTTCTTTAAGTTACTAAATTCTGATAAACGTGTATAAAATTCCGTAGAATCGTGTCGTAATTAAAAAAGCAAAAAAAAAAAAAAGAAACTAATATCATTATAGTTGCGTAAAAACATGAGAGTGTGAGAACGGCCTCATTATCAGCCACGACATAGTGTCCTTTTGCCTATAGAGAGCTTGACAAAACACTTGTTCGAGTCTCGCGCAATCTACCAACAGGGGGTGAGATAAAAATGAAAATAAAACTCGAGAATCACTGTCACTGAGAGAAAAATGCTGTGGCAATTGAAGCGCGGTTTTTCACTAATAAGGAAACATTAATAAGTGTCCAACACCGACTTCGTTCACTCTGATATACATTGCAGAGCTCAAATATCTAAGAGACACGTTTTTTAAATCGATAATCATCAAAATATAAGGGGTGAATCAGCCCCCTGAAGATTGATGTAGAATCAAAGGTATAATATCGATTTACGTTCATATACGTGTATATCATTCTAACTTTCATTGAAATCTCTCGAGTACTTCTACGTAAATAACATTTTCGGTCGATCTTCCACCAATCTTTGGGATGCGTTTTCACCCCTTAAATATGGACGGTTGCCGATCAAAAAGAAAAAGAAAAAAAAAAAAAAAAAAAAAAAAAAAAAACATCCGCGTATTCAACAATTTGGAGCTCCAAATCATGTATCAGAATGAAGAAGATCGAAGTCAAACACTTGGCAATATTTCTAAGATCCGTCGGGGCCCTCGTCGAACCGTTTTTCGCTAAACTTCAGTCTCTAAGATCTTAACGGCTAGAGCCACGAGGGTCGATGATGATGAGATGGTGGCTGCAGCGCATACAGGGAATGAATGTACTGTTGATAAGCCGCAGGATCCATCCCAAGGTTAGGACCATGCGGGCTCACGTAGGCGGAAACCGGTGGTCCATAAGCGGCAGGTCTCTGTGTCGAATGTAGAAAATGCGCCGGATAACTACGCGGTTGTTGATTGTTCAATTTATTGCACGCTTGCTGAGCGGCCTCGGTAACGGGTGTAGCCTGTTGCTGCTGCTGTTGTTGCTGCTGCTGTTGCTGTTGTTGCTGTTGTTGCTGCTGCTGTTGCTGTTGTTGCTGCTGCTGCTGCTGTTGCCGCAGCGCCATACTGTAATAACTATTGGGATTTCGAAATTCGTCAAGAAAGGCGTAAGCCGCTGCTGCGGCGGAAGCGTCCTTGTCATAAAACGAGGAACTGTTGGTGGTACCAGCTGGCGTCGCGAAGTTAAAAGCGCTGCCACCTGGCGTAACAACCGAGGGATTTTTCAGTCCTATAGAATCGGTCGACGCGCTCGAATACTGGGAAAATCCGGGCATTCCCGGTGCCGCCGTGCTTTGTTGTTCCGCCGCGAGTGTTGCTGCAGCAGCTGCAGCATTCTGCTGCTGCTGCGCCTGTTGTTGCTGCTGTTGCTGTTGCTGCGCTTGCTGATGTGCCTGCTGCTGCTGAGCTTTGGTTTTCCTCGTTTTCTTTGCTCTGACTGGAGCTGGAGCGGGCGCCGGCGTTGTCGTCTCTGCGACGGTTCGTCTCGACATCGCCTGCATACTCTGCATATTCTTCGCTGCAGCCGCGTTTTGCAAGCTCTGCAGGAGATTTAGATCGAGTTCGGACGTTACAGTTCCGGTACCACGTCCGTAACCCAATGGATCAGACTTTGTGGAGGGTCTGGGAATCGCGAGTAATTGCTGCTGTTCTTTTCCACCTCTGCCCACAAGACCGAGGCTCAAACGAGCATAAGCTGGGTTTCCTGCCACAGAGTCGGCCAATCCGGCGAAACTAGGATCAAACTGAGCGCTCGACACAGCTTCGGACTGCGCAAGTCCCAACATCGTGTCAAAACCAAAACCCTGCTGTTCCTGCGCGGTTCTCGAATTATCCTGACTTAAACTACGCACTGTATCACTTGCAGGCTCATTGTACATACGTTTCTTAACGGGCGCGAGACTGGAGGTATTGCTTGTCGTTCCCGAACTCTTGTTACTAGCATCGAAGTAGTGTGGCGACGGATAAACAGGCCGCAAGCTAGGATTCGGCATTGGATAAGGAGGAGCCTGGAATCCACCAGCTTGCTGATACAGCGTTTCGTGACCCGAGAGATTTTGCTGGAAGCTCAGAAGTTGTGATTGCTGTTCTTGCGAGCGAGCCTGCGCGTATTTCTGAGCATTTAATGTGTTATTGGGATCGCCAAAGTGCTGCCGTTCTTGCGTTTGAATTTGATGTTGTTGCTGTTGTTGCTGCTGCTGCTGCTGCTGCTGCTGCTGCTGTTGTTGTTGTTGTTGCTGCTGCTGCTGCTGTTGTTGCTGCTGCGCCTCTGAAGCTCCGAGTCTCGTTGCCGTTCTTTGTGCGTCACTGCTGGCTTGACTCGTCGCGGAAGCACGCTCGTTACCCGAAAAATTATTCCCGTAAGTCGGGGGATAGTGATTCGTCGACTGGTAGACCTGATGGTTGGCGTTAATACCAAGAGAAGCCTCCGTTTGAGTCACGAAGTTTCTCTGTTGCTCCTGCAGCTTCTCCCCGGCGTCTTTGAGATACTCCGCTCTGCGATCGGCCTCGCTCATAGCAACGGTTGCCGATGTTTGCTGCAAATACGAGGAGTGATTCTGCTTAAAGCTCTGTTGGTACGAAGCCGTGGTTGTTGGTGGCTGAGCATAATCTTCGGCGCTTTTCGAAGGTTGCACGTAATTCGCGCTCTGCCTCGGCGAGGGTTGAGAGTAGCTGGACGATTGTCTGGAAACTGGAGGTGCCAGACATGCCGCAGTCTGTTGGGGCGACGGTTGAGCGTAACTTCGCACTTGTTGCGGCGATGGTTGCGAATATTGGGCCGTAGCACTTGTCTGTTGCTGTTGTTGTTGTTGCTGCTGCGGCGATAATTGCGAGTAATTGGGCGGCCCCTGCGGCGAAGGTTGTGAAAAATTAGCAGGAGCCTGAGGCGAAGGCTGCGAATACTTGGGCGGTTGCTGCTGCGGCGATGGCTGAGAGTAATTGATACTCTGAGGCGATGGCTGCGAATAATTTGGCGGTGGCTGAGGCGAGTGCTGGGAATAACTCTGCGAAGATTGCTGGGGCGATGGTTGCGAGAAATTTCGTGACTGGGGTGACGGTTGAGAGTAGTTGGCTGGTGGTTGGGGCGATGGTTGCGGATAATTGCTCTGTGCCTGCGGCGAAGGCTGTGAATACGCAGCTGGAGCAGCGGACTGTTGTGGAGAAGGCTGAGAGTAGCCAGCAGGCTGTGGCGATGGCTGAGGAAACGCGGATATTGGTTGAGGCGAGGGTTGCGAATAACTCGCCGGCGTTTGCGGCGATACTTGCGAATAGTTCGGCAACGGTGGCTTCGGCGATGGCTGAGAGTACGGAGAATGAGGAGACTGTTGCTGCTGCGGCGAAGGCTGCGAATAATCCGGCGGCAACGGCTGCGGTGAATTTTGCGAATACGGTGAATGCTGCTGTTGTGGCGACGGCTGCGAGTAACTCGGTGGCGGAACTTGTTGGGGTGATGGCTGCGAGTAATTCACAGCCGTAGTTTGCTGAGGCGAAGGCTGAGAGTAATTCGGCGGTGTTGGTTGCTGCGGGGACGACTGCGAGTAATTCGCAGCAGGTGGTTGTGGCGACGGTTGCGAGTAATTCGCGGATGGTGTTTGCGGCGAATTTTGTGGATAAACTGATGATTGCACAGACTGTGGGGACGCTTGAGGATAAACCGGTGATGGTTTCTGCTGGCCACCGGTTGATTGCGCAAAGGTTTCGCGTTGCGGTGAATTTTGCGGGAAATTGTTCTGCGGCGAAGGTTGAGCGAAGGTGGGTGAGGAAATTTGACGATAAGCCTCGCCAACGTTCTCAGGAGTTGAAGATTTTTGGTAAGATTGATGGGATGATTGTTGAGTATAGAGAGGCGTTTGGTCGTAAGCCGCGGAAGATGGATAAGCAGGTGATAGCGGATGATTATGAGGTGAGGGAGAAGGAGGCAGTTGAGCGCTGTAACGCGGCGGTGTCGCGTAAAAAGGACTGTTATAAGGACTGCTACCGGTTGACAAGGCATCCTGATAGAAACCCGCGCCTCTTATAGGCGGCTCCGCGCCTGCCGGTGTTAAAACAGGTTGAATGCTCTGGGGTGAACGTCCCGGCACACCGGGCGGTGATTCCTGCGAGAAACTTGAGACAGATTCGCTCACGCTGCTGCCACCGGCACTCATTCGCCTCTGACGCGCTGGCACCATTTCCGGCGGATCTCCATCTTTCTTTGCAGAAATTTCCTCGACCTCGTCCTCCTTTTTCTTTGATTTTGGCGCACCGAACGCTTTGAACCACGCGCTTAGGTTGGGGGTCGCGGATTTTGGTTTTTGCGATTCCTCGCCAACGAGAAGATTATCTTTTGGCTCTTCGCTCTCCGTTGTTGGTGTCGCTGCCTCTTTGTTGGTGTTTGCTTTCTCGTCCTTGGGATTTGCAGCGGGTACCGTAGGCACGCTTGGACGATCGTCCTCTTCCTCGTCGCTCGGAACGTTCGGATTTGGCGATGAGACGAGACTCTTGCAGATAAGCTGGATTGAGTCTGCGTTTCTTAAAACTGTACCTAGACTTAATTTCGGCTCGTCGCCAATGTCTCTGCTTGATTTGTCAACGTCTGACGTAGATTGGTCCGCTGTGCTGTCAGCTCCCGCACCGCCACTCGGCACGTTTATTGGCTTCTTCAGCAATAAGTTCCCCTTGCTCTTACCCGGCTGAAGTCGGTCTATCGTTCTTTGGACTTTTTTCTGCCTGCTCGGCCCGTGTGGTCCAAATAGTTTCATTGAATTTGGACGCTTCCACGCTGAATCCTGCTTACCACTCGTGCGCGGCTGCTCGCTCGTCGATGGATGAAATACTGGTGAATTGCTACCTGACGAAAACTCCGAGAGACGAGGCGCGTCATCCAGCCATTTGTTCATATCCTGAAAAAAATGTATTTATGTATTAATATCATATACACATATAAGTCACCAGGGTAGTCTGCGGTAGTCTCAGAGTTAAAATCATGTGCTTGAACAAGAGCGTTACTCTTGGCTACAATTGATCTCTCGGCCAAAAGACGAGGAGTACTGACTCCGTCTAAGAAATCTACAATCACTATTTCTCGCCCTTTGTTCATATTAGCGCGCGCTTTTATTGATTGGACAATGCATCGATTGATACCGATGTTATTGGAAATAAATAAATTCAGAAAAATCGATGAGATAATAAACAGATTTTTTTTAGCATCGTTGCATCTTTAAACATCACCCATATCTGGCACCAAGTGAAACTTAGCAACGTGATTGCGGTACGGTTTTAAATAGCTTCCAAACGTAAAAGGTTGATAACTACACAAAGAGTTGTGCATTTTTCTCAAGGAAAACAAAACAAGCAAGAAACTGCTGAACTCACGTTCAAAGTTTGTTCGGTGGCTTGATTCAAAGCCTGTATCGCGGGACTCTCTTCTCTCCCCGATCCTTTGGTATGCTTGATTGGCGCGGTTTTCACTTTCTTAGGTGGCGGGCCCGAATCAATGGACTCGTCGTTCTGCAGTCCCGTTTTAGCAGCATTATTGCTGCTCGCGCCACCTCCCGCTTTCTCCTCCTTTATCGTGTTCTTCACCTTTGATCGTTTTAAATTTCCCTTGCCGACTTCTTGCAAGGTACTACCGTTAGAAGGCACTTTTTTCTTATGTACTCCGTGAATATTATCGCCCTTGGTCAACTTCTTTTGTTTCTCACGCTCGAGTTTAAGCTTTTCCTCTCGTCTCCTCTCGCTTATCCTGTCCTTTAAACTGTCGAGGGACTCAAGATCCTCATTACTGACGAGTGCAGCGAATTTCTTCGAAGCCGCGTCCATTTCTTTCCCATCTTTTTTACTCTCGTGCACCATATCTGTTATAGAGCTTTCATTCTTTACCTCGCCGTTTTTCAGGCTCTCGTCCGTCTTCTTGCTCTTCGCTTTCTTGTCCTTTGAGGGACTCTTGGATTCGGATTTTTCGTTGGTCGTCGGTGTCGTCGGCGTTTCCGTTTTATCTTTACGATTTTTTTTCGTCTTTGCTGGCGACAATTTTTTTGGGCTATCTTTCTCAGTCTCCTCACTGGTTGTATCATTCTCCCGTGTGGCACTTTTCTTCTGCTTTCCAGTCCTTTTGGTCCGCTCGATAGAAATCGAATTCTCCTGATTGTGGCTCTTCTTCTCTAACCTCTTGCTCTTGCTTTTTCGACTCATTACCGGCGAAGTCTCCACGTAATCCTCCTCCTCCTCCTCCTCCTCCTCCTCCTCCTCCTCCTCAAAGTCCTCCTCGAAATCTTCTTTCTTTTTCTTGCTATCCTTCGTTTCCTTGGAGCCTCTCAGCACGGCCGACAATTGATCCTTTCCGGCTCTTTTTGAGTTCTTCTTTGTCGCCGTGCTCTCAGGTATCTTCTCCTCTTTGGCCGGCTGTTTCCTATTCTTCGGTAACACACGCCCTGCATCTCCGTACTTTTTCCGTTTTGATTTTATCACAGTAGTTTCAGATATTGCACCATCTCCATCCTCTTCATTCTCGTAACAGTCCTCGTCCTCCTTCTCGGCGAGTGCGACTTCTCTCGCTCGCCTCATTCGTTTCTTGCCCCTTTTCTCTCTGGCAGTCTTGGAATCAACCACAGCTCTCTGCTCGGACACCTCCTCATCTTCTTCCTCGTCATCCAACTGCTCGTCGTCTTCCGCCGCCCGCGACGTCTTTTTTGTTTTCTTCTCCGTCTTATTTGATTTAGATTTCTTATTTGATTTTCTGTAGCGTTTCCGTGTATTATGTGGGGGAGATGACGGCGATGTGCCACGCGGACCCCGTGGTGAAGTTGGAAGAACCGAAAGCGCTGAGGGAATCGATGGCCCCTCATCGCTGGAAGGCTCTGAATCGATATAACGGTCCACCGCTCGATCAAAAGCTTCCTTCAAATTTACCGCCATCTCCGTGTACTCTGTTGAAAGATAAATAACCGAAAGTGAGCGTGTTAAAATAACTACAAATACACCAGTCATTTAAGACAAAGTACTAAAAGCAATGAGTGATTTGTTATCAATTTCAATCCCAAAACTACATTTTATTCATACAAGATACCCAGCCAATTTCAATACGATCTGCAGTTTCTTTCAAAAGTTATTGCGCTTTCGGACGGCACAGACAGACAGAAAGAGATGAGTGAATGTGTTTTGTGGAATCTGGGACACTCAAAACAACTATTTACATCTAAATCTGTTTGTCGAATTTTCGCAATACTTTCTCTTTTACATACTCTGTATGTGATGAGAAAGTAAAAAAACGATGTGGGATCTTTTTTTTTACGGGAGGTTGAACAATTTCTGAGGCTCACCGTTGTCAGAACCATTGTACTGTCGACAGTTTTCAACGATAAGACAGAAGTCTCGCTTGAACTGGCTGAGATTCTTGTACGAGCCGCCGTCCAATTTCTCCTCCATCGTGGTCAGATCCATTGGCTTTCTCACGACACTGTAGTACCTGTTCATAAAAATCATTCAAGAAATTAGAATTTGTGTATAGACACAAAAATTAATTGTTGCTAGGGTTTCTAAAGGATTTTTTTACTTTGAGAATATCTTTCTTTCATTATTCTTAGAATTTATTATTTTATAAAAAGTCTATAAGAAATAAAATTACTAAGAAAAGTAATATGTAATTCCATTGTTTAAGTATGTTGGAGCGCCCCACACCAGTCAAAGTAAAGGTAAAGAGCATTTAATATACCTCGGTGCATACTCTTCGTCCACAGGATCGATGAACGGCCACGCGTCTACGTGATCCTTGAGACTCTCGAGTACTTTGTGCATACCGACACGTCTCTCCTCTTCCTCAATACCGAGAGCGTAACTGTATCCATAATTAGAGCCGGAGGAGACGTATGTACTACTCGCACCGTGTCTTCCGGAACCCTTTTTGTCGTTAACAGCTGCCAATTCGTCTGTGGTGTGAATGACGATCTGACCGACAGCCGAAGCGAGAGAATTATTCGTCTGACGGCCCTTTTTCTGAACCGGCGGTGAAACCAAAGGCGGTGGTGTGTCATCTTCGCTCTCCGCGCCTTTCGAGCTTTGCCCGCCAGTTTTCTTCGCGCCACCCTTTCCGGGTTTCGACTTCATCTTCGCCCGCACCATAACTGCTTCAGTCGGTTCAGCGGGCTCAGAACTTCTCAATATTCGCGAACCGTTGCGCTGCAAAAGCCGACGTCTCTGTTGTTTCTCCTTTAAATCGAAGAGTTTCGGAATTTCTGGCAGAAAATCCTCGGCGAGAGTGTGATAGAGTTTTCGCTCTGTCGCGAATTCCTGCAAAGAAAGTCGAATTATTATTGGGGGAAATTCGAAGGCGATACAATTTTTCGGTTTAATTGACTCACCGAGTCTCGGAATTTGTCGACCAAGCGACACCAGTCCTGTTGCGTAAAGCAAACTACTTGCCAAACGGTCTCACGATCCTTTGTTTCGCCGTAAACGTTTACTAAACTATCTTCCTCTTTCTCCTCCTCCTCCTCCTCCTCCTCCTCCTCTTTTTCCACGGCCTTCCCCACTCGACCCCGTCGTCTCTTGCGTCTTCGGTCCTTTGGTTTGGCCTTTGGTCGCTCCTCGATACTGTCCTCGCCACCGACGTAATCCTCTCTGTAGAGTCGAGTGCCGTAGAAATACCAGTAGGCCGAATTCTTACGGTCATGACCCAAAGGTTCGACTCTGAGGCTTTCCGAGTCCAAGTTGCTCAGCGCGCACTCCTGCACACCGAAAAAGTATCAAAGTCGCACGAAAGTCTCGTAATCTCGAATAAGCAAGTTATTCTACAATCTTGTTCGTCTTTGTTTGAATATTACATGTGAAGTATTTTACAGCAAAAGATAACAAGATTGAGGATCAACCCTCGTATACTCAACAGTATAAAGCCGCTTTATGTGGAAAAGATTGTACTATTATGGTCACGATTTAAGAAATTGTTAATGGTTAGAGAAAGACGTCGCGCGCATATTCAAGCTTTGAAAAAAATGAGTGATCTCATAATCAATGTTTACAAAAAAAAAAAAAAAATAATTGGAAGAAAAATTTTGATGAGCACCGAAACCGTGAAACAAAATATTCTTTATTCTACCGCCCTAATATTTATTTCATAAAAATAAAAGCTTTTGGATCGTTTTTTACGGCAACACACGTCCCTTTTTTTCGTTCCAATAGAACGCAAAATCTTTTTAGGAGATCACGCGATACGTACCACGTCCTCGGCGTCGAGCCTAAAGTCGCAGAGAGCGCATAATATCTCTACTTTTTGTCGGAGCGGCAAAAGCTCAAAGTCTACATCTGTGTTGAAGGGATTCTCACACTTGTATTCCTGGAAACAACAAGTGGTTTTTAAAGATGCTTTTAATAAGCAATCAATGATCTTATTACTTTTACTGTTATTATAGTAATAATGAACTATAATAATTCTACCTTCAATGTTGAATAAAAAAATAACTAGACACCCTTCTTGTTATCCCATTCATTTATAAAATGATTGAATGCTTCACGAAAAATGAAATTTTAGACTGATTTTCCTTTTGAAGTCGTTAAGAATGTTGGAATGCTCCACAATAGTGAGATGATGCTATATTTCTTTTAGAATTATTTCTGTAAAGTTTTATACATTTAATAATACTTGATTTCATTATATAATAATAATAATAATCTGTGTTACAGCAGGTGTCTTCAATACAGAAAAATCTGAATAACGACAGATTTGTACTTAACTAATTAACGTTTCCCAGAAAGTAAGCGTTCGTTCAGTTTTTAAAATAATAATCGCCATTCTCAATAATAAAAATAAATCGTGTATTTCTATGAATGGTTACCTGACACTTCTTGCGAAAAAGACGGCGCAAGAACATCTGATAATTGAACGTGGAGATGTCATTGCGAGTATCGTTGGGCAAACAGCCCTCCAGCAGTCTTACGATCAATTCCTGGAGCAAACGACCCTCCGTACCACCGTCGGTAAGCAGAGCTTCTTCCAGATCCTTAAAACAAAGAAAAACACCTAAGGAGAAGAACTCGAATGACAATTTCTCTAATGATTTACACAGCTTGGATTAGCGGCTCAAGCAAGGAGATTCATTAAAGCGACAGATGGTAAAAGCTGATCTAAGGGAAGACTTGCAAGGTTCTGGCAACGAGCGAACTAGCAAGCGTGTTTGCGCTTCTTTTCTCTCTCCCTCTCAATAGTTGTTAGATACCTCGATATCAAAGTCCAGGAGATTGAAGGCGGCCCTAAATAAGGAGCAGAAGTGCGCTATACTCGGCACCTCCCACCACGATTGAATGTCTAGAATGAATCAAGACAAGCGTTTGATATGCACTTTGATATCTCTAGTCCATTTATCGTTGACAAAGAATCCCTTGACGAGGGAGGAAATCTAGTGCAATCTCTGTACGGACAACACAATTGGATCGACCGACAGATGAGATGTAAAAAATTAAAAATTAAAAGAATAGCATTACAAGTAAAATCTTACCTAGGATACCAATGAAAGTGGGAAACATAACCCGTCCTGTGGCGGCGGGCAATCAAGGCTCTTGACTTTTAAGTCGAATTCGACGTAATTTCTTCACTCCTTCCTTCGAATTCTCGATAAAACGACGTGAATTGATTAAAAAAAAAAAAAAAACTACGAATCAGTCACAAAGAGAAAAGTAGTTCTTCACAGTAGAGAAGAGGGACGTTTTTGTTGTTTTTTTTTCTCTTTTCTTTTTCTCTTCTTTCTCTTTCTTTTCCCCCCGGAAACACCGAAAATTATCGTTTACAAAAACAATGCGTGCGATTGCTGCACCGAGAGAGCTTCGTGAGAGCTTCGAGGGGGCTCTCTAGGGCCCGCGTTCCTTCACGCCCGAGTCCCGGCAATCGTATTCGCACTTTCGTAGCATTTCCAAGTGGTGTGAATAAACGAATAGCCGGCGCGGAAATGATAGAAAACGAAAGTAACGTCTCTTTTTTTTTCGGCTTAATTTCGACGAGGCAGAAGCATCACGAAACACTGGAATCCGACGTGTAATCTGCTCGAGGGTATAATAATCCTCCTCGTTGCGCACCAAGTCCTGGCGCGCGCGTTTTATCCCCCACCCGGCCCTCCTAGACAGCTTCCTTTTTTTTCTTTCTTTTTTCTTTTTTATTCGTTCTTTTCCTTTTTTTCCTTACTTTCGCACGTAACTTTGCAGGCGGAGTGCAGTGCGCACCGCTACCATTATCACAATCCGCTCACTCACCGGATGAAAACAACCACTAGCACTCTGACGCTCGTTCGCGGGTTCAACGGAGTGATGTAAAGTTTTCGGTGGAAATAAGGCGAGGTAGAACCGCGGATTTAGATATTCGCAAGTCGAACGCGAGTGGAACGAAAGCCCGGACAACGACCCAAACCCTTCCTATCGTCACTCCTGCTGCTCTGACGCCGCGGGAACTCGGAAAACTCTCGGATAACAAGCTCTAGCTTCTATAGACGTCCTCTCTGTTGGCTCGACGCGCACTCACTGTTTCCCTCTCCCTCCTCCCTCCCTCAGTCTCTCTCTCTCTCTCTCTCTCTCTCTCTCTCTTGCTCTCTCTCTGGTCTACGCTTTCCCTGTGGTAAAACGTACAAGTCGTCGCTACGCAGATGCACTGTCCTGCTTCACTAATAGCGGGTTTTCATACGCGCGATACCGACAAGCGACACGTGCGAAAGAAAAAGACAACGATATCTTTCGTCTTTGTCCATTGGCATGTTTCGCGTGTCGCTGTCGCGCGTATCAGTATTCACCATAAAGCCTTAAAGGTGTGAAGTGAGCTACCATACGCGGATACGGAGCAACCAGAGATTAGTAGCAATCACTGCCACTAGTCTCCGTGTGTGAGATATATAGCACGAACATTTTGATAAATAAACAGTGTAGTTAATGTATTTATTGGAAGCGACAAGTTTTCTTAGAAATGACTGATAGAAAGCCGAAAATAAGAAAATCCAACAGTAATGTAATAAAGCTTCTAAAGAAAATATCGTTTATTGACATTACTTGTTGTAACAGTGTGAATATTAAATTGTTTATAATAATTTAGGTATCAAGCAGCAGCTCTTCGAGCACTTGTTCCTTTTCGTCTGACGAGGAAACCGACGCTCGGGATCTCAAACCTATTAGAGGATACCTGTCCAATCGCCGAGAATTGGCACGACAATTATTCAAGTCTGTCAAGACTGATAAAATTCGTATGATGCTGCCACAGATACTTAAAGTACGGGTTTATTTATAATATTACAATCCGTACTTCGTTATACGTTAAAATTATGTTTTAAACAAAATTTTCAGCTTCATAGTACGCTTGCAATTCTTAGTATTATTTCTTGTCCAAAAACATTAGTACACTATTTTAGCCTTTTGCAAAGCTTTTTTTTAATAAGCGAGTACATAGAGTGCGTTTGGCTTTTTCATAGATGAGGCTTTATCGCATCTACGGACACACTACACTTATTGACAAAGTTTCAGTTTGAAATTTTCAAAATTCTACCAGTTTCTATATTTACATCATTTTGCATTTTTATAAGAAATGTAAATTTAAAAAATCTTTCAACAATGTTATCAATTATAATTGAATACTATAATATCACTATTATATCAGATAAAATTGAATTTTATTTGTTTAGAATATGAATTTAAACGATCTAGAAGAATGGTGCGCCAGTGAATTGTGCGGCATGTCCGAAGCCCGAATTATCTCCATTGTGAACGGACAACCCATGCTGGACTCTTCTGATACCAGCGAAACGGATGATTCCGGTATGAGCAAGAAATAGACTATAAAAGCATTGTAAAAGACGTTTTTCCAAACCATTTACCTGTATTATCTTTAGGTCCATCTCTGGAAATCATTTCGGATACCGAGGAATGGTTAACGGATACAGACGCGCCAATGAAGGAGGAGCCTTCGTCTTCAGGCGGGACGAAATCAAAGAAAATCAAGGGAAATAAATCTAAGAGCAAGAATCCCACAGGGAAAAGGAATGACATTGACAAAACACGAGCCAATGTAAGGGGAAAAACGAATAACGTTCCTGTGACCGAAGCTGACGTGAAGGTGAAGAAAGAGAAGGAAAAAGATTGTCACGCGACGTCCAACAAAGAAGGTGAGAGTTTGCTGGATCTTTTAGAGTTAGAGATGCGTGCGAGAGCCATAAGGGCTCTTATAAGAAAGGAGGAGGATATAATCCCATCGGCAGCGTCAGAGAAACGTATGGCGCTGACCGCTAATGCTCTGAGAAACACGCTAAATTCGGCAGTAAGCGCAAGTCTCTCGAGTGAAAAGACTTTGAACGGTAAATTCAGTCTGGATGAAACCGCGGCGAACAACATTGACAAGAGTTTGCTCAACGAAACGTCACACGGTGAAAAACCTGTTGAAAACGTCGATGACGAAGACGTGGTCTTTGTTGTGGCGCAACCAACTCCGACGATCGAACTTCTGTCGAGTGACAATGATGAGGAAAACGGGAATGAAAGTAAGAAAGAAAAGAAAACGGATAGCGCATCTGCAACACCCACGGAAAATACGAATTTGCGACAGAAAAATGATAAAAGTCCTGAAATTGTACCTGGTCGGGAGAACTCTATAACGTCTAACGAAAGAATTGTAACAATAGATAAAACCGGCGACGGACCGGACAATCTTAAGATTGTGATTACTAAGAGAATCTCTGAATCAGTGAACAGCCCGAGTCCTAGCAAATTGTCCAAGTTGAAGAAAAATTCGATTGAAATAGGTGAAAAAATCGTGAATGAGAAAGCTTGCGAAAAAGCTGTAACGGAAACAGAACAGTCGTGTAAGGGATTGTTCAAGAAAATCAAGAAAAAACAGCATCTCAGAAGTAAACGTAAAACGACCATCGAGGATTCCAATATAGATGAAAATGCAGTCGAGAAGTCTTCGGAAGGTGCGAGCACTGTTATAAATGAAACAGAGAAGTTCTTGGAAAGTACGGTACACACAGTAACCGAAGTGAAACCAGCCGATTCTATCGAGAATAAAATTACGGAGTCTGCGAAGGTGTCTGATGTGATGGTCGTGAAGTCAGAAACAACGGAAAGTAAACCTTTAACGTCGGCGCCGAAAATGGATGAGAGAAAAGCGAGACGAAAATCGAGACGACGAATCACATTGGACGATGATCGATTGGATGATTTTGATGAAATCATCGATCTCGATAATTATTCTGATGATATGGACGACACGGATAATGATGATGATGATTCAACTTCGACAAACGACGAAGCTGATAGTGCAAGGACCAAACTCATTCAAGAAGAACAGAAAACTCAAGTGGATGACAGCAGCGCTACGAAGGATCAATCCGACTCGTCGGAAACCTGGGCTACTCGGTATTATCAGACAGACGATGTTCAAAATGTTATAAAGGAGTCGAAGATTCAGTCGGAGATACGAAAACGCTTGAGAGAGCGACAAAGACAGTCGAAACTCAATAGTTCACCGAAGTTAAATTCTCCGGTAGATACGACGATGAAGACGGACAAAACAGAGGAAAAGATTGAAACGAAGCCCACGGGCTCCGTTCAAGAGTACTTGGCACTGAAAAGTGCGACGGCGAGTAATACCGACGAGTCAGTTAATACTGTTACGGTGAAAGACAGAACTTCTGATGATAACGTAACTTATGTAAGTCCTGAAAGATTGACGACACCACCAGAAAAGGACACTGTTGTACTGACTACGAATAATTCTACCCAAGAACTAACGACGGAACTACTTTCGACTCATTCACCAGAAGTTCAGTAGTTTATATGTAATACATTTTAGTTATATAATTTTAGTAATAAAATGAAATTATTCGACGCTATGTTCAATCTGACCCTTTTCTATTATGAACAAGGGAAAAGGAGTCAGCTTCACCTTAACAGACTTAACGTTTAGCGATATCACCCAGCAATTACTTATACCACTGAAATAAATAGAAATTTCCCTTACCGACTGCCACGAACTTTGACTCTATGGTAAGTTATCTGTCAATCGTTATGGTTAAGTCAAGGGCTTATCCGACGCTCCGCTGTTGAGTGGCTCCAATCGAGGATGCAATGGAATTTTTATGTGTTTTTCAAACAACGCTATTCAATCGAACGCAATCTGAAAATTTCTCGAAAATTCAGTATAGACTTCAACGGGGATTTCTATTTTATTTATTCTTTCGTCCCGTGTGGCTTCAAAAGAAGGATATTTCATAGATTAATACTAACTGTATATCAACTACTTATTTTATTTATAAACGAGAGAGTATACGCCGAGTCGACGTGATACAAAGTATTTACAAATACTACAATTAACTATATGAATAACGGTAGGATGATTTAGACGTTGTCAATGGTCACTTGACTCACCACTCGTGTCTGTGCCGAGTCGAGTGGAGCGAGCTGAATCGACGCGTGAATAATTTATGCTAATTCATGAAATAACATGCGTAGTACACAGAGCGAGGCTTAAGGATAAACGATTAATGGATACACTTTTTTCTTGTTGTTGTTGAGATGGACCACCACCCGATAGACCCTGAATGTCGCATACGATTTTAATCCACCAGAGACACTTCAATCTATCGAACGCGTAGATTGCTTGTGGCAAAATCGTATGGAGATTCAATATAACGTAGCGAAGAAAAATTTGAGCAGAATTATTATCGAAACTCTGAGCGTATTTGGGTGTATCACTAGTAGGGGTAGCGCAGCATCCTCGCGGACAGATTGTAATCCTCGACTGGCAATTGCCATCTACTGCTCGATGTGTCATTTTCGTTTTGGTCTCTTTGCAATGAAGCCCGAGAGGCGCACATTGGCAGTCGTGTCGAGCGTTCGCAGCGTCGGGATACCGACCAGTAAACGAAGTCTTGCGGACATTTGTAGAGATAACCCTGAAGGGCGTTTCTCGAGTCTCTCTTGCATTTGTAGAAAACGTTGCTGCAACCACTGCGATACGGGTAGTGTCCCACATCGGGACAAAGAGTCTCCCGCTTCTCGACTCTCATCTGTAATAAATAATTATACAATTAGTTGATACTTGTGTAATCATTGGTACGTTGCTGAGTAATCTTTGCCCGATTTTGCTTCATCATAAAGAGAAAGCTCTGATTTCATAAATAATTTTTTTTTCGAGATTATCGTGTCAGTATGATTCAAAGTTGTAGCTACTCATTTCTTTCTAATTTATTTTCCAAAGTTATTAATAATTTTTCAGATTTATTATTATTCAACATCAGTGTTCTCAATATCGTCAAAGACATTAATTTTCTTTCTAAAATTTTTCTGTTTTCTTGAACTTCTCCAATTTCTTATTGAATCAAACTTTTATTGGGTAAGTATATTAAGTGATACATAATTGTTGTATGTATTAAAAAGTGCATCATAACAAAGCAAAAATCAAATTTTCTACACTTACCAAGGCTGCAGAGCTTGATTCGATTCTCCGATAAAATCGCGCCCCAGCTTTGACTCCGGAGCAGGATTGGCTGCTTTCGCTATCAGGCAGACACTGAATCTTTTCCTCGTCAAATATCGTATTTTCTGGACAACTGAACGACAATATCTTCACCTCCATAGCTTCAGAAATGCACTGATAGAAGATATTACAGTATTTCGGATGCCTCTTGAATCCTGTTGGACAAACAAGAACAATCTGTTCCCCCGTCAGATTGCCTATTGGACACGGGGTTGCACCCGGTGGAATTTCCTGCGTTGTCGATTCATTGCTCTCTGTCGAGCCCGACGTAGCTTCCTCAACTCCATTCATTGTCGACGTTCCCTCACTGCTCTCCGTGCTTTCCTGCTGCGATTCCGTCGTACTTTGCTCTTGAGTTTCCGTCGTCGTTTCCCCCTGAGATTCCGTAGTAGCCCCTGGTTCCGCCGACGTTGACGTTGGCGTCGTGGATTCGTCCTGATCACTTGTACTCTGCGTTCCCTCTTCACCTGAATTTTCAGTCGTTACTCCCGTTGTCGATTCGCCAGAGGTTTCAGTTGATACTTCCGTTGTCGATTCGCCAGAGGTTTCAGTTGATACTTCCGTTGTCGATTCGCCTGAAGTTTCAGTCGATATTTCCGTTGTTGACTCACCTGAATTTCCAGTTGTCATTTCTGTGGTCGATGACTCGAAAGTTCCTGTTGTTACTTCCGTTGTCGATTCTCCCGAATTTTCAGTGGTTCCTTCCGTTCCGGCAGATTCAGTGGATCCGGGAGTACCGCTACTAGTCTCTCCTGAAGTACTTTCTGCTGTAGGTTCTGTAGTCGTTGCCATTTCTTCACCGCTGTCGATTGTGCTGCTCGATACTGTAGAAGTTGTACCTGTAGAGTGAAAATTATTTACGTAAAATCGAAATGCTACGCTTCGCAAAAAATTACTTTTTTTTTCGTTTCACCAAACATATATTCCACAGAATATAGAGATATTTCGATTTTTGTATTTCCAAAAATCCCGTTTTCCAAATTGCAATATTGATGAGGCAGCAAACTTTATATTCCAGGCCTTCTACATGAGCTATTTTAGAATAAATAGCTACAAGAATTGTACATCTTGCTGAAGATCGCAATCTAACGACAAAAAAAAATTTTTAGCGACCCTAATGTATAAGTACCTTCGCTCGATTCCGCTGAGCCAGTCGAAGGTTCTTCCCCTTTGCTAGATTCCGTCGAGCTACTTGGAGAACCTTGACCTCCGCTTTTGCAATCTCTCGCTGGATAAATGGACTCTGGATAGTTGCAGACGCTGATGCTAGGGTCGAATATCGTTCCAGGCGGGCAATCGAAGTGATAGACGTTGAAACCATTTCCGTTTTCTACACATCGGTAGAATTTGTCACAGCGTGTTGGATGAGCATTGAATCCCGGTTCGTTGCAGACAATGTCAGTTGGTTTTGGTTTATCGCAGGGTTGGGTGCCACTTCCGTTTTCGGAGGATGATTCACTCGTTGAGGACGCTGTGGAGGATTCAGTTGCTGAAGATTCGTCTGTACTTTCGGAAGTCGCATCGGAAGAAATTTCTGAAGTCGATTCATCTGGCTTTGTAACATCAGCGGGTTTGCCTGGCGATGTAAGATTGCTCTCAGTACTCGGTGGGTTGTTTGAAGAGCTATCAGTTCCAGAAGTCGATGCGGTACTCGAACTACCTTCTTCCTTACCATCACCAATCTCATTGTTGCTCTCAGCTTTGCATGACGCCACCAGATGCATATGATTGCAGGTCAGGATGTTCTGATCCCAGGCTGTACCAGGAGCGCAGGAGAAGTCGTATTTCGTGTACTTACCGCCACCGGCTGCTACGCAACGGAAGAACCTTCGGCAGTCGTTTTTGTTCGGGAAAAAACCTTCGTTATTGCAATCACCGTTGCCTTCACCTTGTTCATTTTTGCTGGATTCGGTGGTACTTTGAGGAGCTTGAGTACTCATTGAGGATGGGGGTGATGAAGTTTGGACTTCGTTTAGAGATTCGTTTTCACCTTCGGACGTTGGTCTGGAAGGTTCGGTCATTGGAGAGGATTCGCTCGAAGATTCGTTTCCACCTTCAGACGGTTCGCTTGAAGATTGTGTCGTAGGTGAGATGTTGCTAGGTGTTTGGTTTTCAGCTACAGACGTGGTACCTTCCGAAGATTGACTGGGAGGCT
Source organism: Perithous albicinctus (assembly GCA_964016905.1). Classification (NCBI taxonomy): domain Eukaryota; kingdom Metazoa; phylum Arthropoda; class Insecta; order Hymenoptera; family Ichneumonidae; genus Perithous; species Perithous albicinctus. The sequence goes on along the minus strand of OZ024698.1, from coordinate 18,177,914 downwards.
GAGCCATTGTAGACGATTCACTGGGAGATTCATTTCCACCTGCAGAAGTACTTTCAGTAGATTCTCCAGAAGCTTGCGTCGTAGAAGTAGTTTCTTCTGGCTGTTGTTCAGAACTAGAACTTTCGGTTGACGTAGAATCGCCACTGCCGGTCGTAGTTAGTCCAGAATTCGATTCAGCTGTCGTACTCATCTCTCCCTGACCACTTTCAACATTATCACCCGTAGAGCCTCCCGAGGGTGGATTTTCTCCTGGCATTTGGCCTTCCGTAGGTCCTGCCACTCCACCGCAGCCAGGAACTGCGTAAGCGTGATTACAGCTTTGAATCTTGTTATCCCATACGGTACCTTCGCCACAGGTAAACTCGTATTTTGTAAATTTGTTTCCTTCGCCGGCAACGCAACGATAGAATTTCTTGCAATCGTCGAGTTCAGAAAAGAAACCCTCCCTCGTGCAGACTCCCTTGCCGGGAGAACCTGTCGACGGTTGCTCCGACGCAGAGGCCTCGGAACTTGATGGTAATGATGAGGAATCCTCCGTTACTTCTGGAGATGCAGTCGTGGCGGCCGATGTTACCCCAGAATTTGTCGTAGCTTCCGTAACCTTCGACAATTCGGTAGACCCGACTGTAGGGTTCGCTGGTTGAGCTGGACTAGCTGTAGAATCTCCCGAAGAACTTCCCGAGTCAGGACGTTGTTCAACTTCATTGTTAGTGTCATTAGGCCGCCCACTGTTTCCATTGCTTGTGCCTTGGTCGGTACCAACTTCGTTATTAATCTCTTCCGGCCGCTGAGTTTCACCGCCAGTTCCTTGATCAGAACCTCCACATGTCGGAACCGCGGATTTATGATTACAACTCGCAATCTTGTCGTCCCAAACCGTTCCCTCTCCACACTCAAACTCGTATTTCGTAAATTTGGAGCCAGATTTAACGCATCGATAGAATTTACTACAATTTTTGGGATTGGAGAAGAAACCTTCAACCGTGCATTCTCCATTTCCTGAAGATCCTGTGGATAAAGGTTTCTTCGACGTAGACGAGGAATCGGTACTTCCCGGTGTTGTTCCTATAGGTGGACCAGTCTGTGATGTATTTTCCGTGACTTGTGATGAAATTGTAGTCGCTTCGCTAGCATTCGTTAAACCTTCATTGAGATTTGATGGTTCAGTTGTCTCGGCTGTAGGGGGTGACGGTAGACCAGAACTGGAGGTCGAATCACCTGAAGAGCTTCCAGAGTCAGGTCCTTGTCCACCGTTATTATTGGTGTCGCCAGGACCTTCATTTCCATTGCCTTGATCGGTTCCAATTTCGTTATTAGCCTCATCAGGCTTCTGATTTATACTTCCGGTTCCTTGGTCGGATCCTCCGCATCTTGGGACCGCGGATTTATGATTGCAACTCTCAATCATCTCGTCCCAAACCGTGCCCTCTCCGCACTGAAACTCGTATTTTATAAATTTCGAGTCAGAGGCTACGCATCGATAAAATTTACTACAGTCTTTGGGATCGGGGAAGAAACCTTCAGCAGTGCATTCTCCGGATCCTGAACTTTCTATCGAAGGTTTCTCCGAGTTGGACGCCAATTCGGAACTTCCCGGTGTTGCTTCTGAAGAGGGAACACTCTGAGACGGGTTTTCAGTTACATCTGACGAACTTGTAATCGTTTCGCCAGTATTAGTTGAACCTTCATTGACCTTAGATGGTTCGGTAGTTCCTACTGTGGGGCTTGGTGGTTGACCAGAACTGGTCGCCGAGTCTCCTGGAGAGCTTCCAAAATCAGGGCCTTGTTGAATTTCATTATTACTACCATCAGATCCTTCATTTCCGTTACCATTTCCCTGATCTGCACCTCCGCATCTTGGTACTGCGTATCTGTGGTTACAGCTCATTATCTTGTCATCCCATACTGTTCCATCTCCGCATTTAAACTCGTATTTCGTGAATTTCGAGCCAGTGTTTACGCAACGATAGAATTTGCTGCAATCTTCAGCATCGCCGAAAAATCCCTCTGAGGTGCATGTCATCTCGCTAGATAGAGTAGGTCCCCCAGGTCTTTCCGATTCTGGCTGATGAGGTTCACCATTCGGGCTTGCAGTAGGTTGGGGTTCGCTAGATGTGGTTTCTGGAGGCTGAGGAATTTCGTGGCTTGGTGATGAGCCTTGCTGCGAGCCTCCTTCTGGACGCTGAGGAGTTGATGTTGGTTTTTCGAGAGGTTTCGGTGTTGGGCTATTGCCTGGATACCCTTGTACTCCTTCGGAAGAAGGAGGTGGCGTTTCGGTTTGGCAAGGTGGCGTCGGTGGACGAGAAGACTCATTAGGATCGGGATTAGGGCTAGCCTGATTGGGGGTTTCGTTATTTTCGTTTTCTTGATTGCCGCTGGATTGCGAGACTCTGCAATTGACACGATTAGCTGCCCATGGGTGGTTGCAAGCTTCTATCTGTGGATCCCAGACGGTACCATCACCGCAGCTAAAGGCATGCCTCATATAAGATCCTGTGCCTTGATCGACGCATCTGTAGAACTTGCTGCAATCTTCAGGATCGGTTAAGAACCCATCGGCTTGACATTCGATGCCTGTAGGTAGTTGACTTTGGTTGGTGCTTTCGGTATTCGAAGATGCTGGTTTGGAGGGAGTAACTGTTCTTGACGTTGAGGGACCATCTGACGTTCTGGGTGGAAGACTGGATGGAGGAATGTACGAAGAGCCGGACGGAGGCTCATACGAAGGGCTGGGCGAAGGGATGTACGAAGGGCCATATGAAGGACCGGCGGAAGAGCCATACGAAGGGCCGTACGATTGATCCGGCGATTCCGGTCGTGAATTCGACTGCTCTTCTGTTTCCGAATCATACATATTATTCGAATCGACATCATTCGCCTTGTCGCTCTCGGCGCTGCCGCCGCATTCCGGCATGCCACTCTCCTCTGGATGAGTACAGATGTCTCCACGTTGCTTAGAAAACACCGTACCCGGACCGCATTCGAATTTGAATTTTGTAAGTGTTCCACTCTGGCCCCAATCGACGCATCTATAATAAAGCCTGCAGTCACTAGAATCACCATAGTATCCCTCTTCCTTGCATTCGAAATTCGTAAGCGCCTTTGGTCCCCAGGAGCTTCTTTTTACGCCAACGTCATAGTGACCTGAAACATTATATTAAAAGTGTTGCAATAATAATAAAAACATATTCTTCCACAAGTAATGCCTTTTTGCGGTGTAACGGCTTATAATGTTTATCTCGACATCTTATCAACAGATCGGAGAACATATAATAAGCCTTTGATGAAATACTTAGGAATTCTGAAAAATAGCGATGGGAAAGTTCAGAAAATTCATTGCAAATTTATCGTTCGCAGAAATATGATTGATTTTCTTATTATTTCGTTTTTAAAATTTTAAAGAAAATATGAAAAAGCGAAAGAATACTTTAAGATTGTTAATAGTGCTGGCGGTTTTCCACCGGAGAAAGATGATGTGATCTTTAAATTCTTCAAAATAAGTCATCAGTGTATTGTTATTATAAATCAGTGATACTAGAATTGCTACGATATATAAGACAAAGTACTACAGTACCCCATTACGTCTATATTTTACGTTTCCAATCAAGTAACTGGAGGAGTTTCGTAATTTAATCTCGACATGGGTGACTTTATATCGCCGTTTGTCACCTAGTATCCCCTAAGTACTTAGTGGAAAATCTCAAAGAATCCGCGCAGGATGTGCGCCACCGAGATTGCAGGAGCGGATCGAGAGACGCATAGGCAATGGGCCCTTGCAATCGCGTTTGAACGAGCAGCAACCGGACTATGTCTTTTATTTGGAACCTGTTTGACGACAACAACGTTCGTTCTTTGCTCCGAGAAAAGCGATTCCTGTGAGCGAAAGACGCGAGTGTACGCAGCTCGAATGCGTTTGCGATCGTTACTCGCGATTCGGCATCGAGCCTGCTCCCCGACTGTTCGCGTGCATCGCAAAAATAGTCCTCCCGCCCTCTACGATCGAAGAGCGATGACAGCGGTGGTTGCGGGCCGCGCGCAACCTCGCCAACAACTTTGCCGGGTGAACTTAGCACGCTATGTATGCACCACACGTACCTCAGTACAGCCCTCCACGCATTCCGTAATTGGTCGTGATCGGTAAAATGTTATATCCCCTTACCCGCACTTCTCTGGCCCTTGCCACAATCACTCCTCGCGACAAATCCTTTTTTGGATTTTTTTTTACGTATGAACACTCGTATCGCTTGAAAACGATATGAAATTTAATTTTCCAATGTGTGCTTACATAAAGTTCGAGCATATACAACATTTTTTATGGAGGGTCTATTTGTTCATAAAGATGTAAAAATACCGAGGTTTTTATTTCCGGTAACATATAGTATGAAAGATCCGTATAATTGCCTCGTAGCATTCTTTTATCGCTAGCCAACTTACCATTTGCTATTGCTGTATTGACGTATGACAACGCCACGATGAAGCTCCATATGCCATATCGATTGAGCCACATGGTCGGGCAATGTGTCCTGTCCTGTTGAAATTGAAGAACAATTCATTTTTTATAAGTAACCAAAACAAATAGATCAGGCGTTTTTTAGAGAAAGGGGCAGGAAGCGGAGAGAAGAGAGAAAAAAAACGAGTCATAGAATGCAGGAAGAAAATAGAGAATGAGAAAGAGACAGCCAATGGAGAAAAGAGAGAAAGATGAAGGAAAAAGAAGATAAAGAAAACAAGAGACTGGACCGAAATGGAGTCAGAGAGGGATAGAATGGAGAAAGAAGAGCGGGAGAGAGATAAAAAAAGAGATGAAGAAAAAGAAGAAACGCCTCCGAGGTATATAATATATTCTCGTGGTGCATCTCGAAAATAAATAATTTAAAAATAATATATTAAAATATTCGATATATTATTTTGACCAATTTTAGAAAAAAATGTTATAAAAATATAGAGAATAAAATATTGAGATTCTCGATATTTTATAATAAACAATTTTGGAAAACCATCACATATACATGAATATTACTAGAGTGTTTGATTTTAGTTACAGAATATTTATCTCGACAAATTACAGTTGCAAAAAAAAAACCTTGCGAATTACTTCTTCATTAATTTAGCACTTTGCAAACTTTTTTTTTTGTGGAACCCTAAATCGGTGAAAATACATGTAATAAGTGGAAGCTTTGTAAAATTCTAAAATAATGAGGAAGCAAGGTTCTAATTTGTAGCTGTTTATACAAAACATCAACCGATTATTTTTGTTTTATGTCCAATATTTAATATCTATTGAATTTTATTTCTTTCTCCAACGGCGTGACAGTTATGACGTTTATCGCGTTTATCTAAATAGCAGACGTGATGTGTTTTGAATAGATATGGTCTTTTCCACAGACAGTTACTATTTATGCATAGTGTCCTCGTTGGCGAGAAGCCAATTGAGAATTCCCGGATACTGGCATCTATTCGATCTCTACGATTCTAACCGTCAATAGGGATTTTTTTTTTTTTTAGCAGTTGCAAAGTCGAATCTTGAACATACGAACCTTGCTTCATATATATTTTTTTTCATCCGCCATTCACAAAGCTTTCTCCATGAGGAGGATCAAAACTAAACAATGTATACTTTATCGTGGAGGAGGATTTGTGCCAGAAAAATGAAGAAGCAATGTGCGAGCTTCGACTTTTGCTTTTTCTTTTTTTGTTCTGAAGAAACCGTTTATTTTTCTGCATTTGTAACGAGTTCAAAGTCAACAAGTTAACCGTTCGATTGTGACATAATGCGCTAGTCGAGCGTTCTATCGCTCTTATATCGTATAATGCGAGAGTTTCCCAGGTTCAGCGACATTGGCGAGTGCGAGTGAGCGAACAGGTTCAGTGTCAATGCCACGCGCCTGCTGAGGTCATGCAGAAAAATGTTCTACCGGCGCTTATCCTCCGTCCTACTCAAAGCCTATTTTATATACATATATTCCTACTAAGATCCTCAAGAATATCAATTACATAATTGGAAATAAGTTTTGAATTTAGTGATTGTGCCAGTAGAGTAGGCCGATACGGGAAAACACCGTAAGACTCAACAGGAATTATTTGCTCGCCCTCATCGCGTCCTCATTCACACGTAACACACGCCCCGGTATTCTCACTCGAATACAAATCCGTCGTTAAGATGCGGATCATGGAGTTCGGCCCGGGGCATTTCTTTTTCACCAGTCCCACAATCACGTTATTTTGTAGACTATACTAATTGTGAAATCACTAAAAGGAGTTTACCAATTTCACTACCCTAGCAGGTCTAAACATCGACGAAAACACCGAAAAAGCACTGAGTGCTTTTCGAATATTAAAAACACGAAATGATTATTTCCTGCTTGCTGGACAGTCGAAAATTTAAGTGAAAAATCGGAGTGCCAGATTTAAAAGTATAAAAATCTTCCTTGTCATTAAAGAAAAGGGTGTCGAATAAATTTTGACGATTAAAAAGTAAATTTGAAAGCAATTAGTTTGAATTAAATCTAAAACTATCCTCGCAATATAAAAGATTTTAATTTGTTGTTTAAAAAAAAAAATTCCCGGAACATTGACGCAGGGTTGCGCGTGATTGTGACAGCGAATTAATGAAATTCTCTTAATTCCAATTATCTTGGAATTTAATAAAAGTTCGATGAGGCCGGTATTTCGCTAACTATATTGTTGCTCATCCAGTGTCGTCGTCATCTAATTGTCTCGGCATAGCGGATAAGGACCACTTTGGCGCCGTATTCTCACGTTTCTTATTCTTATCCCGCAACTACGCTCAACTCAGTGCACTGTGTAGCGCGTATAGTTGCGGGTTGTATTGAAACAAGAAGAGTGACGCGGATAAGCGAAGAAGGAGATGTGCAGAGCGAAGGAGCTACGGGTGCTGTTATAATAGAGCCGGTGTGCCGACTCGATATGTACAACGAGAGAGTCTTCTTTGACTATATGGTATGCCTGTATGTAGCCTTGCAAGACTCACTTGGCAAGGTCGTCCGTGCTAGCGCAACTTTGAGCGGCCGACTACCTCTCGGCCTGATCAACACACCGCGCGACGACCGGCGGCTAGAGAGAATCGTTGCGTGACTGTGTGTTCTACCTACACGCACACAGCTTTACATACAGGACACCTGTGATAATCGCCTATCAGCCATTCTTTCTCAATTTAGCCCCTTTTTATTTGGACCCCATATACTACCCACGCAGAAAAAGATTATTTTCGAGGAAGTCTTGATAAGGCTCACGAAAAGTGTCGCGCTCAAATCTTGGAAGGAAACTGTCGAAGAAGGAGCGACCAATATAAATTCAGGGCAGTACTCTTTCCGTTTCACGTGTACACGGTCAAAAATTCAATTGAAAATTATTGAAGCACCAAAAAAAAACATTGCGTCCACAGAAATTCTTGTTGTGACAGAGAGAATAGTATGTGACTTGAGTGAGAATGCCTCCTATATGCACAGGACTGTTCCACAGTCTGTAATTCCGAGAGCTCACCCCCGGTCCCTTCCGCCCCTCAGTTTATTGCGCCAAGTTCATCTGTGCAATTAAAGGCATATATACTTGTAAATTGCACATACGTGCCGCCTCTCCCTTTCCACCCCTTTTCCTTCGCTCATCTATGCGATAAGTGCGCTTCTTTTCTTCTCTCTTTTTCGAATCGTCGTACCCGGCGCGGCTTCGACGGAAATCATTTTCTTCGCCTACTCATCTCGGATGAGCGGCGTGCTTCGCTGTCTTCGATATCGTACGTATTATATAGCATAACTTGCTTGCTCGCTCCTTCGCGCGCAGTTGATGTCGCAGCCACAAAACAGCTTCAGCCGCAGCAATCAGCAGCGGAGGGAGGTTCAAGGTTCGTTCGGTAAGCGATTACGGGCTCCTCCGGCTGTTGCTCACGATCCCTCACGATATTTTCTCAACCGAGAGCGGCTCTTCAACTTTACCTGCGCTGATGACGCTCGCTCGCTTCCCTTACGCGTGACATACTATACGCGGTTATCGCTATTCCTGTACAAAGTTTTTCCACAATTAAGAATGAAACTGTCATACATAGGTAAAACGAAGACTGTACAGGTGCTCTCGACAGGTGTCGATCGGATGACCAAACTATTATATCACTGTTTCTGGTACTAATGGAATTCTGCCTGTGATTGCATGACTGTTTTCGCAACATATATAGCCACTAAATTTAGTGGCTATAGGGTCTATGCTGAGGGGCTGCTCCAACCTACAGAGCGCCGAAGCGCCCGGTTCCGTTCGGTAGAAGCAGCGCGACGCGGTCTGTCTAGTCCTTTCTTAAAAAGTTTGTTGGAAAATTTTATGGAAGCGCGAGTTGGTCAAAACTAACACAAGGAGATTCAATATCTAATTTTTATTAAAAATCCAAAGCATAATATTTACATATCGAGACGACGATTTTGCAGATATAGTATTTTTGCTTTTTTTTCCAAGCTCTACACGCGTGGAGCATTAAAAAAAAATGTAATTTTTGAAAATTGTTAATGTTGTAAAGAAATAACAAGAAATAATCAATTGTAAAAATGAATATATATTAAACTCGAGGAAATAGTTGAATCGCAATCAGATTATCTTGAAAGTATGAAATACGTCTTTTTTCTCCTCTTCTTTGGCGTACGAGAAACGTGTGTGAGTTTAACGAATTTCGATGAACCATTGAGTATTCGAGGCTCGTCTTGTATGCATCATTAGGGGCGTGCGCGCATTTAATTTTCGTTGGATTATATTTTTTGGTCACCCACCGACTCATTGCAAGCTACACGAGTGATAGCGCCTCATATCCTTGACGCTGAACGAGCGGTCCGTCCAAACACCTAACAGTTTATCGTCTGTTGCATCGTATACTTCGTTTCCGGGCATACCCTGCTTATATTCACTGACGCAAGTTCCATTATCGAATGCCAGTAATATTAGCAGCTAAATTTGGCAACTGTTGAATATTAATTAGACCAAACTAAACCCTTTTAATTATACAGCTGCCTCAGGGATTTAGTTTTACACACTGGTGCGAAATCGCACCTGTTGTCGTTAACAGTTTATATTAGTTCTCGGACTTTCTCGGGTACCTGGGAATTTCGAGTTTCCCCGCATTTGGTTTTATGCGCCATTTTCCGATTTTTATTTTTTCTGTTTTTTTTTTTTCGATTCGCTGTATATAAAAAACGATCCGTTCTTCAAATAAAATTTAGATATTTCAATGTAATTTCATTGAATTGGTGTTGATATTAACACCAATTTTTTACAACGCATAAACACAATTTTTAAGTACTGCGTGTTTAGTTGTAAGATGACTCAACGGCGAACAGATCACCACGATGTTCCATCTGCCATCTTGCCAATTTTTTCTAAGATTCTAGATATTTCATAGAAGAAACCGTGAAAATTTCAGCTAAGTCGGAAATGCCGTTTCGGAGGGGAAAAAACGTGGCAACTTTGTTTAATTGAAAAATAGCATAAAATAAAATCGGAGAATATTAGAAAAAATGTTGTTGGAAAGTACGCTGAAAATCGAAAATTTGATGTTCTTATGATTTTTTTAAGTATGAGCCGTGGTATTGGCGTAAAAAAAACAATGATTATTTTCATAAATTTTTAATAGCTAGAATATGCAATAAGAAATGTAAAAAAAAATTCTACGTTTTTTCTTCAACCAGACCAACATCCTGAATAAATTTGAGGACGTTTTGTTGACATGAAAAATTGGGGTGGCCGACTCGACGTGTTTTGCCTCACATAATTTTTGAACGCTACCCGGCAGAACAGTCAAATTGAAAGCCTTGAATAAAGCGCGGGAATTACGAAGTAAAGAATAATCAAGAATTCTGAAGACTTACCTCTGATAACAATGATTATCGACGGCGTGTCTCCGCCGTCGCCGACGACGAGGAAGCCTCAGGGTTCCCTTCTCGCACTGCACTAAAGATATTGATAATGAACCGACAAAGATAGATATTCGTACTGTGTTGGTGAGTGAAAAAAAAAAATGTTTCCGTATCGCTCGGTTCGAAGCCGAGAGTTAGAGCACAGTAGACGAGTTTGCCGCGCGTGGTTACTGTGTATTTGTGGAAATCGGTCTTGGATCGTGGCACGTCTCGAGAGGGAGTAAGTCCTCCGGACGCGGATGGCTCCTACTTATAAAGACTTGGCCAAGAGTTCGCTCTTGAATTGATGTGTGAGAGTGTGGTTGCACGTCGTATAGCAGTAACGACAAGATCGTGTGTATGTTTCCGCTACGTTCGCACATACATATATATATAGGTGGGCGCTCAGGATTCTCTCTTTGCCCGCGAGAGAAAGAGAGAATTGCGCGCGAGCGCTCGTTCAATGCTGGTGGATGGCAGTGGATCGTGAATCGTGGAAGAGGTGCTTGTGTGCTCCTGGAAGGGGACACAAGAGTCTCTTCTGATCATTACATCCTCGATGCTGGTGCACTTACCTGTGTTACACATTATGTCCCGGTAAACCGAGGCTGCAAGAGTTGCCTCCCCTTTAACCTTCCTCATCCCTTTCTCTGGCCAGCCACCCTCCTACCATCGGTTAAATGCCTTCGCGCTTTTTTCGCTTTTTAAACCTAACTTTGTACTCCGATGGGTGACATGACGACACGGGATTAAGACTTGTTCGTGCTTTTATGTTACAAGAATTTGCTACAAAAATGCTACAGGAATTTTAAATAGACTGCGGCAAAATGGAACGTTAAGTCAAAAGAAATATTTTTAGTCTATTCGTTTTTTTGAAATGGATACTTACCTCGGGATTTTTCTAAGTCAGCCCTATGAGGAGGTTCTTACAGGGGACTTAGAAAAATTCGAATCTTGAAGCGTCGGTGATTTAGAAAAATTCTAGAATCTAAATCGTAGATTCAAGAATAGAGGGAATAATCCTGTTGGTTAGGTTTTTAGTTTAGATTTGTCAGGTTTTAGGATAGGTTCGTTAGGTTTCCACATTCCAATTCTCGAGAACAAAGCTTCCTCTGCGACGAAAAAAAAGTGCCAAATTAAAACATTTTTTTGGTGTTTTATTTTTTTGTCTAATTAAACCCAAAAATTCGTAAAATATGTAAAACTTATGTAAAATTAAGACAACGTCATTTGTTACATTGTTATCCAACACTCCAATTTTAAAGATAATTCGTTGACTATACATACACCTCCGAAATACGTGGCAGAGCGGCTCTACGGTCTTTGCGTTCACTTGCGATTCGTAATAAATAAGTGACTTACAATATATAAGTCAACGCGGAGGATTCCAATGTTATACGGGACAAGACTCTGCGCGGGAAGGTGGAGTGACTCTTTTGATTCCTAGAATCTACTTGTGGTTGGTTGGACCCGTTTGTCGCGATCGCGACACATTGGCGCGATCGAGAGTTCCGCGGCGCCGCTCCGGTATACCAGAGAGGCAAAAATCGTTCGGCCAGCGACCTATGACGCCGCCGGCCGGGCTCCACGCGAGCTTCGGCAATTGCTTATTTATCATGTGGATAAAAAGAACTCGAACATATCTCCTCCCTCCCTCAAAAATGAAAATGTATGTGATTTATCATACGACTTTGTCACGAATAACATATACATAAAATGTCTCCTATTAAAACGTAGTTATAATAAGGGAAAGAATTACGTTCTTCCGAATATAATTGACAGACCGATTATATAATAATATTTTTTACAATTTATTTTATATTCATCGACTTACTTCTTTATCTATTCGCACCTGAAAAGGAAATACATAGCCAAAGTCTGAGACGAAGATATAAAATGGAAAGAGAAAATGGTAAAATAAAATGAACATTGAATTTAATGAGACTTGTCCCCTTTCGACCACTTTCGAGCTTACTCCATTTGTTTATTTATTTGAGAATTCATACTGAGCTACATAATGTAGGAGCCATGGACTTAAGCCGGGGTGGCCATAATCGTCGTTCCTGTCATCGAGTGTGGCTCGGCAGGGGCGGCTTGCAACGTCCATTTTTCGCATGGCATGGACAAGCGACGTTTATATGGAGAGGGAAAGAGGAGAGACATGAGAAACGGTCCATTGTCCTCTACCGCGGTATAATACGCGCTCGAGTGTCGTTTCTATCTAGCAAAGAGCGATGCAACTGCTCGGCAAGCGGTACAGCGAACGTAGTACACGTAGTAGAAAAACGTGCACGTGGAATTTCTGTCCACCATACTATGAGTATCGGTAGCCACTATGGCTATACTACGGTGAGCTACTATACTACGTGCTGCTGGACATTGCAATGAAGAAAAGGCTAAATAAGAGAAAAGAAAAAGAGGCGTGAAACACACGCTTCCCGTGGGATCCCTCGTTATCCTGGAACTCGTGAGACGCGACACCACCAGCTTCAGCAACAGCAGCAGCGCTCGTGTCGATTAAAAATTACATAAAAGTTTGGTACACGACGCCCGGCCGATTGGATAGTGCGCGGCGATGCTCGTTGATTATACGTACCGCGACGTGAACGTCTAGCGCGCTCAACCCTACTCGGTATATTCCTTAAGGATCTTCCATCGCGATCTGCCTACCTAATACACTCAACGGCTCCGATCCTCTTCGCGAGCTTTCCCTCTCCTTTTTCTCTGACGGTACGCGCCGCTACTACTCTAAGTACGTACGGACATACCTGTACGCAGTCATTTCTCGCTGTAGCCCGTTCTATCCTACACCATTGGACAAGGTCCACGCTCAGGTTCGTTCAACTTGTACCCTACGCTTTAGGTAACTGGTTTTCCATTTTTTCTTTCTTCCAACTTCCTTATCGCGCCAATTCTTCCTCCTATCGCTTGTACAAATTAATTAAATTCAAAATATGTCGAAAAAAATCAACGTTTTTTGAACCTCCTACATAAAAAAACAGTAATTTCAACCATTACATTGAAGCTCGTTCAAATAACATTTTTTACGAATTGCAGCATGTGTTCTAAAATATCCTACGATGCGGTGAATTCAAGAAAATTGCATAAACTATCAAACGTCTATTGTATAGAAAAAAATGTTATACACATCCAAATGGAACGTTCGATTTTTGGACATGTTAACCAAACGGAGAATAGAAAATCCCGTTGCGCCACCTATAAAAAAATATTTTACAAAGTTTTCCCTCAACGAGGTTCAATGTCATGGTCCAATCTACAGTTTTATGATGTAAGAGATTTAAAAAAAAAAACAGATTTTTTAATGACAGTCTTAACATGTATCCAAAAATAATAATGAATTATTTGCTGTTTAGAGGCAACCTTCTTTACGGTGATCGAAGCCTGTGCAAGCAAGTGCTTTCGGTTTCTCCTGAATTTAGCGCCTCGTTAAAATTTTACTACGTTCTGCACGTACAACTTCACAGGTGTAAGTGTATACTTATGTATGGGATAAATATAGAGAGTAGGGAGCAAGGAAAGCCCATTATTCCGCGGGTAATCCCGTAATAGGTTCTCCTCGTGGCAAGCAGCACGATCGACGTGGTTGTTGGCGGTTGCTTACCGGCCACTATGGGCTTGATGAATGCAGACTGTGGTTTTTAGATGGATTCGAGTTTCTGGACACATTCGGAAGATATTGGCATTGATAAAAGAAAAAAAAAAAAGTTGACGATTACAAAGGTCTGCGAAGAAGCAAAAGTGTTTGAATCAAGAGAGAATGGCTCGTATAGAGTTGTCGCTGTCTTAGCCTACATCGAAGGCCGTCGCCCTAATGAAATGCGCTAAAAGGGCTGGTGGGATAAATGCTCGAGGAGAGGTCTTGTATACGCGGCAATGTGCGGCCTTGCACCAAACTTCGGGGCTCATGCGCGCGTGCTATAAATAACACGCTGATACCGCGTGACGATGGTAAATGTTCCACATGCAACCGGCCAGTTCATGCGCTCATGAGCGCCGATTCCCGCGCGCGTTGGTACCTATAACCGGTGTTACAAGACTCGCGGTACTGAATTATCATTCAGTGCCCCACACCCTGCCCCTCCATGTTCTTCCTGCGCGTGCTATGGGATATTATATATACGGAGTGTTTTAGCAAAAAGTCGAAGAAAGCGAGTTGAAAATATGAAAGAAATGAGAGATAGAAAGACAGAAAAAGCTGCAGCTGAGAAAGGATAAACGAGATCGTTAGTGAGTGAGCGCGTCGCGTGTACACTGCTTCACAGAGGTATGCAGCTCGCCCGCAGAGTAATATTCCGGCGATACGCAACGAGACCGAGCGAAAATTTATATCTCTTGACGAGAGATGAGAGAAATATTCGAGATGATAGGACGCTGAGAAGTCGATGCATTCTTGAGTTCTCGCTCATCATCATCAGAGGTGAATAACATATTGGTCTAGTTCGATGAAAATTCTTACTGTCTACCAAAATACGATTGAAAGAAATTCAAATTATTATTCAGCTGTCTACAGTATAATATTCTACATTCGATCTTCCATCGATATTTATTATTATTTGAATCACTGCTAGCTATTATTTCGATATTTCGATACTCAGATATTTAAATATTTAGATATATCGGGATCGAACTCGATCAAAAGTTCTGTAAACCCGAAACTAAGATGTATCGTAATTCTAAAAGCCTTTAATCAGTATACCAGCTAAAACAACTGAATACAATTTTGCAAGAATTTAAAAACGGTTTAATAAGCACCTCGTTCATACTCGAAAATATTATGCCCTTAAGCCGAAAAAAGTTTGCAAAAGAAAAAATAAAAAAGAAGTTAAATTAAGTAGTGGAGACAAGGGTTAACGACGACAATTTTCACGAAGCGCTTATGCGCGTGCACCACGAAGAGTAATGACTTTATTCCCGCTTGAGAGACGTTCGCGTAATCCCACTTTGGTCCAGCGCACTCGGGCAATTTGGCCATCAAGAGAGCAATAAATCTTCATACGTCCCGAATGATTTTCGTGGGCTGTCAAAGTCCTGATCGGCGTACAGCTAATTACCATGCTTTTATCGCCATCCGATCCTCGCGGGCCCCACATTCAAATGCCCCATTATGACCGTGTATAAAAGCCAGCAAAAAAAAAAGTACGAATTATTATTACATTCACAATGATCGAAGTAACGGTGCTTCATGATCTTGAGTCTCTTTTGCAAATGTGATTACAGATTTAAGTGTGTGTTTGGAGTCTCGATCGGTCGAAGAGGAATACAAAAGAAATAAATGATTTTAGGTGTATTAGAAGGTCGACGGTGGCAGCATGGGGGAACGCGTATCGCGGGAGCGGAGCGATCACTCGGTTCTTCGCTACAAGCCGAGCGCTAATAAATGCTTTCCGTCTCGAATCGACTCTTAGCGCCACTTTCAATTAGCATAGCTTTTAATTAGTGATACAAGGCTGCGCGCGGCAGAGCATATTGAGTGTTCGGTCCGGTGGGAGAGCACGCCATCGGGCTGAATGAGGATGGCGCAGGGCAGCTAATGCTATCGAATATCAAGTCAGCTACAGAGGTATGTAACCCTACGTCCTGCGAGGATGCGAGCAAATAACGACTGGGCTTTTGTGCGATATGCAAATGCGAGCCGACCACGACTTCACGGAGGTGTTCAACGAGAGGCAAGTGCAGTATATAAGGAAGAAAGAAAAAGGAAAATAATAGAAACGGCAGTCCTCGGTAAGACAGGGAATAACGGTGCGAGTCGATTAGCATCATCGCGGGACTCAAGGAACAAACGGAACAAACGCACTTTCTCATCGATTGTCTCTACAGCCAATGTCGACTTGATGCTCTCACGCTTTGCTTTACTCAAGGTTTTAATAGTCTTTGGGCAAATTAAGGAAATTCGTTAGATACTGTTGAGTCGCTGATCAACCGTATGTGGAATATCTTAAAATTGCACAATACACGCTGACGGAGATATGTAATTGTTGCGTCTTGGATTTTATCGATGGACGCAACTGTTTCTGATAATATTCAACACCTATTTGTACATATTTATTCTTAATGTCAATCGTGTTATTAAAAAATCCCATTCGTTTTTGTCGATTCGCATAATTTTTATGCACGAACCCACCGTAAAACCCACCAGTGGGTTTCTGCCGCGAGACCCACCCTCGGCGGATCCATTCTGAAAGCCACGTATCCCTCGGAACTAACAATGGGTTCGCTTTACGACGTGGGTTCCAGGGTGGATCCGCCGAAATCGGCGGGTGGGTCTCTCAACGGAATCCGACTGGTGGGTTTTACGGTTGAATTTACTAGTAAGTTAGTAAATAAGGCAAGGAAAATGTAAATTTGTATTTTACACCGCTATTGTAAATTACCGCTTATAATCAGAAATTGCAAAGCTTCCGCATCATGTCGCTTCGAGTTGGCTCTATTAGCTGCATTTGTAATAGGCGCCTTGGGAAGGTGAATGAAATATGATGAATTGTAACGGTTTCGCCGTGCGTTGAAATTCTTGGCAAGGGAATTGGGTATACTGCGTCATCGAGAGTAGTGAGCTTCCAGGACGATCGTGAATTCTAAAGAGACATGGAAGAGATGGTACGAGGGACGTCGTGGCCGTGGCACTGGCCGCGGTGAGCGCGTACCGTCTTATCGATACAGCGTGCCGCGCGCGCTCGCACGTCCATCACGATATTTTCAGTTGTTATTGCTCAAGTCGCGAAGATGAGCGCGTGGCGCGCGAAATCGCTCCATCGATTGTCGTTATACCGTTAACTTATGTTAAGTATATGTCAAAACGTCAGCATTTCGGAATGGCACGATATATTCCCATCCGGCTTGTGTCTTAACGGACGTACTGCGAATTTGGCTCTGAGAATGTTAGCATAATTTGATGGGAACGATTCGGACCACCGGTGTGCAATTGTCACTGGGGAAAATTTCACTTCCGTATCGATTGTATCTTTTACTCGTTGAAAAAATATATTACGTCGTAGAAGCGTTCGAGGGATTTCAATGAAACTTGATACGGCTGATAGGGGCTGTACCCCTTTAAGGGGGGCGAGTCAGCAAGGAAAAAATGATTTTCAGAGAGTTGAAAAAACTTCTGTTTTTTTAGTAGAACGAGCTTAAATTTTTTTGTGAAAACTAACAGTCCCATAATAAAGTATAGTCAGTGTTGACAGCGAGGTACGAGGACACACTGTCTAATAGACACACGCAGACCTCGATAAACTAGATTGTACGGCAAAGCGCCCTATTTCAACGTTTCAGATGCAGTTCCACTGCGATAGTGTGGCAAGAAAGATATTATGCATAATCATCAATGTCTACTATATATATGTCAGCTGCCAGGATTGAGATTCTACAACAATTGGCACGAGGATCGTAATAACACTTTGCATCGTGGGGCTTTATCTTTTTTCCAATTTTACGTAGAAATGAATTTAGAGTAGTATATACGAGAGCGTATTGTTGCGCACTGACGATACGTCACATTCGTCCCTACACATATTTCTTCCAGTCTTTTTCTCCTGTCCTTCGCTCCGAAGGACAACAAAAAGACCAAAACCATTTGACTTACGTTGCGTCGAAAGGTCGATATAGAATTTATTTCTACCCTGATGAAAAAATTACACCGACTTTCTTACCATTTTTTTTAGAAAACTTACAATGGAAAGAAATTTACTTTAATTAAAAAAAAAAAAAAAAATGGTATTGCTGTTTCTAAAAATGTGTAATGAAATGCGAATTTACGTTTTGATGATAACTTTGAGAAAAAAGCGCATATTTTTAATGCTGTTTAATTTTTTTTTTTTTTACTTGGTGTCGAGTCGATTTTTATCATTCTCGTTTTATTGACCTATTACGATATTCAACGTAGGTGTGATGTGAAGGTGGCGCCCGTATAAAGTACCGTATTATGGGCTTTGACCCCGATGAGCGTAAAGTCGCAGCTCAAATTTCAATTCGTGTCAATGAATTCGTACACTCTGCTAACGTTAGAGCGGTAGTTCGCTCAGCTAGTGTCACCATGATTCTCGAAGCCTCCTCTGACCCGAATTCCTCTCGTGCACCAGCAGATCCATTTACCTTGAAATTTTGTTTTATTTTATTTCCTTGCTTCGCGCGCGACTCACTCGACTATCGTTCCCAAAAATCGAGATATCGAATATGAATAATATTGTCCATCGAGCGAGGGACTGCCTCTTCGTTAATCGTTTCGTGAAATCAAAATATTAATATATAACGCCGATCAAGTTACCTTTGACGATATCGACTACGCTTATTCACATCAATTTGTAAGTCACGCTTTTGCACTGTCCTCTTCCAAGAATGTGTGCCACGTATAACTGTTGTACCTCTCATGGAGACAAAACGCGCCTAATAAATTTACCTTTTTTTCCTGTTATCGCACTCCCATCACTGGGTAACAAATATCAAACAACTGAAAGATCTATGACGTTATTAAAGAAGATAAAATAGATAGACTCATCGAGATACACAACAAATATTACGAATTTATTCATTTATTTTTTTATTTATTTATTTATTATAAATAAATAAATAACAAGCCCTTTACATTCAAAATTACACCAATGGCGGATAACTATCTGAAATTAGCAATTTTCGTCCCGCGAAACTGCCATGAAAAGCGGCGCTTTTCATGCATGTGACACAAAAAAATATATCGTCATCTAGATCACGGAGTCAACTCTCTATGCTCTGCAACTTTAATATTATAGAAAACATAACTGCGTTGTTACATAGCAGAGATTTGTGTACGAGACAAGGAAGAGCGATTTGGGTTTTGTTTTCTTTACAGGTGGGATATCAAATCGAGCTGATCGGGCTGCGAATGAAAAATCAGGCCGATCTGATGGAGCAGCAAAATGCCTTTCTTCCAGCCTCTCATCCACTCCGGCTCCATCGTCGACTGACCAACGCGTTCGTACGCCACGGCCCTTCTCGAGCTTCCCGATCCGTTCAATGAATATAAACGACCCGCGTTCGTATAACAAAATGCGCTTGAAACTATTTATCTGGCTTGTGAAACCGGTCGTACGCTCGATAGTCTCTTTGCCGCACTCCCGGCGAAGCGTCGGCGAAAGCGGTGAGCATCCGGAGCTTAAGTCCTACGAGAGGGAAATTCTTCAGCGAGCATCACGAGAGAATATGCCTAGGTGCTAAATTACAACAGTGACCACATAACTGCGGACGTGTGGCATAAACTTTCATTAATTGACGAACATCTCCAGGCGTACTCTGTTTTTAAAATCGTATTTTCATTTTTCTATTTTTCTTTCGATAATTAATATTCATATGGAAAACGTTGAATCTTGCAAATTGCTTCCTCATTATTTTGTAGCTTTGTAAAAAGACGATTTGTCAAAGATAGAAAAATAATGAGGAAGCAATTCGCAAGGTTCTACATTGCATGCTTTTTTAATTTATTAATAAAATTCTAATATTTTTCGAGCACCTATTAGACGTCCCGAAGATCAAGAGATCGTTAGAGTCGTACTTTTATTTTATTAAAATATCATGTCACTAAAGTTCGCAAAGTTAGCACAATGAAACAACGTTAACTGTAGAAGGTAACGTCGTGAGTGCTGATAAAAAAAATAGGACAAACTATGAAGCATAATAAAATTAAGGCGCAAATTATCACTTGGTCATAACGTAAGCGTTTTAACGATGAGCTGTCGACTCAACACTCGTAGCATCAATACATATATGCACTTCTTATTACTCACGTACCGTTTTTTATTAGCATCATATATCGTAGGAAATTTCTGATCGACCAACGTTCCATTTTCGCTAATTTTATAGCCGAACGAGATAAGCTATAAGAACGTGGATTTGATATAATCGTTATCCGAAAAAAAATATAACGAATTTAGAAATTCCAGACGTCGATGAATTTACGAAGAAAGCACAGAGACTACCGACAAGGTCTTTGCTACAACCGGTGGGCATTGACCTAGAGACGACGAAACTCGTCGCTATATACAGACCTTGACACTTCTCCACGTCTGTACAGTTATTGAATTTCATCTTTTTTTAACGTACAGACGTCTTCGTCTGTCTGATTTTTTCATCTTCTTCTTTTTAAATAAATTCGCGATTTTGATGTTTTGTGTTCACACTTTTCGTTACTTTTAAATTTCAGTTTGCTATATTGGATCTGACAGTTTGTTTGCGGTTTTTTTTTCTGAGATGTTGGAATGATGGAATCGAATTTTATCCGAATCCAATGCTAGGTGATGACCAGAAAACTGGACTGTCATCGGGCGACACGTTTATTACACCATCGATATGTCCAATTACTAATGCGATGCTGATAGCTAAAACCGGAAATACCAAAACGGTTGTCACAAGGTTAAAGCTAAACAGAAGTCATATGTAGACTTATTTGAATGTATGGATGCAACTATGTCTAACCTTGGGGTAATCATGACCATGGCTTCCAGGAGGTAGTAATAAGGTTTCATTTGTACAATCGACACAGTCTCGATTTCAGCACTAACTTTAACATGGAAATCAAATATGTTACAATTTTATTTTTTTTTCTTCGAGATTTTTATATCAGGACACTCAGAATGGTGCGAAACGTCGAGAAAAGTGGTTTAGGAAAAATGTGTGTGCGTGTCAGTGAAAGAAATCATAGAGAAATCTTTATGGAAGGTGAATTAATTCTCCACGTTTTAGATTATATTTTGCGTATACTGACATGAAAATCTCGAAAAAGAAAGAAAAAAATCATGACATCAAAGCTTCCTCAATGAGGCAATTGTCTGAATTGACCAAAACTGCCTTATACTTGGAATAAAGCATAACTACACTACTTTATATTCATATAATATTTAAATTTGCTATGATCTACTATCTGGGAATAGCATAATTGCGTAATTACATTTGTATTATGTAACAAATTCTCCCATTTCCGTATGGACTAAATTAGATCTAATAATTAAGAGCTAGTGCCTATATTAATTTTATGCGTGTACAAATTTATGTATGGGTATAATTGAGAAGACGCTAGACGATGATGAATAGCCATAGTGAGAGAGACCGGGGAAAAGTTATGACGAGGGCGTTATCCCGTTATCGCGAATACGCCTATTACGTTGTATTAAGTTTGTACATGTGATATTGATCAGAAGATTAGCCGCACTGTCTATCGGAAGAATTATTTTTACCAGGCGTGCTCGTCGACGAGCAACGATAGATCGGATAATGGAATATGTCTAACCGCGAAAATCTTCAACAGCGGAGGGAGCATCCTTGAGGTTTGTGGATCTCACGTCCGGCATCGTCGTTTAGCTGAGCCACACGCTTTATTAAGCCCCTACCGTGAGCCCGACTCACGTGGTAATCTACCTTTAGGGCACTTAATCCAGCTCCCATATTCAGTTAGGCATTTTCTACAATTGCAAAGTCATTCTGTTGCGTCATTCTTTCGATTTGGCTTGTCTTCGATCGATCTCACAAAATCGACAATAGCTGTAAATACAGAGAATCCGCTAGGCCTAACTAACAACGGATTTAACTGAGGATCTTTTTTTTTTATTTATAGGTCTCACAACGATCTCCTCGTCATTGTGCGGATATACGGTTATGATTTTCATCTCTTACTTATATACTCATCGACGCACTTCTATTTGCCTCCAATTACACTTTCAAGCAGTTGTACAATTTTTTTTTTAATGGTCAAGATAAAACGACGCCTGAACATTCCTAATAGTTATAGTTCTCAAGATTATTAATGGCGAATATTTATATCAGTCCACCATGCATTTGATACATTAATTTTTGATTTTCTCTTGTAAACGCTGGACTGGAACAATATAAATGAAAGGATTTTTAGTCCCACTCTGTTTGCTTCTGATACAAGTGTCGCCACTACCCTTTGCATACCGCGACGTAAGCCACGCAATGTCCGTCTTATTCCCGAGAGCCTCAATCCTGAGAGACAGACGCAGATCCGCAGTCCGTGCGTAATAGCAGCGAATCTTGATTACGGTTTCCTTGGAGCATAACGCATAACAAGACTCGAATTATCCGGTGAAATAATTATCGCTCCAGCAGAAGCAGCGGGAACACCATCAGACGGATGTAGCCAGTCTCTGACAGTTCCAAGAGTGCTCGATGGATGATGATTCATCGAATGAGTATCCGAGGGACACGTAAACGCACTGCGCAGGCGCGTTAGATCATCCACATATTCCTCGGTTATTCGACACAAACATCATATTTCCTCCAGTTTTTGTATTTCCATTCTTCGCCAATTCTTCAACTGGGATAATCTGTTAGACACTGTATTCTGTGTACATAAACGTTCGCCTTATAGGATTGTAGATCCGCGTGTAATTATAATAGACTTTTATGGGATCTAAATCGTCGAATCACTTATATGGATTGTTTTGCCATTTCTCATCGTTGATTTACAGATTGCATGCACTGAGAAAAATTGTCATAGTAAAATACTGAATGTATACATAGTTCTGCCGTCAAAATAGTTACTCGTGTAATTATCAAGTACGCGTTCCATTATTTATTCTTGTGGTAATTGTAAATAGCTGTTGAATTTTTCTTCAGTTTTTCTTACGACATTATAGACCATTCTTTGGGTCTCGGAAGAAAATGTAATATAAATATTGGAGTGTGTAAATTTGACTCCCAAAAAAAACAATCTTGAGACAAGCACATTTACATAACTGTAGTCATCTATGCTTACAAAACCTAGGATAAGAAACTTAAGACATCTAAAGTGAAAATGCAATCTACACTGAGTAGAAATCTAAGTATTAACATTACTACTCCCTAGGGAGGACAGGCATCGGTGGCAGCATCGGTGATTTGCACCTACGCGCTCTCAACATTAAAATCACCTCCACCGTTTGCTGATAAAGCCGGTTTCTCTTACGAATAAACTTGCTCGATCAGTGAGTACGGGGACTCGCGGAAGGCAACAAGATAAGCAGCGTTGCGTACACGTATGCTGTAACAGGCGCAGTATCCCTGAAATAGCATGAATGAATGAAATGAATGAAAATATTTCTCTGGAAATTTCTTTGAAAACCTATGAGAAGTGACGAGTTGTGGGGTGCACGTCTCCATGGAAACAAAAAAATGTTTTTGAAAGGAAACCGCTTCAGCTAGTTTGAAAAATGTAATAGAGCATTTAAAGTTTTGAGAAAATTATAATTTCATCAAATACTTACGATTTTTTTTTTGAGGCGAAGCAAAGATTTGACTTTTGTATATCTAAACATTTGATTATCTCATGATTTTTAGCTAAAAATACAAAAAACTTGCAAAAACATTACTTGAGACAGCTTTTAAAAAAGAATTCAAGAGCGTCAAAATGTTGAACAAATTACAGTTTCTTCAAGCGCTAATACTTTCTGCAGTGAAAGCAAAAAAAAAATATATAGTGATTATCATCGGAAAATAAGGGAAAAAAACGATATTTCTAAAAAAGTTTTTTAGAGCACCCAAATTTTGCAAAAATTACTTTCTCACAATGTACTAACATTTTTCGTTGAGATCCACGAAAAGAAAACGATTTTTTTTAACTACCCTAATATACATATATTGGAATCTATGGCTCATTTTAATTACATCTACTTGTAGGAATGTTTGGTCGCTGAGGCCGCGGTAGGAAAGATAATTGAAAAAGTAAGATAACGGTTGTAATTAAAAAGCGAGAAATGATTTACACCGAACTGCATAACGAGACGGGAATATGCCATTGAGACTTTCGAGCGTTCTTTGGCACGTTTCCAACTCAAGTCGCAACATAACTCGCAATCGCACTTTTCTAATTAAATTTTCAAGCGTTCGATAAATAGGGTTGATTAAATTTTAACGAGCTTCCATCCGAGGAACGAAGAATCGAAATATTGTCATCGGCATCTATACACCAAGACCAACTGATTTTTCTTCGTCAATTAATTAAATTTTTTTTTGTGCTTTTACATATGAGGCAAAACACGTCAAAATCGGCCACCCCAATTTTTCATGTCAACAAAACGTTCCCAAACTTATTCAGGATGATCGTCTGGTTGAAGAAAAAACGTAAGAATTTTTTCGGATTGTTTATTGCATATTTTAGCTATGAAAAATTTCTGAAAATAATCATTGTTTATTTTTTAATGCCAATGCTACGGCTCGCACAAAAAAATCATAACAACATCAAATTTTCGATTTTCAGCGTACTTGCCAACAGACTTTTTTGTAAAATTCTCCGATTTTATTTTATGCTATTTTTTAATTAAATAAAGCGTCCACTTTTTTTCCTCCGAAACGGCTATTCCCCCCAAGACCCCCGAGTGGGGGGTGGGTGGTGTGTCGCCATGGTGCGACTATAAGCGAAAGATGATGAAGGTGAAGGGGGTCGAAATCTCTCGGCGCTTGCCTTTTCAAAAGTTGTGTACTTGGCGCAGAAGCGAAGAAGCACGCCTGTTAACGACGCTCCAACTGCCCGCGCTGTACCATAAGATCCGTCAACGGTGATACACTGTAATCGTGCTACGTGTTGCATTCTAACGTTGTGACCGAGAACGATTAAAAAAAAAAAAAAAAAAAAAAAAAAAAAAAGTTTTGACGTGTCCCATTGGAAATCGCGGCATGCAAACCGTCCCGCGGCTACGTGAATTTCATCAGTGCAACTGCTTGCATGAATCTAGAGACGCGACGAAAGTAGACAATATTCGTCGATTTTTAGTAATATTCGCATCGTTTTTTTTCATTATCAAAATTTCGCCTGTGCACGCCAACAGCAGCGACAACGAAACTTGTCCCATAAGTGCGAATGCTTCTTTTCGCGATTACAGCCAGCTTTACAATTATCTCAGAAGGGGAGCGGGTGGCGGGATTTCCGACAGTGACAGTATCGTGATCGGATTTCTCGGATCGTACGGCCGAAGTCAGGTATATTAACCACTCTTTAAAAAAAAAAAAACAAACAGCAAAAAAATGTAGTTTCATGTTAAAAAATATTTTTTGTTTTGTTACAAAAAAAAAACAAATTTTTTCGTAAAGTAACAAACGGGTTTATTTTATTTTTAAAAATTAGTTTTGGCTTTAAACGGCGCGTACTTAATATTTCCGATATGAACAAGTCGTACCTTGAAATAGTTATTACATTTTTGTTTTCAGATTCATGCAATGATTTTCTAATAACAGTGAACTGCAGAGTCTATTTATATTTAATAATAACCAAATGTTAATAATTGCTACTAAATGAAACTAATTGTTAATAATATCAACAATTAGTTTCTTACGAAATTTTGTGAAACAATGACAAACAATTGCAAGAAATAATGAGTAACGCAGAAAATAATGATCATTATATTTATTTATTTTATGCTTTTCCGCAGAGAGAGATAATGATTAATTAATATTCGGTGGGAAGAACAAACATGAGCCACCTTTTTCAAATTACGAGTATTCGGTATCAATTTTATAATAATTCTAGTAATCATAATAATGACTGAGATTTTTCATTAATTTTTATTGAAGGTGGCCCTTGGCGCATTGCCGCTGGCTATTGCTGCTGTCAATGACAATCCAAATCTTTTGCCCGGAAGACGATTGAAATTCTTAGCCGCAGACATTGGTAAGCGACATTTATACGAGACATTTTCCGCACGAACCGGGCCACCCCTGTTTCGAGATGTCACAGAAAATGTTCAAAATTTTTATCAAAGTTTTACTCGAACGACGTCATGGTCCGAACTATAGTTTTATGATATAGGAGGTTCAAAAAAAAAAAAAAATTCTAGAAAGAAGAAAGAAATCAGTGTGAGGTTCAATTTTACTTCCACATAAGGGCACCGTTGTAATTATTTAAAAATAATGAGGAAGCAATGTGCAAAGTTCTACTTTGGATTTTTTATCACGAGACAATTATAGTCGTATAATATTGACAAATAGGCAGAAGCGACGATGCAGACTCTCATGCGGCTCTCAGCATCAGGATTATGACCGAAATGCAAGATTCGGGAGCAGTAGCCTTCATTGGTCCGGACGCATTTTGCAAAATCGAGGCACTCGTTGCAGCTGCGTGGAATTTGCCTCTCATCTCTTACGTAAGTTACTCGTGTGCGGAGATTGAGAAAAATTTACTGGTGTTTCGTCCTGTCTGTTGTTTTTTGTTCCCCCCGATGCGTGTATTAACGAAAGCTCTGCGCCACTGTCTCGCCTACCAGATTAATGCCATCGATATATTGGGAAGCTTTATATTGCTTGGCGCTTCCACCCTCGGCACAGACATTCTTGAAAAACGATATTCCAATCTCACTTCCCACGTTCTCATTATTTGTTGTTATACTTTGTCGTTCCTTTTGAATAAAAATAATGCCTTCATAAGTGAAATTTATCTGACGAAAAAGTTGATGCATTATATTAATTGACTGAATAATTTTATGGGTTTATTGGTATAAATAAATAAATAAATAAATAAATAATTCGTTTATGAGTGGCGTAGAATATCTGGATTATGTTAAAATTATTTTTTGCAGTCGGCGATCTTTTGAAATTAATTTTTTTTTTTTTTTAAATGTGCCCCGAAGTGCTTCTATCGTTTTCTAAAAAAAAGACATCAATGTAAGTTTACGTGACATTTAAATAACTGCCTTGTGTAGCTCACTTCTATAAAACAAATAATATCGAACGTATATATTTGAGTTTGAGCAAGACAGAGTTTGTCTGTAAAAGAGAATAAGAATAATTCATCTCCACTCGTCACATCTGACTAATAGAATAATCTTTCTTTTTCGAACTTGTCGATGTTTCGGTATAATCGGCAAGAATTTCTGAGACCAGACGAAGTCTCGCCGGAATGTTGAGGAAATTTTAATTAAATCCTCTAGTTCACTGTGCGTATAATTGAAGCTAACGTAGCTCGACAGCGGCCCTGATTTTCGCCAAATAATCAATGCGAAGAAAGAGGAGTGTGAGATAAGAGATGAGAATATGATTATTAGTGCCTATAGCTGAATTTACAAAACAAACTGAAAATGTCATTTGAAAACGTGATGTGAAAAAAAAAAATCCTCTCCTCAGTGTGATGAATGATGTCTCTGGCTGTGAACAGCAAAAGAGATCGCTGAGAGCACTTCCATCAATCTCAAACGTAGAGTAAATCGGCTCTATTTATTCCTCTCGGGTCCAGAGCTCGAATCTAATCTGTAACGAGCGAAGCACATGACATGTTAAAAATAATTGTTTATGCATGTATGTACTGTCCCGGAGAATTCACACAAAGACATAAATAACGACGAGTGGCTAAATTATAGAAATGCGAGGACCCCGAAGTGTCCGACCATAAGATATACTATACATTCGCCAGGACGTTGTCATCGACGGACAAAATTGGAAAAAGCGTGGTCGCTCTCCTACGAGCCTATGCCTGGAGCAAGGTGGTAGTTCTCTACGTCACGGTACCCTCGGCGAGTACCAATAAATTGAATGAATATCTCAAGGTATATATTCCCTTTGAAATAACGTATCTATTTCATTATTCATCGCTTCCAGTTTATCGAAATTAATTGTTAGGATAAATATTTTAGACATATGGGATAACCGTCACCGAAACATACACGGTGAGTGATTACATACCTCTTTATGAGAGCAAACTCGACGATATCGTGACGGAAACCTATCGAAGAACACGAGGTGAGCCTTGATTATTATTTAATCATCTGAATCGGTGAACCTTTGCCACAGGTGTGATGGACGAAAAAAAACCTTGAGAAAAAACTGTTTATTTGAAGCCACTGTCAGCCAGAAGGTCATTATCAGATAGAGGGAAAAGGGTAGTACAGTGGGGCACCGGGAAGAGCCAGTGAGATTAAATAAATAAATAAATATTCTGTTAGATCGATGAAATTTTCCTATGGATTAACTGAATTCAGTTGGCTGCAGCTAGAAAGTTTTTTCTCAGTGTATGAGTCAACACACACAGACCCACAAACATTACGTAAAAAAGTAATAATAATTAGAATAACGCTGTCAAGTATACGTATTCGTTGGTGAGCACATTGCGCTGGTGGACTTTGTCAAATGTTTACAAAAGCGACGGCTTCTTTACACCGGCAAATACGTTGTAGTCTCGGTTGACGACAAAATTTATGATCCTCGTAGACAAAAGGAAAT
The DNA here is from genome assembly GCA_964016905.1 of Perithous albicinctus. Classification (NCBI taxonomy): domain Eukaryota; kingdom Metazoa; phylum Arthropoda; class Insecta; order Hymenoptera; family Ichneumonidae; genus Perithous; species Perithous albicinctus. The sequence goes on along the minus strand of OZ024698.1, from coordinate 18,149,841 downwards.
AACTCAAAGAAGTGAGTATATTGTTAATATTCATCTTCATTTCGATCTTTCCCCCATGAAGGAGGCTCTGTTTATTAAATTATTCATTTAGACTACATCGACCCATACCTTCCCGGTAAGAACATGTCCGAGGACATCAAGTTTGGCTTTCGGTCTGTTTTAAAATTAACCCCGACGCACATAAGAAATCCAAACTTTGAGTGAGTCGATGGCTATGCTGTTGTCATTATTAATTGAGCTTTGTGTTTATTTATTCGCCATTATTATTGAATGGATCAAAGGGATTAATTTGTCATTTCAACAGAGCACTTTGCGAGCGTATCAAACAATACTCAGTGAGATGGCCCTTTTGCGTACCTTACCACAGCGAAATATTCAAAACATTAGCGGTGAGTGATAAAATTGGCTTAGCGATTATCGCGATTAAATTACAACGTGCCCCTTATTATCATCGAATACTAATTGCAATATATATTCAGGTACCAATACAGGCTGCCCATCTTTATGACGCTGTAATGATTTACGCGAGAGCCGCCACCGAACTACTGGAAGCCGGTGAGGATCCAAGAAACGGTTCAGCGATACAGAGTCGAATTAGGAGCCGCAGTTACCATTCGATTCAAGGACACGACGTGAGTGTTTCACCTAATAGAATATTCTATGATAATATATGATACATATATTACGAATATCGTCGTTTCATATACCATAGAAAAATGAGGCCCTGGATGGGGCCTCATACAGACTTAGAATAAATCCGTCCCTCTATGTGGCCTGAAAATTCGGCAGGTAATTAAATATTCGGCAGGTATTCATTGACGAGAATGGCGATGCTGAGGGCAACTTCTCTGTACTTACGTTGCTCGAGGATGTTACGTCCGAAGGCCCTGTCAAACGATCAATGCGGCCCGTTGGATATTTTCACTATAATAAAAATGGCTCGGATGGTATACCCATATTTAAATACACCAACTCCATGCAAGGTATGATATACCCATGATATCTCGTATAAATAATATAAATGAAAGACAATAATATTATAAATAAATGTTGTAATAACTGTTGTGTTCCCTTACTACGTAATAATGGTAAATTCTGGAGTTGTCCTGCTGGATCATAGGAATCGAGTGGGTCGGAAATGGACCACCGAGCGCAGAGCCAATGTGCGATTATCCCGGTGATATATTGTGCAGCGAAGTGGTTGATGATTCTGAGGGTTCTTGGAGAAAACTTAAAGACTGGAGCGATTGGCGATTGCAACTTGCTCTATCAACGTTCATCGGAATGGTTGCCATATCGGCCATATTTGCGTTCAAGTACGTAAGGGTCAACCAATTGGATAATATGCAATCGTCGAATATTTATATTCAATCGTTGAATACCGATATTCATTCCCTAGATTATTGTGGAGGAATAAAAACACAAAGAACTTTATATTACAGACACTACAGATACGAACAAAAGCTTGCTTGCATTTTGTGGAGGATTGACCTGAGCGATCTGACGATGTTGCCAAACGAGCCCGTTACGGTAGAGCCGCAACCTAGCAATGGAAAAAATTCCGTAATTATTTAACACGCGGTATTTTCTAAATATCGTTCGGAATTTAGACAATAGGGCAAATAGCAGACCGATCTGTAAAGTGTATTTTCGTCGGAGGTCCACAGCGGGTCGAGACGTATGCTTGTGCCAGTCGTAGCACCTACACCAAGGTTGCTCTTTATCGAAAAAATTTGGTCGCGATAAAACCAGTCTACAAAAGAACAATGGATTTGACGAGATCTATTAGAAAAGAACTGAAGCAAATACGTGAGGTAAGACACGAGAATTTGATAACATTCGTCGGTGCTGTTGTCGAACCTGGAGCAATCTTTATCGTCACGACATACTGCGCCCGAGGTTCCCTTCAGGATATCTTGAGAAACAGTAACCTTCGTCTCGACACCATTTTCGTGTCATCACTCATCGGGGATCTTCTCAGGGTAGGTTGCGCTCTAATCTCTGAACTCGAGATTACACTTGTGTCTGATTCGATGTGTACATCTGTAAAATCTACCAGGCATTTTTTTTTTATTAAATCTTCTCGGTAAATTCATATTATTGGCATCCGGTTATTTACGTTTAGGGTATGATATATCTTCACGACAGCGAGATAGGCTTCCATGGTAATCTGAGAAGCACCAATTGCCTCGTCGATAGTCGATGGATCCTCCAAGTTTCAGACTTTGGACTGAACGAATTCAAGGCCGATCAAGAGGAACCAAATCGACAAGTGAAACAACAGAGTAAACTGCTGTACACGGCACCGGAGCTGATAAGGAACCCTTCCGCTTTCCGAAAGGGATCTCAGAAGGGCGACGTTTACAGGCCAGTTGCAGTTTTAAAACAAACCGATAATTATCCTGCGCTCTTGAAAAACAAAAAATGTCTACTAATTTCTACATTTCCACAGACGATTAATCAGATTAGTTGGTCCAACTTTTACTACTGTATTATAAGAATTAGAGCAGAAAAGAACTCTAAATAATCGCCAATAAAAAATGCAAAAAGTACTAAAAATATATTGAGCACTAATCTTCAAGTCATAAATATAATAGAAATATGGTGACAAATAAAGTTTACATAATTTGCTAAATCACATACAGCCTCGGTCTCGTGCTTTACGAAACAATGACACGTCGTGATCCTTGGAGGGACACCCTTATGAGCACGGATGACATTGTCCAAGGAATCAGACAGGGACAACAGCTGAGACCAGATCTAGAAATTCTTAAGGGTATTTCGGGATACGTGAGGAAGTGCATCGCAGCTTGCTGGCAGGAAGATCCGGACAGGCGTCCGGACATGAAACTGGTATCTGTGATACTGAAGCCAATGCAGTCAGGATTGTAAGTTTCAGTGTTAATTGTTCAAAGTTTTTTCTTTATTTTTTTATTTCGTTTTTTTTTTCGTTGACGAAAAATAGATAAGAACCTCCCTCGCATGAAGGATTAAAGTATTTGATAAAAATCTGCAGTCTGACTATGAAAGCATACTTTTTCTTTAATACCAGAAAACCCAACATATTTGATAACATGTTGGCGATAATGCAAAAATACACATGCAACCTTGAGGAACTTGTTCAGGAGCGAACGAACGAGCTGATGGAGGAAAAGGAAAAAACCGATGCTCTTCTTGATCGTATGTTTCCAAGGTTAGCGTGTCGCCCTTTAATAATTATTATGATAAATTTTGATAGATATCATAAAAATAAGCATAAGTAAATAAAAATGTTGTAGATCAGTAGCTGAATCATTGAAACGCGGTGATCCGGTAGAGGCTGAGAGTTTCGACCTAGTGACGATTCTCTTTAGTGACATCGTCGGTTTTACCGAACTGGCGGCAAATAGTACTCCACTTCAGGTTGTCACATTGCTCAACGAACTGTACACATATTATGACTATATAATATCGCACTATGATGTTTATAAGGTGCGTTATTAATTAAATATCACGATATTTTGTAATTACGTGAATTTACGTGAGTACTCAGATTTCGTTGATTATGTCGAAGTTTACGAGCATTATAGAGGAAAAAAGATCCAAGTGGTACCTCGCTTGACTTTTATCAGATACTTGTAAAACCTACACGCGAGTGGCGAATTAATCGTTACGTTACACATTTATAGGTGGAAACTATCGGGGACGCATACATGGTCGTTTCCGGGCTTCCGATAAAGAACGGCGACAGTCACGCCGGTGAAATCGCGTCCATGGCTCTACACCTTCTAAAACGAATTGGAAGGTTCAAAGTACCTCACAAACCCGGCGAAGGTCTACAGATTCGCGTCGGTATTCATTCCGGTCAGTGTGGCATGCTAACTCGTACGAGGCATTCTCCGTCAATTCAGCCACTTTATTTTCCCGAGCCTCTCTGATATTTTCCATAATTAACACTACTTGTTAGTATTTCTTATGTTTTCGTCAGATTGCTTTTCTTAAAAATACACGAATTTTCTGTTGCGATATTTGTATATTTTGGTAAGGGAAAAGATCTTCGCATTTTAAGAAATCCTTTTTTCCCCCGAAATTTCATTATATCGTTTAGTCTATTTTCCTGATTGCAATCTGCAAGATTCTACTTTCGAGCAACTGTGACTTCTCGAAACAAAGGTTCTACAACTTAATATAAACAAATTCTCAGGTCAATGCGTCGCGGGTGTCGTCGGACTGAAAATGCCACGTTACTGTTTGTTCGGCGATACCGTAAATACAGCATCGAGGATGGAGTCAACAGGGCTGCCTCTGAAAATTCACATGTCCGAAGATACGTGGAGGTTGCTTCAAAAACTCGGTGGCTACAAGGCCGAGGAACGTGGCATTATCAAAGTCAAGGTTAATTTCGAACTCATAACTTGGGTCCTTTAAGCCATCTACAATGTTTCAAAAAATAAACATATCAAATTGATTGAATATTTGTTAAATTCAAATAAATTGAGAATTTATTTATAAAAAAAAATGTTGATGATGACAAAAGCTTCCTCTATGAGGGAGCAAAGAAATGTGTTTATCTGTCGCCTCTAAATGATATGCATTAAATTCTATTTCGCAGGGCAAAGGGGAGATGAAGACGTATTGGTTGGTTGGCCAAGATCCTCTGAGACGTCAGAATCGTATATATGACTCGGCGCCGCATCTCCATCACTTGCACTTCGGATCGTCCTACTCGCTGTCGGTAGATCTGCCAGAAAATCCTCCGGACTCCACCCTCGAGCATAATTTTCACGTACTTCTCGGGGGCAAACGAAACACGTGATTTTACTCTATGTACATTGCGATGTATCCGTCGATTTATCGTATATAAATCAGTGTTTATCGTATAATCGTGTATAGACGAGTTTTATTTTGTATCCAATGATTTCACAAGAGCAACAAGGTCGTGGCTCGATTGTATGGAGGTGAAGTACGCGTTTATAACTTGGCATGGTCTTCAGGGGTGGTTGCGCAATGGCAACTACTCGGTTCCGCAACCTCGATTAGACACGGCGCCGGATGCCATGGTCGAGGTTGTTCTTTTTGTACGGGAACACAGGATCAACGACACCTTTGACACTACAATGCGAAAAACAAAATTAAAAAATCTATTCGATGGATCAATTGAAACTATTTAGTAGACCGGTTGTACATTAAAAAAAAAAATATCGTCACTGATTGAACTTGAACGAAAACGCTTGAAACTCCTCAATTTATTCAAACCAAAATGTGATCGTTTTGATTTTTAAAAATTCCAACGTACCCGTGCAACAAATGAAACTGTCTAATATAAATCGCATTCGAGAGAGTAAACGCAAAAACTTCGAGCTTCCTCTATATAGCACCGACCTTTCAATTTCACTCCCGAGACACTCGATAACATGATTAACGCCCGGCCATTGCCACTGGCGATATCTATTTATTCTTCGCGCTTCCTCGCATCCTCGCGAAGGAATCCCCGATACCAAACGCTTGTAATACAAAAGCAATTATGCTTCACTCTCTACCATAGCAACCGCGGGTCTCCCAATCGCCACAGTATACAATCCTTCATCCGGGATTCCGCAGTGTCGAACTACATAATTGATTTTAAAAAATATATATATATATCCTAACGAGATTCCACGTCGGTCACTAACGGCTCGCGGCATTGAAATGTATTTCTCGTCCACCAAACTAACACCTGGAATAAAGGATCCGTAACGGGTTAGCAAAAAAATTTAACTTCGCCAAGCCGCCGCCACATAGTCCGATAATTGTTTGCATAACCGCGTTGCGGTCGGCACCTGTTGACCGGAATGGAGAAAAAAAAAAGAAAAAAAAACAGTACCCGGATATCTGCTAATTGAAATGTAGAAGGAAAAAAGTCAGGAAAACGATTTGTGAAGAGCCAAATTTTGACAAATGTTTCTATGGTACTTAACATCTGTAGAACATTTTAGTTGGTTTGTTGAGATTCGACGTGATTTAGAGCAGAATTTTTTTTTTCGAAAAATTCGAAATTCTATAAAATCCGAACCGCTACTTTACACACTTCTTTGAGCTCTAAAGATATTAAAAAAAAAAATTCTAAATTTCATAAAATTTGAACCGCTTGATCGATTTGCGTCAGGTTTGTACGCAAACGTTGTTCAGTGGTAGTTCGTATGAGAACTAAACTTAAAGTAAATCTGAAAAAATGTCAACACTTTCTTTTCTTTTCATGACAGAATTTTCTTTCATTTAACATTTTTTTTTCACAACATGTGCAACCAACTTCCCCGGTTGAAATATTCTTAAAAATGTAGATTTACAAAAGAACGTCTAATAGATTAACATACTTCCTCTTAGAGGTAGCTTTGTAAAAAAAAAAACATTTGACAAAGCTACATAACAATAAGCAAAGTTTTTGCAAGAAATACCAGCACATATTAAAATTATAAAAATGTAGCGTTCCGGAAATGTTACCGTCCGAGAAAAAAAAAGGAGCGTTGCTAAAATGTTGCGTTAAATAATCAGCCGAAAAATGTTAAAATGAAGGTACGCATGCGCGATACGTGTGTACGAATACGCTACGATAAAACATCATCGTTGTCGTCGCTGTGGGAGCTCGGCTTAGGTTCACACGTTTCAAAGAGGTCCTCAGAGATTTGACTGTACTCGTGCGGAGCGGTGCAAGTAGGTGCCTCAGCTCTCCTACTCGTCTCACTAATATTCTCGATAAAAGTACTTTACAGTCATAAAATCCGCGTGACAAACGTGCATACATCGTTGACTCGTTTAATTGCTCAACAGGCAATTAAATTTCTGAGACTTTGAATTTTGTAGTCCTCGACATTTCCGCGATACCGGAGTGCAAAACGTCGCGAGACGAAATTTAATGCTGCGCCTCGAGAATAGAAAACGAGTGGAACTGCTGTAAAACTCAACTAAGGATTAAAAATAATGCTCCGATTATAAAATCAGGACAGGCATTGCGATCGCTTCTGAGATAAATTGTAATAATAGCCAACAGGTATGTACCAATACGGTCGCACTTACTTAACAGCACGGATTGAGTTTTTAAGGAAATCCAACGACGGGTTTCCTCTATGCATAATAATATTATTGGCTAAGTCGTAGTAGCGATATCCTTCTTATCGTGATGGACACACATCGATATTAGTGCAATTCTCGACATCTACGAGTATTACGTAATCGCCGGAAAGACATTGAGCTACGAGTTCAAGTTCGAATTCAGACTTTCATATTGCTCGCTGTATTCTCATACTCTAAATAAAACCTATTTTAAAGACAACACGTTTTTTCCAAGAAGAAAAACCAGTTTTGAAGAGGAAGAAATTTAGCAAATAAATTCAAACTTGTTAATATAGGCTTAGACTGAAGCTTATGTTTCATTTAATATGCTAATGGATTATGACCAGTGTATTAATGACGATAGGAAAACGTTCGTTTCTATTGACTCATCATTTAATATTTTGTATGTTGAAGACGGTTGAACAAAAAACGTAGGTATTTTTTCAGATTTTTTTATTGCATTTCTCAGCGATTAAAAATTTCTGATTATAATCATTGCTTATTTTTTAACACCAATACTGTGGCACACACACAAAAAAATCATAACAACATCAAATTTTGAATTTTCACCGTCCTTTCCAACAACATTTTTTGCAAAATTCTCCGATTTTATCTAATGCTATTTTTCAATTAAATAAAGTTGCCACTTTTTTTTCCTCCAAAACGGCATTTCCGATTTAGCTGAAATTTTCACGTTTTGTTCTTTGAAATATCTAGAATCTTAGAAAAAATTGGCGAGGCGGGCATCAATTTCGCTCCAGAGTTACAGCTTTTCGAACGATGGAACATCGTGGTAAAAACAAATGTTTTTACACTAATGAACGTAACATGTGCGCTTTAGAATTGCCACGCATTTTTATTTCATTTTTCGTCTTAATTCCGAAAAGGCTCGTTGTAATTCTTATTGTTTATTGTTGTATTCAACTGCAATAATTTTTCTTCGCCTCAAGACTAAACTCGAGATTTACAATTCTAAGTAATGTTATGTAAGGTAATATAATTAAAAATAGGATATAGGATTCGTCGACGACGGTCAAGGTTCTATGTTCCAATGCCAACGAATAACCGGTAACATCGCCTTTACAAGTTTTGTCGTAATGGAGATAACATCTAGAAGCCTTTTGTCGTATGGAAACTTCACATGCAACAATTATTAGTAACAGTTATGTCTAAAAAATGAAATCCTGATAAGTTGAATATATATTTTTTGCTTCCTCATAGAGAAAGCTTTGTGTTGATAAAAAAAAATGGTCGTAGAAAAATTGTTCGGATGTATGTATATGTGTGTGATGAGTTTAAAATTCCTGTTACGTTCGTTTTTTTCGATACAAATCTCTATTCAATTGAATTTATGTGTCTGCCGAATGTTCATCCATTTTCACTTCTTACTTGTTAATCCGTATTGGATTAGGGACTAAATAAAAAAGGAACACATCGGCATTCGGCAACGCAATAGGGGCCCGTTTGTGTTTGGATAAAATACGTCAAAGTAAACTTTCAACAATTGCGCGAAAAACGTTGATACGCACCACAGTAGACTGCAATAATGATGTCGATTATGACGAAAGAGGTACCAGAATTCGACGATCGCCCGTACTCTTACTCAATCGTCAAGTTTCAGCAAAGGAGCTGACTTGATGCCCGGAATTATACTAATTCCGAATCACCACCAGCCATAGAATGACTGGAATACATTTGAGAAGGATCGCGAAGAAGAGGATTCCAATAGCGAGGTGGCTACCGTATTACAATGCTGCTGATGCCCTGGGAGATCTCGTGGCGGGTCTTACCGTCGGTCTGACTCTGATACCTCAAGTGAGTTGTCCTCTCTGTAATTACACAACTGTTTGCAATTAACGCGTTAAGGCTACGAAAGCTCCTTAAAAATATAATTAAATATTTTGATTCATCGTAATATTTATTTATTTTCTTTAACCTGTATTTAAGCCTTAGATTGATTTCTACTGCATACAAATATTTCGGTCAATTTTAATGATGGAAATTTGCGAAGCACTTTCCGGGTCTGAGTCAGTGATCGCTCGATTCGGAAACAGTTTCATTTCAAAATTGCAATTACAAATATTCGTAGGCAATAGCATACGCTGGTTTGGCTGGCCTCAGTCCACAGTACGGTCTGTACAGTTCCTTCGCGGGGAGTTTGGTCTACATAGCATTTGGAACATGCCGGGAAGTGAATATCGGTCCAACAGCTCTTATATCCCTCTTAACCTTCACATACGCGAGGTAAGTACGTAGATATGATTAGGCTTTCGTCGATATTCGAGTCAACTAGCTCCAGCCTTCTTATACTTCATACCCTTGGCACAGAGTTACAAAGAAACCGCCAAATCACAATCGGGACAAACGTTCTGGGTCAATTGACGATTAACAATTGCGTTCTAAAGTGTCCGATTCAATGCTCCAGTAATCACTGTCAAGGAGTTGTGAATGCCCTTCAACTCGAATAATTTACAAGAGTCGAGTGAAAGAGAAGAAATGAAGAGATAGTGCTGGGAACATAAATGACAATTTGCGTGTTCCAGAGGCGTCCCTGAGTACACAGCACTGTTGTGCTTTCTATCAGGATGCGTGACGATAGCACTTGGAGTTCTTAGGCTCGGATTTCTCGTGGAATTCGTCTCGGCCCCTGTAGTTTCGGGATTCACTTCGGCAGCCAGTATAATAATCGCTTGTAGCCAGATCAAAGGACTTCTAGGCATCAAAATTCAAGGCGATCGATTTCTCGATATTTGGAAAGAACTCTATGAAAAGATCAATGAATCCCGGATGCCTGATTTGATACTCTCTTGCTGTTGTATAATAGTACTTCTCGTACTAAAGGTAAATAATTCAGCAGCTTTCAAGAGGCAAGAACGTTGCCAGAGTAGAATCTGTAACACAATAAGTATGGCGAATCAATTGTTTGCATTTCAAGAACCTCAAAGACATCAGGACTTCAAAGGCAGGAGTAAAAAAAGTGCTGTGGTTCCTCGGGATAGGAAGAAACGCCATTGTCGTTATTATCACAGCGGGAGTGTCCTATTATTTTGAGATGCACCCAGGCGGTGCGCCTTTTCTACTCACGGGACACATAGAGAAGGGTTTTCCTGCCGTAGAACCACCGGCCTTCTCTTTATCACACGGAAACGACACTATTACGTTTATGGAGATGTTTACGAACCTCGGCACTGGCGTAATAGTAGTGCCGCTTATTTCTCTCATCGGAAATGTCGCAATTGCAAAGGCTTTTGGTAAGTCTTGCGAATAAACAGGATATAGCTGAACATTATTCAGGTTTTGTGAAAAACGAGAAGGGCCCACTTCTCGCACTTAAAGGGGTTCGGATTTCATAGAAATTCGATTTTTTGTTTTTTAAGCGGTTCGACTTTCAAAACATGCGACAAAACGGGATAAATCTTTAGACACGTAAATAATAAAGTCCAAAGATTATTGGGTAAAAAAAAAATTCATAAATATCGACAGAGGCATACGAGTTTTATAGCAAAAATTGAAATATATGAAGAACGGAAAATAAAATGTTTGGCTGGCTCGGCGGTAAAACCTACGGAAGAATATATATATTATGACGCCACTTATTGATTCGGTAATTACAGCCCGCGGCCAGGCACTCGATGCCACGCAAGAAATGCTGACACTGGGCCTGTGTAACATCGCCGGTTCCTTCTTTCATTCAATGCCAATGGCCGGATCCTTCTCCAGAAGCGCAGTGAACAATGCTTCGGGTGTGAGAACACCTATGGGCGGACTTTACACCGGTAAGTCTTCCATCCTGTATATGGCTGTACAGAGTCCGATATAGCGTTGTACGATCATATACAATCATATATAGTTATTAGGGTGTTTAAAAAAAAAACTTGAATTTTTTATGCCCAACGTTTCTTACAAAAGTTGTTGGTTTTGACATTTTAATGAAAGTTTAATGAGCGAATAAAAAATGTTTTAAGAAAATATTTCACAAATATTTCAAAATATTAATGCAACATTTCGGTATTAAAAAAATTGCGACGATAGACCGATCTACGAACTCTCAGCTGAAATGACGTTATATGTATATCTGTTATTGTACTTTGCATCGATATGTGGGTTTCAAGGTCTCTTGGTCATACTGGCCCTGACGCTCCTCACTCCGTATTTTTCCTATATCCCAAGAGCAACTCTGAGCTCGGTGATAATATGCGCGGTCATCTTCATGGTCGAGCTGAGTATTCTTCAACCAATTTGGAAGTGTAGCAGTGAGTATCATTGCAGACCGTATTAAAATACGTCGGAAGTGAGGAATTATATAACCGTGTATTATAATCTCTATTGAATTCGAGGGACGAAATCTCATAATTTATTGTTTCGTTTTATTTGAAAAAGGACGAGATGTCTTACCGACCATGGTAACGTTTCTTGCCTGTCTCATCGCAGGAGTCGAAGTGGGTATTTTGATAGGTGTCGGCGTGGATCTCCTGATCGTTTTGTACTTTAATGCACGGCCAAAAATTTACATCGAGTACAGAAATGTGAGAACGTTGATCGAGTAAAGAAGCTGAAAAAAGAAAGAAAACATTTGGTCAATTAGGTTGCTTTACTTCAGTTTATATATTTTGTTAATTATCGCAGACTGCAGTAGCTTGTTACGTTTTGGTGAGGCCCAGTGCTGGTCTTCAATTTCCCGCTGTCAACTATCTCAAGACCCACATGACGGAGAGCTTAAACACCGACAAACGAACGAACAATCCAAAGAATGCTTTCGTTTCGGCAAAAGTCGTATTGGATTGTAAAAACATCGACAAGATCGACTTCACTGCTCTGCAAGTACGTCATATCATTTTTTTTGCACTCACACGCAGACACAAGTATAGACACAAGTATAATTTTCATTTTTACTACACAGGGTCTGAGCCAAGTAATCGACGACCTGAAAAACGGCAACGGTCATCTGATTCTCCTGAATCCGATTGATCAAGTTTCGCAAAGCTTACGAGCGTTCGTAAAGGATCCGATTCTCACAGCCCACTCGGATTTCGAGCTCCTGACAATCTTAAAGCAGCTCGATACCGAAACTGCAGCCGACGCTGATGTCCAGTGTGGTGCACCCTCGGAAATAATTGATATGACCAACACGAGAATAAAACATATTGACAATGCGAGTACAGATCTTTGAGCGTTCATTGAACATTATACGAATAAATTTTTATTTTTCAACTTGTCTTTGCCAACATTATTAACACACTGAACTCAGGGTGAACTCACCTTCGTCACGTAGACTTAAGACCTATCATCCATCCGCTGAGATTAAAAAAAACATACTAAAAAAATATTTGCAACAATGAACCACATACAAATTGGAAAATAAAATAAAAAAGTCGCAAAATAAGCACGGATGTAAATCAATAAAGGATACATTTTGAAGAGGCCCTGATCAGGGCGAAACGTTAAAAAAAGAATCCATCATCTATTATTGAAGCCGTCATTCGCCGAAGTACATCAAAATCATTTATCTTTTACGGTCTACTCGGTCGTCGACCGCAATCTTTTTCAAGGGATTATTCCCGTTCACTGAGCAAATAAATAAATAAATAAATAAATAAATAAATAAATAAATAAGTAAGTAAGTAAATAAATAAATAAATAAATAAATCAGTACCCTCACCTTGTGTAGCAACTTTAAATTTTATTTATCAAAAAAAAAAAATCATACATTTCATTTCATAAACTTAAACAAGTTTCTTACTCGCGCGTAAGAAAGACATGAATATATCATATACCCTGCCTCAACGTAAAAATAAAGGTTCTTTTTGTTTCAATCATTCTCTCATAGTGCTAATATACTGTGTCGTAATGTATCACACTTGGGCGTCTTGCTGTTACGGGTCTACCGTACATCCGACAGTAACAAATACCAAGGCACGTTTTTTTTCGATATGCTATACAGAGTTGTATTCCAAAATCTTACTCTCGCGTTCCGAATTAAAAAAAAAACCAAGAACAGGTGTTTGAATTGTTTTTTTTTTGCATAGTTTTGCATAATTTTTCTTAATTGAACTTGTAATTAAAATACTGGTCTAGTACCCGACATAAAGCCGCTATAGCAGTCACTTCATCTTCAATAATTATCCAGAGTTACCTGTAAATAACCCAAAAATAATTTAGTGTTAAGAATAATTAATAATCATTTTTATGAAGGATTTTTTTTCTTAAAAGTTCATTCAAAACAATATCAAATGATTTATGGATTAAATAACCAAATGGAATGCGTTCGAATGTAATGGTATGTCTGCAGATCCGTAATTACCATTAATTTTGTACAGCATTCGAATGTAAAAAAAAAAAAAAGAAAGAAAAACCAAATTGAAATACATTCCTGCTGCGTAGTTTCAAGAGTAAGATTTCTGGATACTACCGAGAACCAGGTACATATTTGTCGATTAATAGGTTACAACTTAACGTTGCTTACATATATTTAATAAATTCGAAAGTTTAGTGAATAAGAGGCGACGATAATCGCTGCAAATGTATCAAAAAGCAATCATGTATAACTTTGGCATAATTTAGCATAATTGCGTAAGCGGCTTATTCTCGAAGAAAATAGAATTGACGATTATGTCAATAGCATTAATACAATAAGCAGCGATAGTTTTTCCAGCTATCGTAATGTATAAACTAATAACTTCTCAGACTATGCGAGGTTTGGCATCAATAGTTATCGCGAGTCTCTCCATAACAGAAGAGAATATCAAAAATAAAACAGGGGAAAAAAAATGGCAATCTGATTTTTTTTGTTTCTCAGGAGCAAAATGCATATTCAGTTATTCTGAGGCTGCGAAGCCAATCTCGCTCTACCACGACCAACGTTGGAAATTGGCAAATAAGTATTTACTCGATCCGCTCCCATTGCCGATTGGAATCCTTGCTCGGTTGCTGCAATAGATTTAGAAACTCCCGCGGTCACGTGAGAAGACTGATTATCCGCTTCGATATCAACCATATACTGTTTCGGAGGTAGGCTTGTTGATATCGGCTGTCCGTGCTGAGCATACTGAACCCTTTGCGCCTGAATATCATCATCATAACATCCATCAGCCATTTGATAAGCAGTTGCATTCTCAAATTGATGAGCGAACATTATTTGCTGCTGCATATGTCTCTGAAATTCCAACGAGTTTCCAAATGCCGACCGTAAATATAGAGTACCAGTTGGCTGGATATTCATCGGTCCTGGAACATTCGGATACGGTTGACTAACCGGACAATAAGGTGGGAAATTGGCAGGACCAACACTGGACGGAAGAAAGCCTGCATTCTCATGAAACGGAAAGTTCGAGTGTCGCATATTTGAAGTATTGTACTCGGAATTATCGACATGCTGCAGATTCATAGCTTCTGGATATTGCATGTCGGGAATATGGTGATTTGTCGGTGGAGGATGCAGTCGATGCCACATCTGGAAGCAGCGCTTATATTCCTCCGAGTATTCAACGTTCGAATTTGTTATTCCGGGCTGATTTGGCAGTAATTGAGTATTGCAGGCCGGGCAGTATCCTTGTGGCTTTGTATTCTCTGACATTCCCGTAAGATTTTTAGGCAAACGCGCGGTTAGTTCTTGTTTCTGAAGGAGAAGTTTGTAGAGCGAAGGATCATTCATACGAAGACTTGCGTGTCTCACTTCGAAGGGAGCGATTGGCGTGCAATTCGAGCATGGTAACGACATCGGGCGTTCGGGGAAATGAAAACCTGGTGGCGTTGAGTAGTTTGATAACAGATTCGGAAGATCCTCCTGCAACGGCGTCAAATATCTTGATTTGAATTCGGAGAGTACCGGAATGTCAGTAGCGCCAATATTTGATTCGTCAAATGCCTTAGCTTCGCTTTGAGTAACCAGATGTTCGATGATTTTTTGAGATTCCTTGACTACGATCTCGGCTGGTTGAGCTGAGGGTTCTTCTGGAAGTACTTTTGGATTGTCCATCCGCAGAACCTAATCAAATAAGAGGACATAATGAAATAATTGGAAATAAAGATACACCGACATGCCAATAGTTGTAACAATCAAAATCGGCCTAAAACATGATATCGAAACGATCATATTTACCAAAACCAATGGAAACTCCGGAATTTTCTCCTAGTTTTATCAAATAATTATTTTTTCTTGTAAAAAATGTTTCGACTTTTTATTTATTTTATTTATTTTATTTATTTTATTTATTTTATTTATTTTATTTATTTTATTTATTTTATTTATTTTATTTATTTTATTTATTTTATTTATTTTATTTATTTTATTTATTTTATTTATTTTATTTATTTTATTTATTTTATTTATTTTATTTATTTTATTTATTTTATTTATTTTATTTATTTTATTTATTTTATTTATTTTATTTATTTTATTTATTTTATTTATTTTATTTATTTTATTTATTTTATTTATTTTATTTATTTTATTTATTTTATTTATAATAATCCTATCAATTTCCCTAACCCCCACTTCATAGAGCTTCCTCTATGGGGAAGCAAAACAGCTGAGAGAGTCTAAAAAAAGTAGCTGAATTGACTACGACAATTCCTCATACATCAGATTTATTAATTTAATAATAGTCATGCACACGAAAGGACTACCTTAACAGATTCTTCGCCGGATTTGTCTGAATTTTCTTCAACGGTTGTTCCTCCGTGGATGTTGCGATTTAGTTCAGTCGTTGGTCGTTTGTCAATATCACGGTTTTGCCCAGCTGCAAAACCTCCGTGTGTATCGCGGTTTTCTTCAGATGCCGACCATTTATACAAGGAGCGATTTTGGTTTTCGCAGTGTTTGTAAGAATTCGGAATAGCTCTTCGTCCTCTTTGAGCCTCGCGATTGGATTCTTTGTCGTATTTGCGAAAATTTTGATTAGCTCTTTGATTATTTTGATTAGTCTCTTCGCGGACGTCACGATTTTGTTTTCCATCAGGTGTTGGCCCTTTCCGGACATCACGATTGTATTCTCCGTGGCGTTTGTTAAAACTTTCACCAGATTTTGTTGTTCTCGGGTTTTGTTGTGGGTTTTGTTCGCACCTCACTTTACGGGACGACTCAACGTAAGATTTGTTGGAATTACGATTACCTCTTGGATTACCTCCTCCGTAGAAATCACGATTAGACTTGCAAGAATTTAGCCCGGACCTTGGTCCTCTGTCGTAATCTCCAAGAGTCTCGCGCTTAGGTTTGTTATAATTTACGTCTCCTCCGTGATAGCCAGCCCTATTCACAGAGTGTCCAGAAGTCACGTGGCTCATTTGTTGTTGATTGTTAATATTGGCTCCAGATAGAATCGGCCTTGCCACACGGCTGGAATTTTCATTGGACGTAACTGATGTCTGTTCAAGAGACCCCGTAGTCTTTATCATTCGTGAGTCGGAATCCTGCCGAGAGCAATATCGTATTTCCTCTGATAAATTCGTTGTTGAATCCACAGGAACTTCAATCAAACCCGATAATTCCTTGCATACGCTCGTAGATAAAGCACAATCATTTACAGAGGATATTTCTTGGAATTTACTCGTAACAGAAATAGCAGACGTCTTCTCAAAAGCATTTGAGGATTTGACCGAGTCTCGTGATGAAGCCTCTGACTTTGAAAGATTTTCAGTTTGCTTCGTAGGGCAAGCAAATTTTTGAGATGGGCCTTCTGCCTCGTTAGAAATATTTGCACTATCCCCCCGCTGCTGCAGTTTTTGCTGTCTAAGATATTCTTCTTCCCTATATCGGGCTCCTTTTCCCATAAAAAGATGTTTTTCCGTGCAACCATCGACTCTACCATATTTGTCGATAAACTTAGCATCAGCTGTCGGCACCAACGGCCTATCTGCATATCTCTCCAATTTAACTGACGGAACCGTCAAATTCTCGATAGAGTGCAATCCCGAGTTATTGTTTGCGTCGGAAATTTTCAAATCCTTTTCTGCCTCTGGGATCGGCAGATTTCTCCGAACATTTCCCCTGTTCGTGTCAAATAAAAGGAAAATTCGCATTAAAAATGTATGCAGAAATAGATCGTTTTGCAATTGTAAATGCGCATTTGTCGTTTATTTAGCCTATAATTTCTTTATTATTGAATGTAGACGTTAGATATCTTAAAGAATTAACGTTTTGCATAGAAGTATGTTGTTCAGTGGAACATAACGCGTTACCATTTACCGTATTTTAAATAATACCCCACAAACTTAGAAAGGAAAATAGAGAATAATACGAATGATCTTTCTAACTGAAATTTTCAGAACACTATATATTACTTCCTCATAGAGGAAGCTTTGTTTTCGTGACATTTTTTTTTTTTCGAAATTTTTAGGTCAGGGCACTTAGAATGGTCCAAACCTTCCTAAGAACTTATTTAATAAATCGCAAAAATAAGCAAAAAATGTGTTTGAAAACATAGAAGCGAGACGAAATGAATTGTAACGAGAAAGGTATGATAACTGTTTTCCTTACCACGCGTCTTCGTCTTCCGATCTTTCGGCAGATTCCACAACGTCTTTGTCTTGTGGAATATCGTCAACGGCGCATTTCTCCAAGAAAGCCGTCTCCAAGCTTTCGCGTATAGCTCTTTCGATCATATCCTCGTCAGTTTCCTCGTTGTTCACCGTCGATTCAACATTTGGAAAGAGCGATTCCGCGGCGTTTCTCGTTGGGTCCCAAGCGTTTGTCCCCTGACTCAAAGTTAGCGAACATTCGGGCATAACCGGAAGCTCTGTCTTTCTAGATTGGCCTTTTTTCTGTGTTTCCGCTGTCGACTTGACATTGCTGGTGTTCTTAGAATCGCTATGTTTGGTATGATAGACATTTGTTTTCTTGGACTTCTTCCTGCTGTTTTTCTTGTCTTTTCTCTCCGATGAAGACTGACCATCTTTTTCCTTCTGAGGCATTGTTTTCAACATCTTGTTCTCTGTTCCCTTGGTTGGTTTACTATTGGCAGAAAATACAACAAAAATAAGTATTCCCTAAAGCATCGGAGTAGATCATCAGCATGCTAACCATAACCAGGAAAGAATAAACACAATAGAGTAAAATAGACTAGTACAGTGAACACTTAAAATGACAATCGGGTGAACTTTGTGAACCTCTTTTTTCCATTAAGTAGTTTTCCCTTTTAAAAACTAAATCAAATTATAGTCAAATTTTATTCATAACAAAAAAAAACTTTTATTTTTTAGAATTCTTAGCTTGTCTGTGTGTAAATGTCATAAATAAAATCACTAATCCTAATAAGCAGCTTACGCTGGCAATTTCTCAACCACATCATATATGTACATATCACTACAATTTTTGTTGAAATTGAGTCTGCGCTTGCTTTAGGAGATGGAACGGGGCGTGTTAGCTATTGGAAATGATGAATTAAAAAATCTAAACAAATTCGTCTACATGCCTTTTGTTACTAATAACCATATATTTTGGAATGAAAAAGGAACAATGATTTTTTAGCATTGTCGATTATTTAGAATAGACAAAAAAATTATATAAAAAATCTGCACAATTGATTGTTGAGAATAGTACGCAAAGCACGAAAAAAAATTAGCAAGTCATGATATCAACAATTGACAAGGCGAGACGTTTTGTTAGAATCGAGGATGATATATTTTTTTGATTTTCAAGTACCACTATTTTTTCTGGTAAACTACAGTTTAATTAATCTAAAGTACTGTAACCTCCTTAAAATCAGTAGTATCGATGCGCATCATCTATTTTTTTTTTATAAAACATCACGCCAACAATATTATTATTACTATTATTTAAAGAAAAAAAAAAAAAATGGAGATACATATTGTTGATTAATTTAGCAAGTGTTCACTGTTGTATAGAGTTAGTGTAATAATGATAATAAATATGATGAAACCGAACATACGGATCTGTGGAAGTGGTACTATCGTGTTTGAGCCATGTCATATTTTGAATTTTGCAAATAACCGCCGATGACATGACGCCGGAGGTCGTCGCGACCTTAGATTTGCTTTTAAGCATCTTACCTAGATTCCACACAGAGGTTTATAAGACGGGAGTACATTAGAGATGTCACAATGAGCGTGCATTGTAATAGGCGAATAATAATGCCGATTGCTTTGTACAACAAATTAACAAAGAGACGCATGCTACGAGTGCCGGTCGTATATAGGTACTAAATTCCAAAGTCCTGCGGACTGTGGAATGAAATATTCTCATATCCATGTATCGCTTAACTTCTTGGCTATTATAAATACTCTTTAATCTTAACGGAAACAAAAAAAATATCACGAGATACGTACCAGATAGAGAGCTAATCGTAATAAGGTATTCTGCGCGTAAACACTCCAGCATTAAGGCGCCATAGCTATCTCAATGAAGAACAATGAAGAATAGAGCGCTCGTAAAACTGTATACAAAGATTGTTTTCAAAAAAATCCTGTAGCCGGCGCGGTAATCGAAAAAGACGAAAATGGTGGGGACACCAATCGCAGAGATAAGTAGAGAGATGCAAGTGAGGGGAGGGGATAGCAGCTGATATATGTTTGAGGCGGCCAATTAAATTTTTGTAAAAATTGTAAAAAAAAACACGCTTTGGCGCCAATATTTTTTATATGAAATTACGGTGTAATTTTGTTCATGTTTTATGTATCAAAAACAATTATTTTTATAACAATTTTTGTAAATTTTTAAAAAGTTCTGATATAAAAATTTGCGCACTTCATCAGATTATTAAAATAATAAATTGAAAAAGATAATTTTATAAAAATAATTATAAACCATTTTTTCCGACACGTAAAAGTCCGACGAAAATTTTTTTCGTCCCGATATTTAAATAGAATAAGAAACATAGGTTTAAAATAAGAATAAAGTTTACACAAAATTGTAAATCGTAATTAGTGTTTATTAGGCAAACAAATCACAGAGAACAGACGATGAGAATTTTTTTTTTAATTTTTGGACAATTTAGCCTTGTTTTCGCATCTGATAAAACAAAATTCCAATCGGTGCCATAAATCCGGACGAAATAAAGATTGTAAAAATAATGCTGAATTTCGTGGTATTTCTGATGTCGACAGGCAGCACCTAAACAATTTTTTTTATTTTATTTTTTTATATCGCCAAAGCTATGGAAAGTACGTAAATCTTGTCATTGAAATCTTACTGTGTGAGGTTCTGGTCCGCCGCAGCGATCCAACGGTCTGTTATCGTGCATCCCGCGTCGAGTAAATTCCATCAAAGATTTTCTCAAACCACGTAGAATATTCGACGATATCATTTTTACCAATAATTCGATATTTGTTTCGTTAATAAATACGCCGAATTCTTTACGTTTCTTCAGAAAAAGAAACAATTGAAAGACGAAGCAAAACAACAAACAAACGCCATTAGAATTTCGGCAGAAAACGCATTCATTTATTTATTATATATTTTATCTACATATCTTAAAAAAAAAAATTCGAGACAAATACAATGAAGGAATATTTTCAAGTATCCTCAGAATTATTTTTTTTCGTTCATTGAGGAAGAAAAAATTTACCAATAATACGATATTTACAAGTTTTTGGAAGAAAATAAATAAAAGACAAATGCAATTAGAAATTCGGTAGAAAACGCATTTATTTATTTAATATATATTTTATCTACATGTACAGAGTTAATTCCGTTCCTTAGAGACTAAAAAAAGAAAAAAAAAAAAAAAAAAAAATTAGGGATAAATTGCGTGACGAAATATTTTTCAAGTATCTTTACAATGTTTCACTTTTTTTTCTTTTTCTTTTTTGTTAATTAAGAAAAAAAGAAGAAGAAAAAAAGACGCGTTGAGGATTAAAGTTTGCGCGCACAGTCTTTTTTTTGTTTTTTGTTTATACTTAATATTTACAGCCATGGATGCCAGGACGGATCCATTCGGCATAAATTGTCGTGACTGTTCGCAGCCGCGACCAGTGTACCGACTTTACTGTCAGTACCGTCGAAATTAGCGAGTGAATTTAGTCGCGTTACAATTGCCGTCACCGCTCTCGTCACCATTGTTATCAATAACTCGCCTTTCATTTCGCCTGGTACCTGCGATGCGTTTTCCGCGTCCTCCTGCTTTTTGTTGTGATCGGCTATCACTTCGTCACGAAGAATAGCTCGAAGTATTGTGTGCACTTTGAACGAAGGCTGAACGAGACAACGAGCAGTCGCGATCGCGCTTGCGGTCAAAGGACCCGAGACACCTGATAAACAAAACAAATTTCAATTCAATTTTATTAATTTAAGACAATTTACGTACATTTTGCTATGGTTTGCTTTAAATAGTTTTAATTAATTATTAACACGCATTTATCACAAATATTTCGATGTATAATTTGTATATAAAATTAACTAACTTGTGTATATATATATATTTTTTTTTTTTCGTAAAAGAAACGATTGCTTACCTGTACTCGTTAGAAATTCGAGTATATTTGGTGTGAGTCTGAAGGGCACAGGTCGGTTAGCATCAAGTTCGCCCGACGTATCATCCACGTCAAACTTGAAGTACGCTATATTTATCAGGCCCGAATCCTGATGCACGTACATCATGTCAGGATTCAGACGCGTCAAATGTAGAACATACTCGGCAAAGCACGCCAGCGATAGTTGCAAGGTAAACTAAAAAGAAGAATTACGATTAACGATTTTTTTAAAACATTAAGAAAACAGCAAATCTGTTTTCATTTATCTTCTCGCAAATGGTAAAAATTAATTCTTTAAACAAAATGCACCATTTTCCAAAACGCAATTAAAAAAAATTAACTATTGTTCAAATGGTCAAATTTTTTAAATTTACCATTTTTAAAACGTTTTTGAATTGTGTTAAGTGTTAAAAATTTTTTTTTTTAAATCCACAATTTTACAAAAAACAAATTTTCTTTTTTTTTTTTCGTTTCTTTACCATTTTTCTGAAAGTCCAATAATCGGTAGCCGAAGGAAAAGTTTTATTGGCCCAATCTTTGAGCATCGTGCGCGAGACCATTGTCGTTTGTACTTCTTTCAAGATATCTCTCAAAACTTGATGACTCGCTTGAGCGCCTCTCGCTTGAACGGTCGCCAATCTTTCGTAATACCGTGCGATAGGTGCATCATGCTCGATACCCAATTTTGCGCATCCTTGTTTGTAAATGTCGAGCAGCGAGACGGAAGCTGGATTGTCCTCGACGAGTCGCATCTGTGGCGATACAGCGACAACACGCGGTACAGTGAAATGCAAAAATCTTCGTGATGTTTCCTTCTGCTTTGCTAGATAATGATTCAACATTCGCAGAAGCTGCAGAACTCGTTCCTCGCGACGAGCGTCACCCAATCCCGCGTCGTTCACCACCAAATATGGATAAAGACGACCATTGTGACCACGAATTCGCAAACGTCGAGCCGCTGTGTTGTGACGCTGAACGACCTCTACGCGAGGCATGAAACGCGCTATTCTCACATAATAATGAGAATGCTAAAGAAAAAAAAAACAAATTTTTTAAGTACAATATTCTTTTTTAAATTCGACATTAAATTCTGATTTCGACAAATAAATTATTTTTTTTTATATAATCACAATAGGAAAATTCATTAATTTTCCTGTTGTGAAAAAATAAAATAATTTTTTTTTTAATACTTGATTCATTCATTGTCGAAGTTGGACTTTGCCGGAAAAATATTTTTTTTTTTTTTTAGATTTTAGATTTCTTACTTTTTTCAATGAGAAATTTATAAATACTTTATTGCATTAATTTATAAAAAAAAAAAATCATCTCATTACCTTCGGTAATAAAAATTCACCAGGTAGTTCGACTTCAGCTGTCTTGAGACTGAAATTGCTGAGAAACCGGCACTTTTCCTCAATGAGAAATGATCTGGAAAAAGAAAATTTCATTTGAAAATCCATCACGTAAAGCTGTGCGACAAAAGTGTTGAAAAAAAATCTTTTTTTCTGATATTTTTGGTCTACTTACTTGGGCAATTGTTTTGTCTTTCCCTCGAGTATCTTTATCCACTTTTTGAGTTTGCTGATGAGATTATGCAAAAGTCTCGCTCCCGGTTCGGTGAAATCAAAGTCGCTTGTAAATTGTCCCTTCATTTTCTGAAAAACTGGATCCTGCACGGTCGCCTGCGCTCGACGAGCCAGAGACTCAGAAGCTGCTGAACCGAACGTATTATTCACGTTTTGACTCGACGATATATTTTCTGTAATTAGCAATTTTATTATTGTCGAATTTCGGATTATATCGGGTATTTCATTTTTTTTTCTTTTAATCATTAGATTAAATTAAATTTTACCGATTCCGATGCCGAAAGTTGAGACCAATTTCTTCACGAAATTTAGGGTATGAGGCGTAATTGTCGCCTCGCTGACGGCTCCACGATTTTCAAAAGCTATCGCGTAACATTTTGCCAATCCTTGTCGTAGCTGTCTCAATACTTCTTCGTACCAAGTTTCACGGAACCAAACCATCTGAGAGTTTTGAAAAGAAGGCATTTAATTGTATCTAAAGCTTCCTCTATTATAAATAAAAATATTAGAGTTTACCTGATCGACGATTCCCTCCAAACTGGACAAAATAGTCGGATGAATGTCCCTCTGCATGTGCATAATTTTCGAGCATCTCCACATAGGCGCGGTAGCCCTAATAGGGCCAGTTTCCGGTGGTCCCTGACTCTGTTGATTATTCCCGGTATTTCGATTTTCTCCCGAGCTTTCGCCTCCAGCAGTTCCACTTTTAACCGCGGCAATTTCCGCGCTTTTGTATCGCTCTCTCTGTTCAATCTTCAGCGTAAGATAAAGCGTCCTTATAGAGAAATAAACAGCCTGGGGGAACATTCTTCCAACTTGACTGAGCAAATTAAGAATAACATTTCCCTCGTGTCTAACGAGACACATTAATAGTTGTGGAATCCACGGTAGCCACTGAATAGGTGGAACGCCAACGGCATATTTATCCACAGCTTCCATAAGCGAATATTTGTCATCGTCGTAAGTCAACAGCCACAAAACTTTAGCCAAATATTTCCGTGATTTCGATTCATTTTGATGTCGACACGCGTGTAAAAAGCAAGTTATCGCTGAAACTCCGATAGTTATTTGTCGCGCGTCTCTCGTAAAAATATGCTCCAAATAATCGCCCCATAGTGCCCAAGCTTTGACCAATGTATCGTGAAGTTGTACAGCAGCGGAAAAGGCTTTATTGGCATCATCGGATCGTCCAATTTGCGACAGTAACATTCCTTTTAGTGCATAAAATTCGGCAGTCATTTCTTTAGTGAAATACTTAAGATTTGTTGATTCAATCACTTCGAGACCTTCTTGAAGTTCATTTTTTCCAGCTACCGATGCCATCTGAAGATAACACTTGACTTGCTGTCGTATTTTTTGAAAACAATCGACAATAGGCACGCTTGGAATTGTGTAAATTCGCGATAATGAATCCAAACAGACACCCGAAAGATTGTGCTTTCTCGCTATTTTTCCAAAATGTATAATCGCCTGAGCGGACGCATGAACGCCGAGCATCGAATGATTCGTCGTTTGATCTTGCTGAGAATCGTAATGAGATGAAATAAAGGTATAATGATGTTGTCGCCACGTAAAAATATCTGACCAATGGCTTAAATCATCAGCGATGACTGGCAAACGATTTCTCCAGGTTTTAACGATCGCTTTCATGTCGTGAAGCGATGAGCTTCGACCGTGAAGCAAACCTTGATGTATTTGCATTGCCTCTTGAAGTTCCATTATTTGTTGAGCCGCTTGGAGAAGCGGGAGATGTATGTGTGACACAATATGCGGCAAACGTCGCCATTCTCTCATACAAAGACCCGAAGCCAATTCGACGTAACGCTCGACAGCAGTAAAGTGTTTGTCCTCGCTGTGACAAATTGCCAAATATCCACGATACAAATTTACTTTCCAAGCCATTTCTTTTGGACAATTGTGCTCAACTTGCGCGAGCGCTTCCTTCATTACTCCCCAATTTGGAATTCGCCAGGAACTCTCGACTATCAGAAATGGATTCGTCTCGGCTTTTTTACTGCCGTAATCGAGAAGCAAATCCCATTGATTTAATTCTTTTGCACAGCGGATCCAATGTTGCTCCCAGAGCATTGCCTCTCGTTGGGTTTTGAATGGAGCTGGCGCGCTTGCAAAATCTTGCTTGAATTTTGTCATTGCCACGTCGTACGCACCTTGTGCCTATTTTGAAACAAAACAAAACAAAATGGTATTAGTTTTTTATTTTTTGCCATTACTTGCTACAAGTGTATAAGCTATTTTATTGCCTTTTCATTATTATTATTATTATTATTGTTATTATTATTATTATTGTATTTGTTGTTGTTATTATTATTAATTCACCTGAATTTTTTTAATTTACTGGGCAAATGTTTTCTAATTCATCTTTTGGTATTGTAAAAATCAGTAAAGTTCTTCATCTTAAAGTGTATTTTCATGTGAGTATATTTTTTTTAAATCCTTATTTTTTTTTAAACTCTTCTTTAGTGTAAAAGTGTAAAAAAAATTCACTTTTCCTGAAGCGTCCAAAAATATTTTTTGAAGATTTTTTTTTTAGTGTTAACAAAAAAAAAGAGAAATCGAAGAGAAAAATTCTAAAAAATCCAGATTCTAATAATAAATATGAATAAATAAAAGGAAAATTCACCTGTTCAAAGAATCCTTGCTGTTCCAGCGCGGTCGCCTGGAGTGTTTCCTTGTAATGCGCGTGTTTTTGCCACAAACCGGACCACATGTCTTCCTCGCAAAGTTGCGAATACATGTCCGACAGTGAATCCAAAACTTCGGCATGCGGACTATTATCAGGTTCAAAATCATAGCAGTCATTTTCCCTTTTGGCTCTATTTTGCGCATTGGCATTGTCAAACGCCATTTGTTCCAAGCTCAATGTCATTCGATGCCAAAGATTATGCGATCTTCCCAAATATTTCATAAGCGCCGGTCGCATTGGTACCGGTGGATCGCAGCGGGTCATTGCCTCGACAAAAGTCGCAATTGCCGAGGGATGACAGTCCTTCTGTATGACATGAGTGCCGCTACAAACGAACGGCACCATTTCGGCGATCAAAAAATTGTGCTGATTTTCATCGAGTATCGACCACAAACGTGGAAAAGTATCGAGCCAAACGCGTTCAGCAAGATTCGTATCCATGTGACACAATTGCGCAGCTGCTATCAAAAGTTGTTCGGTCCTGGTTTTCTTCGAGTGTTCCAAAAAATCCGCTTGTTTCGCCACCAATTGAGCTAAATTAGCCTTCTGTCCGACAGTCGTAATTTCAACATCTGCAATAGCGCCGCCCTCGACCGCCGCTAAATCAAGATCCAAAATATCGTCTTTAACATCGTTAACATTGCCATCGCCAATTTCCTGAGGTTCCTCTTTCACCGTTGTGTAAATGACAAAATTCTTTTGTTCCTCACTGTCGGACATGCTTATTATCGAGCTTATCGATGGCAAAAGTGTATCACGATTGCTCAACTGAATTTGCGTCGTTGAATCGGCAGTTACGATCAAAAGTTCGATGCACTGTTTGATCCAATAATGAGGACCCATTGCGTCCCAACTTTGACTGCAAACAATGTAAAGAAGTCGATCGAAAAGACGTCGCTGCATTGATTTATCAAAAACCTCAAAGAATCTTGATCTGATGTGCGGTTGAATGCACCGAAGACCGGATAGAAAAGCGGGTTCTAATTTCGACGTTAATTCCGATGATTTAAGTGTCTCATCGCAGTAAACATAATTCACGAGTTCCAAAAATTGTCCATTAAGCTCAAGATCATCGGGAAATCGTTTTTCAACGTATTGCATCATTTTCACAAGTAGTATAGATTTTTCCCTCAAGCAAGGAGCTTGATTTATAGCTATTGGATTTTTATTCTTCATCCATTCTTCCAACATCTTCGTAATGGCTTTCATGACTTTGATGTCCTGTGTTTTTTCAATGAGACCAACTAAAATCGAGCCAATGAAGGATTTTCGCATCTCAACGCCCATAACGACAACTCGGTTTTTCACTAAATCAAGGCTGAGTATCAGTAACTCACTTCCAACAGGATTAGCTTCTGTTTGCGTTGGATGTAAATGTTCTTTGGCCATTCTATGCAAAACTCTCATAAAAGGCGTGATGTGTCTGTCGATGTAGCTTTGATTATTCGTGCAGGCAGCTTTTAGCATCATCAAAGTGCCAAAAAGTGTGCTTGGTGTAGCTGCTGTATTTTTCTCATAAGCCGCCAAGCCATCACCGATAAATTTACCAACAGTCGTATAAAGTGTGTCCAATTCTTCGTGCTTCGATCCAACCGTCGACGAAGTCGGTTCAGTTGGAAAGATTGTCATCAAACGCGACAAAAGTCCGTGAACGAGTCTGATGACTTTGGTATTGCTGCTTGCGATACAAGCGCCTAATCCTCTTTGAAGTGGCTTGAAACTCGCGAGAATCTGTTCTCTCTTCATGACACCCAAGAGAAATGTGAGCAATTCAAGTGCCGTGCAGATATTACCGTAATTGGGTTGATTGTTTTCAACGCTTGCGAAAACTTTGTCGAGAAAAGCGAGTTTAAGATCGCATGATTGTGGCCAAACATCGGGTTTAAGCGCCATCTTCAGTAGTGTAACACAACGACGTGACAATTGTTCACCAGGATTGCCCTGAGTAGTTGTTGCGTCATTAACCTGACAAGCTAAACGCAAAAGGAAATTCAATATAGCGTCGGCTTGAGCTCGTTCTATTGGTTTAGTTGCACCTGGTTCCATTCGTGGCGCCACTAAAGCTACCGTTGTATTTCCGGATGGTCCCTGTGTCGCTAATCTCTTATTTCCCGTTGGATCTTCAGGCAATTGTCGACGAACAGCACCAGTCATTGTTCCTGTACCACCGGTTTCCGAATTTTCCGCTTCGTCCTTAATTCTATGCAACTCCCACTTGATTATCACTTCCGCCAATTCGACGGCTAATCTTCGATGTTCAATTGTCGCGGTTGGTGAAAATCCAAGTCGTTGAATCGAATTAACCATGTGTTGAACAAGATGATGACGCACTGGATAATAAACCTTGTAATGACGAACGACTAACTGCAAAATGTGAAACAATTGTTGCATCGAATGTCCTTCTTCGACGATGATCTTCTTCGTCCAATGTGTCAACATTGTGTTGCCGTCTTCCATTCTAACAGGCATCGCGGGTGTCAAAATTTCCAAAGCCTGTCTAACGACATTTCGTGCTTCAACCGCGTGAGCTTTGAGCAAACTGTGAAAAACTTGAAGAACAATTCTCTTGTGTATCGCGAATTTCGCGATAATATGACTCAGAAGCAAGTGTCCGTGATAACGTGTTGCTGGATCGACGCAATTTTTTCCAAGCAAACAGGGCCAAGCGAATGTCATTAAACGACGTAGTTTGTTGCCTTGTCGTTTGTTCGTTACATCGTGAATATGCTGCGATGCCTGTTCAACCAACAAACACGAGAATTGCAATAATGATATTCGTACACAATCGGCGGAACCAAAAGGATTATCGGGATCGATGATTTTGCTGATAAAAACAGAAACGACGTTTTCCGGATTGTCCTGATAAGGCATCGGAGCGCCACCTACCAATTTAGTACCTTCGCCGCGTTCAAAGCTCACGGCAAAACAGGGAATAACGATAAGTTGCAGCACCTTGGCTTTCAATTCCTGTGACATGTTGTTTGTCGGGAAATGTTCGACAAAACGGAAAAAGGCGCTTCTCTTCCACTCAACAGTGTACTCCTGTGCCACAGTATTTTCCAAAAAGTCCCGAAGAAATTGGAAATCCGGGATAAAACGATCGCAAGTTGCGCGAAGTAATTGAAACAGTAGATCAATGTCATTCGGATGATGTCCGAAATAGTGAAGTAAAATCTTGACGATTAATTTTGGTTCTTTCCAGCGACAAAAATCAACGCTATCAACACGTTTGTGAAGCGCTTGATAGTCGTCGTTGCACCAGATTTGCTTAATAGCCGCGATTAATTGACTCTGATTCGACAGCCATTGTTCGTCGAATTTAATTAGGACCGAAATAATCCTAACGGCTTGATGTTGAAGCTCGCTCTTCTCCGCGCTATTTAAATTCGAATTTGTCTGCGAATGAGCGAGAAGCATTGTTATCAGCCTCGTTGTGCTATTGTGTAAAACATCACGAAAAGGTTTGCCCTCTTTGTGTTTCACTAAAAATTCAAGGTAACGACTCCACTGTTGATCCTTAATGTTGTTATCGTGAAGCATCAGACTGAGCGTTTCCGTTGGATAACGAAGCAAGAAACGCATCAACGGTATTCTGAATGGACTCGAAGCCTCGACCAACAATGATTTTTCCGTTTGCAAAACAAGCCGACACAGTACGTCAATGAATTTCGGTGTTGCCGCTGGTATCTGATGAAATATTCCAATGATCGTCGCAATTTTTTGTTCATTCTCGCCAGTTCGCGATACTCCCTTGTTCGTTTGTATCAAATTCTCGAGCAATTTCTTGAGATGCTGAAGCAACTGTTCGCACAGTGTTATACTAAAAGTGCTGGGAAACAATTGCGTCAAATACGACAATCTTTTAACGCAATTCAAGCTGAGATTTCGATGATCGCCCAATGTCAAAAGCATTGGTCGCATTATCGCGTGTACCGATTCCATGTCAATCTGAAAGCCCGCGATGAATTTTTGCATACACTCGAAAGCGGCTTCCTGCAATTCGGCATTTGGCTTCTCAAGTGCCTTGTACAAAACGCCAAAGATCTTTTCACGCGACGCTGCTATGTAGTGACAAGCCGCAAGAGCTCTGAGCGCCGATTTTCTAAGCGGAATTAAATTCGACACGGATTTGTAACAGGGCAATTTATTTAGATTCGAATCTTCGAGCTCGCTCAAAGCAAAAAGTTCTTGAAAAAACACTCTGTGCTCGCCAACGGTAAGATCTATGGTAAAGAGTCGGGGTGTCAAAGTAGTGCAAAAAGTGTTA
Source organism: Perithous albicinctus (assembly GCA_964016905.1). Taxonomy (NCBI): domain Eukaryota; kingdom Metazoa; phylum Arthropoda; class Insecta; order Hymenoptera; family Ichneumonidae; genus Perithous; species Perithous albicinctus. The sequence goes on along the minus strand of OZ024698.1, from coordinate 18,119,792 downwards.
CCATCCATGAGTCCAATTTGCGCGTTGGCCGGTTGATGACGCAACAAATGTTTCTTCGGCGGTATCATATCAGCCAAAACTTCTTTATGCGGCTCCATAACTTCGGTCACACTTTTGTTCTGTATTTCCGCGAGTAATCTAAGCGACGCCATTGCTTGCTCTCGAACCATTGTATGAGGAGAAGTCACCTGTCTAACCAATTCATGAGTCACTTCGTACAAACTCTTGTTCTGAGCTTCGAGCAGCTCTTGATTACAATCTTGTCCTCCTGAATTAACGCAAACTCTCAGCATTTCCTCCAAATTCGCTTTAGCCATGTCAATAGCACCGTTCGAGACTTCTCCTGTTAAATCCATCATGACGAACATCAGTGCTTTGAGAAAGACGAATAGATGATTGAGCACCCACTTCGTAGCCATTCTCTCGAAGAGAAATTTGATTGCTATGCAACCACCGAGTTTAGCATACCAGGCGCGTTCGTAGCACAACGAACACATTCTTTCGGCCAAGTATTCCATTAACGGAAGTTGACAAGCGCGTTCTTTGCTTCCCAAAATATTCGTCGCTGTCTCGAGAATTAGAACTAAAGCCAAATGTCCAGGTTTACAGAGTTCTTTTTCCTCGTGTCCCATTATAACTGCCAGGGCGTCTATAAGAACGAGAGAATCTTGTCCTTGGCATCTGTAGCTCGATCTTCCATTGCAAGCGAACGGTCCAGCTTGTTGAGCAATCGCTACCATCGTATAATGACGAACCAGTGACACCATGGTTCCCAAAACAGACTGTCGCAATTCTTTAATAGCCGCAGCTACGAACAATCCTGTCAGTGCTGTTTGCTGAACATTTCTCGCGACGATATCCGCGCATTTGTAATGCGGTCCTTGTTGATGTGGTATTTTTGAGTCTTTGAAGCTAGGATGTGTAAACAGTTTGTACAGCGTCGTTCGATCGTCATCGAGACGCAGTGATGCAGCTAGGTAACAATGAATAACTTCCCAACATTGTCTCCGGTAAAAGGGATCAGTCGTGTTTGATTTCAAAGCCGTAAACGCCGTTTCAATGACTTTCTCAACTGGAAAATCAATTGGCTTTCCAGAATCTTGTATGTTCGCCACAACAGCCGGTGAATTTGTTTCACGGTCGTTATTCTCAAGTCGTTGTGGCTCGATCATCATTTTACGATTGCCACCGCCGAATTTGCCGAGTACACGAAAAGCCACGTGAGCTACTTGGTCCGTTGGATTTCTCAAAGTACGCCACAGTGCTTGCATCAAATCTGCGCGTACCGGTTGTATGTGTTCGTAGAGAAAATCCGGTTGTAAATTATCGACGCAAAGTTCGAGAGTTCGAAGACCTTGGCTGACGAGAGTGTGGCTTCCGTTCAGAGCGGAAACAAGTGGGTCCATTAGCATCGGAAGATATGGAAGCAAAGAGCTCAATCTAACCGGAACAGTGAGACAAAGTTCGACGAACAAATCCTTCATGTGTTGCTTGTGAAGTCCGGATTGCAGGCGATTAAGACCCTCCAATAGATTTGGCAAGAGTGGCAAAAATTCTTGATACAAAAGATCGTGAGAACCGCCGCCGATTGATCTAAACAACGCTCGCAAAAGTAGAAAATAGTTGTAAGGTTCTTTAGCCGACATTGCAAGTTCCATTGATCTATTAACAATTTGATGCAAATGCGGACGTAGCATGTGTTCGTTTTCAGCGGGAAACAATGAAACGCTACCGAAAACAAGTTTGAACAGACGCAAATAAAGATTGCTGCGTTCAACATTTGATCCCATATCGTCCATTCGTTCAAGCAGATATTCCACCAAAACAGTCGCGAAAATCGGCGAAGTCGTTGGATTTGCTAAGAACGAATTTCCGACAATTTGCAAAGCACAATTTTTGAATATTCTCTCGACCATATAGTCAATCGTCGTTGAGAAGATTTCCTGAAATGTTTGAGGATTCATCATGGAAAACACGCCGCTAAAATGCTCGAGTACTTCTTTCTCCTCTTTCGAGCGAACTGTTTGCGGTTGAGCCGGTCTTCCAGCTTGGGCGACAGCACCTACACCTGGCGGACCAATCGTGTAAATATCCAAGGCTTGCAGCGCCCATTTAACCAAACGTATGAAGACGAGTGTCTCTTTAGGTTGAAATTGTTTAGATTGCGCGACCTCGCCGGTTTTACAGTTAGCGCAACCCCACGTTATTGTTTTAACACCGCACACGAGAGTCTTAACGAGACTTCTGTAATCCGCTACATTGTAATTTATCGCTTGCGACGGTGGAAAACCGAATTTCGACTTTCCCGCGTCTTTGTCTTCGTTTGGATCGACAATCTGCGGTTTGATGTCTTCCGTTTTCACCTCCACGCCCGTTACAATTGGCGCCGATGTTCCGGCCTTCGATTTATTCAACAAAACCGGCATCTGAAGCTTCGTTATTGTTTTAAACTTTAGGACAAAGACTTCGAGCATTCTCATCAATAATTCGCGTCCCTGATTGCTGTTGTCAGCGTCGCTACGCTGACGAATACACTCCACAAGGTTTAACAAGAGTTTGCAGGACATTGTTTGAATCGTCGTTGGGAGACTCTGATCGTGAACATTTTTGCTGAATAAATGAACAGCACGTGCTAAATCACTCAGCGGAAGTAATTGACGCACGTGATGAACCAAATCCGCGAGTGTCGAGTATGCCAAAGGTCTGAGCGATTCGTGTGTCGTCCAGCCGTGACCCAAAAGCACGTCTTCGTCAAAAAGACGCTCCATGTGCGGAACAAATTTAGTTCGCAGATCTGTCGCTAAAATGTGACGCGCTGCTATCAATAGTTCTTTGCGCAAATGAGCGACTTCCATTGGACAGAGTGTCAAAAGTCCCAACATTCCTTTTACCATCATTGTACTGTGTTGGGAAACTACGTCTTGATAGATTCTTATTATGTACGCCAAAAAGCTTAGGGTCTTTATCTGAGCGCCCATAAAATCAACGAAAACCTCTTTGTTAAAAGCGGGTGATGCGCGATGCTGGGGAGACGGTTGTAATGTTATTGTCGTCATAATCAACGGAATAAAGTCCGATACGTCTTGGTGAACGTTTTGTTTGTATATCTGGTACATCAGTACGACGATTATCGGCAATTCTTGGAGCACTTTTAGCGATAGAACTGCTTTTGGTATGAGATTGTACTGGAAATAAATTATTAATTTTTTTTTTAGCTTTTTGATGGTTTTTTTTTTGGAATTTAGAGTGGCCAACACTAATTTCTTAGTTTTTTTTTAATATCGAAATTTTTTCGTCACTTTTAACTTCGTCCTTAAAATCTGAGTCTGAAATTTTATTTGAGTAAAAAAATATTCATGAAATCTCGCATGGTTTTAATTTTTTTTTTTACTTCCAAACGATCACTTTTTTTTCTAATTGCAGACAAGATTTTATTAAATCTATTATATTAAATACGCGCCAAAATTTGTATAATTCGCTTTTCTAGGTTTTTAAATAAAATGGCCACCCTGTATTAATTTAAAAAAAAAAACAAAAAAAATCAACTTACAGTAACGACCGTTCCATCAGCTGCTTTTTTCTCGCTCTGGATTGCCGTTATCGTGAACGTTTCCTTCAGCAACGCATCGATATTAATTTCCGAAAGATCCTTGACTCTCAGCGGTGGTCGAGGCTCAAATATCTTTGGCAAATTTTTCGGCAATTCGCTGTATATCGATTTGACAAATTGCAAAAAGTGTTGGATCTATATTTCATACAAAAACCATTTTTATTTGTTAAACATTTTATTTTATTTTTTTAAATCACATTTAATTTCAATAAAATATTTTTTTTCCAAACCTCAGGATTAAAAGTTGGTCTGTACTGCTTGTGAAGCTCAATTATTATTCTCAGACACACAAGAATATTTTCCTCGTTCTCGGTTTCCAAGAGTTTGAGCATTAAGCTCAAAATTTGCTTCACATAAGGTCGTAGATATTCGTTTGTTGGTAAACGATGAATCATCTCGAGTATCAATTTTCTCACTTGTTGAATATTGTATTCGCTTATGAAGTGAGGCTCGCCTTCCTGAAGTATCTTGAGAAAGTACTTCATCAAGTGATCGAGAAAAGCAGGATACTGGGACGAGCACATTATCACCTAAATATTTTTTAAAAATACATTATTAGGATTATAAAATATTTTATTTCATATGATTTTAAAAAATTGTCTGTATTTTCTTTTACCTCAAAATTTTCCGACAATTCTTGAGCTGCTTTGAGCTTTATCTCGTCCTTTGCGCCAGCATCCGCCAGCATCGTCACGTACGACCTGTACGTGTTCATCTGGGTCAACGGATCAGGCGGTGCCATGATTATATTTTTCGTCTTCCTCTCTTTTCAAAAATTAAGGGGCTTTTGGCCCCTTTTATTCAATGGTACTTGTTCCTACCTAGGAAAAACCTGAAAAAAAACATTGTTTCATTAAGCCTTTGATTTCTAAGGCATACATTTTTTTCATTTCGAATAATTATATAAATTTTTCTGTATATTATTATTTTATTACAGAAAATGCAAAAGGAGGTAAAACATAGATTTTTAAAAATATTATCATTGTAGTAATGAAAAAAAAATAGAAAACTTTGTATTGCAAGTGGAATTTTCATTTGTCGTTTAAATTAAATAAGAATTTAAAAAATAAATAATTAATAAATATATTAACTTACGAATTATTTATTTAAGCCTTTTTTTAAATATATTTATTTTTCAAATTATTTACAATAATAACATAAGATTTTTTTTTTACAATTTTGTTACAGAAAGCAATAAAAACGATAAATTCTATTTCAAATAGAATTCTAATTTGTTATCGGATTAGTAGTTAGAAATGCGGTATTTGAAGTAGACTGACTGGTTTCGCGTGAGACAAAAGTATGCAGAATTAATCTAAAAAAAAAAGAAAAAACGTGATAGAATTTTCTCCTCGCACCCTTGTTCACCTAAAGCGTTCACCAGAAGTGCTAGATCAATGATTCGAGGTGGCTTCAAAGGTCACGAATAAACAAACTACCTTGGCAACGAAATACGTTGCAGTATGTTACGCAGGCAAGTGAAATTATTCCATTTCTACATTATTTTATACAATCCCGGCTGAGGATAGTGGAAAAGTTTATCAGTTTAGTTTCGTTCGTCGAAACGCCACAATGTAATTTCGAAGAGACCAGCATTTTTTTTTAAATTACATTTCCGACCAGAATAATTTTTTTAATCATTATTCAACACAGGAATATTTTATTTTATCAACAAAGTCGATACAAAAAAATTCGCTATGGACGAAAAAATCATTGATTCGATTTTTTCGGGATCTTTAAAATCTTTGCCACCGGTTAGCTCGAAAATCGTCAGAATATTCACCAGCTCGACTTTTACAGGTGAGAAATAAATTTATTTTTCTATTAATATGAAAAGAAATGTAAATACAAAAATTGAAATGCAAATTACATTAAATTAATATTATTGTTATTATTTTTTTTTTTAATATTCAAGACACGACTATGGAGAGAAATACTTTGATGGCTCAGTGCTATCCTAAATTAAAGGATTATTGCAGAGAAAAACACGGTCTCGAGTTTCAGGTGTAGTATTTTAATTAATTAAAAAAAAAAACTGACTAATAAATTATAAATTTACACAGGTAGTTGACATGCGATGGGGTGTGAGGGATGAGGCAACTGATGATCACATGACAACTGAATTGTGCATGCGAGAGATTGAGAATTGTCAACGTTTGTCAATGGGCCCAAATTTTGTGGTAATTATTTACAAACAATATATTTCACATTCAATTTCGCCACTAAAAAAAAAAGTTCTTCGATTCCAACAAATTCACCATGTTTAAATTATTTTTAAATTTTTGACAAAATAGTAACTAATTTTTTTTTTCCGAAAATTAAAAAACAATAAATTTTGTTGATCTGGAAAAAAAAAATCCAACATTCTTTTTTCACTTACAGTATTTGAGAAAATTAAATAGGTGACAATATCAAACGTTCTTATTTTTTTTTTTTTTATTCTATGATTTTTGTAGTAAAATGTGATTTTCAATTAATCAATTAATTTTATATGTACCAAATTATTATTTTTGACTTAAGAATTTTTGTTTAATTTAAATTTAAATAACACATCAACTGTAAAAAAAAAAAAATATGGTAAATTTGTTGGAATCAAAAAAACTACATTTCACTTTTTAAATTAATGATTTTCATCGGGATTTTTTTTTTCTCGTAAAAATGATAATTATGATTACGTAAAAATTTCTGTAGGTTTTTCTCGGCCAAAAATATGGTTACCGACCTATACCAACTTATGTACTAAGTTCAGAGCTTGAGATGCTGAGAAACGATCTCGACAGTCAGGGAATGGACGTGGAGGTTTTGGATACTTGGTACAAAAAGGACAGCAACGCTGTGCCACCTACAAGTGTATTGCAACCAATTTCGTCGATTCTCAAAAATTTTAACAACAAGGTTGAGCAACGAAAAAAAAAAAATTATTTTCAAGCCTTCAACCAAACAATATTTTATTCATCCCCATTAATTTGAAAACTCTACATATTTGTTTATTTACTCTATAATAACTAGAAATTAAATAAAATTAGAAAATATTAAATTATATTTATTTACGATACTTAAAAAAAAATTGTTTCATCATATCGACAGAAGAAAGAATAAATATTATGTTATAATAATTTTTTTTTATTTTCTAAATAAATTAACGTGGACATTTTTTTTGTATCTAATGTTTATAAATGTTTTTATCAATTTGTTAGGATTGTTCTGATTAAAAAATACAATTAATTTAATGAAATAGAAGGAGTTTGAAAAAGAATGGATTTACAATTCTAAAAATATGTGTAAATTAAAAACAATTTAAAAAAATGTTATATAGCGAATCCCAAAGCTTCAGCAAGAAGATCAAGCAGTTTGGTGGGACACGATGGTGAAGATGCAGAAATTGTTTCGCAAAGGCGCCCAATCGCTCTACAATTCAGGAAAATTCGACAAGGACACAATGCACAATTATTTCATGTCTGGTTCGATAATAATTAAATTTGAAGAAAGAATATTATTAAACAAAAATGTATTAGATTTTAATAAATTATTTTTGCAGTTACCGAAAGAGAAGTCATAAACGGTGTCCTGAACGTAAAAAACACCAAGAATCATTGTCTCGCTTACGTGCGTTACATAAATAATATTAATTTGCAAAATTTGCGAAAAGCTGGATTATTCCTCGACATTGCAAATCGCAGCCTGGATAATGAGGCTTCGAGACTTTTGGCTGATCTCAGAGATGTGAGATTGCCAAATAAAATTGAAAGTGTCAATTTGCAGAGGTAAGGATCTTAAATTATATTTTCATTAAATATAAATAAATATAAATAAATATAAATAAATATTTTTTGGCAAATAAAAAAATGCAGGTATACAGTAGAATGGATAGGAAGGGAAGGTTTGGATCCTGAAACTCATGGCGAATATCTTCAGCACTTCATAACACACTTTTATCGCAATATGGTTAAACTCGTTGATCGAGCTATGAGAAAAGAAGACAGTTCTGCTCAGGGACAGATGATAACGGAACTGTTACAGCATCTGCACGCGTGTAATAATTCTGTGCGGGTAAGCTCTTACGATCAATGTTTCTTAAGAATTTTATTTAAATAAAAAATTAATTGTTTTATAGGTATTTTATGGTCGTGAAGATTCCTTGGTAAAAATTCGTGGCCACATGCTCGACGACAATGAAAAACCGTTGGTACTTTATGGCGAAGGTGGCTGTGGTAAAACATCATTGCTGGCAAAAAGTGCTGGTTTGAGTAGCAGCACTTGGTTGGTCGGTAAAAAACCGATTAGCATTATAAGATATCTTGGAACAACGCCTGATAGTAGTGCTTTGACTCCGACTCTAATATCAATTTGTCAGCAAGCAAGTGTCCAATATACAAATTTCATAAATTTCATAAATTTCATAAATTTCATAAATTTCATAAATTTCATAAATTTGATTAAAAACTAAAAAATCAAAATACAGAATTGAAAAGACATTAAATATGACAATAATTTATTTTAGATATCCTACAACTTTATGCTACCTTTCGAAGAAATTCCCGACGATCTTGTACCTCTTACAGCCCACTTTAAACATCTTTTGACACTGGCAACGCCCGAACAACCGATTCTACTTTTTCTGGACAGCGTGGATCAATTGACTGGGGTACAAGGAAATAAATTGTCGTGGTTGCCTACGAGACTTCCTCCGAATTGCAAGGTAACTAATGACTATAATAATAATTAATATAATAATAACAATAATTATTATTTTTTCTTTCAAGGCAGACCAATCATAGATTTTTTCAGATATACTGATTCAAAATCAGATTTTCAGATTTTTATCAGTTTTTCCTTGTCTCAAACTACTGATTTAATAAAATGAATCTTTTGGTTGAGAATTTATGTGTAATGTATTCTCAAGCTTTGAATGACAATTTTTCTGAAACCCTAATTTTTCAGATGATTCTGTCCTGCGCCGCCGAAGAATCAAACCCAGTTATATCCAGAGACTATCATCTTCTTCGAAGAATGATCGATACCGAAAACTGTTTTATCGAAGTCACGGCTTTGGGTGAAGAACTGGCCATGGATGTGATAAGGTATGCTAAAAAATGGAATGTACATACTCTCCCAATTTTTTTACTTATCTTAGAAAAAAAAGAAAAGTATAATTTGACTAAGTAATAATTTTAAAAAAATGTATTTGTGGAACTTACAATTTTTTAAATTGTAAAAATCTTTGTAAAAAATAAAAATAAAAAGTATTAACAATTTTCGTTTTTAAAAATTTTTTTTAAATTTTAGAATGTGGATGAAAACTGCTCACAGAGATCTCAACAATTATCAGTGGCGATTGGTTGCAAATGCAATATCAAAATGTTCGTTGCCAATTTTCGTGAAGTTGGTTTTTGCAGAAATTTGCCGATGGAGAAGTTACACCAAACCAGCAGACACACATTTGGCTAGCAATGTTATGGACAGTATAATGATGCTCTTCGAGAGAATCGAGAAGCAACACGGAAAAATTTTGGTTTTTCATGCACTCGCTTATATAACAGCCGCTAAATCAGGGCTCTCTGAGTCCGAGCTCGAGGATCTCATTTCCTTGGATGATAAGGTATTCAAAATTGATTTGTTAATTTTTTTCGAGCACAAACGATTTTTCAAAAAATTAACTATTTTAAAACCGTTTCTTTTTTTTTTATTTAAATACATCGTTCAATGATCTGAACTTTAAAAAATTAGAAATGTAATGAAAAAACGAGAGATAAAAAAATTATAATGTGAACGAAAATTTGCAATATTCCAACAATTTTTTGGAAATAAAAATTTCGAATTCGTTTGAAAAAAGATCGGTATTAATTTCACAAAGAGAAAAAAAATAGTCTAAAAATTTGTTAAACTTTTTTTTTCTAATTAATTATATTTTAATTAATATTATGATTTGTGAACAATAATCTGGATGATAAGGTACTTGACGATGTTTATCAATACCACATGCCACCTGTGCGAAGAATTCCTCCACTTTTGTGGACAAGAATTCGCAACGATTTACCAAATTATCTGAGCGAACGTGAGGCTGACGGTGTAAGCGTTCTAAATTGGTACCATCGACAATTTCGAGACACTGCTAAAGAAAGATATTTCAAAAACATGAATATGGCAATGTATTTTCATTCAATGATCGCCGATTATTATCTCGGTATTTGGGGAGGTGGAAAGCCGAAACCATTCAAATACACAGAAATTCAGAGACACAGGTAAGAGCTTTGCACTAGTATCGAAATGTATATTATTCTTAACTCGTGTTATTGCAACACTCGTCAGAAAAAGTTTAATCGCACTAGTATGGTAATGCAAGTATTTTTTTTTTTTTTTTTCAAAATGTTTTTAAAAATTTTGTATAGATTTAATTTGGCGGACAAGGAAGGTGTCGCGGATAGAAAAGTACCTGAACAACCACTTGCCTTCTACTCGAAAGAGGGAACACTATCGAGATACAATTTAAGAAAGGTATTTTTTTTCAAATTCTGCCAATCATTAGCAATAATCTTCGATTTTCTAAGATAATTAAATTGGTAATTTTTCGTTAGCAACCTACAAAAATAAACAATATTATTTTTCCACATCAATGGCATTTTGTTATTATTGTAAATTACCAAAAAAAAAATGCCTAAAAATATTTGTGTAATTTAAAAAAAGCAATCTTATTACAGTTTGGTGAGCTGCCTTATCACCTCGTAAGAGCCAGAAGATTCAAGGACCTTTTCGAACATGTTTTATTCAACTACGAGTGGTTGCACGCAAAATTAAGTTCCTGTCCTCTCCAGTCAGTTCTTTCGGATTTCGAAGACGCTTGTAACAACATTGACGATCAGAATTTAGTGAGGCGAGTACGAAAAAATATGTATATTAATATGTGTATATTAAAAAATGGGCTTTTTAATTACAGGGAACTAATGTTAGTGGCTGACGCCCTGAGACTCGGTGGAGCCATTTTGGGCAACCATCCCAATATGCTTGCACCACAGCTGGTTGGACGTTTGCTTCCGGAAATCGGTGGCAATGTTAATGTCAGAATGCTGTTAAGAGCTTGCGACAACGATGGCGTCAAGGATTGCGCACTTTTGCCACTTTATCATTGTCTTCATACACCCGGTGGGCCGCTCAAGGCATGAACATAGATCAATCAAAATCTAATTTATAATATTTCTTTACAAATTTTAATTAGCTTAAAAAAAAGCATAATTGTTGTGAAATTTTTTTTTTTTTTCAACGAAACTGAACAAAATTACAATTCTGGCAAAAATCTTTTTTTTAGTCCTCAAAAAAAGTCTTTTTTAATCATTTCTTTGTGCGAATAAAATTTTCAATACAGTTTTTTTTTTATAATGAAACTGTTGGTTTCAAAATACCAATTCAGACAAAAAGCTTTTTTTTATTTTATATAGTCGTTAAAAAAAATACTATGCTTTTGATTTGATAGGGCCAAATATTTAAAAAAAAATTGTAGAAATTTCTAAAATAGTAATGATTAAAAATAAACATAAGGAAACAACCTACAATTCGATCAATTTTGATGTGGTGATTTTAAAAAATATAACTCCTTTGAATCCTCCTTTGATGAAAAAAATAGTTCAATTGAGAATTCTACTGAATATTCGATTTTACAAATGAAATTCTTTCAGTACTCGTTGGAAGGTCATCAGTTTGCGGTCTTTGGATTCTGCCTGACTTCGGATTATCGATACGTAGTCTCGATATCGAACAGATTTATCACATGGGATTTGAGTACGAGCGACATGACGCGTGACGTTAATCCAGGTATCGAGGGAATAATGCAACAGTTGGTTTTAAGCCCTGACAATCGTTATGCAGCTGCCTCGACCACCAATGATCAGGTCGTCATTCTGAATACTCTAACCAGCGAATTTGTCGTCGTGGACAATCCACTTCCGGAAGAAGAGCCTGTCTGCGGTGTTCATCTGATGAATCAGTTCGCTTTTGTACTTGGAAAAAGCGGATGGTGCAGATTTGATCTGCGAGGAAATTTATTATCAAAACATACGAGTCCTGAGGACTCCAATCAATGGCAGATACTTCGTAATAATTAAATCTTCAAATATATTTCTAAAATTGAGATTCAATTTTCGAGTGATTTCAACAATAGTTTTTCTTGCATATTTATTATTATTATTATTATTATTATTATTATATTCATTTCTTATTATTCTAAGCTCAATTTTTTAGTAATTCTAAGTTGGATTTTTTTTGGTTATTATTAATATTATTTAAATTTCTTGCTTTTTTTTTCTAAATCCAATTTTTAGTATTTTTTAAAATCTATCGTAAGATAATTACATGAAATTTCATTTGGAACTATTATGAAAGAAAAAAATGATATTTCAGACGTCGAGTACACGATTCTCGAGGACTACAGAATAATATTTTGGTCTGGAAGTCTCGATGATCCAGCAATGTTGTTGCACACTTACAGGAAAAAAGGATCGTTGGATCCTCTGCAATTCCATAGGTATTTTTTTTTTCTTCATTCTATGCTCGAATGATCGAAAATATAAATCAAAAAATGTTCAATTCATTTTTTGAGTTAATTTTTTGTTTCTAGATTCAGATTTTGTATAACTTCAATTTTGGAGTAATTGTAAATTAATTTTTTTGCTTTATTTCTCCAAGTTCAGATAATAAAATAATTTGAATTCTACTTCTGCTATTATTTCAGTGCAATGACAATGACGAAAGACAAAAAAATATTGTACGCTTGTACAACGAAGAACGACTTCAGAGTGACGAAATACAGTGGCGAGGATGGCTCCTCATATTGGAAAAAATGTATGGATATGCCGAGAGCTCACAACGACGATACCGAATATTTGTTGCAGTTAAAATTGGACAGAGAAGACGAGACTCTTCTCGCCACGACAGGAAATGGCTTTGTCGTTTGGATCTTAGACAACAATAATTACGTGGCAGTTTTATCATTACCAAATGGTGTCAGAAATATCAGTACAAGAATGCTTTCGTCAAATTCTATCATGATTAGCGGAACAAAAAATTATGCGGTCGCCGGTGTGAGGTAAAAAATAGTTAATTCATATTTTTTATTACAATATTTTTTTTTTACTTTTTCTAAGTGAAATTTTTAAATTATTCCTTATTAATTATCTTACATTTTTTTTATGCCATCTACTTTGAAAATTTTTTTTTAATCTATAAAAAAAATATTTATTTTCAAAATTGAATAATTTTTATACAAATTTCTTTTGAAGAATTTATAGTACCGTCTCTGTGAATTATTTCAGTTTTATCAATTTATATTTATTTTTTTCTTTTTTTTCTTTTTTTGAGGAAGAATTTCGAAATATTTTTGGTTTTACAGAAAAAATCTTTACGTTTGGAGTCTTGAGACTTGCGAGTTGGTGAAGATTCTCGACGCTCATTTTGCGCGAATAATACAATTGGAAGCTTTGACAATTGGCAATTGGAACAGTGTTATCACATCGAGCATTGACAGGAGTGTCAAAGTTTGGAACATTGACAATATATTTGAGCAGGTTCACGTTATTGATAGACACGAGCTTCAGATTGATTCTATATGGTGAGTCATTAAAAGCATTTTAAAAAATCGTGCCATTGTATAATTCGCTTTTTTTTTTATTTATTGACAAACAGTTTAGCGGAAGATTGCAGCCTCGCTGTTACCGTAACGAGAGGCTGCGTGGGCGTCTGGGACTTGCAATCTGGGAAATTGGTTTCCAAACTTGCAGACAGTCCACTTGGCGCAATCGTCACTCACGCCACAATTACACACGATGGAAAGTAAGAGAATTCGATATTATCGTTTTTATTAATGTAATTCTTGCTTTCCAGAATTGTATTCCCAGCTGGGTCATTTCAGGAAAGTTAATAAGATCTTTTAATGCTGGGCATTGTAAATTCTCGCTGATATAATTAAATCCCCAAGTCTACGGTATAAAACAGTTCAATTACCGATATCAGTTAGCCCAGCTGGGCGAAAACTATCTCAGATCGAAAATAATCCACAAATATGTCTTTTTAATAGCACAATTGGATTTCTTATTAAAAATATCATCTTAAGTAGATTGATCAATTGTTTATCCCAGCTGGGTCAACAAAAGCTTAATTCCCTGTTCAGATACATAGTTTCTACGGAGTCCGGCAACGTTCTAATCTGGAATCGGATAACGGAGCAAGTTTTGTTCAAAGACGAACAGCCAGGTGTTCGACAACTGACACTCGTTCAAGAATCCTCGAAATTTATAGCAGTTTCAAGGCCGAGCAATCCCACGGGCGTTGAATGTATGCGAACAATCGCTACTCTAGTGGTGAGAAGTATCCCAGATGGGAGAACTCTATTTTCCCTCGAGTATCCGGTGCGAAGTCACACTGGAATACCTTTTCGTCGTGTCGTACTCACATCCGATGGATCATTTCTCGCCGTATCAGCTGCTGATAAAGGCAGTCGTGATTGCGTAATTATTTACAATGCAAAAACCGGCGCTCTCGTCAATAAAATTCCAATTAAATTGCCTGGGTTCAAAGATATCGTAAGCATCGTTCCCATGCCCAACAAGGCTCAATGGATTGGCATTATTGGCTCTGACAAAGGCAGCATTATGGATATCAACAAAAAAAAGATCATCAGATCAATACCAAAGTGGAGCGGAAATATAAGCAAAGATGGGAAATATACTCTTTATGCTCCAAGCAGGTAAATCTGGGATTATTATTATTATTATTAGGAATTTAATTATCAATTTATCATATTAAATGCATGCAAATTATCATTAATATTGAAATTGGTTTTAACGATAATTTGTATGAATTTGTAATAAAAAGCTGTTGATAATTTCTTGAAAATATTATGATTATTATTGTTCTTCTTGTTTTTATGATATTATTAAATAAAAAAAGGGGAGGTTTGGAGCTTATTGAACTGAAAAAAGGAACCACCGTAAAGACATACATCCCAAAAGTTGCTGAGGGAGTTTTCACTGTGATCTCCATGTTTAATAGAACCGACGAATATGTTCTATACTATCATAGTGGAAGAAAGACAATCAGGGTATTCAGGTAACTGTGGCATATTAGTGGTCCTGAAATGGGCGATATTTTCAATTTTCTATGTACAATATCAAAATAAATGACTAAAATAAATTGCAAGAGTGCCAAATTGTTTAAAAATAATTTTATTAAATCAGTAACAAATCCGATTGTTGCTGTGATAAAAAAAAAAAAAGATGCATTTGTTACAAAATAGTATATTACGATGCGAGTGCGATTAAAACTTGTTCTTGACGGGTAAGAAAAAGATTTTGTATTGTACAAAATTTTACTTCACTAGGTGTGAAAACAGGGGATTTAGACACATAAATCGTCTTAATTAGTGCTTTTTTTGCTTGCTTATTTTGGGTGCTTATTTTCAATTCAATTACAAATTCATATGGAATTAGTATTTATTTCCAATTCAATTACAAATTTCTCAAGTATTATTATTATTATTATTATTATTATTATTATTTGATTTTAAAGTCTGTGCAGTTTTTAAAATTATGCAGTTATAATTTTATGCTAAAATTTTATTTTTTTTTGTTTCTTCTTCTCAAAAATTTAAACACAATGTCAATGTTAATGTAAAAAGGTTGTCTATAACAAATGTGAAAATCCACCCATTTCAGAACTAATCTTCCACAAAATATCGTAATACTTAATCGCAAAATAAAATAAAGTTCCAAAGGATAATTTTTTTTTTTCAGATCCTCAGACTGCGAATTGATAGCGAATTACAGAGTTCAGGCAGAATTGAGTGCAGTCGACAGTACTTACGACGGCAAAGGTATCGTTTTAGGAACAGTTGATGGTTGCGTTTCAGTTTTAGCAATAGCGGATCCACAGAAGCCAGAGATGAAGGATTATCTCAAAAATTTGCCATCGCGCGACGAGCAGGTAATTTTAATCCAAAAGCGCGTTATTACACATTTTTCTGTGTATAAATCGGTTTTTGCTAATAATTCAACAGGGATTTCGATTGTTTTTGAGGTTATGTTTGTTGTCGAATCGCGTGCGATTTTTCGGTAGACAAATAACAATGAAAAACAATTGAAAGACAATCGTTATCGATGCTAATCAACATTAAAACAATAAAATTATGATAATTGATTGTATAATAATAATAATTTAGGGTTTTTAGTGACAAAACTTACATTTGTTAGACGTTAGGTTATTCGCTCGTTCGTTGTTGTCCGAAAACTTGCGTCACTTTGTTTTTCGCGCTTTTCCGTCACATTTTGTCGATTAACTCGCACTTTTTTGTTGTTGCTAATTCACCCACATTTTAATTGTTTAATATTAACGAGCTTTGATGTTGTAAATATGCGACTAATAGGAGGACTCTGGAGAAAAAACACACGGCGCGGGATGTCAAACTCAAAACAATCGAAGCTTTAGTTCGATTATCGATTTAGCGTCGCTCGCTATATCGAAAAACTTCACCATTCGATATGGCGGCAAAATAAAATGGCGCCAAAATTTAAATTACCTTTGATTGCAAAAAGTTTTTTCGATAAAAATTAAAATGTATTTAAAAATTCGATGCAATTGATTGTTCGTAACGGTTTCCTGATCAATTTTTTTTTAATTTCATATCCAAGTATAAGAAATTATACAAGTTACATTTTTTTTAATTAAAAAAAAATGTGGCTTGAAATTTTTGTACAGATTTTTTAAAATAAATTTTTTCTTGCGCGTCAAATGCAGTTATTTTAAAGTATTCAAAAATACTTTCAGTGGAAAAAGAAAATGGAGAAGCAACGCGCGGCTATAAAATTCAAAGCTGCAGCGAGAATTGCAAGGGTGACTCATGATTTGACGAACGCCGTTCGAGCGGCAAATAATCTGGTCGAGGACGAGGACGAGGAAAAAAAATTTGAATAAAAAAAATATATATATTTCGAATATTCCAACTATCGTGTCTCCGAGTAAATTAGAAGTTATTGTATTCTGAGATTTGTAAAATAAAATTAGATGTCTTAAATTTTGTTGTTTTTTTGTATTAAAGAAGTATTTGCAAAGAAAAAAAAAGAAGCTTGACAAAAAATATTTAGCGGGTGTTTGGAGTCATTACGATTTTAGAAAATTTTGAAAAGTTGAAATTTCTCACAATTAATTTTTTTTTTCAGAAAATTGTCATATTTCACAAAATTGAAATTTTTCCAAAAAAATTTTTTTTTCATAAAATTATAGTAGTTAACGAAATACAACAATTTGAATGGCTCTCGGAAGTCCCCAAACATTGTTTATTTCGTTATTCTTTTTGCACTTAATATTTGTCTTAATACTAAAAGCAACAAAATATGGGTTCAAATACCTCAAATAAAAATAAGTCTTATTTCTGTGTATATACAAATTTTAAAAAAAGAAAAAGAAAACAAAGATACATATAGGAAAAAGGACAAATAAAAGTATCGACGAATTTTATGGAATTTATATTACATTTATTTTGTGTCTTTTTTTTTGTCTGTATGTTGTCGTTATAATCTTTCTCTCCTTTCACCTCTGTCCCTCTCTCTTTCACTTCCTGCCGCCCAAATTATTCGCATTCTCTCGACGCTTCGAGAAAAAAATTCCAAGCAACCGTTCGGGGGATTCCAAACGAAACGCGTTCACGTTCAAACGTTCCGTCAATGCACATATTTTCAATTTTCAATTTTTTTTTTTTTAAATTGTTCTACTCTTGAAAAAACATCGAGAAGGGAAGGTAAACACGATCGAGGGGTGAATTAACGAGTCGCGAGTCGTGAACGCGTTTCGTCAACAAAATCTCTTTCTCTCTCTCTCTCTCACTCTCTCTCTTTCTCTGTTAGTCAACAAAAAGATCGCCGATTCGTACTGTTTTATTTTCTTTGCGTTGTTTTCGTATTTTCCTCTTTTTTTTCACGAAAGATCATCGAGTAAAAAAAAAAAAGAAAAACTTTGCGGTTCATGTTCTTTTTTTTTTTTTTTCGATCTCCCGCTATCGTTTTCGCTAATTCTCTGTAAACCGCACCCACCAATTATTCGTCCCGTCGCTATTAAACCCTCCCCTAATTCTTTCCCGCTCGTTTTTCACCTCGATTTTTTTTTTCTTTCATTCGTCTATTGCGTACTCCCGCCCTTTTGCGTCAGTGGTTGTTGCTGCGGCTCTCGTGCTGCTTGCTGCTGATCCGGCTGCTGCTGCGTTTCCGCAGCCGCTGCGGTGTCCTTCATGTGTTTATCGACCTAAACATAACATTTCTTTATTTATTGAGGAGAAAAAAAAAACCCTTTTTTTCAAACGTAGCATTGCGAAGCATTGAGAGAAATGGATTAGAAAAAAATATTCGGATGGACGGAAAGATTGAAATCTCTATCGTTAAAAATATAAAAACATTAGTTCATAAAAATGCCAAAAAAAGTGTAAATTGCTTTTCAAAAATTAACTAACAAATTCGATATATAATTTAAATTTGTTTATATGGAATTAATTCACAGGATTATTATTATTTTTTTTTTTTAGAACTTTCGTATAATTGTTTTTTTTCTTTTGGAGAAATTATTTTAAAAATACGTTATTTACGAATCGACATAATTTGGAGGGAAAACGTAAATTAAATGAATACTGACCACTTTTCTAACATGTTGATAAGGTTTTGACTCTACGATTCCGTGAATGTTGTCGAGCTTGTAAGGCGGGACGATAGTTACGTTGTCCCAGACAACGATGTTCTGACCTGAGAGCTTTATCGACGGTATAGTCTTAGCTATCGCGAGGAATAATTTTTGTCCCTCGGGCGATACTCCGGCCTGCAGAGCCTTCACCATTCTCTTTTTCTCGTCTATCTGATTGTGTACCCGCCTGGTTAGCCTCTGAAGATTCAGGCTCTGTGGTGCTTCGCTAAGCGTCTGACTGACCTCGCGCTTCACCTGAACGTCCGACACCAGTGACAAATTAACTAAATGAACGTCCGTTAGTTCCGATCTGCCGCTCGACGATGGACATTCTTAATTCACGCAGTTCAATAATCTTGAGTTAAGAAATTTATAACATTTTTTTTTTAATCATTTCACAAGATAATTGGCCAGGAAAATAGGAAATACAAAGAAATAATAATTTGCATCTTGACGATAAATAAATAATAATAAATAATCCAAATAAGTTTTTATCTTATTTGGACTAAATTGTTTATTTTAATTTGACTAAATTGTATGTTTGTCTCAGAATTTTTTTTTTTTTACAAAAATTATGCTGCTCTGCCATTTTTTAAGAATTCTAAAAACAATAAATTCAATTGTGTGGGCAGATTCGTAAAATAAAGTAATTTAACCATTTGTTTTACAATTTACTGAGTTCAACAATTAAATTGTTGCAAGAAAAACACTTCACTTTCTATAAACCATAATACCAACAATAACAAAAACAACAGCAATAAAATAATGTGTTATTGTTTTTATATTCTTAAATAAAACAAATTCACAAAATTTAGCATTGAATGTAAACAATTGAAATTTAAGAGTCAGTTCAAAATAAACAAGAGTAAAATTGCACAGAAGCCTTTAGCAAAAATTAAATGGATAATTATCAAAGTAAAAACAGCAATCAATTCTTTTTATTCCGATGTCAAACAATTAATTTTATAGAAGCAAATTTTTATAAGCTAACACTTCACTTTCTGTAAACCATAATAATAATAATAATAATTTTAAAAATCTGTTGCTGTTGTATACATAATAATACTAATAATAGAAAAGTATTATTTTTATATTCCTAAGTAAAGCAAATAAAATAAGCAAAAAAAATGACAAAAGTTGAACTTGAATGGAAACAACTGAAAATTAAGAGTTAGTTCAATTACAGACAGTGTGTACAGCATTTGTAGAAACAAGGCTGATGCAAACTAACCTAACTTTTTGCTAAGTGAGCGGTAGTCGATTATAGTATCGAAAATCAAAATTCCCGAACGCGAACAGTTAAAAAAAATATGCAGAAGACAGATTGAAAGAATAGTGAGTCGGATTGTTTGAAATAAATGAAAGAAATATTGGATAAATACGATTTAACGATAGTTTAAGGATAATGGAAAGCGGAGCGAGTCGGGTGCAGAGGTGTCGTTTACGATACATTGAAAAACGGTGTTTCTGGGTGTATAATAATAAATGATAAATATCGTAAAAGGATACTCAGTATTAGCATTTTTGTCTGTGGATCGAAAGCCAATACTTCGCCCTCGATTTCCTTGTTGTAACAGGTTTTACATGCCACCGTACTCCCAATGCTAAACCAGTCGCTGACGCCGGCCATTTTTCACTAAAGACACAAGTCGTAAATGTATTCCACGGCTGCCAGCCTTTATAAGCGCCACCAAACAAATACTCACCAAACTAAAGTGACGCTGCCGAGAGAAATTTCGAATTTCTATTTTTATTTATACGATTTTATTCAGCAAAATGTTTTTAAATGTGCAAAAATGTCAAGAAATTATGTTGAAAAAAATATATGTCCAGTTAATTTTAGAATTTTAGAATTTTAGAATTTTAGAATTTTAGAATTTTAGAATTTTAGAATTTTAGAATTTTAGAATTTTAGAATTTTAGAATTTTAGAATTTTAGAATTTTAGAATTTTAGAATTTTAGAATTTTAGAATTTTAGAATTTTAGAATTTAAAAATTTTCAACTACCTTTCATTAATTACTCCACCATTATATATTTTAAATTAACATCTTAGTAGACATATTTTGAATATATTTCTGTTCGATTGAGCACCACCGCGGTGATTGGCGCTTGATAACTCAACGGACCAATAACAGGCTTCGGTTTCAAAATACAACACTGCTATTGGTTCATCTGTATCAATGAAATTTTTTTAGTGTCTTTAAAGGTGTCAGTACTGGAAGAGTGAATCTCGCGTCACATCAGTCCAAGATTATGGCACCGGTGATCGGTGTTTGTCGGACAATTATCAATTATCGTAATATTTCAAGATTCCCAACGATATTTCAGTGTAATTCCATAAATTCGAAGGATATTTCGCATCAAGAATCCCGTTTTAAACAACTTTATTGACCGTAAGTCAAATAAATTGGCTTCGAAATCTCGGCCATTAACCTCTAACGTCAAAATTACCTGTCAATTTATATTTCGACCGTAATATCGGATAAATTACTTTTCAAAATAATTGTTTCGTATATTTAATACTTTTCTGTACAATTTACGACAATTTTGAGCATTCTTTGACAGTCTATTGTGCATGACAACACGTCAGAGAATTCGGTAACCTAAAAAAATGTGACCTAACCTCAAAAAAATCACCAATATACAAACTAAAGCTTCAGAAATTCATTTTTTAACTTAAATTGCACTGTTTTGAGTGCTTTTAACTTTAATTGTTATTATGGACACAAAATAATGTACTAGAATCAAATAAAATTGTTTTTTTTTCGAGATTGTGTGTCAACATAACCTCAAAAAAGTTACAAAAATGCTAATTAAATCACTGTAGCTACTTTGTTCGTGGTTAATTTAATTGCGTTTTATTGCAAAAGTGTTTTTTTTTAAGTCTTATCAGCACAGAAACAGATAAATGAGCGAATCAAAAGATTCCCAGGATGATCGTGATCCAGACTACGCTACACCAGGTCCTAGCGATGAGGCTCATCAAAAGCTGTATGAGGAAAATGGTGAGAAATTCATCAATAAAATATTAAGCATACCTTAGACTGTGCTTCCTTTGATCTCAAAAAGGGTCCAATATTTTATGAATTGGAAAAATGAATTTTCTGATTTTTCACATGTATATCATTTTTTTTCTTTTTTACAGAAATGGTTTAAATTTACATCATTTGGATATGTTTACGTAAAAAGATTTTTTTAAACCTCTTTTTATAAAAAGAGTTTAATTCTAGGTGAAATATGAGATATAAAAATCTGAAATAGTTTATAGATTCTCTTAAATAATAAAAAAAAAAAATCTACAAACTTTATACAAAATTCTTCCGATATTAAACAAAAGATATAATAAAAAAATCTTGCAGTTGAAAATAAAATTCTTATTTACTCTCCAATATTAAAAACAAAAAAGAAAGGTATAATAAAAAAAATATAATTGTTTTTCTATTCCCCAAGCGCGGACAAATGTGGCGAGAAAAATCACGGCAATCGTGGAAAGGGAATTTTCCCGTGAAATCGATACAAAGGAAAAGGAGATTCTCGAGATTGAGGAACGTTTGCATAAGGCTCTAAAAACCCTTCACTTTCTTCGTTACGTTATAATAACCGATTTTTATAATCGCAAACAATGCCAGAATGTTCAGGCCTCGAGTGAGTCCAAACAGACGAGAATTCATCCGGCAATAAAACAAATGATTGGTAAGGCTCCGAGAGACGAGAGCAATTTGGCGATTCCTTCGACTTCCAAAGAATCATTTATCTGTGAAGTTACGGACAATTTGTCAATCAAAGAAGAAGCGACTAACAACGAAGTTGCAAAAAGGTTGGGAAATTTGGAGGATACTACGAACGTTGCGGATACAAGTTCGAAAAATAAAAGCATCGGTGGCAAAAGAAATCATGACGATATTACGGAAGAAATACCACCGAAAAAAATGCCTCGTTATGTACCACCTAAAAGTGGTATTCCAGAGCCTCAAGTACCGTCAAGAGGCGCTCGTCATAAAGTACGAAAAAGAATTGTCGTTGGAAATATTTCAAAATGGATTCCGCCAGATTGGCGAGAAGACGCAGCGAGCCACAAATGGACGATGTATGTCAGAGGCAGCAAGGAAAATTCGGATATCGCTGATTTTGTTGGAAAAGTCCGATTTTTTTTACATCCGAGTTACAGACCAAACGATGTTGTAGAAGTCACGTAAGTTATTTATTTTTTTTTGTACTAAATGGGTCTAAATCTAAGAATGCAAAAAAAAGTGTCTTTTCACTATTTTAATTAGGATTTTTTTTAAATGTTGAAAAAAATGTTTACGAAGAACTCGATGAATTTATTTGATTAGCTTTGAAATTGTTGCGGATTTTTTAGCTTTTTTATTTTAAGGACACCACCTTTTCATCTTTCGAGACGAGGATGGGGAGAATTTCCACTTAGAGTGCAGATGCACTTTAAAAATCCTCTGAATAAGCCCATGGATATAATTCACTATCTGAAGCTCGATCGAACGTATACGGGACTTCAAACGCTTGGTAAATTTAATGTTAATTTAAATTTTTTTCTTTATGTATCAACGGGAAAATCCCTTTTACAATGTAAGTATGGAGTAAATACAATTGATTAAATATTCACCGTTAAATTTGTATGAAAACAACTTACATATTTAATTTGTAATACAGAATTTATGCGAAAAATTTCTTGAGTTGAGGAACGCTATTGTTTATTCATTCAATTATTTATTCATTCAAAGTGGAGGAAAACGATAATTGAGGCCCGAAATACTTGCTGTTGTAAGACAACTGTATTCGTGCTTAGTTTATTACTTTAAAAATATGTTTCTACATTTTATACATTTTAAACCAAAAGTTTGATTTTGTTAGAATTTTTCTACTTAAAAAAAAAATGAACGTCTCGAAAAAAAATTAGACAATTCATTTCATATTTAAAAAAAAAGTTTTCAACTTTGCAGAATTTTTCTTTTGTAGCAACAAATATTTAAAGTAAGAAATAATTATTCTTTTCTACAATTAAAGATTATAAATTATTTTTGATGTTTTGAAAACAAAAAAAGGTTCCGAAACTGTGGTGGACGTTTGGATAAATACGTCATTGGATCCTCCGTGTGCATCCGATTCTAGATCAACCGAAGATCTTCTACAAACAATTAAAAAAGAGCCGGAAGAGCGTGAAAAAATATGCGAATCGAATAGCGAATTTTGCAAAAGTTCCTCGAATCCTCTGATTTCCGGTTACTTGAAAAAGATCAAAGATGAGCCCGGAGAAATGGACGATACAGCATCGCACGTTCGTCTCGAGCACGATTACGCAAATTTGCCGGATTCCTCAAATTTCAGAAACAACGAAAATAACATAACGATTTCTCATTCACCGCCTCGAAATATCGACAAAAATACCGAAGAAAATTCCGCGTTATTTAATTTATCCACAACGAAAAGCGACATCGAGAATCTGAAAGTTTCGACAAAAAATTCACTAACAGATTCGACAATGTACGAGGAAGTTGTTGTTACAAGTGAAAAAGAGTCAAGTTTATCGTCAACCAATACACAGAAATTCAACGGCAAAGCACTAAAAATGCACGATTTCAATAAAATTATAAAAACCGATTGTCCGGAAAATCATCTCGAAAAACCTGGCAATTTTTTGCCAGAATTTCAAGGAATCGATTCATCGAAAATTAACGCCAGCGTTGATGTCAAAACTATGGTTTCGAATCTCGATAATTCATCGTCGAAATTGCAACCTCTCAGAATAACGATACCCGCAGCTTTCGAGGCACTAAAAAAATCGACGAAAAGTGTTCAGAAAACGAAACAGATACTTATACTAAAAGACAATAAATTGATTCCCATTGATTCGGTTAATTTTTCAAAAGTTGGAATGACTCTCGGTCGTGGTGTTAGTTTATTAAAAAAACCACCAAACCCAAATAACGCCGGTAAAGTCGTGAAATCCGAGGGTTCTCTGGTTTTTAAATTGAATTCAACGAATTCGCTGATTCTTAATAGAACGAATGAAATACCGGCACTCAAAATTGCCGATAATTCGACGAATTCTTCGAAGACAATGTTTGTTGAAAAAAAATTGCCGATTCGAACGAACACTGGAATAATTTTGAAGGATAATAGTTCGAAAGAACGGATAAATTTCGGAAATTCATTTGGGGACAGTAAAAGCATTCTTAAGCCTAAAATTACGTTGGGAAAGGACCGAATTGGAACGACAAGTAAGAAGGAAAGTTACCAAGCGATTTTGAGGTAATTTAAGTGTTTTTCTTAAATATATTTTTTTTTCGTCGTTCGACTGAGTGAAAAAAAAAGAAAATAATTTTTATCTTTTTTATGCTTCATAAACAAATATAATATATAATAGTAATTCGTGTTAACTATGTTTTTTCGGCATTTTTTTAAAGATCCATCGATGACGCTAAAATAACTGACGTTTCGGCGTTAGTGCGTTTTGTCATCCGACGAATACCGCTTATATCGGAAAGAGCTTCGGATCCGGAGTATCGAAGTTTACATCCTTATGCTTGCACGAGCGAAAAAGAATTTTTAGACAGCAATGTTGGAAAGCAGCGAGCACTCGAAGTAAGTTTAATTGCTTTAAAAAAATATATTTCTAGCCAAGACGCAATTAAAACTTATCTCAATTTTGTTTAAATCTCAGATCAGCTTAAAAGAATGCGTCGACTATTTTTTAGAATTTTTTGAAAATCAAAAATTGTTTTTGAAATTTCAAATATTTTGCCCTAATTAAAAGGTATTAAAAAAAATCCATCAAATAAATTATAAGATACCATTTTGTAGTGCTTCAAATTCAAAGGATTAACATTTTTCTTTATAAGACTAAAAAATATAGAAATGCTATTAAAATCTAAATATCTGCGTAAAATTCGACGAAAAAACTAACACTCATTTTTTGAACCACTTTTTGAGCTTCAGACAATTTTGGTTATTTTCAAATTAAGATTCCAAAAAGCTTTAGTCAAAAATCAGAACAAGACTTCTTCTATAAGAAAGCAAATTAAAAACAAAAAATTCACTTTTTTCTTTTTTTTTAGTGGTACAGAGCAAAACATGTAAGATCATTCCTGAAGAAAAAAGGAATTCCAGAGGACTTGCAGTGGACTATAAAGGAGATAATGATTTGGTCACGATTGCACGGTTACACGCCAACGCGTTCTTTGCCAATAATCGGTCTTCATCCACGAAATACAGCCGGAAAATCGTCGGAAAAAAATATTCCGCGTAACACTTCGGAGTCTAGTCTCTGTACTTATACAGAGCCTTTGGCTCTTCTGGAATATTTACGTAACGCTAAAGAGACAAAATCATCACTGAGATTACGCGATGACGATGAGGTGGAGATAATAGACGTTGAGAGAATAGCTGAAAAGGAGACTAACAAGAAGAAAGTATCGACGGAAGAAGAGGAAAAAAATAATGAGACGCGAGCGATGATTTCGCTGGGAATACCGGAAAAAATGGTGGCTCTTCAATCGTACGTTACGAACACCGCGAGACAAATAGGCGTTAAACTCGGTCCGGAAGAAATTGTTACTGGTGTTACGCATTGCGCACCGGCGCGATTAATAGTCCGGACTGTTCAGTGTTTACTCGAAGATTTGCTGAGATCGTCACTGGCAAAAGCGTGGGAACGAAGTAGCGACGGAGGGTAAAATATTTTTTTTATCTTCACGAAGAAAAATAGCTGATTTTTCCCCATTTTGAATTTGTTTCGTGAATTTTCTTTAAATATTCTTTTTTTTTTTTTTCAGATGTCCAGATACGATAACGCTGGAAGACGTTCGTGGTGCAATTCTCAGTCGCGAAGAATTTGACGTTTTCACAAACGAGGGTCTTGGTTCTCATCACTGTTCGAACGACTAATTTTTCAAGTTTTGTCTTTGTCATAAAACATAGAAACTACAGAAAATGAAATTTCAAATATTTTTTGTTACATTATTAATTTTTTTTTTTTTTTTTTTTTTTAAATACATATTCTCGAGATCTCAATATCATCAAACGGGAATTCAATGAGATTCGATGTCAAGCTCCAGCCAATTTTTCAGTTTTGCAGAGAAGAAGTAACGATTTTGTTCTTATTTCCGTTTACGTCGCTTCCGAGGCTTATCAGTGATTTATACAGCAAAAAAATAATAATAACAACAATAAGTCGCTACGCTTATGCTATACAAGTTCCTCCAGTTAATTGTACTGACAATTTACAATATTCCTTTATATGTAAAACGCCAATTTTTCGTACATTTTATGTAAATAAAAGAAAAAACATTTTTTTTTTTAAAGCAATTTTACCTCAAACCTTTGCTTCTACATCCTTTTATTTGTAGATGTCGCAACTACGAAATCTCGTAGAGAAATCGCTTTACACTAAACTGAAACTAAAGACTAAAAAAGTTTTCTAATCTCAAAAACTGGTATATTAAATTTATTATTCTAAGAGTGATGTCAAATTGCAGTAGACAAAAATTTGGAAAATTTTAGATTTTCATAAAAGACTACTGAAATTTTATTTAAAAAAATGTATCTACTTAAAATTGCTCTAATTTTACTAGTTTATGAATTAGAAGCTCCAATGAAAGTAATTTTTTTTTAAATTTTTAACAGTGATTTTGTATCAGATATAATATTAAAACAAGAATTAAATAATAGTATATGACGATACGAGTGCGATAAAACTTTTTCTTGACGAGTGTGAGTTTGCAGCACAAATCGAAGGCGAGTGTTGCGATAACACGAGCCGAAAAAAATCGTTTCTCGCACGATTTTCGTATAGAACTTTATCGCACTAGTGCGAGAAGTGTCTACTTCTCGCACCGCGTGGCATAAAAGTCATTAACGAGACAAAACACAGTACGTTGTATTGGTCTGTTTAGGAACGCGCTAAAAAACGTATTAGTAGAAAATTTTAGGTGTTTCAAGAATTTTTATATAGTGCTTTTAAATCTCAGTGCATCTCATATTTATAACCGTACAAAACAAACTACAAACGATTAAACAAAAATGCAACAATTTCGTACTACGATTGAATTTCTTATTGTAAATATAATTGTTTTATTATCACATGTCTATGAAGTGTATGTACCGCGCACTACTGTTTCCCGGGCTGTTTTCAATTCGTTGTATCGAGCAAGTTGTACATTGAATAGGAGAACTTTGTCAACTGCGAATTAGAAATATTAATACTTATGTGTATCTTATCAAGGTATATTATTTACTGTTAATCTTAGACATCTAAATATGTATATATATATTTTCATGAAAACTCACAGATATGAACATATCAAGATTCCATGTAACTAAAGCGCCACAGACGAATGAAACTGGTCGTAGAGTACGAATCATAACGATGGGGATACTCTTTTGTACTGGCAAACTCAATTTTCTCCAGTTCATTTCGTAAACTGAATCTCTTATCGCTGCGCTCTGGACATCAATTATAAGTGGTAGTAAAATTGTGTTTGTTGACAAAACATTTCGATTTATGAAATGTGGTTACAAAACAAGAGTATTTTTTTTTTCTTCACCCCGACATCAGCTGATTATTTTCTTACTTCACAATAAAAGTCTCAATTTTCGCGATTTTATGGAATAAAATTTCGTGCAATGTGCTAGAATTTTACGATTTCAGCTTTAATCCGATGTTTCTAAATCCAATAAATCGTCGAATCAAAAAGGTCCACTCGAAAAATGAATTACAAAGAAGAGAGAGAAAAAAATGGGTTTTTGATTAAAATCCCACTTGCGTATAATCGAAGAGTGATAATTTGTTTGTGTCGTGTCTTACCTGAACAGTTAATTCGTTACCGTACCAACAGTACATAAACAATTGCAGTAGATGACAAAATATATAAACAGCCAGAAAGACGAAATTGCCGTCGACGTCGTTTAATCTCGCGAGCAAGAAGATGCTCACGCAAAGAACAAAGGTAGTAACAACGCTCTGCAAAAACATCACTCCGTGAAATGCGTGGTTGATCGATTCTGCAAAACTGAATAAATAATATTTCTTGTTTATTAATCATTCATTAGTTTTTTCGATTGCATTCTAGCGAGTGTTATGCAGTGCATTTAGAACCTAATTATTTCGAGATGATGACGAATGCATGCACCGAGTGCTTTGTTCTCTAGGCGCTGTATAGTCGCCTCGGAAATTGGGCCATCGTCCTGCTTCACTTCGAGATGTACGCTAGGTATCATTTGCAATCGTAATCTCAGAAGACCCATTTGCGCGCATGATTGATACATAAGACTGAAGAGCAGAGTGTCAAAACATAGCGCGGTTGATGCAAATACATGATGCATGATCACTTGATGAAAAAACGGAAACCAGTAATTGATCGATTCCGTATGTTCGAATGGTATCGAGGCTGGGAAAGGTAGAGTTCGCGCAGGTATATCCTCGAAAACAGATTTCAGCGTCACAATCAGAAGAAGACACTCTACGTAAAATATGTAGAGCGCATTGTAGCGTCTGAAATTTTTAAATTACAAACATCAAACATTTTTTTATGCATATTTTTGTTTTCTTTTAATCTCTTGACTGTGTCAGTGACTAAAAAAACAAGAAGTTTTGCCATTTTTGCTTCGTCATAATCTCGCGGATCAAAGTCCCAAAAAATTATTTTTCGGTTTATGTCAAAATATAGGTATCCTATTTTTTTATTTGAAGTCGCCAAATTCGTATCTTATATCGAATTTTCTGAATTTAATACGGCGGTTCGAAATTCAAAAAAAAATATTTGCTAAAAATATCGCGGATGGAAAACACAAAAAATATTTGGATTGAAATTAAAAAAAAAGGGTATCCTATCGTTTTCGAGGTCTCGTCGCAATTCGCATTTTGGGCCCATAAATACTCATTTTTATAAAATTCCAAAACATGTTTCGTAAATTTTGATTCGTCAATATTGGATCCACTATTTTGATTTACAACAATATCCGATCAAATTCGGATTCAGCGTCCCCAAAAACCTTTGTAACAATGTTGTTTCGAAAATTCTTATTTCCAACACATTTTTCGCACGAAATAGCAGTTTAATTGTCATATAAAATTGAAAAAAATGTAATGACAATAAAAAAAAAAATTATTTAACATATAAAATATATAAAATGCGTTTTACACAGAAATATATCTGAAACTGACCTCATTCTTTTGTCATACCCTTTGCTTAGCTCAATTTCTTTCTCGCCGTTTGACTTGCAATCTCCGGTAGATAGAAATTTGATGAAATTTTGCATTGTCTTACGTTTAAAAACGAAATACATCATTTTCGTGAAAGCGCAAAATTCGGTGAGTTGCAAAAATGCGATGCTGATAACTTCCTCGATATTTTTAATATTGGTCACGATAAACGTCACTTGTGTGGAGAAAGTCATGAAAATTGAGCAGACCATCGATATTGTATATAAATGATAGATCTTGGCTTTCCAGCCATTTTCCGGGCGCCAAAAGCCGAGGTAACTTATAGCGACAAAAATATACCACAATAATGGTTTTTCCGGTTTCTCTGGCTTCTCCGTCTTTTCCATGTTGCGATAGATTGATTTATAATTTTTTTTCTATTTAAAAAAAAATATTTCTTAATTTACGGTCTCTCGTCTTTTGGATTTACAGTCAAGGAATAAAACTTTCCAAGTGTGAGCAAGATCGAGTATCGTCGTAAACTGAGAGTCGCAATTTATTTTACTGAATTTCTAGCGAAGCGAAATGCATTTCACGAAAGTTACGCGGTTATTTTTACATATTAATGAGCTATTATTCAGTGTTGGAGGAGACTTTTGCTATACATCACTGGTAAAATTCTTGGCGCCGAATTGTGTGTTTGCAAACTCCGAGTGAATATTTCCCTTTTCCTCCCTTAATTTAACATCGATCGCTTTTCCTATTCATTCAAAGAGGAACGAAAGAAGCTCTGCGCGAATTTCGTTCCTCTCAGCCTTGTATTATTCAATAGATAATTGTCGAATGCAGAAACAACAATTAGTTGTATAATTACTGCGAAGGGAGAGGGAGGGCTTCTTCCCTTAGATGAGAATTGTTTTACCTGCGTGTCGATATGCGCAAGAACGAGCTAGCTCAGCCCCTCCTCAGTCACTCCTTTTCCACCTTTAGTGGCGTTTGTAAAATTGCTCCGCACAGTAGAACCAGAGCCCAGGGGGGATTGCCTTCCCGTTGCTGCAGACCCCCTTTAAATTGAAAAAAGAAGAAGAAGAAGAAGAAGAAGTGGAGTTTGTGCTTAAAACGTTAACCAGTAGCGAGCCTGGAATTACCCTGGGAGTGGTTTTCAGGCAAAAGGGTAGAAGAAGAAGAAGAAGAAGAAGAAGTGTTGAAGACGTTGTGCAGTGAGTACGCATGGAACGAGGGAGGAAAAAAAAGTTGGCAATTACATTGTCATAGTGCTTCCTCCCTTTTATTTACCGCAGTAGTCTACCTGGCTGTCTTTCTGTGGAATTACGTTTATCACATTTGGTTTCTTCAAGAAGCTTTGTTTTTTTATTGATTTGCCCAAATTCAATACCAATCATCGGTTCATAATAGTTCAACTTTGTACCAATTTTTAGTTCGAAATCTCAACAATTCTTGGAGCTATGAGCAAGCACAGACTTTTTTGAAAAAAAAAAAACGTTCAAAATCCTGTGGAAACAAAAAAGCTGTATCTTCGTTGTTTAATAGTCCAACTTCGTAGCAATTTTTAGCCCGATATCTCAGAATAGTCCACCCCCTTCCTCTAATTTGACATCGATCGCTTTTAGACTAATTCAAAGAGGAAGAAAAGAAGGCTATACACCAATTTCATTCCTCGGATGTTTGTATTATTCAACACATAATTGGAGAATGCAGAAACGTCGATTAGTTGTTTAATTGCTTGAAATAAGGCGGAGGGCCGATATGCTTTCCTTGATGAATTGTTTTCCTGCAATTGCTGCGTGTCGATGATGTGTGCGCAACGGGAAACCGAACAAACCTTAGTTACATATATCAGCCCAGTAACCCCTTTTTCTGCGTTAAACTGGTGCATTTGTGCTCAATACGTCATTCAGTGAGAACGTGGAAAAAGGAACTGAATTTTTTTCCATAAAATCTAGGAGCAAAAGCAAGTATTTTCATCGCAGTTCGAGAGTGGGCCGAGAATAATTTATATATATTTTTTTTATTTTAAGAAAAAAAAAGTTTTCCCTAGTTTTTGTTCTAATTTAAATAGCTTTTTTTCAATTTTAATTATTGAGCGAATCTTCAGCATTTTACTCTCAATTTATGGAACAATTTTTTTTTTTTTACCATCACATGTTTTATTTTTTTTTTCTGACAAGAAACCATTATTGAAGTTTTGAAATTTCAAAATATGGAAAATATTCATCAGCCCTTGAGAATTATATTAGTATCACATAACTAACTGAAAAACCGAAACATTGCTCGGTTGGTTTTTGATGATACACCTGAGAATAAGCCACATCTATCTAGAAAAAATTGGTAACACTTTTGTCGACACTCACGAGCATCGAAATGCAACCTAGTTTCTTTTTGTCTCTAAAACAAATTATAAAAGTAACCGAAAAACAAAAATATTGCTCGGTTGCTTTCTTTTTTTGGTTTTCAAAACTAACTTAAAAAAATAAGGCGTCAGAGGAGGAAAGTAAAATGTTATATTACAGAGATACATTTTCTTCTCTCAATTCCATCCAACAGGAATTCGGTGACGTTCAATTTCGAGCTTCAGCCAATTTTTTACTGGCTCGTAATAATGCAGCAACGATTTTGCGCTTATTTCCGTCGCTCCCGTAGCATCGCGAATCCACTTGCGCCAATTTACGTTACTTCCGTAGCTCATCAGTTTTCTGCAATAATTAACACAACGAAAAAAAAAAAAATCAAAAATTTACCTGCAGTCAATTATACTGATAATTTACGATATTTCTGTATATGTAAAAAACCCATTAATTCAAACATTTGTAAGGAAATAAAGAAAGAATAATAAAAAAAGATTTACCTTAATCGTTTTCCTGCATCCTTCGACCCATAAATGTCGCAGCTATGTAATCTCATTGAAAAATCGGCATCGCCAATTTTTCCGGTCACTGCGGATTCGCACATACCCGCAAATAATTGGTACTGCAGTATATTGGCGAGAAAATATCTGCCGCATAATAATAATAATAATATTTTTTTTACACTAAGCGTAAAAGAAAATGTGTACTGAATTATTATTGAATAAAAAAAACGATATTTATTTCACTAAGCCATCATTTTGTGTAAAACAGCCATCAATTGTATTTTCAATTTTATTCGCAATTGAGAGATACATTTTTTTATGTTTTTTTTCCTTAAAGAATTTTTTTTAAATTCCTTAATCTCAATAAATATGAATAAAAAGAATGTTTACGAAAAAAATAAAAATGGTAATTAATTAATTTATTGAATAGAAAGTTTTTTCAATTTCGATCTTAATTTTCATTATTATTTTAAATTTTTTTCCAGGCTGAGATTAAGTCTTTAGCTCTTATTTTTGTTTATCAATTATTTTTATTGAATTAAAATAAAATTGGGGATTGAAGAAATATTAATTAATATTGCAATTAATGCAATTTATAAGTAACAATTTTTTTTTTTTTCAGATAAATACCTGATGTAAGGCGTGTTGCTTACGACGTGAAATTTAGCAGCAGGATCGAAGTACTTATCGTCTCTTGGCGATGGTGGTTCGATTCCCATGTACCATTTATGAAGGTTCCACCATAGAGAATTATAATTGGATGAATTTGCCTTTTTCTCGAATACTCGCCATCGCCATTTGTCGATGAGAAGAGCGTGAGGAAGCTGAGGCAATTTTGCAAGTGCCTGACGAATTAGAATAACAAGATCTGAAAGAGATAAACCGAGAATTTGAGAATTTACGAGAATTTTAGATTTCATCTTAAAAGAGCTTGAGAAAATGGACACCATCGGTCAAAATGGTGTCGTCCGCGAGGCCAAGACGCTGAAGATGTTGAGGCGTCATCACTCCCAGCATTACTGCGTCGCCTATTGCCTCGTGGAATGCAGAATTAACTCCGCTCTGCAAATTTAAATAAAAATCTAAAATATTACACAAAAAACGTGACGTAAAAAAAAAAAAAAAAAAATTCTAAACTCTAAAAATACCGGAATATTAAAAGAATAAATAAATATTCGAAAGGGCAAAAAATCCAAATTGTAGGAATTGATTTTTCTGTTGATGATTAATTTAAAAATGGTCCAAAAAATAGGCAATTCATTGTGGATTCCTATTTTAGGGATTTAATAATTACCCTAAAAATTGCTGGCTGGTTTTCGTACGCCATGTAATATTGTACGTGACCAATTTCGTGATGTACAACGTAAAAATCTTCGGCACGCACATCCAGACATGCGATTATTCGAAAATCATTTTTTCTGAACATATTTGCCGCTGTTGCATGACAATTCGAGTTGCTAGAATTTTTCTTCGTGAAAATCGATCGTTCCCAAAATTCACTGGGCAACGATGGAAAGCCTAGTGACTCGTAATAATCCTCAGCTCGTTTCAACATATCGACAACAGTATAATTTTTATTCCTCAATGCCTTAGTTACGTCCGACATATTTTTCGACTTTGGGAGAATCAGGTCGATCAGGGATTCCCAATTCTGCGACCACAAATCCCCTAAAAAAAATTCAAAATATTTTTTGTACCATATTTTTTTCAATTTTGTAAAATAAAAAAGTCTGTTAATGCGAATAAAAAAATTATTAAAAAAATTAAAACTGACAAAAAGAAAAATGGTTCATTTTTGAAAAAGTAGCCATCTTTTTGGATGGACGATATGAATATTTACAGACCTAGTAAATGCGCAGGTATTGGCTTATTTCCATGAACGATGTTGGGATACGTTTGGCTAAGACGATATCTCACAACTGCATGAAGAAGACGATAAATTACCATAACGTCACTATAAAGTGTCTCAACGAAATCTTCCAAATTTGTTATTTCCAATTCTTCGCGCCAGTATTCGCCAATATCGTTGTATCCTACGTTTTAGCAAATAACAAAAGAATTACTCGTCAACACCAAACATTTTTTTGTTGTTAAATAAATGAAAAAAATGTTGATCCAATAATTTTTTACCGTTATTCCGTGCACCGATGTTCTGAATTTCAACAGACATTGTAAATAAATCTCTGACGTTGCTCATTTCATTTCTCCAACTGGTCCACGCCCAACGCAATTCACTTTCGTTTCTTTAATATCATTCGTTAATTTATTGTTAAAATTACAGTAAAAATTTGATAAACATAAAAATTGAAGATAAAAGCAAAATTTTGCAACTCGAAAATATTAAATTTAGTTTATCGGTTTATATCGGTTAAGATTTGGTATCGATGTATAAAATTTCGAAATAATTTTAACAGTGTATAAACAAAAAATAATTGATCATTCAATTTGTTTTTAATTGCTATTGACTATACCGTGATTCTGCCATTAATTTCTTTAGCTCAGGTTCTCCGTTATAACATTTACGTTCATTTAACTCCAATCTGCAGACTTTACGAGTTTCGTAGTTGAATAAAAGTTTGTCGTCGACACTTGTTAAAGCTCTGAAAAATAAAAATATATATTATAAATCTTAACATACTACGAAAAAAAAACAAGGTTACTAAAAAGTAGTGATTTTGTTAAATTTACACATTTTGCAACGATTTTTTAAATATTTGTCTTCTTGAGAAATAGCCAAGAAATTTGTAAAAAAAAAATAAGAGTATCATATAAATTTAAGAAAAATGCTGATGCTTGTGAAAAAAAAGTTTTTATTAAATGTACCAAAATATTACTCTTTTTTTTTCATAATTTGAATCGATATTTTTATGTCAAAATAAGTTTTTGTTCTTTTTTTTATTTTTTTTTTTACTAATTACAGTAAATATTAAACAATAAATATTTGTTAGATAAAATATTTAAAATAATAATGAATACCTAGCTTCATTCGAAGTATAAACTGGTCCTCTGCAAAGCAGATAAATCATTCTCTCTTCCCTCAATCGAGTTCCACGAATATTCGCAAAATTTCTGCACCAAT
Source organism: Perithous albicinctus (assembly GCA_964016905.1). Taxonomy (NCBI): domain Eukaryota; kingdom Metazoa; phylum Arthropoda; class Insecta; order Hymenoptera; family Ichneumonidae; genus Perithous; species Perithous albicinctus. Next base: position 18,084,368 of record OZ024698.1, on the reverse strand, counting down.
TGTTTCTCCAATTCGTTCTATTTATCGCAAATTCTTTTTTCAGCGCAAAAACTTCATTCGTCGAATTCGTCGCCGATCGCCATGCCAATTGTGCACTCAAACGATTTATGCTCAAAAGTTCATCGTTCATTTTTTCCAATAAAAATTTCATTTCTCGATCTAGAAATAAATTTCACAAGATTTAAATAACAATTTAAATTTAAAAAAAAATTCAGTTTAATTAAAATAAATATTTCGTATATCATGAAATTTTAGTATTACTTACCGTCGACGAACAAACAACCGACCGTCGTAAAAAAAATTAAATTCACCACAATCTTCATAATGAAAAAATAATTATACTAACAATAAAAATTAACAAAGGACATTATTTTTTTTTAATCTAAAAAAAAATATATATATATTTATATATTTGCTGGACTTTTAAAAAAAATGCAATTATTATTGCAGTTGATTTAGAGAATTATCTCTAAGATCCGATCGCTACGAGGCCGAAACGAAACTGACGAAGCAAACTCTGTGCAGCTTCCTTTTATCTCGGAGAATAATCGATTTTCCGATTGCGCCTGTTGCCAATCTCGCTTTCCAACGGCAACCAAACGTTTTTTTTTTTTTTTCTTTTTCTTTTCTTCTTTTCCTTTCGATACCTATTCGAGGATCAGAACAAATTGAAAGATAGAGGTGGGATAGACAAGAAGGCATTTATTGCGACAGTGGACTCGAATAACAAACGGGGGCGTCGCAGGGTGAAAAGGAAGATTTATTCGCAGTAGAAGCGCGAACATCTTGAAGATCCGATGTGTAATCCCTTGGAGAACTTGAGTGGAAGCTAAACAACGAGGGCGCCAAAACTAGTGTGGGCTTAGGACTACATCTATAGGTTGACAAAAAAAAAAAAAAAAAAAATACGCCGGTTAATGGAAATCAAGTAGAGCCTCAATATTTTTCTTCTCACCTTATTCGTATTAATTCGGTGGCAGTAAAAACAAAATCAACTTTTTGTACATGGGGCATTCCAAGCCAATTTTTTACAGCATATTTCGGTTCGAAAAAAGAGGATATTTTTTCTCAGATTTTTATCACTATTGTTTTACCCTATAAAATAATTTTTCTTCCCATAATTTTTTAGTAAAAATAAATTCCGATCAGTTTTAAAATTCTGAATTTTTTCCCATGAAATCTAGGAGTCCGATAACTCCATGAAATATAAAAATCCGATAACAAGAACATGATTGACGTATCGTTCACGTTTCAAGTGCCCACATTTTTCTGTTGCTCACAATTCCGAACAGATTGCCTAGGCTATATATTCTTCATACATGATCTTCACTTCATTTTCCTAACCCGATTTATTAAAAATGTTAATTTTATCTTCGGCAATGCCGAATTGTCGTATTTATTGCCTGCGGTCGATAATCATTCTGAGTTCCATCAGGTTGACTTCCCTTGCAAATCTGAAGCTTCCGGAAGATAAAGAAGAAATACAACAAACACACTTAAAAAATATTGACTTGGGTACGCTGACAATATTTTCGAGTTGCTTGAAATCCTGAAAATAAAATTGCGATGCAATTGCAGAAATAAATTTTTGCTCCCTCACAGAAAGAAAAAAATGCATAAAAACTGAAACATTTAAAAAATCAATTTTTTTTGTTGTAAATTAATTTCAAATTAATTTCCAATAAATATCTAATTATTCCCAATGAATTTTCAATTAATCTCCGATTCTTTTCTAATTTATATTTGAATTAATATTCTTTAAAGATATTCATGGTTTGCCTAAAATCGAAGAGAACGAAAATTACAAAGAAAGGATTCCAAAGAAAAATCCCGAGTATCATGAAAAGAAGCGCAGTAATGACGAAGCTATTGCTGAAGAAATCAGTAATTCTGAAGAAGCAGACGTTGGATCTTTAAACAGATTTTTCATCGATGACGTAGCTGGCGGAGAAGAAGTCCTCGAAAATTCCTACGAAAATGTAACTGAGTCTTCGGGTCTTCTGAACAATTTTCAAAATTTTTTTCGCCACTTAAAGCCAAAGGAATTAACAAATAAAAACGCAAGCACTTTGAAACTCGATAAAATGACGGAAATGGAAGATTTCGAAAAAACTACCAACGAAAACACTTATCCAAGTGAAATCCCTTCAACCTCAAAAAAATCACGAAAATACGAAGAATTAAAAAATATAATAATACAGAATAACGATCGTCGAGTAACATTTGATTTTCAAATAAAAGCTGTACCAATAAATATAGATAATAACAAGAAAAATCTGCGTGAAAATTGATGTAGAGAAATAAAATGAATTTATGTTAATATTTTTATGTCTACTATTAATAAAATAATTACAAATATATTTTTTACTTAATAAAAGTTACACTCTGTAGATTAAGTTCTTGGACAAGTCGTTGAGTGTCTAAAAAAAAAAAAAACAATTGACAATTGACGTTAAATGGTCGACCCTTGTGGTTAACTATCAAACTGAGATTTTTTAACACATCGTTCAGTCAAACGAATGAATCGGATATCGTAGATTTTATGATAATTATATATTATTATTATTCGTATTAATTATTTATTCGTGCGCTGTGAAAACTTCGTTCTCGTTCGTGTAACGAGAAACCTACAAATTTTTCAATAACACAGAGATCTTTACGTGAACAGAAAGCATCATCATCTATATTTCTACTATGACGGCTGACATCGGTTCTCCGAGCAAATGCGATATCACGTAATTTACAGGTAAATTATCAAATAATTCATTAAAATTTATATTGAAGAAAATATATATTCTTAAATTTCATCTTTTTTTTCTTTAATTTTATTCACTACTGCCTGACATCCACTTATTTAACGTTTGGCTATTTAAAAAATGCATGATTAGTAATTAATCAATAATTACTAAATTTATAGAGAAATTGTCATCTTTTTTCTTTACATTTTTTTTGTCCAAAAATCATTCATTATATCTTAACATTACTGCAAATCTATTTCATCTTTTTTTAACTTTTGGAAACTCGATAAATTGGTGGTTAATAATTAATAAGTCATTAATAAATTCACATCTAAATTGTCAAATAATTCGATCGAATTTATTTTGTTGATTGAACATTCTTCAATTGTTCAGAAAAATTCGGTGAGCATTCCAAATCGATAAATAATGGTTATCATTTTCCTCAGCGTGTTTTGTATGATGATCTACGTAGCAAGAGGATCATGGCAAGACCCCTCGGAGGTCGCTGGTTCCCGAAAAACTCGGAATTTTCTGGCTGACACGCCGGGTAAGTATGCTAGAGAATCAGTCAATTGCATCCAAGTCGGAATGTCGACAAGTCCGGAAAAGCATTCTTCGCGCTCTCTACTGTCAATATATCCGAGATCAGATGAGAAAATCAGTAATAGGTACAAGAGGCAAACCGTGACACTCACAGATTCCAGTAAAGATGTGAAAAAAGAAGAAATCGGAAGAAACGCTTGGACTTCCGTGGCCAATAAGACAATTAATTATTCAGGGGGTTCTGTGAAATCTCGTGACAATAACGACACTCTTTTAGACACAAAAACTACCAATATTGAAGGTCATAGAGCTATGAAAAAGGAAGAAATAGCTTCCGGAATTGTCTTGAGTCCAGAGAAACCAGTTTGGCAAGTTCAGGAGTCACCGAAGCAATTTGTATCTTCGAGATCAGCTTCAGCAGAGTCTTCATCACTTTTGGAAGATTCGAAACGATCTGAAGATCATAGGGAAGATGATATCGTTAGACGGGAGATTATATCTTCAAGACAGAAGAAAAGGCAACCCGATCGATCGCAAATAAATGCGGATGACTTTTCACAACCCGAAAATATGCTTGAGCCATATCACTCGAATTTTGTTTCGTCTGAGCAGAATGTTCTTGGAAGAAATATTAATGGAAGAGATTCTGAGGGTCCCTTGATTTTGGACCATTTTGCCCCTGGCGAGACGCTGCATTTTCACGCACAGTTTAAACGAGGTTTTCAGCTGGTTCCGGTATCCAGGAATCTTTACATCCTGAAGGAAGACACAGGAGAACCTGAAGAACGCTCAGCTGAAGATGATAGTGAATTTATAGTTTTACCGAGGCAGTCGATGTTGAACAACGAGAATTATGGAAGAAATAGTGGTGATAGAACGTCAGCCATGTTGTCCTTCAAGGCTCACATGCATCATGACGTCAAGGACATTGGTAATCATTTTCGACGAAAAGTATCGGAGAAGAATCTTCGATTCGCTGATTCCAATGATTTCCCAATGGAAAATCAGGACTCTTTGAATGTCGGATCTTCAAGTTCATCGATGATCGATCAGTATCAAAATCCTGCGCCACTTATTCAGGAGAATCAGCCAAATTTTCTACCAATTAGAAATCAAAATTATCCACAATTCGTTGATCCTTTGACTAATAGCTTCAATAACAATCCTGTCCTTGACAATATTAAAATGTATGGTGGGAATAATCTTCTCTACAATCCAAATCCAAGAAGTCCACAAGTGGTGCCTGCAAATTTTTATCAGGATCAGAATTCAGGACTGCAATATCCGAATAATCAAATTTCGTATAACAGCTTCAATCGAGATACGCCATATCAACCTCTTCAACAAGGTTCTCCGATGGGAATCCCATATGGAACTGGTTTTAATGATTTAAATGTTCTTGACAGAGGCACAAGAGGAGATCCTGAAGACGGTGGAACTTATAGATTAAAATATCTAGATAGATATGCAAAGGCACTCAATTCTATGAACGAAAATAATTCCAATGACTTGGAGAGGATTTCTTCTGAAGCTGAAAATCAAGAAAATCTTGCGGATGATAATTCCTTTGGTCAGGAATCATTGAACGACATTGAAAATGAGAATCAGAATGATAATTCGGTGAATCCTCGTGAAATTTCTTCTTCGAATGATCAGTCACAACTTCCCGTTGCCTCTTCGAATATTATCAAGGAACTACCAAATTGGGAATCAGATGTCTATCAGTATCCAAATCCCAGTTACATACCTCAGAAAATATTGGATTCGCGGCAGTTTGACGACAATTCGATTGCCTCTTCTTCGATTTCTTCCATTATCGGTGAAGCTAATGCATCGATCGATGATGTACAGCAAATCGAACCTAAGGGAAAGCCCTTTTCCACTGTTATTGAGCCTCTAACAGCTCAGCTGCAAAAATTATTGTCGACTATCAAATTGGTAAATCAGAATTTGACCAGCGAACAAAATAGCGGACAACGCGAAAGTGAAGAAATGAGACACAAGCGTGGGATTAATTCGCAAAAAACGAGAACAAAGAGACATGAGAAACTCCTGAATGATGTTGAAGAAGTCGATTCTTCTGCGAAGGTCATCAAGAGGGTGAATCCCGAAGAAGAAATAGCAGAGTTGACTCTTTATGGTGCGCAAAAAAATTCTTTACTTTCGCAGAATTTGGAAAATAAATCAGTGCCGGATTTGAATAACGAAGATCATAATAAATTAAAGCGGAATCCTGGAATAATGGATTTTATTGAGAAGACATTTGGTTTTGGACAGAAAAACAATCAGTCGGTGAGAAAAACGACTGTTTCTGTTTTTGACACGACGAATTTCGAGGATTTAGACACTGAAACGTCGGAAGTGGTTCCTGAAGAAACGAATATCTGGTCTACGACTCAAGAAGAATATTCTTCGGATGCTGAAGAGTCTTCCGGACGTTTGGAAAGCTCTGGAATATCTTCTACGAGTAAGATAATTACGATGAGTAAAGAAGTTGTGGAAAATCGTGATCAAACAACGGAATCCGTGTGGAAGACGACGAATCCTAATCACGAAAATCAGGTGAAATTCACTTCTTCGGGTTCGACGATTAATGTTGAGAAACCTGATGAATCAAATACAGCAGAAACGGAAGAAATGGACGACAGATCAACGTACCTTGATGGAAATGAGGAAAACAGTAAAGTCACTGTTCCGTCTACGAAAGTCGAGGAAGAAACTTCTACGAGACGAGGAATGAAATCTTCGTGGCTCTCCGATAAAATTGCAAGTTCTAAGGAGAGAGAAAAAATTAATTTGTTCCTGGAGAGTGTTTTAGGTCCAAAGTCGAACAAAAATTCTTCCGAAGCTGTTGGTAATAAATCTGTAACAACATTTCAGCCTGAAACGACGCTGATAAGAAGGCCGAGTTCCGAAGGTCATCAAGGTCATCAAAGTCAAAATAAACTGCGACCACCTTCAACGATGACATCGGTTTCCAATAAAATAAATGCTCCTGTCGAATCGATTCATAAAATTTCAACGATGGGAGAAGAAGATATTTCATCTTCAAAAAATGATAATCAACCTCAAAAGTTTAGTAATCGTAATCTCTTTTTTCCAACATTTGCTGAAGAATCCTCCAAAGAATTGCAGACAATTGGAATGTCGCTGGAGCCTTCAGAAAAATTTGGGGAACAAAGGCTCTCTATAAACTACGTGGAACTTGATAAAGCTCGACAATCGGGTGCTCAAGATTTTTTAATCAAATTATTGTCACCGGAGATTATAAAAAATATTACAAAAGACGGTGTTATAGTGAGAGTTCCAGAGAGAATCTCAAATCCGTCACCCAATTCTTTGCGAAATCGCTCGTCGAATTTTCAGCGAATAGGAACGAAGATGCGCGATTCGGTAGCAAACAAAATGGTTGCCACGACATCAGCTGGTTCCACCTCGTTATTTCAACCGGCAATATCCTTTCAATCCGAACTTGGAAGAAGATCAAAATTGCACGAATCGAAAGTTCGTGATGGAGAGAATACACCAATGCAAAATAATCATCCGTCACTGACAAAAAATTCGGATAACCTACAAAAAATGGAGTCAGCCACTTCGTACCATCGTTCCATAATTTCGAGTACCAGACAAACGCCGAAATCGAAGATAAACGAAGACGCTGTTGTTGCCGTAAGTGGCGATGATACCGGTGGAAATGCTCGCGTTGACATAAGACTCAAAATACCAATACATAACCCTCAAAAACGTCGAAAAATCGTAAGCCGTGAATCGGATATTTTGAAAACTTACAAGTCTCCGAAAATAACGAAAAGGTCGGACTTCGAAAAGTACGACAATGCTGAAGACTACGAAGATTACATTGATTTGGGGAAATACGATTCATTGGATGATTATGATCTTCAGGGTCTGGATTCTTCAGATGCTGAAGAAACTTACGCTCAATATGTCGAAGCTTTGGAACCTAGAGAAGTTTATGAAGATGATTACGAACCTGAAGAAATCCTCGGTGATTTGGCATACGAGTCACGCTTAGACAATAACAAAATGGCGGTTGGAAACGTCAAACATAACCCAAAAACTTCAAAGCTTCATCATATTTGGCCGGAAGATATTGGTGAGAAATATCTTCCGAAGATGGACGCTGCTGATTCGTTGACACCACTTTATCAGACTCCTAAAAAATCTCAAGGTCATCGAAGCGGTCACAAAAATCGGATTAAAGGTCAAGATGGAGTTTCGAAACAGAAAAAAGTGACAAAACCGAAGACGAAAACTTCGTCGGATGATAAAAAGAAAAAACACAAAAGCAAGCCCACGAAATTCGACAAACCAGGTTATTTTAGACTCGGCAGAAAGCTTCAATCCTTTTCGGAAGGTCAAAGTGATGAAGAGTTTGGAGGATTGGAGGATGAAATGCTAAAAAAAAAGGACGTGGACGATACGACGTTACTTGACGATGATATTGCCAAGCAACTTATGTTGATGACACCTGTTGAAGACCTTCTGACAGAGTCTTCTGAAACCACGGAATTTACCCCTAAGAACGATCTTCAGCAAGCGAGCGCCTATTATAATATTTTAAATATGTTCGGCGACACTGCTGATAATCCCGAAGACATGACTAGTGGAAGTACGGAAAAAGGGATGATCGGTACCACCAAAAATCCTAATGATGAAACAGGAACTTCAGCAGAAAAAATTACCTCTCCTGAAGATGAAGACAAAGAAGAAGAAATGAGTATTACTACTGAAACTTCAACTTCAATTACAAGCGAAGTGTCGGAAAAAGCGGAGTCTGATGAAACTGCGTCAGAAAATGAAAGTTTGGAAGATGTGACAAAAGAATTGGTTGCAACTTCTGAAGAAATAGAAAGTGGAGAATCTGTAACGAGTGAAGAAATGTCAACTGATGTTACTGAAAGTACAAATGGCAGATCAGTAGTGACGGATTCAGAGTCAACTTCTGAAGAAATAACGTCAACCGCTTCAGTTGGTTCAGTTGTAACGGAAGCTACTGAAATTATGACTCAGACTTCAGAAATTATTGAAGAAACTACGAAAGTTTCGCCTACTTTAGTTAGAACTTCAACTGAAATAGGAAGTTCTAAAGCTACGACTGGAAAAATGGAAGCGACTGGAGAAACGCAAGAAGAGATAACTGCAACTAGCTCAGTGAGTGATTCAGCTCAGTTAGAAATGACTGAAGTTACTACAGAAGAAGCTGAAGTTGTCGAAGAATCGTCCACTGAAATTTCGGCAGAGGAATTAGACTCGACTGTAGATACATCATCTTCCGAAGAAGAAACTTCGACTAAAATATCATCATCTGGTTCAAACGCTTCTACAATTAATTTGGAAATCACGGAAACTACGCAAATTAGTACAAAGTCGATGGAGAAGATTCCTACAGGTACCATAAAAGGTACAAAGTAAAAAAATACCATTTTTGAACATTTGACAAAAATTCGTTGACCACTATAATTTTTTTTTAATCTTACAAAAAAAAAATTTACGTTTTGAATTTAGAAATAAAAATACATAAAATATTATTTTCTTTTACAAAATTGTTTCCATTTTTTATTTATGAAAATTTCACGATTTTATTTATTTAACATAATTAATTTTTAAAAACCTGGGAAGCTGACGTTAAATTTTTTTTTTTCTCACTTTACTACAGTTTGGCCATACTTATTTAATAATTTTTTTAAACAAAACCTAACACAGATTTTTCCATTTTTTTTCGTAATTTTACTTATTAAAAAAAAAATGTTTCTGAAACGTATTATTCCGATTTTCCAAAATTATATTTTACTGTGCGCAGAAGTTACATCAGCCGGACAATTCACCAAAGATACCTTCGTGATTACTACGCAAACGAATGAAATAGCAAAACAAAAAGTAGTTACCAGTCCAGTAATCGGCGAAACTACAACGGTAAAAAATATGAAGACTACAAAAATAACGGAAACTTCAAGTCAAGAAATTAAAGCAACAGAAACGACTGAAGAAACGACTTTGGAAACTGTTTTATCAACTGTTGCTAGCTCTCCTAAAATATCTGTAGCTGCATCTACAGAAGAAATCATTGGGACTAGTCAAGGCGTGGAAGAAGCAATTTCTTCTAGTGAAATTGAAGATACTTCCATCGCCGAAACAACTGAGCAAATTAGTACATCAGAAATTTCTTTACCGACTGAAACAACAACACCAGCAGAAACAATTGCATCAGAAGAAACGTCGGAGATCAGTGAAGTTTCTGACGAAGAAACTGGAAGTAATGCTGAAACTGAAAGTACTCTGGAATCTACGGAAGAAATAAGAAAAAATGAAAAGACTGAGACTGAAGCTACAACGGAAAGTACTGAAAACTCCGAAATTTCGAGTAGTGAAGCTACCGAAGAAACAACGGAGTCTCCTAAAATGCCATTAACTAGTCTTCAGTCCACGGAAATTCCAACTACAGAAATTTCGAATACACCAGTTTTACCTGTTAGAGTGACAGCGCCGAAAACTTCAAATTTGGCGACGATTATAACTAGACAACAAAAAATATCTTCCACTTATTTTCCTATTTATTTATTAACTTCATCTCTACCAATAACTTTGGACTTAAAATCAACCTCGACAATATCAGTGACTAGTAAAATGGAAGAAACGAGTACGAAAATTCCAGTAATTGTTACGATAACGGCTCCGGAAACTACAGAAACTGTAGCAGATGACTTGTCAGTCAAGACTGAAAAACAACCGACGAAAACAACTGTCAATTCTTCCAGATTTACAGAGAAGATATCATCGACCATCGTAGCTTCATCCGGAGAAACGGAAGAAACGTTGATTGTCACTACGGAACCGGAAAATTTTTCTACAGATTTTTTAACTACATTGCCAATAACAAGTGAATCAGTTAAAACTACTGCAAAAACTACGGCTGCGAATTTAATGGACGCTACCGAGTTGGAAACTGAAGACTACGGAACTACAGAAATGAAGACTATAAAGACAGAGATAGAAAGTACCGAGATCAAAACAGAGACTACAATTCAGGAGGACAATGAATTTATCGACGATATAACAAGCACAGAATTTACATCTACTACGGAAACAACTATGATGATAACTTCATCGACTGAAACTGAAGCTATTGAGGAAGAAATCCCGTTATCGACAGAACGAAATGAAGAAACTATGCAGACTACTGTAGAATCATCTACACAAATAATTAAAGGGATTTCGAGTACGGAAACAAAAAAAGAAACATCTGAATCATTTTCTGAAACTCCAAGCGAAGCAACAACTACATCTGAAGTTCCAACTACAATTGAAGTTCCTACTTCAACTGAGGTTCCAACCTCAACTGAAGCTGAAAGTACAACTGAAGCTGAAACTACAACTGCAGCTGAAACTACAACTGCAGCTGAAACTATAACTGCAGCTGAAACTACAACTGAAGCTGAAACTACAACTGAAATGACAACTACAACTGAAGTTCCAACTACAACTGAAATTCAAACTGCAACTAAAGTTTCAGCTGAAACTGAGATTTCAACTACAACTGAAGTTCCAACTACAACTAAAGTTTCAATTGGAACTGAAGTTCCAACTACAACCGAAGTAACATCCACAACTGAAGTTCTAAGTACAACTGAAGTTCCAAGCACAAGTGAAGTAACAACTACAGATCAAATTCCAAGCACAAGTCAGACTACTGAGGAACAGTCTACTGCCTCCAGTTTTTCAGAAACTGCGGAAATTACGACAAAATTTATTCACACAACTACGGAAATGTCGAGTACAGAAGAAATCTTAGATATAACAACCCCGCTGTTGTTTGGTACTACTTTGGAACTACGATCGACAGAAACTACCTTCAAAATTCCCACGACTAATACCGAATTCTATGAAACTCCTAAAATATTTACCGAGGAAACGTCGCTGATAACAGCTGCAACTACTTCAACGTCAATGTCGCAAAAAACTACAACAGAGTCTGACATCGAAGATTTGGAGTTGGAGACTGTGACACAACCTGAAGAAGAAATGGAGATTGAGACAACGAGCGTGACTGAAGAAGCTACGATTTTTGACGAAAACGATTTGCCCGATGAAGACGAACAAGCGAATGAGGAAGATAATGGGACTGAAGAATCTGAAGAGTCAACTGATTGGGAGGATTACGAAGAGGAAACAACTGAAGCTTCGGTAAAGAGTACTGCAAAAACTACGAAAAAGTTGATGGCCACGAAAATGAGCGCAGAACCTGAAGTTAGCGAAACTGCGGGTCTTATATCAATTTCTGAAGAAAGGAGTTCACTGTCTCCGGGAACGACTGTAGGATTAACAAAAACTACGGCGTCAAGGGTTACTAGTGAAGCTGTCATTGAAACAACATCTAAGTTGAAGCAAACGACCCAACAAAAACTGACTGGTGAATCGTCAGAGACTCTGCCGTTGACTGTAACGCCGCAACCAACAAAATTCCATAGAATTACTAAACCTGATATTGTTGTTGAAATTACGGAGGAAACTACTGTAGAAACAGGTGAAAGTTCAAAAAATTATTTTGCGACAACTGAAATCATGGAATCCGCAACTACGAAAGCTACAACTGCCGTTGAACATTATGATGATTATCACGAGACTTCGACGATGAAGGAATTCTCCGAGATTTCGACAGCCACGCCTTCAAAAAGTTCTGCGACTACAACCTATTCTTCGTCGACTATTTCTTCAGCATCTGCTTCAGATTTTTCGTCGACTATTTCTTCAGCGTCTGTTTCAGAATTTTCGTCGACTATTACTTCAGAAACCGGTGTAACGGAAAAATTTGTTACTGGATCGGAAACAACTTTTTCAGAAATGTCAGTGCCAAGTTCGGAACTGCCGAAAGAGGAAACAACCGTACCCAAAATGACTCAGTCGACTTCAAATATTTTGTTGACATCAGAAGCTATTGGATCTGACATTGAACGCACTTCATCCTTGCAAGAAGAATTAAAGACTTCAGTGTCCACATTTTTAGACGCAGAGTCTTCAACGTCTACTTCTTTAGGAACATTTGATTCTTCAACAATAGTACCAAGTTCAGAAACCTTCGAAGCAGAGGTTTCCGTCTCTGAAAGTAATGAGGAAATTGCAACAAAAACTATGAAAACTTCAGGCGGCGAATTATTGAGTTCAATATTTGAAGCTATTTCGACAACGATGTCACAAATTCAAAGTGTATTTTCCAGCTCTGAAACCAGCACCTCGTCTTACGCTTCTGAAGAAATTGAGATTAAATCCGGTACACCTAATTTGGAGTTGTCTACTTCAATCAGCGTTGAAACTTCGGAAGAAGAGACTGCGAGTTCTGGGAGTAGTACGGAAAAAGAAGAAATAAGCACGGATGAGGGAGAATTTACAACGGAAGGGTTTACAACAGAAAGATTTACAACGGAAGAGTTTACAACGCAAGAGTTTACAACAGAAAAATTGACAACGGAAGAGTTTACAACAGAAAAATTGACGACGGAAGAGTTTACAACGCAAGAGTTTACAACAGAAAAATTGATGACGGAAGAGTTTACAACGCAAGAGTTTACAACAGAAAAATTAACGACGGAAGAGTTTACAACAGAAAAATTGACAACGGAAGAGTTTACAACGCAAGAGTTTACAACAGAAAAATTGACAACGGAAGAGTTCACAACGCAAGAGTTTACAACAGAAAAATTGACAACGGAAGAATTTACGACAGAAAAAATTACAACGGAAGAGTTTACAACAGAAAAATTGACAACGGAAGAATTTACGACAGAAAAAATTACAACGGAAGAGTTTACAACAGAAAAATTTACAACGCAAGAGTTTACGACAGAAATATTTACAACAGAAAAAATTATAACCGACGAATTTACGACAGAAGAGTTCACAACAGAAGAATTACTAACAATTGGAGCTGAAGCTACTGAAAAATCTACATCGCCATTAATTGAAGAGACATCTGTAATCACTGTTGAAGAAATAACAAAATCAACAGAATCACCAGAAACTACTTTGTCAACAACGCCACCAACATCTAAAGAAACAGCAACGCTTACATTCACAACATCTGAGAGTTCTACACTTTCCGAAGCTACGATCGTAATAATGGAAACGGAATTAGAGGTGACGACACTTGGCACAACCATGAAGACCCTTAAAAGCCACCCTGAAGAGATTGAAGCTACAACTGGACTAATTTTCACAGAAGGTAAAAAGGTTACTGAAGAAGAAGACTACGAAGTCGTAACGGAACTTTACACCGAAACCAACGAACCTGAAGAAGAGTATGACGCTGAATACGAAGAAGAAATTGAAGAACCTTCCACAAAGGATTGGTTTGAGTATGGAGAAGGTACAACCAAATCTTGGGAACATCCTAAAGAAAAAGAATTGCAAGGAACTTCGGCGACACCAAAAGAAGTAAAAACAACGACGGAAACTACAGAATTGAAGACGATTTCTGAAATTGAAAGTTCTTCAAGTCCTCTTATTTCAACATTACCAACCGCGATTTTAGGTTCTTCCGTTTTTACTTCCGCTGCCGAAGAAACTGTTGAAGAAGAATCGGCTTCCCTTGAAAATGATTTAACAACCTCAGAAGAAGAGCACGAAGAGTCGACTAAAAGGACAACTGAATTTGTTACAAGACCAACTGATGAATATATTATGATAACATCGCCCCTTCCTGAATTCGAGGAAGAAACGACAGCTTTTAAGCCAATAATGCCGGCATTAGGAACAACAACGGAATTTAAGATGATCGTGACTATACCGAAATTTCTTGAACGACCTGAAGAATCTTCCCTTGAGCCTCCCGAGGAAACTACGATTATTCATGAGACGTCCATTTTGATGGAAAGTTCTGTTGGGACAACTGAAGAAACTTCAGACGGTTTCTTCCTATCACAATCGGATACGACAGTAGCATTTCCCACAGTTGATAAGCAATTTGAAACGGGATTTGGTGAGGTTTCTGATTTCGCCACTGGAGAGCTTCAAGAAACGTCCAACTTCACTGAAGATAATGAAGCTATAAGCGTTACTACAGAATCCAGTGACAAAACTACTGGTGAAGTTGAAGTAGAAACGTCGTCCAAAGTTATGACTCAGTTTGGAACTGGCTTTGGCGAGATTTCGAATGAATCTTCTGATTTCGCCACTGAAAGTCTTGAAAAAACGTCCCACTTCACTGAAGATAATGAAGCTATAACCGTTATTACAGAATCCGGCGACAAAACAGCTGGTGAAGTTGAAGTAGAAACATTGTCATCAATTACGACTCAGTCTGGATTTAGCGAGATTTCAAAAGAAGTTCCCGATTTCGCCTCCGGAGGTCTTGAAAAAACGACTGACTTCACTGAAGATAATGAAGCTATAACAATTACTACGGAAACCGATCACCAAACTACTGGTGAAGTTGCAACGGGTTTTAGTGAAGAAGTAATGGAAAATACGAAACCTAAATTAACGTATGAAACATCGTCTGAGTTCGACGAAGAAATAACTGATAGATCGAAAATTGTTCAATTCACGACCAGCAGCTTAGAAACAATTGACATGTATGAAACAATGTCTCATCTCGGTGATGGAGTAACAGCAGCAAAAAAATTTCCTGAATCAACTAGCAGCGAAGAAATAACTGCCCCTTCCGGCGACATTGAAGAAGTAACAGAATCATCGGAAATTACTGCCAGTGAATATGAAGCTATTTCTAAAAGTACCTTTTCTGGGCAATCCGAATTGACAACAGAAGTTCTGGAATCGTCATCTGAATCTGAATTTTCGACTAGGACTGTGGAATCCACTTCAATCTCATACAGTAATTATTTTGTAAAACCTTTTTTTGTTTAATTATTAATGTGAAGAAAAATTGTAAATTTGTCGAATTTACATATTTTCCACGAAATTTTAATATGAAATGTTTGTCATTTTGACAAACAAAAATTGTGTTGATAACGAAAATTTGTGTTTTCATAAAAATTTCAAAAAATATATTGTAAAGTGAAAATTACAATTTATTTTGGAGAATTGACAGAAATAATTGTGGATGTTTGTCGACAAACAGTTTTTCGTAGAAGTGCCAAAAAATGTACTTTTATTTTTTCTATGCAGCCAATGTCATTGCCGAAGAAAAGAGCACTGAAGAAGCTACCGAAACTGGGTCGGTTGGTGAAGGGCCGACGAATGAGAAAGAAATAGAAAAGGGAACCTCGGTGGAAGAAATGACATCACGAAAAACTTCACCAAGTCCAAAGACTGTAGAAGATATGGAAGCCAAAGAAAAAGAGTTGCGTGAAAAAGAGGAACAACAGAATGAGAGACGAAAAAATATACAAGAAAGCATGAGAGAACTGGAGAAAAAAGAGAAAGAATTGTTGGAACGTGAAGCTGATTTAGAGAAGAAAAGGAAGAAATTGAAAGAGGAGAAGGAACGAAGAGAAAGAGAGAGGGAAAAAATTGAGAAAAAAAAGAAAACAACAACTGAGATGCCAACAACACCGGAAAAAACAACTACAGAAGAAACAGCGAAAACAACTATCGATGCCGCCAAAGTCCAACAATTAGAAGAAACGAGACTCAAGCAGGATGAACTTGAAGACGAGCTGAAGAGCCTGGAAAGAGAGTTAAAAGATAAGGGAAAAATGCTGAATGAAAAAGAAGAAGAGTTGAAGTTAAAAGAACTGGAACACGAAAAAGAAAAAGAAGAATTTGAGAGAGAATGGCAACAGCAAAGGGAAGAAGAAATTTCGCACAAGGAGAAAGAACTCGAAGATAAGGAAAGAAAGCTCGAGGAAGTGGAAGAAAAGTTAGAGGAAGAAAAGGCGAAAGTTACATTTGAAACTACAGGTGAAACCACACACGAAGAGTCTACAATTATGGAAAAAAATGAGGTCACCTCTAAAAACGCGACATTGCTTTCTAAAACTAGCGTTGCTCTCACTGAACACTTGACAACTAAAATTACTACTATTAAACCTGTCGTAGAAACGATTGGACCTACACCAATGCCTCCGATTGAAGAAACGACATTAACGAAGTTTTCGAGCACCAAAATGACAACAAAGTCGATCGAAAATGACGTGACTACAAAAAAAAGTTCACATGTAGAGCCTGAAGAAAAAGGGAAAAATGAAGAAACATCGGGAGGCGAAGATGAAGAAGGCCCCGAAGACGAAGAATCTGATGATTATGTGTTCGATGAGGATGAAGAGGTTTGGAAGGAAAAACAGCCTGACGATTATGACGAAGAGACGGACAAAGTTGAGTACGAAGAAGGCTGCGATGCTGAGTCTCAGTTGAAGAAGACAGGAATCGACTCTACGACTCCGGTTGTGAATGAAGCTGGTGAAAATTTGAAGGGAAAATCGACAACAAATGCGCTAGAAGATGAAGAAAATAGCGGGGCTGATGGTGACCTTGAAGCTGCTACGAAGAAAGTGTGTCTTCATGTTCTTCAGAACGATTCTGTACTGTCAGACGCCAGAAAACACTCGAAAGATTTTGTCACCGAAATTGTGTGTCTTCCTTACAATCCTGAAGAAACTCACGGTCGAGGAAGAGTTGCAAGAAAATTGATGGATCACAATGATGAATCCTCGAGTTCAAGGTCAACTTCAGGAGAAGTGCTGAAGAAGAGACATGGAAGTCAGGATGACGAAGAGAGGAAAATCTATTCGCTCAATCTTATTGGTCAGGAGTGGAAAAATGATGAAGACACACCAGCTTTGCATACTTTGAAAGGGTTTACGAGGGTTTATGAGAGCTGGTCCGAAATGCCTAAACACGTTGTCACTCTTCGTATGGATGATGAGGAACAGGAAGATGAAGTGTTGGTGGTGAATGACGAGAACTTGAAAAATAAGTTTAAGGTCAACAAATCTGGGAACCGCGTTCGACTAACTGAAGTTGGTAGACTCAATAATTTAGAGTGGAAGGAAGGTCCAACAGAACGTCTTCAGACACCTGCTTCGACCAGCATTGGGAATAACGATGCTGAAGAAAATAACGCAGACGTGTTGGGCGATCAGGAAATGGATACAATCGAAAGTGAAAGAGGGAGAAGAAATAACGACAAAAATAATGGCACTGTTATTTCTAATCCTGAAGACATCCCACAGGATTATCATGAGAATTGTCAGCTTCAGTTACAAGAATTGAATAGAACAGGCGGGGAAACTTTTCTAACGCCACTTCCACCCGTCGAAACTGATGATGAGGACGAGGGTGATGAGGAAGAAATATTCGATTACACTGACGAGGAGGACAAGGAAGAAGATGAAGCTGAAGATGAAGACGGAGAAGGAAAGGAAGAAGATGAAGCTGAAGATGAAGAAGGGGAAGGAAAGGAAGAAGAGGAAGCAGAAGGTGAAGAGGAGGGAAAGGACGAAGTCGAAGAGCAGGAAAATGAAGAGGATGCAAACGAAAAAGAGGAGGAAAAGGAAGAAGGGGATGCAGATGAGGAAAAGGAAGAAGAAAATGACGAGGAAAATAAAAAAGAGGGCGAACAGGATGAGGAAAAAAACGAGGAAAATGAAAAAGACAAAGAAAAAGAGGACGAAAAGGAAGAAGAAAATGACAATGATTACGGTGAAATTGAATACGTAACAGATAACGAAATCGATTTAATGTACCCTGAAGACGATGACTATTCTTCCGACGAAAACTGTGAAAATGAAAATTCGGAAGACGAACCACAGTGGCAAGATTACGATGAAAAGGATACGGACAATCCTGAAGAAAGTGAAGGCATGCAAAAGACTGGAAAGGCTCGTGTCAAATCGGAGAAAAAAATGTTACACCACAATGATTTGTTAAAACAACAAGCCAAATTGACGAAGAAGGAAAACAATCTGAAGAGCGCGGAAAAGAAATTGAAGAGTGAAAAAGCTCTGAAGATGCTGAAGAAGCAAACTGGTACGAGGACCTTGAGAAGAAGAAAAATTCTTGAGTCTGCGGAATTTATTCCGGATTCCTGGCCAACTGAGTCGAGTGGTCGGTATCATATTGGCGGAATCGAGGGTTGGGTGACCGCGGAAGTGGATGACGAAGATACTTTTAGAAAAAATAAGCAAGCCTTTACTGTAAATGTGTTGCGATTGGAATACGATGAAGACGAAGAAAATCATAAAATGAAGTGCGTTCCGCCACCGAATCCGGAAGAAATGGTAGTTCAGCTGGGTCGCGTTACTAAATCTGACGAAGAAGGTAATATTAGCGTAGATGATGCTGAAGAGGATGAATTCGTCTATGATGACTCTGAAGAAAGCAACGGAATTGACAAAAATGAGGATTTTGATCCTACCGAGCCTCTGGACGGCGCAACACTAGTTACTACTCGTCGGAACTTGAAGAAAAATGCCAAAGAACGACATCCACCTGGTTCCGAGTGGCCAACTGAGAGAACAACCAAATACCACGTCGGCGGAACTTTAACTTGGGATAAAGAACTTCTGAAAAGCCCCATCGAGGGCCGAGAAGTCAGGGAGGCTAAACCTGAAGAAAATGACTATTTGGATGATAGCGAA
Organism: Perithous albicinctus; assembly: GCA_964016905.1. Taxonomy (NCBI): domain Eukaryota; kingdom Metazoa; phylum Arthropoda; class Insecta; order Hymenoptera; family Ichneumonidae; genus Perithous; species Perithous albicinctus. Next base: position 18,065,536 of record OZ024698.1, on the reverse strand, counting down.
GAGTATTACGGCGTTGTTGAAGACGAGAAAAGTAGAGGCAGAAGAGAGGATGTTCAGAGAACTACGTGCTACACGGTTATTGTTAAAAGTGGCAAAACTGCCTTGCGCAGAAATTTAGAAAAGTACATGAAGGGTATGAAGAAATCCGAAGAACAGATCGAAAGACCTGAATATATTAAAATTCATCAAGGTCATCGGTGGCGTACTATCGATGACAGAGAGCTGAAAAGACGAAAAAGGAAGCCTGCAAAGACCCTGAAACGGGACGTTCTTGGCAGAAGGCTGAATTTCTTTGACGGTTCTCAGAAGGTCAAATTGCCAGAAGGTTTCAGTGCTAATTTCGGAAGTTCCGCAGACAATTTTGTGAATCTAAAGCCAAAATTGAGGACTATCAAATCGATTGAACGTCCTGAACTCAATATGAATTTTGAGTATGACGAAGATGACGAAGATGATGATGAAGCCGATAATAATTATGAAGATGACAGTCGTAATTTTGTTCGCGATGTTTCCAATGATCACTGCGACGCTTCGAAAGAGACTAACGGCTATTCTCCTGTTGATGATAATTACACTACTCGAGTATTTGATTTTTATGATAATCATTTTTCAGCCCCGACTGAACCAACAATGACTAATGTAAGATTTGAAGATATAACTACGCTGAAGAGCGACGTGACTGAAGGATTGACAACTAGTCGTTTAGTTCAACAACTAGGAATCGGCGAAGCGAAAAAGGTCACGGATGTTTTATCTACCATTGAAGTCAGCGATGGTCCCACGAATTATAATGTATCTTCTGATTCGTCGGTGGTCGGAGAAATTCTGGGCGTTGGAAATTCGACGAGACCACCATCGGAATACCTTGAAGAAGGATTCACAAATTTTGCGGATATTCAAACAGATCTTGGCGACATATCCTCCAATGATGAAAGTATTTTTTATGACCTCATTACTGAAGGTCATACGTCAACTGACAGCACAATTGACAATGGGAATACATTTGAAACGACAGAAAAAAATATTGAAACGAGTGGAAGTATAATTGGCAAAGTAAATTCATTCCAAATCATAGGAAAAAATATAGAAACAAGTTCAACCGTATTGGGAAAGTTGCAATTGACGACTGATAAGACCCTGAAGAGTTCCAACGAACTTCATCATTTCTTCGGTGAATACGCTGATTACGGTCAAGACTTGTACCCTAAAAAGAAAATATCGACATCGACCTCTTCAACTTCCATTAATTTGGAAAATAATGAACGAATCCGTAAGGAAATGGACACCAAAACGTCCAATGAAAACACCACTCTTCAGCAAGTCGTCGAAGATTATCCTCATAACCGTCGAGTGACGGAAAAAAATCTGTTCAACGTGAAGACTGAAAATCCAGCTGTAATTATTAATAAAAAAGATCACGGATTCAAGATTCCTTGGTTTAAAAGTGATTTAACGACGACCAAAGTGTCACCAATTTTTGTGCGATTGGACGAAGCTAAACTTCTAGAATTAAAGAACCTTGAAGAGCCTCCCAAGGAAATTTATGTTCTTTATAAATGTGGACCACCTATCGTGATTGGCGCCTATTCAAGTACTGAAAAATCATCTACAACGTCAAAACCAGAGTTACTCACGACTCCAATCGAAAAATCGATGACTGATCATCAAACGAAAAGTCCAAAGCAAACTCTTCAGGAATTTCCTAATGATATCGAAAATCCTGGAGAAATTAGTCATCCCACTGACGTTTCCTTCGTGCAAAAAAGTAATTACGAGAAAATGAACACCGATGTGACAATCGACCTTGAAGGGATAACTTACGATCCTGAAGACGGTGGTCCAGTTCCACTTTGCGGAGGTTTTGTTGACAACGAATTCGCTCGATCTTTGAACGCAAATTCTGCAAAAACAACTCACGAAGAGTCATCCGAATTGTTTGAGATTACTGAAGAACCGCATATCACAACTCCGGAGACGAAAAAGCCTGAAGATCGTGCTTCTTATGCTGGGAACGCGATGATTCTTTTTCCTACGAGTTCCTCAACGTCGCGAGAAATTTTAGAACGTTTATTCAATCGGGGACCACCGATATTAAGCTCGAAAAAACCGGAAATCGGGAAAACTGAAAAGAAAATGAATCCTTCGGTAAAAAAAATTGTTGACTATTCTTACGCTCGGAAACCAAAACCAGAATCAAAAGAATTCTTGAAAAGGAATATAAAAACACCCAAAAAGATTTCCACCGTGAAGAAACCGAAGAAAACCCCAAAAAAGGAAAGAAAAAGGAAGAAACACAAAAAACCTTTGAATCGATCAGCGAGATCAATCGATTCACGTGGAAATATTTCTGTTGAGACTTGGGAAATCGAAGTCGATCCCGAACGCAAAGATACAACTGTAAAACCTCGCAGTAATGAAGAAATGCGAAGAAATGCCATTTCTGACGATTCTGAAGAATCGCGAGTTTGGTACGATTATTTATCGGATTATGCGGATTATCCGGATAAATCAAGATCACACAGATCACTTTTGGGAATGCATAAAAATGTACGACGTAAAAATATCGCAAAAACAGCTGCAAACAAATCGAGAACGAAGATAAAGCCAAGATTTCTTCGTGACCTTCGAAAAAAATCTTTGGCTGAAGAGAAACAATCGGGTTTTCGAAAAAGTCCTGCTCTGGATTCTGGAGTCTTGGAAGATGACGATAATCCGATCGAAACTTCGAGTCTGTTGGATAAAGTTATGAACATGATAAAACCGAATAGTGAAACTGAACAGCTCGAAGATGCTGAAGAAGGAAGAACTAAGGAAGAAAAACCACGAAGTCTTTTGCAAAAAGTCAAAGAAATTATTGGCAATGCTATCGGATTAGGAAAAAAAAATAATGAAGTTACGAGTTCTGTTGTTGGTAATAATTGGACAACGTTGGAAGAAAAAATGACGACAGAAAAAGTGACAGTTTCGAGAATTCCCAAAAAAATTGAAGCCTCGAAAAAACATTCGCATCTTGAAGAGCATCACGAGCATCTGAAAAACAAGAAAATAAAACCTGAAAAAAATCACTGGCGTCATCGAAGCTCTTCAAGGTTGGAATCGGTTACCTTGACGAAATTAAAGCCTCACAAAATGAAGAAAAAATTGTCTTCAAGATCTAAAAAACCTTCTGTGTCGGCATCGATTAAAAGACATCGACACGTCTCGACTCCAAGACATTTGAAATCCAAAAAAACTCATGAAAACAAAAATAAAAAATCTAATGTGTCACGCAAGAAATCTGCAATGACGAAGAAAATGATTTTGGAGAAAAATAAAGCTGCTAAATTAAGGAGAAATCACGTAAAATCAATTTTCGTTCCAGAAATAACGAGTAAACCTGTGAATATTAATTCACAGCATGGAAAACTCGTCTTCAAGAATGAAGCTAAAGCGTTGAATGTCAGCAGCATAATTCCTAGAGTGAAAAAACTCGTGGAGAAGCAAAATCTTGGTAGTGTCGAAAAAATTATAGTCTACGTTGAGAAAAATGAGAAAAAACGTAATGACGAATCGAGCACGATTTCTTCGGTTAAAATTCGAAAGAAGCTGAAGAGTGTCAAAGACGAGTCCTCGAAGGCAAAACGATTGAAATCAGATTTAGTGGCTCGAAAAGTTCATGACAATATGAAAAATCGAAATTTCGATATTGCTGAAGATCATGAAGGCAGTTTAAAGCAACAAAGAGACCTTGAGAATTACCATTTATCCGAGTTTAGTGACGATAATTTTTCCAGTGAAATTGAGACTGGAAAATTATCTTTCGATGGTGTTTCACTCGACGAAATTGTTTCTCGGGTTGCAGATGAGATACTAAAGAACGTCGACAATTATCAAGATCAAAATCCAACTCTGGACCCTCGAATCTCTGTCAAGGTGAATTATAATAATTTTTTTTTTTATTGAAAAAAAATGACTTATTTAATTAAATAATATTTTATTTGAAAATACAGTTTTATTTACTAAAAATAAAAAATTAATTTCAATTTTATTCCGGTTGTGTTTTAATTTTCAGGTGATACAAGAAGTGGCCAACGGCACAGAATTACCTCACGAGGAAACGAGGACTGAATTTTTGTTAGACATGTCTGGCAATCCAATCTCGGACTTTCCAAAGCGACAAAAATCCAAAAACAATAATAATCTGAAGCACAAAGTGGCTTTGAGAAATCCTTCAAAATCTATGCGTCTCGTTTCAAGATCATCGAAGCGTCGAATGAATCTCCCAATTCTTTCGCGAAAGAAGAAAAGAAGAAATTGGTTAAATAAAATAAAACGCGAGGAGGCGAACGAAGAAGAACGAAACCTGCAAATAATTCGTCGTCGATTATTGCGGGATTTGAGTAAAAAAATGAAGAACCGACGGATTCGTCGCCTTCGTCAGAAAACACGACATAGAAGATCTCTTTATCATCCTAGAGATCGATTATCACGTAAAAACAACACAAAAAAGAGATTAGAAAATTCGTCGAAGCATCGTCTTTCAGATATCGACGAAAAAATACGAATTATTTATGCTATGAGACACAAAAAGGACAAAAAACAACCTCGTAAAAATGTGGTCAAGAGCAAAAAAAATAAGGGCGCGAAGAATCATCATTGGCGAAGTATTCTTCCACTTCGAGCAGCCGGAAGGCACAAAAAACGACATCAATCGAAAATTCACACAAGTCGAAATAAAAGGGAAAACGATTTCTTGCAGAATGAAAATCTTTACGACAGTATAAAAAAAATTGTTGGAAGAAATATTGACTCGACTAATTTGGAAAAACCGAATGAATTTACTGAGAAAAAAATAATCGGACAAAACAATGAATTTCCCTCAAATATCTCTTCAGCAATATCGTCAGGATTAAGTAAAAGTCGTAGATCTGCGATAAAATCGACAAAGCTTGACATTGGCGACGCGAAGACTATTCTTCCTGTTGATAAAACCCTGAAGAACAACAACACAATTTTCTACGGTCACATGCTGCAGTTGCAGAAGAAATTGCTGAAGAAATCGTCTTCTTCGCCAACGAATTCAAGCATCACGATTAAAGGCAAACACGCCAAAAGCTCACGATCAACTTGCACGAAAAATTGCAATGTTTGTGCGGAGAAATATGAACGAGTGAAGAATCTCGTTCACGCTGGAACTCATTATCTTCTTCGTCGTTTTGACGATTGCGAGAGATGTAAAAGAAATTCTTGCGACGCCGACGATTCTTCTTTGCATCGAGGTACGCAGCTAAAATTCTAAAATTCTAAAATTCTAAAATTCTAAAATTCTAAAATTCTAAAATTCTAAAATTCTAAAATTCTAAAATTCTAAAATTCTAAAATTCTAAAATTCTAAAATTCTAAAATTCTAAAATTCTAAAATTCTAAAATTCTAAAATTCTAAAATTCTAAAATTCTAAAATTCTAAAATTCTAAAATTCTAAAATTCTAAAATTCTATTTTTTGCAGATAGTCCCAGAGATGCGAAAACTAAAAGAGAAGATATTCCTTCCTCCGAGGTCGAAAACATGGCCGAAAAGATTCTCCACTTTGCCAGTAAAATTGACGACAATCGTGAAAAAAATCAATCCGTTAGAGAAGCGAATGAAGAAAACCTGGATGGCTTAATCGAAAAGTTTGGAATTGACGAGCTTGGTCTCACTTCCGTAGACGATAGAAAATCTCTTGCAATGCTCGTCAACGAAATTGTAAATGTGCAAAAAAACGTCAACGAGACTCTTCAGATAATAAGAAAACGATTAGGCAAGGGAAGTAGTACCACAAAATCCGGAAAATCGAGAAAAAAATCGATCGCTAAAAAGAAGACGACAAAAAAGAAATTACCCAATAAGAAAAAAATTGCAAAGAAACCGAAGCACAAGAATAAAAACATTCAGAAGAAAAAAAAGAAATCTAAGAAGACCAACTCAAAGAACCATAAAAGTGAGAAAAAAGTAAATGCAAAAACGAAGAAAGTGAAGAAGCGAAAAGTCGAAAAAAAAAATTCTTCAAACAAAAAAAAACTTGAAAATCATCTCGACAAGGTTGATGAAGAGATACGTGATATTTTGATCGAAGAAGGGGACTCCAACAAGTCGACAGTGTCTTCACTTAAGAAGCAAAATATTTTTGCGAATTCATCGAGAAAAATTCGAGATGCTGGAGAATTTCAGAAAAATCATTTCTACCTGAGACATCCGAGAGATATCGAAGATACGAATGTTGCCGGCTCTGGAAAATACAGAAGCCGAAAAATTCGCTCTTCACTGTGGAATCGGCCGGAAGATGCTGAAGACATTGTAAACGAGGTTAAGAATTTTCCAAACTTATTGGATCTTACAAACGTAAGCTTCAATTTGAAGAAAAAGAATGCACACATAAATTCAACCTCGGTTTCTTCATTACTGACTTCACCTGAATTTTCTAACTCAACCATCAAACAGATATCTTCAGATAAAACTATAAGAAAAAATAAGAAGGGACACGAAAAAATGTCCGTCAGTTCAAAGGAATCAAAGAAGAAGACACACAGTGGTAAGAGAGTAAAGAATATGCCAAAAGATCGTCAGCATTTCGACAAGAAAGTGGCACACAATGTTGAAGAGGTCACTGCAACCCTGAAGAATGAAAAAAAGCACATAAATGCAAATTATAAGTCACCAAAATTGTCTTCAAGTTTCGATGATCAAGGCATAAAATTGAGGTTATCAGGACGATTAAATATAATCGAGGAAACGCGTAAAAACAAGGAGAACCCGAAGAAGCCTAAATCACATTTTAGTATTCAAAGAAAATTGCAGTCGAGTCCACAAATGTCGAAAAAAAAGTCCAACAAAAAATCTACACAAAACAGGAAATTCGGGGAAAGAAAAAAACATTCGGCAGGTAAAAATTCGAAAACAGCGAAGCTGAAGAAGACCTTGAAGAGAAATCACAGAAGATCATCGCAAACGATGGTTCCTATAGAAAATGGTCATCTTCGCGTGAAATACATTTATCGCGACAAGCCTAAAGCTCTTCAAGATCCTCTTCATCGTCGTTCATCCCTGAAGAGAGAACCACAAATCCGGGAAGTCACAAATTTTCGAGAAGTACAAAAAGCGGTGTTACGAAAAATCCCCAACGCGGGATCTACAAATACAACTAATTGCCAGAGTTGCATATGTGACCTTGAAGAAGCTGTCGAAGAGTTGAAAAGAATTCTGACCCTGAAGACCGAGTCATTGGTAAAAATAGTAGATTACCAGTGCACGAAATTTGAGAATATTGGCGACGAGATTGTTCTTTTTTCCACTGGTATCATTGGCGATGTTCTTCCAAGGTCACGCCGTGACCTTGCCGAGGCAAAGGGCATGAAATACGTCAAGCCCGATGATCTTGAAGAGGCGCTCAAGGATGAAATTAATGAAGGAAGAAACGAAAATGAAGTCATGTCTTTTCCAGGAAGTGACTTAAATGTTCCTTGCAATCACGATGGTGAAGATATTACGTGGTTAACAAGCATTAGCAAGCCGAATTATACTTGGATTCGTGAAGATGGTTTACCTGTGTCAGGTAATATAAAAAAAAAATAATTACGTAATTAAATAAATAATTCATAGAATATAGTCAATTTGTGTACAATCAATTTGTCTTGACAAATGGATTGTGGTTCCTCAGGAATGGTGACTAAAAATGGTAACCTTGAACTGTACGAAGTAGACGCAAAGGACACCGGAAATTACACCTGCTTCGTCAATTACATTGATCCCGATAACGAAGAACTCGTACAGAACATTTACTTTCATAGAATTCAAGGTAATTTACCTTGTGAGTTTCTGTTATCGATTGCAATTTTAGTTACCGATTACAGTTTTTGTTACCAACTGCAGTTTTTATTACCGACCACAGATTGTAAAATTTTTTTATCATTTTTCATAGTGGTAACCTTGCCGAGATACACGCTTCGCGGCGGCAATCGTTATAGACTACAAAATTGTGACGAAACCGAGCTCGATGTTCTTGCATCGCACTTGCCAAAGAAATTAAACGATATTCTCTGCAAAGGTGGAGTCTGCGACGCCTTTATATACGCCCCTCGCTGTAATCATCAGCAGGTAATATCAACTGTATCTGTGAAAAATTATTTTCAACAAATTTTAACAATTGGTACGACAATTTTTCCCCTAGATCTCGATTAGAACGTTGGTCGTTCCTTCCAGTACCGCTAAATTATTTCCCATTGGCCCACATCAGTGCGGGCTTCATTGTCGAAAAGCAGTTCAAGATAAAGTCGCTCTGCTGCTGAGTACAAATTTGCGTAACGTTCTCCGAAAGTCAAGTTAGTAGTCTCAATCTAGTGACTTTTATCGACTGAAAAGTCGTGGCTAATGGCTGATTGACAATTTTTCTATAGAGAACTTTAACCACAGTTGTTTTCAGGTTGCCGCATCGTCCTCGCGATAGACTTGTGCCAATTGACTCGGAACACTACGAAGTCACTGGAAATCGAAGGGGACGAAGAAATGGCAATCGTGCGGTTGCCGATGGCGAAGTTGGATTACTTGTTGGCTGCCCTGCTGGCTATGGTCTTCATGACAGCCATTGCCGTGAGTACATCAAATCCTAGGATTTTCATTTGAAGTAAAATTACCATAAAAACAGCGGTAATTTTTTTTCCGGAAAAATTACCACAAAAAAATACCGGTAATTTTATTTTCTAGTAAAATTACTATTAAATTGTCGGTATTTTAAAATCTTATACGGTAAAATTACTGTCCACGTTTATAGTGCTCTTTTCCGTATTTTCTACCTTATCGACTGTCGGAAATTAAAAAATAATAATTTTTTTGGTTGCAGTTCCGTGCAAACCGGGATCACACAGCGATAATTTGGGCTCGAAGTGTAAGAGTTGTCCCTCGGGAACTCATCAGCCAAATACGGGAGCCAGGACTTGTCGCGCTTGCACTAATCCCTTCGTAGAGGGTTGTTACGAAATGGTAAATTTCACATTTCTTTTACTTTTTTCCCTCGGAAATAAAAAAATTGATGAATTCTTCAGTTGTGGAATTCTTCGTCCGCCTTACTGGCGATTTTAGCGAGCCTGTGCGCCGTTTTAACGATATTTACGGTACTCGTTTGGATGCTCTGCTGTGGCAAAGGAAGAAAAATTACTAGCGATGATTCGTGCGCACGCTCAACGGAAGTTGAGCTCAAGTATCAACCGGTAATTTGAAAAATTATTTTCAAAGGCCGCTCTGATCATTTTTATTTCCATAGATAATTTAATATTTATTCCTCATAAATTTCTTAATTTCCTTTAAATTTTACATTTTTAATGGCATTCTTTAATTCTTATGCAATTCTTCTTATTTATGTTTATAGATTTTCAAAGCAGCGTTTTAAAATTCACTACTTTATGAGAAATCGTTAACCGAAAATTGTCAATTAACAGGGTGATCGATCAGTGCGGCAACCGCTTATGGAACAGTCTAGGGAATTAAGTGACGAGGATGAACGATGTTGCGACTGCGAAAAAATTCGAAAAAAGAAGAGGCGTTTCATGAGAAAAAAATTGCTTTCGCGTGGAGACGAAGAGCAAGAAATCCTCGCACACAGACCGGAAGTGAGTTTTTTTTTTTTTCAAGATTATCTTCATAATAAAAATAAAATATTTTTGTAAAAACACAAAAAATATTGCTAAATATATATTTTTTAATTACAGCGTCGACAAAGAAGCGTCAGAGATCGTTCTGACCAGAAAGCAGAACGAGTAAAAACTGTGCCGATATCCAGTGTAAATTCCTATCGATCCCACGGTGGTTGCAGAAATTGTAAGTCTAAAAAACGCAGCATATATTAATAGCCAATAAATTATTTCACTACTGGCAAATAAATAAAAAATTGGCCTTTCCAGTTTCTCCCAAAAAATACGAATACGGAAAACCTCCACTTCCACCGCCTGATTTTCCCAGGTGACGAATATTTACTCCGATTTTCAGAATTGAAAAAAAAAAACACCACACAAATCTCTAGATAAGATTTCGGAAATTCGAGAATTCCCCAAAAAAAAAAGTTATTTATATACTTATATGCAGCGCATTAGATTTAGAAATATATTTTTTTTAAGTCAGGAGTATATATGAAAGTACACATAAATAGTGTAATTTTAAGCTACTTTTTAAGCCATTCATCTATATATTATAATTATAATCTATATAATTGTATCTATATATTTTTCCTGCAATATCGATTACGTACGACTGAAATAAAAATAAAACGATTATTTTTTTTAAGCTAACAGGAAATTTCTATGGGAAACTTTTTTTGATGGTTGTTTTGACTATAACTTTTTTTTTTTTTATGGTATCTATTTGTTTATTCGATATTTACACATCATAAGCAAGATTTCCGAGAAACGGCGACCGGTTCATTTTTTTTTTTTTGGAGCACCTTAAACACTACTTCGACAGAAAAATGACGATTGCGTTGTTAAAGTAGCATTGCTTATTTGAGCATCTGGTGACGAAGAATGAGGAATGGAGCAGCTAAACCGCTACCGAAGAAGAGGATAAAGTATGCGGTAAGTTTGTATCTGTTGTTTATGTCGAATGGCAAATTCTGAAAAAAAATAATAATAATTCACAATATTTCTCTCATTTCTTGGAGAATCTGGGAGCATAATCAATATCATTTTCAGGATATTTATGAATTTCATAAATATTATTATAAATTATATTTTTATATAATTTATATTATTATGCATATATATTTTTCTATTAATAATTTTCTATATCAAGTTTGAATAAAAAAAAAAAAAAAAATGATTTCTACCATAGCGGCAATAAAATGTAATTAAAAACTTTCAGAATATTTAATAATCTCGAATATTTTGGACGCCATCTTAAATTTGACATTTCAAAAAAACATTCTCAATTACGAATTTATAAAAAGTGTAATTTACAGCCGAATTATTTTTTTAAGAAACACATTTTTTAGACGCCATCTTAAATTTTACATTCCAAAATAAAATTCTCAATTACGACTTTACAAAAGGTGTAATTTGAAGCCGAATTATTTTTAGAAAACACACATTTTTTATAAAAGTTCTTGTGAACTATGAATTAGATAAAGAATTTTGTTGAGAATTATATTTTCAACAGTGTTTAATTTTCTTTTTTTTGGTTGATACGTCTTGACTGAATTATCGAGCTAACGATTATGCAAGAGTCTGTTAGAGGTTTTAAAAATAAGAATACTATTGAAAGTACTTACACCACCGACTCGGCCACCGTGATCGTGCGATTGACGAACAACGCTTGTTCCAAACTTTCTCATCAATTGTCGGGCAAACATTTTTGCGACTGTTCCGTGAAATAAAACACGATTGTGTGAAATGTATTCGATCGCTTCCCTTTTTCGCGATGAGCGACTGAGTGTTTTTTCAAGATGGCCGACGCGCTGCGCAAAATGATGCGCGCGCATCCCACCAACGATCCGCCGGGGTAAATCGAATATACGTAATTCTTTTTAAAGATTTTTTAATACAATTTTTGGGTGACTAACAAACTTTTAAAAAATTCCATATTCGATTTAAATTTTTTTTTTATAATTAGCTGATTCAATCAATTATAATCGATATTTTTGTTAAAACTATGAACTATCGTAATCGATGGAAGATTGTTTTTTATTACTGATATTCGACATCATATGTTTTGTTTTGTTATCCGTCATTCGTATAAAAGATGTACTAATTGACCGTATCGCTGTCTTAATTAAAAACCTACATTCCTTTAACATTGAATTGCTTGACTTCCAAATATTTTCACTGCGCTAACAATTTATAAAGATTCGCAAATGCGGATTTGAATTAGAGGTTCCTTTTCCATACATAGAATTGCGTTCAGAAAAAAATAGAATTCTAGCATGTAAAAAAAATTTTAAAATTTCGAAAAAAATCGAACTTGTTAGCTGATTTACCCCAAATTCAATACCAGTCGTTCTTTGACATAGTTTTATTCGTAAAAAAATTATTTAGTGTTGCATTTTTCGAAAAATGAAATTTCAACAATTATTTGAATTTTTTTTTTTAACTTTTCACAAACAATAATGTCGACCTGTCCTAAAAATGGTGAATCATTTTTTTGTTCCCGAAAACAAAGCTTTCTCTGCAAGGAAGGAAACAAAAATTGCTGTATATTTTTTGTCTTATTTTTCGTTTTTATTAATTACAAGAGGTTGGTAGTTCACTTATCAGCCTTCTTCGGTTTAGTGGCGGCCTGTTGCGCCCTGAGTACCTTAACGACGATCTTTTGTTCCTCAATAAGGAAGGCACGAACGATCCTATACAAAAAGTATTACACATTAATATGAATATAAATATCATTTGGATGAAAATTATCACAAATGTATAATAGAGTAGAAAAATTGATATTTTTCTTACCTCTCCTTGACGCACTTGTGGCACAGAACACCTCCATATACCCTCTTAACGGTCTTCTTGCGTTTGCACATACGCGAGCGCTCCATTGGCCTCGCCGGCTGGATACCTCTAAGCTTGTCCTTGCACTGACCACATCTTGGGATCTTCTTGGGCTTTTTGAGGTACTGATAAACGAGCTTGCCACCAGGAGTGCGTACACTTGAAACAAAAATTTATTTTATTATAATATCTTCAAAATCAGGCGTGGACAGGAATTTTCTTTTTTAATTCCTTCAATAAAATTCTATTCGATTTATTGTGTTTTGGAAATATTTTAAAAAAATGAACAGTTTTGAATATAAAAAGTATAGTTCTGATTTTTTGAAACTTATGATATTTGTTGAATATTTTTTTAATACAAAAAAAATTATATCCGAAAAAAGCTCCATAAATAAATGAAATGGATGACTCCATTAATTTCAGATTTGAAAAATCTATTTTTTCAAGTTCTTGTAACATTTTTTTAAATCTCACATATTTGATAGCGAATATAATATATTGTAGTTACTTTTTTTTTTACTGTAAACTCCTATGATGTAGCATGTTTTTTTACAGAAAAATTTGTTTTCAAAACAAATTAATGTTAATTTTCACAACAATTTTCTAATTTGAAAAAATCCACGAGTATAACAAATTATGAACAAGTTTTTTGAAAGTCATCGTCAGTGTTTCTTTTCTCAAACAATCTTTTCAAATTTTACATATCTGTAGCTACAATGTTTTTGTACACGATCAAAATATTGTTACAGCCTACGAATCGCATTTATCTTCTCAATTTAGTTTTCAGCCATTTGAAAAAATAAGCTTTTTATACACAAAGATCGATCGTATCTAAAAAAAATGTATAAAACAATTTTTTTTGTTGTTAAACAATCGCTTGAAGACAATCATTAAAAATATTACAAAAACCGAATTTGAAAAAAAAAAAAAAACGTCATTTTTCGAATTTTTCGTGACAATTACCGGCAAAAACAACGTGTTAAATTTTACTGAAATATCCGCACGTGTTAATTCGAGGAAGTCGAAAAGTCAACCAAAACATAACCTAAAAATTTTTCCGTATCAAATTTTCTCGGAAATTCCGACAGTTTGAAAAAACGGGATTTCGGAATTTGTTGTTTTTCTTGTTGTGTCTCCTAACGAATGAAGTTACTTGTATTCTGACGGTAAATAAAAAACTTACACGCGTCTCCTGTTGCTCTTGGTGTTGTACGACAAGCGTCGTCGATAGGTTAACCGCTGTACCATTTTTCGTCTGTAACATTAATGCGCAATTTCACAGTTAAAAACCCATTAATAATGTCACTCGATCGTTCACATTCCATCCGCGAACAATCGTTCATTTACAATTGAACGTAATTCACAGTGATGCTTGAGTTTTTCACGGATTTCGGTAATATTACAATAAGTTAACACAGACCTTGTTAAGAGCGAAACGGAAAAGGAAGCTACCCCCACTCCGGCGACTACCGTAGTTGTATATGGCGGGTTGTGGCGCTGGCTTCGAAAACCGGAAATAACGATTTGGAAAGTCTCCACAAATCCGCTATTTGAATTTGACTAAAAATCGATTTTTTTTTTTTTTTCAAGTAAAAATAATAAAAATAATTAATAATGAAAAAAAGATTAATATTAAATATAAGATTTTTTTATTAATAATTATAAAAATATTTGCAACAATGTTACAAAAATGTTAATATTGTTAAATCTTTGTGATTGAACATTGCAAAACATTTCATTGCAAATTGTCGACATGAATTAGTGTCAACTTTGTAAACAATAATGACAAAACTATTGCCAAATTTAGTGTAAAATGAAGATTGCTTTTTTCACAACGAAAATAAAATCATTGGTTTTTACCTCCCGAAAGTGAATGAAATTTATTCCGGTCTATGGAATTTTTTAAAATTAAAAACTACATTAAAAATCTTACAATTTTATTAGGATAATTTTTGTTTTTTTTTTTTTCATCTTTTTTTTTCTAAAGATTGGCATTTAATAAGAATTAAAAAATATTAAATAATTTGCAAACGTTCTTCACTCTTTAAAAAAAGAAAAAAAAATCTCTATGTATCAACTCTTTTTGAGAAAACTCAAAAGAGAAAAAAAATATGATTTTTTTTTAATATGCATGTAAAATATTTATTATATCGTTACAGTTGTCGTAAACTTGATCGAAGTTCCAAAATTCTTTAGCCGAATCGATAACCGTTGTAAATATCGCGAAACATGTCGCGACAATTGATCTTTACTTTAAGTTTAGCGCATAACAAAAATACGCCAGAAAGTTTGCGATGTAGACTGTAAATTTCCTCAGGCGGTGGACACAATCGATGATTTATGATTGTCGGGACCAAAGCTTGAACGCTGAATCAAACAGGGGAAAAAGAATAATGACAAAATTATTGCATTACTTAAACGTCAATTAATGTTTTAATTTTAACAAAACTTACCTTCGCGTTACATTTTGACCACCAAAATCATACTCGGCATTTTTCTCGTTGAAAACTTCTCCCAATATCATAACAGTGTCAACGTGAGCTTCTTCCATAATCTAAAAATAAAAATTACATGAAATTTGAATTTCAACCATTTTCTAAACAGTGATATTACATTAAGTATATTTTTCTCAAAATAAAAATCCAAGAAACTTTTTTACGATTAAATTACTGTTTTTTTTTAAACAATTGTATTGTATTTTCTATGTGTATTTTAATAATTTGTAGGCAAAAAATATTGTTTTACAGGAATTAAAAAAAAGAAAAAAGAAACTTGCCTTCGACTCGTATCCTGTGAGAAATTTCATTTCCTTCGAGAGTCTTAATACTTTCTCACGATCACCTTTGCTTGCGCCATTTATGATTTCAATGTACATGTCCATAAATTCTTTTTCATAAGTTCGACATGCACCAAAATCAAGAAGCGTGAGTTGTCTCGTTTCGGGATTATAAAAGAAATTTGCCCAGTTAGGATCAGTCTGCATGTATCGAAATACGAACAATTCTTTCAGGCAAAGATGCATTATTAATTTACAAATATGCTCGCGAGTTTCCATGTCCATTTCTACGCATTTATCGACAGGCACGCCTTCAATAAGTTCGGATGTGAAAACTTGTTTCGAGCAAAGTTCGTCTGTAAAAAGTCATTTGCTTCTTTAAATTTAATTAATTAAATTTTAATTTGTTAGTAATTTAAAAATTTAAAATTTCGTCCATTCCATATGCTTTATATTTGTTTTTTTTTTTGTTACCAATAACAGCAGGTACAAAATATTCTGGATAAGGAGCCACAAATGCTCGATATTTTTTCGTGCATTCAGCTTCTCTTGTATAATCGACTTCCCACGCGAGTTCTCTTTTCGCTACCTCGACGAGATTATCGATAAACATGCCTTCGGGAAACATGTTCCACACCTGAAAAATGTTAAATATGTATCTAAATTTTTTTTTAGTAGCTGTGTATTTTTTTTTTTTTATTTATTTATATTTATTTACCTTCATTACGCCAACGAGATTATCGATGTCGCTCTGAATACCCTCGGCTACACCAGGATACTGAATTTTCATCGCTACGCCTTGACCATTAGTCAGAGTTGCATAATGAACTTGTCCTGCAATTTTATTTTTTTCAAGCTTATAAATTAACAACTAATTTACCGGCTAGATCATTAATTTTTATTTTACTTTCAGAGCCGAAAAAAAAAATTGGCAGGTCTTGTTTTTTTTTAATTGTAAATGTAATGATCATATTAATTTTTTTTCTATCAGTGCAGTTTTCTCCTTCAGTTTTTCTTTACCTTTTTAAAATATGGTCATTCATTGTATTTGCTTAAAAAAAAAGATTCTCATGATTGACAAATTTTTTTTCACAAACTAAGATCCATAATTAAGGTATTTATTAATGCTTAATTAAAATAATTAATTTGATTATGTATTAAATTGATGAATTACCTATAGACGCAGCAGCAAAAGGTTTTTCATCAAAAGTCGCGACTTTGCTTCGCCAATTTTCGCCCAATTCGCTAGCCAATACTTTATGGACTTGCCAAGTTGGCATAAAATCAGCGCTCTGACGTACTCGCTCAAAAGCTTTTGCCAATTCCGGGCTTATAACTGTATTATCCTGAATGCTCAATATCTGGCCAATCTTCAAAGCGGCGCCTCGAACTTTGCACAAAGTCGCGACTATTCTCTCGGCATTAGCTTTCGTGAGAAACATACTGTCCAATGTTTCGCCAACGCTCTCTGTTTTTAGGCCTAACGTACGACGACTGTATTCCGCCAATGTTCCAATACCTAAACCAACGCCCAGAGTACCAAAACTCACCATTCTTTGAAGACGAGTGTGAGGCACTTTTCGCTCTTTTGAACTGGCCGAAAGCTTTTTTTTTAATTCATAGAAAAAAAGAGCAATACAAAAATCAGTACATTAATTTTATCCAACTTATATAATAGATCTATTTATTCATTGCTAGGTTTTGTTGTTGTATATATAGAGAGAATGGTTTAAGCAAAATTATTTCGCAAGTCCCTTTCAATTCAGAATTTTTTTTTTTAGTTAATTTCATTTTCAAACACATGTTTTTTTTATTGTAGTAGCATAATTTATTTTTGCATTTATATTTGGCGCCAAAAAGTATGCTTTAAATAAAATGCTTTTTTTTCTGTTTAAAAATAGACAGAATTAAAATTCGATTTTTCCGGAATACTGAATTGAAAAAGAGGCCTCTCTTTTTTAATTTGTAATGAACGATATAAAATTTAAATATAAAATAAAATGCAAATATTTCGACGAATCTTTAATATTTTTTTTTAGTTCAATTTTATTAACCGATTCTCGCCAAAATTCTCAATGAAAAAAAAAAAAGAAAAATCTACAAAATTTCAAAAAAATTACGTCATATTTTTTTAAAAAGTAAAGACTTACAGTTTGTCGAGGTCTAACAGTAGGTTTTACAATAGGTTTTTCCCTCTTTGTGCTATCTTTGACTTTAATTTCCTCCTCAAGATTTTTCTCTTGTTTTACAATTTTGGGAGAAGTCTCAGTAGTACGTTTTAAAGCTTCTCGTCTGATCTTTTTATCATGTTCAATTTCCAAATTTCTCAGCACTTCTTTGTCCTTCTCGGAGAGTACAATTTTCGGGAGATTCTCATCGATTCTTATAGTCTCAATTTTTTCCTTCACACTAGCATATTTTTTCTTCAACGATTGTGCTGCTGTTTCAATCTTTATTTCTTTATTCCTTATTTTATCGGTTAATTCATTTTTAGCGGATTTTTGAGTTTTCACCTGACTCGAGTTTTCCACTATTTTCGGATCTTTGGCCGGATCGACAATTTTTAACTTTACATTACTTCCTTTTTCCACTGAATTCTGTGGCAATCCGGCCAAATCCTTGGCTCGAAATTTTGTATATTCTGAAATTCCTCTCTCAACTACGCAAAGACGATCCACCAAATCTTTCGCCTCTGCGATTATATTTTCCTTTAAAAAACAAAACAAATTCTTCAGTAATTTTCAACACATGATTTTTTTTTTGTATATATATATTTTTTTTTCACAAAATATTTATTTATTTTGGATCGATAAACTTTTGAGACTTACGGGAACCTTACTTGGATCAATATCGCGTAATTTTTTTCCAACTTCGTTGATATTTGCCTCTGCCAAGCTTTTTATGCTGGAATTATTGACAATTCGCTTGATAGTCTCTTCTTGTGATTTTAGAAGAGCATTAGCGACTATTTGTGCGCCTTTCAAAACGCCTATAAAATCAGAGGTCCAAGGTCGAGCCATCTATAAAAAAAAAAAAAATTTCTACATTTTGAAATTAAAAAAAAAAAAAAAGACTTAAAAAATAAAAGTTACATTTTGGAGAATAAATTTTCTAGTCTTTGTTTTTTAAATAACAAACAAAAATTAAGAAAAAAAAAAGAAGAACAAAACATATTTTCTTGAGCGTGTTTTCAAGTTTCCAATTTTTTTTTTATCATTTTTTTTTTCCCTACACATGATAAAAAAGTCGTATTTGATGTAAAAAATATATATATGTTAATTTAAAGTTTTCCGATTTATGCATCAAAACTTCTTATAAAATTATATAAATCTTACAAATATATTTAAGTGTTTTTTGTTTTTTTTTTTTTTCTTCAAATAATAAAATTAAGAAATTTCTAATTGAAACAGAGTTTAAAAAAAAATTTAGAATCTAAATCACAACACTATAAAAAATGGGAATACTAACACTGTAATGTCGAAGTGACTAGTAAAAAAAAAATGACTTTTTAAAAAGAAGTAATAACTTTTAAAAAGTCACAAATATTAATGTAAGTATTTGCGAGTCTCGTTTCGGATTGCAAAGTATTGCGAGATAAATGATGAAAGTGTGATCGGCGGCTATTAAAATAGTCGTAAAGACCTTGAGGTTACGTAAAAGAGGTTATGAATATTATAGAGAAGATATAACGCTTAATTTCCGATGTTTAAAAGTGTTTGTCGTCGATTTTTTTTTCCAACGTTTTTGTACGTAGACTTTGAACTATAAATTTAACATGATAAATTACGAAACTCGTAGAGGAAAAAAAATAACTTTTTAGAAATGAAGAGGTTAAGAACGACTTTTTGAATTTAACACGGTAGCTGTCATTATGAGACTCGTGGATTTTAGAACGATTTTCATTGGTTCTGTAGACCGGCTGCTCAAATTCCTCCAATTGGAGATGTGAAAAATAATACCGGTATTTTTTAATACTTCGTAATTTTACGTAACTTTACGTACTTCATTGGAAATGCTCCTTTAAGTTTTCGGATCACACGTGGTACACGCAAAATCCATGTGTTTTCCAGTGTTTTTGATTATTCGACGTATGAACTAATTTTAAATCTTGTTTTTTTTTTTCTTGCCAATTTTATTGCTTCTTTTTATTCGAAACAAAATGATTGGATTGGAAAACTCAGTGAAAAGTCTTAAGAGGGTTCGCCGAAAAGCCCAAGGTAATTTATTGCCATAAATATTGTTATTAATTAATAGGTTAGTTTTTGAATATACAAGAAAATACTTTTCGACTCTTTCGAGAAATACAAAAAATAACAATTTCATAACTGCATGAATATCAAAAAATAATAATAATGTGCGTTTTCTAAAAAATTAGAAAATTCATTTTTTATAAAAAAAAAAGTTGTTTTCATAAATTTATTTCACATTTTAATTTTTTGCCAATTGATTCATCACTTTTTGGCATTATTATTATTATTATTATTTTTAATTTCTGGTTTTTTTTTTGTTTCGAAGATAATAATTGAAACAATTTTTAAATATTTTTCTCAATTGTGAAATTTTTATATTTATTTTCAGAAAAAGTTTTTACTTCTTCTTTCTTTTTCAGTGAAAGAAGAGTCAGATAATGATCCTGAGTTATCAGAATCAGAGGCAGAAGATAAGGATGCTGAAAACGATGGAAACAGTAGCGACGAAGCTGGAAGCGAGGGATCCACATTGGAAGATAGAAAAACAAGCTCAAAAGCAAATGCTGGCTGGGCGGATGTTATGCAAAAAATATTGAACACAAACAAGCCAAAAAGGAAGAAAACAATAGTATTGTCAAAAGCGAAAAAATTGTCTGAAGTAAAATTGAAAGAAACTCAGGAGAATGTGCCTTTTGAGATTCAAAGTGAGGATGGGGAAAGAAGAAAAGAGATTTTGGCAAAAGTTGAAAAGAACGAAAATGACGATGAAAGTACGAGCGTAAAACGAAAGCGAAAAGATGTTCAGCTTGGAATTAGAGTTAAACCCTCGATACTGGACAGAGAAAGAGAAAGATCATTACAGAAAATTGCCACAAAGTAATTTCATAAACATCTCTATATATTTAAAAATATCTCCCAGCCGTCGTGTAGAATAATCCAACAGTAGCTGGATAGTCTTAAATAATTTTATTTTATTTCGTAAATATCATATAGTTTATTATTTTTTTTAGCATTCACCATAATCTCCGGATTTTAAATATTAATATAATTAATATAACGAAATTGTTGTTTTCAGAGGCGTTGTTCAGTTATTCAATGTTGTAAAACAGCAACAAATTGAAATTGATAAGAAGCTAATTGAAGCGGGACCTTTGGAAAGAAAGCGCGAGCAAGTAATGAAAAGTATAGACAAACAAGGATTTCTAGACGTTCTCATGGGTGGTTCTAAAAATGTTAAGCTGGAAGATACGAAAAATTCCGACAAAGTGACAAAGAATGAGAATGATAAAGTAAGTTTGTAAATATCGAGATCAAATTTTGTACATAAGTTCGTCATGTGAATTTAAAATTTGCATGAATTTAAAATAATAGAAATTGCGAATAGTAAATTATATTTTTATCAACTAATTCGAATTATTTTTTTCCGCTTAGACCGACAAAGTTTGGAGCGTGTTGCGCGATGATTTCGTTATGGGCGCCAAACTAAAAGATTGGGACAAAAAGGCGCCAAATGATGATGACGATGATTCTACGTCAACCGAGGGAATGGACAGCGATTAAAAAATTGATCATGTTGATTAATTTTTTGTAGCATACTCAAGTATGCTACAAATAAAATAATATTTTACAAAAACAAATCTTTGCAGAAAATATTTTCCAAAAAAAATCAGACTTCCAAAAAAAAAAAAAAAATTGCGTGCTGTAGCACGAAATTCTAAAATATATTTTAGAACAACCTCAACAAAACAGCTTGAACTGACTTTTCAACATATTAAAAAAATAAATAAAATCTAAAAAAAAAACTTAAATCAACTATGATTAATTTATTCCATGTAAAGGGATGAAAAAATTAAATCCAGAGACAAACCCAAATTATTTCGGAGGTATCACGAGTTTATTATTCCAATGTATCACTATTGCCGGCAGGTGCTCATAAAAGCAATTGAATTGACACTGCTGCCAACACTCAGGTACCTCGGAGTGGTAGAAATATAACAATCGATTTGATTTCTAAAAAAACAAAAAAAAGGTGTGTAATTTATCATTCTTATACAAAACTTATAGATGAAATTATAAAAATGCTAAAACAACGAATTTTTCTTTTCTTCTCATTCCGATACATTTTTACTTGTTGTCTTATTTAACATTAAAGATTTGTCTTATATAACAGTCAGGAAAAATATAAAACGAATCAACAACTAAGTCGACTGTAAAAAAATCGAAAAAATTGTAATTTCTGTAGTGTACGGTTTACTTTGCAGCTTTAGAAAGTCTTTTTTTTTTGTTTACATTACTCTGCGCAACTACAGTTACTTTTAGTTTGTCAATAAACGCAATTTTTCGTTTTGTTGTGCATCATCTTAACTGTAGGTATTATATTATACCCTTTATATTCCTGCTAATTTTATTTTACTAACGTCAATTAAAGCCTTTATACAGGAAAACGAACTAAACCGTGTCAATATAGGGCTAAGATAGTTGTGAAAGGATTTTTATTTGTCTTCGGGAAAATCTACGTGCTTCAGAATTCAGCAATTTTCTTTTTTAGGATTTTCGGGCAGATATTTATACATTATAGTTTGAGCTTAAATTTGTGCTCTCTGTTTATATTTTCAAAATCATTTCAACCACAGTTTTATTTGCAATTTTAATAAAGTCTAAGATTTCTTCAATTTCTTTCAATTTTAAAGCTACAGAAATGTTGAAATTCTAAAAATGGAACTTCGAACTAATTTTTTTTTTTTTAAATGAACAAATTTGAACTTTTTTTTTTAAAGTAATTTATTGATGTGTTTTTTGAAAATATGAAACAATCATTTATACAAAAACGTATTAAAATATTTTTTAAATTAAGGAAAAATAAAACGTTTCAACAGATTGATTTACAAATATTTCCGAAGGATAATTAAATTCTCATATTTTTTTACAATTTCTCACAAAATAAAAAATAGAACGATTAAAAATTGCACATATAAAGAAAGAATACAATACAGTAT
Source organism: Perithous albicinctus (assembly GCA_964016905.1). NCBI lineage: Eukaryota > Metazoa > Arthropoda > Insecta > Hymenoptera > Ichneumonidae > Perithous > Perithous albicinctus. The sequence goes on along the minus strand of OZ024698.1, from coordinate 18,043,096 downwards.
TATTTAAATAGAAAATATAAATGTACTTTGAGTGATTCATTTATATTCCATGTTTCAGCTACAGTGTATGCACATCTGTTTGAAAATCCTAAAAAAAAAAAATGCCCGCTCGAAAAGTGTAAATTCCGTTTTCCTGTATAAAGGATTATAATGTGGGTCGATCCGACACATTTTATTAATAAACATCCGTCAAGATCATTTCATTGAAACGGGATAGCGCATATCGCCAGATGATTAACAATCTTTCATTTCACTTTCTATATGTACAACAAATATATATTTATACAAGGAGCCATAAATGCATTATTCTAGAATTTTTAAAGCAAAATTGCCAAATTCGAAATGCCCACTCAATAACAGCGTCTCTTAGCGCAATATTTAGCTGGCGTAGAGGACATTTTTAAGCTAGTAAAACTTATTTTTATTTCCAGTAATCATTTGCAAACGCCAAATTCATTAATGACAAACTCGTCGGCGCTTTTCAAAGCTGATAATAATAATAATAATAATAATAAATCGGGTAAAAACCGACTTATTCGTTGGTCAATGTCATCAAACGTAACGATATTTTCATCGTTATATTTCAGCGTGTTAACTGAATTAAAGTCATAGTTGAAGATGCATTTTTACTAATAAAGCAAAATTAGAGAATCATCAGAGAAAAACCTAGAACGGATTATTTCAACCTATTCGCGTTACATAGCAAGATTTATAAAAAAATCCGATCAAGTTTGTTTTCTAAGGTTTTTTTTAGTGTGTGTAATAAGGTGATAATACTTTTTACATATATATATATATATTTTTTTTAATTGTTAGTCCCACAATAGAATTTTGTACTCTGTGATTATGGAATCGAACTTCCAAAAGATGATGAAAAAATGTTTAAAGGTCGTTCGAAGAATTGCAAATATTCATTATTGATTATTTCTTTCTAAATCATCAAAAAAAAATCGATTTTTAATTAATAACGAATTTTTTATAATGCTTCGAACCCTAAATATCGATTTATCGAATTTTTGAGAGATAAATTCCATAATCACAAAAAGGATAAAATCCTGCGCATCAAGAATTAAAAAAAAAAACATATGAAAAAAAAATTCTCACCTTCTATTTTCAAACTAACCGGAGGGTGACAACATCTACAAAAAAAAAATAAATAAATAAAGCGTAATGCAGAGGACATAGGTAGACGATTAATTTTTGTTTTTTTTCTTTTCGATGTGTTTTACAACTTAATTTCACCAATGATTTAAACTCTGCTTTCCCGAATATCAGCAAGTGCGCCAAAATCGTTATTATCATCTTCATCAATGTGACTTCTATCGTCTTGATTTCGCAGACGATCATCACTCCTGTGTTCCCTCGCACGTCTTGACTGCGGTCTTGAACTCGTGCTTGGAATATTGTCCATATTATCATTGCACTGAATGTCATCAATAGTCAATTCAGCCTCGCGATCATTGAAGTTTTGAAAGTGTACGCTTCTGTATTGATATCCATGATTATTTGGAATTTCAACTGGATTGTTTTCTCGGCTGTTTTGCGAATTCTCGATAGTTCGCAAATTGATCCTTTCCTCTTGTGTCATTTCGTTGTTAATGATCGAAACAACTCTATCGCGATTTCTCGAGTTCATCGAATAATTTTCCGTCAAAGGATTTCTCGTTGAATCCTCGGCCTCGCGATTTAATTGCCTTCTCTCGTTTTCACGCAAATTCTCAACAGCCAATAAATTCATATTATCCTCGTTCGAACGCCGATGTGCATCTTGATTTGTGGAATTCGGATTTTGGGATGAATCCGGATGATGCCTCGAGTGCGACATTGAAGATACGATCGGATGACTAATTCTGTAGACACCAAGCTCGTTGTTGATGTAATAATCGTCCAATGGATTGCTTATCAACGAAGGATTTCTCGAGAGATTACTGCGCGGAAAGCTCTGACTCGAGAAACTTGTAACCGTTGTATAAGGATAGCTGTTCATTGGATTTGTCAATGTATGCGAGCAATCGTCCAAGCTGTGCATTTCGATTTCTTCTTTGCCGTCGTGACAATGATCGTGCAGCTCAATCTCGTAAGGGAGATTCGCAAACCTTTAAGCATAAGAAAATATCTTCGGTTTTTTCGTTGATAATAGATTTCACATTTTATGTCCATTTTTTTAGTATTTAAATTTCGAATTTTAGGCTTTTCTTTTTTTAAATTAAAATTGGCGAAAACTATTTTTGTTTTCTTGTTTTACACATTTTTATATTAAATTTAATAGGCCGATCTGTGCATTAAAAAATTCCGATAATTTAATTTAATCTCATTTTTTTGCAGTGTTTGGATGTGAAAATTAATATCAGCGATAAATAAAATAATACTGACCTATGAAGTAAAATATCAGAATAGGACGGTGGCATATCGCCCTCTTCTTTGCCGTAAATACTTTCATACGTAGGCGGTGGAAAACATCCGATAGATCCCAAACTATCCTTACTCGGTGTTTCAGCGTCCATCTCAAGTATGCTACCTTGGCTACTCTGTAGCTGATGCCGATTGATACTTCGTGGATTTCTCTGTGCGCGAATTACGCTCTCGCCAAGTTCTACCAAATCGAGGCCTATAAAAATTTATGGAAGCTATATAGATTCTTGATATATGATGACACTAAATATCTCATTAAAAAATAAAAAGAACTAATGCGATGTAAAACTGACCGGTAGTGTCGGCTTGAAATTGCGTAAATATCGTGCCATCAACGACGAGCATTCTTCCATGAGGCAAAAGAATGATCGTCGGTGTCGCTACCATTGCCTGATCGCTGTTTCCAAAACGAGGATCCGGCTCTGGATCCTCAAGTCGACAGCAGCAGTGTCGTCTGCAGAGGGATCTGCAGAATGGAGCACCCCAGCAGCAATAAGCGAAGATGAAGCAAAGTACAGCAAGCATAACAAGAAGAGCGGCAACACCTTGGCCCTGTTGTGCCGCTGCTAAACTGGGCCCGCTCGCCACTCCAACTCCAACAGCGAATTCGCTTCCGCTGCTCATCTCACCTAAAAAAAAAATACAAAAATTGATTAAAAAAATAATAGGGACATATTTTTATAAAACAGGCGTATTTGTGATTTAGAGTCAATTTTTTTATATAACAATAATTTTTTTTTTTTTGTTCACAGGCGTTTTTCCGAAGTCATAAGCAGATGTGAATATACAAATACTTGGCAATTGTAATAGGAATGAATTGGGGCCGCATTGCGGAACGGATAGCCATTTTTGGCTGTCTTCCAGACTCATGTGCACACTGTTATGGAAAAAAGATTCATCGACGACGAAGAATCTGCTTCCACTATTTTTGTATGAATTATCAAAGATACCTTGAAAAAATCGCTTTCGTTTATAAGGAAAAATATTTCTCTTCTGTGGAAAAACGAGTCATTCAAGATTTTTCTTCCAAAGTATCCATCGCTGGAAATATGAGGGTTGTTGATTTATTAAATTTGGAGAAGATTGGTAAAGTGGCTAAATTTTGAGGGATTTTTTTTTTTCTTATTTTTTTCATCTGTGAGTATTGTGGCCAATAATATTTAGGGCAATGCAAAAATTCGATTTAAAAAAATATTTTATGAAAGCTGTCTAAATTTGTATTTTTCATTCATTTGTTAATAACATTTTCATATTATTATTATGCAAAATCAATCTTTGCAGCAACTTCCATATGCATCATTTTTTTTTTTTAATTTTTTTTCAACAACTTATAAAAATTTTACCAACAAGCCATTCTAATGCCCAGTTTGATTGGTGAACATGTTTTCGAAATCGCGTTCCCGATTTATTTTTTATTTTTTTTTTTTTTTTTTTTTTTTGTATTATGTGTGACATACGCGACTCGACGCACGTAACACTCGCGTAATGACTTGACAACTATTACAAGACGAGGAACTCGGCCGCTTAACTCTCTCTCCTATGTAAATCAAAACGAGCTATCGTATAGAAATTTAACTCGAATGCGTGACTGTCCAAAGATGCCAAATAGAAAGTTATTTCGATGGCGCCATATAATCTACACCTCAGGTTTAGTGCTTGGTAGCACAATCAATCTCAAAAATCTTCTTTGACGATTATATCTATTTTTGCACTGAAAAAAAAAAAAATTAGTAATTTGAAAAATATTCTTGTGAGATGCCAAAATCATAATTTGTCCTTTCACAAGTAATTCTTGCAATTTCATATTAAATTGAAATAATAAAATATCGTCTTACAATTTTTTTTAGTTATCCTGACAATTTAAAATTAAATTGAAAGAAAAAAATATTAACTTAAATTTTTTTAAAATTATTCTTACGATTTTATATTAGATTGAAATAATTAAATTTTTTTTAATACATTTTTTAGTTATTCTGACAATTTCAAATTAAATTGAAACAATAAAATATCGTCTTGCTTATTTTTTTTAGACATTATTGAAATTTCATACAGAATTTGTAACAATTAATATGCAGAATTCTAATCCTTTATTCATTATTTCTTTATTTTTTTAATAATTTGTTTTCATGAGTTTTCGTTTAAAAAAAATCTATGATTAAAATAAAAATAAAATGTTGATTATTAATGTCGAACCTTTCGTTGTGATATTTCGAAACCAAGTGGTGCCTATGGTGGCTGCAGCCTCCGCGGCCCTCCGTGATCCAACGGTAAGAAAAATCTTGGCTCTTCCCTTCAGGATTTTCGGAACAACAAATTCCGCCCATCGGCGGTTTTATCGTTAGCTAATTTTACGACAATTATCGTCCGGACGATGACTTCCAAATCATGTGAGTTTTTTAATAATTCCGCTATCCGATAACGCGAATATTCTTGATCCACCGAATATCGCGTTGACATTGTATTTGACTTTCGGAAAGTGCAACCAAACTGGCGCACATTGTCCAATGCACTTTATTAACCGAATACATATAATTTGAAGATTTATTTTCTAAATAATCCCGATTAATGTCAAATCACATCACTCATGTTTATATTTTTATTCACTATTATTATTTACTCTATTTTATTTTATTTATTTATTTATTTTTTCTATAATTTATCGCGAAGTTTCTTGTCAACTTTTCACAAAGTTAAAAAAAAAAGAAAAAAATGCGTTCAACAAAATATCCGATTATTTCTCAAAATCACACATCTAAATATTATTACATTTTTATTATTTTTAGTGAAATCACAATATAATGTTTCATCGTAAGCACATTTTATTTTAATTCATTGTTCACCACTTTCCGTATTTTACTGGCCAGTGAAAAGTCGGTCCATAAAATTGTTTATTCGCTTCATTGACAACGTAGAATCGCTGCTAGAAATTTAAAAAAAGACATTTCATTATTTTGATGTATACACTCTAAGATATTACTTGACTGACATAATCTGTAATAATTGTCGATAACAATAATAACAATAATAACAATAATAACAATAATAACAATAATAACAATAATAACAATAATAACAATAATAACAATAATAACAATAATAACAATAATAACAATAATAACAATAATAACAATAATAACAATAATAACAATAATAACAATAATAACAATAATAACAATAATAACAATAATAACAATAATAACAATAATAACAATAATAACAATAATAACAATAATAACAATAATAACAATAATAACAATAATAACAATAATAACAATAATAACAATAATAACAATAATAACAATAATAACAATAATAACAATAATAACAATAATAACAATAATAACAATAATAACAATAATAACAATAATAACAATAATAACAATAATAACAATAATGACAATAATAACAATAATAACAATAATAACAATAATAACAATAATAACAATAATAACAATAATGACAATAATAACAATAATAACAATAATAACAATAATAACAATAATGACAATAATAACAAAACTTATTAGAGTGATAGTCAAAGTTTAAAAAAATGTTCGAAATGTTGAAAACGTTAGTCGGCCAGCATAAGTCTCGAACACAGCGCGAGTTGAAATGTTAATTTAATGATCAATAACTATCGACAATCGTCACAAAACCGAAGAAAAAAACAAAACGTACGTAATAACGCGCAAAATAAGGTCAATCTGAAAAAGTGAGCATAAAAAAAAAGTTCACTCAGCATAATCACAGCACATAATAATAAGAATAATTCTCCATAATATACCGCATAAATATAATCCGTGTATATAACCCACTGAGCGAGCGTTATCGCTTACCGAGTGGATCGATTGTACACTCCGATTGTTACGGAAACCTCCAATTATACCTCAACTCTCCCACTTAAAATTCGTAAAAAAAAAGGAAGAAAAAAAATTCCATAAATTACAACATGCATAATAAAACAAACACAATATTTTCGCTCTATTCTAATTTAAAAAAAAAAACAAAAAAAACAAGAACAAGCATATTATAAACACCAATGCAGGCTTAGAAGATGTTTTTTTTTACCGTCGAGAACTACCTCAACATAAAACTTAAGGGTCGCGGAAATCCATAGAACCGATGTATATATAAATTCGCGAAAGCTTGACTCGTTTTTTTTTTGTTCAATTGAACAAAAAATCGACACTCTTCGTTATTCGGAATTCGACGATTTAAAATCCCAATGTACATATTAAAAATCTAATATCCGTCTCTAACTAAACATGTAGCATTAGTAAATTTAAGAACACGGAACGATAAAATAGAGAGAGAAAAAAAATAGCGCACTAAGTGTCGCGTTAGCCGCGTCCGCTGCTGCGTCTCGAGGGCAGTGAGCCCGATTTGCCACTGCGCAACGCGCGGCTTTCGTCGTCTCTTCACCGTCTGCTCGAAACCTCGAACGTTCTTCGTCCTTTCTCTCTCTCTCTCTCTCTCTCTGTTTCTATCGCGTTCGAGTTGATCTCCTTTTTCTCGCTTACCACTTCCTATAGCCGCGAACCACCCCCCGGAATCAACTCCTAGCGCGATACGCGTCAGGGGATAGTTTCCTTTCTCCCTGGCATCGACAGCGACACCCGCGGCGACATAATGTCTGCGGTAAACATGGAATCTCAAATCTGCGCCCCTTACGGTTAAAACAAACTATTCAACGCGTAATTACAACCATGTAGTTACTATAGTAGATATCGGAGCGTGGTAAAGTACTTTTTGAGCCAAGTACTTTAATAATCAAATACTTTTTTAGTCAAGTACTTCATCAGCCAAGTACTTTTAGACTCAAGTACTTTAATAACTGAATGCTTCAAGAATACTTCAAGCACCGAGTACTTCAAACACTGAGAACCAAGTACTTTATTCATTAACAAGTACTCGATAGTTTAAAAGTTCCTTGTGCTTTATGCATTCCGAAGTACTTCATATATCAACTACTTTTTTATTCAGTTACTGATCGAGAAATAATAAATATGTAGTATATTGAACTTATATATACAAGAAAATATCGTGTTCGATTACTTTTCATTCTATAACTCGATTTACCGTTTAAAAGACGCGCGCAAGATTTTATAAAAGTGCCATCTGTTATTACGCGAACAACGAACTATTGTTTCGCATTTGGCAAGTTACTTTTCTATCTTCATTTATCCGAGACAATTGTCTATGGTTAAAGTCATTTTCGTTTAACACGAGGTTCACTGTAACGTAATAATAACAGAGACAATTTACATATCTCTGATAATATTTACTTCAGATAATAACGCAGTTCGGCACACCAGGGGCTCTTGAAATTGTGTTTCCCGTTGTTCGCAACATAAAGAAAAAAGATTTTAAAACTCATTTGCGATAAATTTGTAATATATTACGATTTTTTTAAAAACTGGAATCTTAAATAAAAAAAATTTGTCGGCTGGCTCTTTAATAGAAGGTCTTTAATCACGATATTGGCGTTAAAAATGGAGAAAACTGAGAAATTGACGATAATTACAGAAGCTGTAAGAACTTATCCGAACTTTCCCAAGGACGGAATAATTTATCGGTTTGTATTAAATAAATTATTTATGCTTATGTTCTTAATAATAATAATAATCTCTCATTAATAATAATAATCATAATATGGATAACAATGCAGTCAACATATCAATTTGGCCACAAAAAAAAATCAAATTTCAACAAAAACATCAAATTTCACATTAAAAAAAATTTCATTCTATTTAAAATTAATTTAATGAGTAATTTGAAAAATCTGCTCGGTAATTGGAATAAAAATGTTACATCACAGCTGATTTAAGCAGAAGGAATATATGAAAAAAAAAAAAAAAAAAAAAAACAAATTTCTACATTCATGCCAAAAAGTCTAATCTTAAACACAAATAAGAATTATTTGGAAATACATATAAAAAAATAAATTATGTTTTGTTAAAAAAAAAAAATAGCGATATATTCGGTATTTTTCAAAACGTAATCGCAATGAGAGCTCTAAAGGATTTGCTGGTGGAACATGCGCTGTTTCTCGAAGTTGACGCGATTGTCGGTCTGGATTCGCGTGGATTTCTTCTTGGGCCACTTATCAGCGTTGAGCTCGGAAAACCTTTTTTGCCGATAAGGAAGAAAGGCAAATTGCCGGGACAAGTGTCGCGACAAAGTTATACGTTGGAGTATGGGGAGGTATATAAATTAGAGTACAAATAAAAAAAAATAATACTGTTCTATTAATTTGTCAGAATTGTTTTTATATTTTTTTTTTCATCGAATTTCAAAAGTAACTCAAAGATTTTACAAACAAGACAAATTTTTTTTTTTTCAATTAATAGAAGACAAAAATTTAGTAGTGATAAAAAAATTATGTAGCTTAAAAAAAAAGTAACTACTACATAAGCAGAAAAAAAGAGAAAAATGAAACAAAATATAAAAACACAAAAACCAAGAAGTTTTTAATGTGTTCAATTTTCTGTATCTATTTGCAGGCGACATTCGAAATTCAAACTGAAACTATTAGCGAAGGAACAAAGGTTTTGGTAGTCGACGATTTATTGGCAACCGGAGGTCAGTTGCACGAAATTTAACAAAAACGATGATTTTCATTAATTTTACAATTAACGATTTTAATTATTATGATTATTATCGACATAGGATCGATGGCTGCAGCAGTGAAATTGTTGAGAGGAACAGGGGCTGCGATTGTCGAGTGCGTCGTCGTGATGGAACTTGTAGCGCTAAAAGGGCGCGATAGGATAGATGCGCCTGTGTTTTCTTTTATAAAATTCGATTGACTTTTAAGTACTTTATACAACCGGCTGTACAGCACCGAATTCGCAATAAGCAATGGAATTCATCGCGCTGTTCAGTGAAAAAATAATGTACATATTTTTTTTGAGAGCATTTTGCATCAATTTAAATATTTTTTTAAAGAAATTTCACTGCAGTTAGAAAAAAAAAAAAAAAAAAAAAAAAAAAAACCAGGTAACAAGCACAAAAATAAAGCAAGAAAATGTATGCATATAATTAGAGATATCAGAGCATGGCTTTAGTAATTTTGTAATGAAATATTTTTCTACAAAATCATAAATGTTTGTAATATACATTTATCATACATTCCAATTTTGTATAATTTATATAAATATTAATATAGAAGTAAAATAAGCATTTTATTCAATTTTCCATTTTTTTTCGCCTGTGTGAATTGACGATATTTAATCGAAAAATTGGCGAACAATACTTGAATTAAATTCCTTAAAGCTTGGAATAAATTTAAGGAATAAGTTTAAATCAATCAATTTGATTTTATTACGGTTGATTTAAAAAGATCAAGATAAATCAAGATTTTTATACTGACAGAAAAATTATTCGAACTTGTCAATAAATTACAGATAAATTTCATATTTATCAGTTGATTGGAATTAAAAAATCTGATCCTTTTTTTTTTTTTTTTTTTTTTTTTGCTGTTTTCGATTCCCCTTAAGGAGAAATATTTTGTTTTATTATCTAAATATTATATAAATATGAGTATCGCTTCAGTCTTATTTGTAAAAAAAAATATATATATATAAATTATTAAAGTAACATCACAAGACGTTGTCGGAAGATCGAGTATGCAATGCGCTGAGAAATTGTTGAACCTGGAATTCGAGATCTTGTACTTGATTGCGAAGCTCATTGTAATTATCAGACCGACTTCGAAGATTTCTACTAATTGGTGTGCTTTTTGTAGCGCTATTTACAGCCTCAATGTCTTTCATCGATCTCGACGTTGTTTCACCATAAGTCGATGCATATCGTTGAATTTCATCGCGTGTATTTTCAACGTTGAATCTCGCCATTCTCAATTGTCGATCGTAACATTTCCGCAATTCTTTAAAAAAATAATTAATTCATATAGATAATTTTCTGAAATATATTGATCCGCTTGAGTTCACAGAAAATTAGTAATTGCGTTAATATATTACAAAATGATGATAAATTTGCCCACTGAATTATTTTACAGATGAGAAAATAAAGGCTTTTAATAGCATCAGTAAATGATGTGGTTGAGAGCCGAAGGAAAATTAAAGGAAATACTTGTCTCACCGATCATTCTTTTTCGATCTACATCCTTGACGAAATTGTCTATCTCGTCACGTAGACGTTTTTCATCGGAAATTTTCATGGCTTTTCGGTGATGTTCCTGCACTATTATTTCCTCCTCCTTTAGCGCTCCTAATTCTGCCAGTTCGGACTGTTCTTCTATGAGAAATTTTGGATACTCGTGCATGAGAAAGGGCGGATAGGGCCCTTTTTTAGGCAATACGACGAAGCTGGTCCTACGAATAATATTATAGAAACTAATGCGCTCATTTATTTTTCGTAACAGGACTAAAAAAAGCTAATGAATAATTTAAACTAATTTAAACTGGATTAATTAACGAATTTTTAATCTTTTGATGAAGCACATTTTTTTTCGTCATTATGACATTTTCTTTTATTTTTACTTTACTTTAATTATCCCTATTTCCCACAACCTGAGCCAATGACCTCCATAAATCATCCGATTCGGAATCTCCGACCGCATCGGACATTCACCTTCACTTTTGCTTATCCACTTTCGCTTGTGACATCAATTCTATTCCTAATTTCCAAGTAAGTTCGATAGCCGCGCGTTGCGCGTTTCGTCAGCATTTTCGGGCCTTTCCACGGCCCAAACAAAACAACATTTTTTAAAATTTTGAAATAATTATGGAATTATTGATTTAAATCATTTAATCAGCCAAAAATTATCTAAAAAATTATTAATTAATCCAGCATACGGAAAGTAATTTAATTTTCGATTTATAGACGAATTATTTCTACAATTAATTGCATGTTTGAAATATTATTAAAAGAAATTTGTTGAGAAAAATGTCACCTTAAATATCGATCGGGATGAATGCGCTCAGGAGTGTTTTCATCGATTCGCTGGGCAACTTTAATCAATTTCTTGACGCTGATATTACCCTGAGTGGAGTAAAAACGCCGAAAGTCGTCGGGTTTCTGTAATAAGGAGATGATTGTCTCGCGGCAGCAAATACTGTAAGCAATCACGCACATGAGTAGAAAGGAAGGTCGTCGATAAGATAAAATATGATCCCAGAGTATGAGCCACTCGTTTGCAGTGAGAACTTCACTCAAAGTGGTTTGCAGAATTGGCCAAGCGTAATCCGTCGAGGTAATTCCACGTTCGCAAAAATAGCTCAACAACCCTGGATCGGACTCGAAAAGAATATTTTCCAAAATTCCGAGAACATTAAGCGGTGGCAGAGGATAATATTCGAACCATTTTTGACAATAATTCGAGAGAACCGTGATTGACGCTTCTAATGCCAGTAAACGATTTTTCTGTAAAAAAAAGAATAAAATAAAATTCAAAGTTTTTTAGTCGAAGAATGATTAAACATTGATAAATAAAAAAACGAATACAACAAAAGTGCAATAATACCTGAAAAACGATAAGAAAGGGAAAAACTAATGCCGGTAAAAATTTGCACTGTCCAAGAAGTGAACACCACCTGACCAGTTTATCTACAGTTGTGGCCAAAAGAGTAGCTTTGCATTGATCTTTAAGTGGATATTCGCTTAGCATTTCTCTTATCAAAGCATTTAGAGAAGCATTTTCGTTCAATCCAGCGCAAGCTTCTCCGTTCGAAGGCAGTTCCATTAAAGTGCTCCAAATGACAATTCTGTGCTTTTCAGGATATTCCCCAAATTCTTCAAGTATGGGAAGCAGTCTGCACAGTCCGAGTTCCTCGTCTATGTCCTTTTTAACGCTTCGAAGGTGTTCTTTTGTTCGATGCGCCTTAACGCAACTAGCAATATCTTTAATACTCTTTTTCTCCACCGACTCTTGTTTAAAAAAAAGCAATTTATCGATACGAAAAGCGTTGAAACATCCGTTAACATCTACGCAAGCGATCCATCGACCTTGGGGCGAAATCGCAAAATTTCTAATTCCTCTCCAGATTCCCTGCTTCGCTTTCATAAACTTGCCTTCGCTTAGATCAAAAAATTCAAATCTACCATCAGCTCTGTGAATAGCCAAAATTTTGGCGCTTCTAGTATCGAAAGGATGAGGAATCAAACAAATGCGTTTGGGTATCGAGCGACTTTCCGCTATCTCGAAGCTGGCTATGAGCTCAAAGCTGGCGTTATCCAAAATTCTGATTCCTCCTTTTACCGCGCAGATAACAATTGCTTTTCCATCGTTCGTAAAGACAAAATCTTTAACGAGACGTAGACCAAAATCTCGAAGCAACAGCCTCGATTCTTCGTTAAAGTCGTTGTAGGACCAAATCTGCAAAGCGTCGTTTGAATACAAAACGGCGACATGACCGCAGTTGGAAAAAGTTGCTTTTTTCAAATTTTCATTCGTCAATTGAAGTCGTAACTGACGGATCTTTGCGCAGGTGCTTAAATCCCATATTATCGCCTCTTTGCTTGACGCGGTTAAACAATAATTTTTGAAAAAGCTTATTTGCCTAACTGGGAAACGATGACTAGTCAATTGCGCGGATACGATAAATCGGTTTTCAAAATCGGGTTTACAGATAATAACGTCGTTTGTCGTTAAAGCCAGAAGAATCTCGAATTTCACGTGTGGATTGAACGCCAAGCAAGTTGGCGCGGAGAATTTTTCAAATTTTTTGTAGGTTATGTCGTCATAACCTCGAAATTCAAAAAGATAAACATAACCTCTTGTGTCAGTTGTTATCAATCGTTCCTCGGCGTTATCGAAGGCCAATTGTGAAAAACTTTCACTAAATGACTTTGAGGATAGACGTAAATCGTCATTCGGATTTAGCCGATAAATATCGTCGCTTCCTTTTTTCAATCGATTCCACTTCATAACGGTGGTTATGGTTTTTTTTTTTAAATTTGTGTCGATATTTGCAGTCTTATAAAATTGTAATATTTATATTTATTATTAATTGTTATTATTATGAATCGATTTATTTGAATGAAATGACGTTCGCAGAAGAATCACCGGTTTGTTTGTGATCTCTACACAAGTACGGAGTTGTCAACCATTTGTTTTTGTTTATTTACTTTCAGCAATAATGACGCGTTTCCAATGTTTCCATTGATATCAATTTGTGACTTTGCCGGTAATTTATGTAATTTAGCATTTTTACCGGTAAAGTTACAGACTACCTTACCCGCAGATTTGGTAAACACAATGCTACCAAATACGCAAAGCATCAATTTTCAATTTGAATTAGAAAAAGAACTAGATTAATGTTGACCGGCATTATACTGTAAAAAAAAAATCTATTAGACAAAAAAAAAAAATACCAAAAATAGGAAAAAAAGTGAGTCATTTTAGTGACAGAAAATGAAAGACGTTAAAAGACCTTCGCAGAATTCGGCATTGTTGTGTTAAAAAAAAAAAAGAACAGCGTTCAGCGTTCTTATTGGCTGTTGGCTTTAAGCTGGTCGCTTCATGCGGGTCGCCTTTAAGAAATTGCCAAAATTGGGATCGGTTATCGTATTGAAAGTGCAGTCAAGCTAGAAGCGGCAGGATTCCATAACTTTTAAAGTCTTTCAAAATACGAAGGTTTGTCATTTTTTTGAATTTCAATCTTTATTTCACGAATGTCACACATTGAATAAAAATTTCGAGTTAAGCGCAAATATTTCTAGTTTTCGAGATAAAACGTAACTGCAGTCATGTAATTGAGAAAATATTCACAGGCGATCGTTTATATAGATAAGAGGTTAGGTTATACACTAGTCAATTTGTCTTTCGTACGAAATCGTAAGATAACAAATGTCAATTCTCAAGTTTGATGACAGTTCGTTTTCAAACAAGTTTTACAATCAAGATTTCAGGCATTTTCGCTGTTTATAAATACTAAAGGAAGACAACACATACATTTTTTAACCGTAAATCAACTATGCAATCAAGAACATTGTCAAATTTTTCTTGTATCTAAGAAATATCAAGTTTATGTTGTTTTTTCAAAATTAAAAACCATTTTATTTTTTACCTTTGCATATTACGAATGATTCATTTTAACTAAATGGTTGCCGATGTGCTAAATCCCTGACTTAAGCATACTTAACTTACCTTATTTAAGCATATGTAACTTGCCTAACTTGAGTGATTTTCATAACTCAAAGCTATTGGCTTTGAATTATGAATAAATGTAATTTTATCAAAAAAGGATAGAAAAAAATACCTACTTAAATATTTTTTTTTTTTTACAGATGTCTGGGAGCAAATGCAGGAACTGTGGTTCAACGGATATAGAAACAGATCCGGCGCGTGGAGACGCGGTTTGTACAGAATGCGGTTTTGTGCTGGAAGATCAGCTTATTGTAAGCGAAACAACGTTCGAAGAGGCTCCGGCTGGGAATATGATGGTACTTGGACAATTTGTGGCAAACGATAGCACAGGCGGAGCTACTGGCTTTGGTGCAGGTTCGTAATTATCATATATCTGTTATCTGAAAATTATTATTATCAATGAATAAATGTTTATTATTTATCATTATTCATAATATTCAGAAGTTAACAGATTTACGCATATACATTTATATATTCTTTATTTCCTGTTTACCTGATTTTTTTTTTTATGTAACTGAATATAATTGTAAGAAAAATTTGTACTGAAACATTTGTGGAGCCATTTTAATGTTAATTAAATTATCAATTATGTCAATAATTATTTATTATTTAAATATGATTTCAGCATATCATGTACAAGGCAAAGAGTCGCGGGAAATTACAATTCAGAATGCAAAAAAGGGTATCACACATCTTTGCATGCAATTGCGGTGAGTAGAAAAGATTGATTTTCTAAATTTTCTAAAACCACTTTTAGTTCGGGCAGCAATCTGTATTCATAACATATAAAAAAAAAAATAGAAAATGATAACTTGATGTTCATTTTTTATGAGATTTTTTTATCATCCAGTTTTTTTAAGAACAATAAATCATAACGTTTTTTTCCTTCAAAGTTATAATTAGAATGTTAAAAAAAAAATTTGCTAACTCGATTCACTGCCTTCGGTCTACTTAAGAAGAATAAATAAGCGATATTTCATTCGACAATTTTAATTATCCAAAATTCTAATTTTTGTGATTTTCTTTTTTTTTTTTTTTAGTCTGAATCAGCATTGCATAGAAACATCCGTAAACTTTTACAAAATGGCGCTCAGTCGGCATTTAACAAGAGGTCGAAAACAGGCTCACAATCATGCAGCTTGCGTATACATCACTTGCCGGACCGAAGGAACAGCCCGTATCCTTAATTATCATTGCCAAAAATATTTAATCGTCTGCTAATTCACACGTCAATTAAATTTACTTAAATTTAATTCACAGATTAATTACATTAACTCAAATTTAATTCACAAATGAATTTAGTTCGCTAAATTTTGGTTCAAGGAATTGGAATATCGTTGCAAAATTAAAGGCATACAATGAGATTATGAATATTTAATCCTTGATCTCGAAATGCAGATATGTTAATCGATATAAGTGATGTTCTCCAAATTTGCGTTCACGAACTTGGAAGAACCTACTTGCGATTCACACAGGCGTTGTGTATCAACATACCGTCGATGGGTAAGTTTTTAAGTATAAGTTAAGTCTTACTTTGCATGAGACATTTCAGGGGAGAAAAACGATACGTACTTCTGTAGAAATTCTGGATGTACGCTCCGATGGTTTTGACCTTGGCGTTGAGCAAACTATTTGCTTCTATTGCCGAAATTCGGTTAGATCCTGTTAAAACTATTTTCTATATATTGTAGGGAAAATAATAAGATTCGTGTAAGGAAAAGTGTGATTTGTTATCATTTAATAAATTTCCCAAATTAAAATTTTTCCCTAAAGTAAAATTTCCCCGAAACTAACATTTTCTCGAAAGAACTGCCCCCAAAATAAAATTTTTCCCTAACTGAAAATGCCAGGAAAAAAAAACGTCGGCAAAATGTTGAGTTTGGGAAAAAAACTACTGGGGAATTTTGTTCCCGGGAAATTTTGATTTAGGAAAAAAAAACCAAGGCAATTTTTTTCTGGGAAAACTTTGATTCTGGAAAAAAATAAATAACCGGGGTAATTTTTTTCTGAGATATATAAATTAGGAAATTTTTGTCGGGAAAATTTTCATACAGTATCTTATTTTTTTTCTTTCACAATAAAACGCCAGAACGATATATTTACGCTAAAATATGGTTAATCCATGGTTAATTTTATCATAATAATGCCATAACTCGTAACTTACAATAAACAGCGTTCATTGACTTCATTTGTCCATAATTTTCATCTCAAAATACGCTAAATAATATATTTTCTATTAACACGATGAAAACTTCGTAAATCGTGACAAACGCCAAATTGACGATAAATTATTGGATCAAGGATTTCGTGTGTCAAATCAATTTAACCACCTAACGTGCAGTTTTATTTATTACAAAAAGGAAAAACAAAACGAGATCCGTTTCTCAGACATTAGCCTATTCTTTGTGTGTGTTTTTCGACGACACGATTTAAATCTATGAGAGACAGTTTCGAAACTATTCTTCTTATCGTTTCAAGATTTTTCGCGAATTAGTCACAGTTATCTTGAAGGAAAAAAAAAAAAAAAAAAAAAAAAAAAATTTAGTCCGAGCAAGGACCATAAAAAATTAATTCAGGAATCTGTCCTCCTTGAACTCCAGTGCCATTTGTACTTTCCGAACTGCACTGAAATTGAAAATTGACACTACCAACAGTGGCTTCGGATATGCCTTCCTGTCCAAAATAACTTAACTCGCCACCGTCGAGAATAGCACTAGCCGTATAAAAACTTTCGGGTTCAATGCGTATCGGATTCTCGAAATACACATGAAAAGTATTGCTTGAACCGTCGGAAAAGAATTTCGTGTGATTTTCCGACAAGACACGTCCCAATCTCTTCAACTCAATTCTCACATTGTAATCAGCAGCACCGGATGAACTTCCGTACAAGCCAAAACCAACGACAAATATTCTTTTGTCGACACTGAATTGAATCGAGTCACAACGTCCTCTGTAACGCCATTGATTCGATCGATACGCGCAAGACAGAAATCTGTGGCAAACCTAAAAAAAAAAGCAAAAAACAATGCGATCATTAGTCGAATTGACAATGTGATTCATTTAATTTACGACGTGCAAGTGAAATTTTCTGAAAAATAAATTCAGCGTTCCTATTTTTTTCTTCTTTTTTCCCTCTCATCTTTCCGACGATTTTTCATCCTGTGATTTTAAACATCAAATAATTCGGAGTAATTGATGAAATCTAAGTTGAAATGCAAATCATCGTCGTGGTAAAAAAAAGGAAAAATTGTTAGGAATTGTAGAAGAAAATTGTGCTTACTTGGGTTTTTAAACCCTGTCGAGGCTTAACGGGATAACGCAAATGAGGTTTCGTGCTGGCGGTGAAGTGAAGAAAAAGGTCGATTGTCTCCTGTTGAGAAAGTATTCCAGTTTGCGCAACGCTATTGGCGAATTCTTCGACGCTCATTGCCGGAATACGTATTAGATTTAACGTGGAACCTGCGAAGAAAAAAGTACCATTCGTTAAAGAATTTTCAATGCAAAATATTGTCGTAGAAGCCAATTTTTGGTTCTCTCTGTTTCGCTTATTAAATAAGCAGACCCACCTAAAAGTCGTCTTTGATTCACTGGAGTTGGCTCTATCTCTTGTCTCATACATTCCGCAGGTGCCCAACGTAGTGCAGCTTCCCACAAGTGAATCTCTTTGCAGTTTAGCGTTTCCCGCGACAAAACCGACTCGAGTGTATGTATATCAATGTCTATAAAACCATCCGATTTGAGCGCCATTTCTGCCTGCCGACAAACGATCGACGAATCAATAACCCTGTCTCCATAAACTTTTCTTCTCAAATATCAATTTTGTTTGTGAATGCTGAAATTAAACGTTTTCATATTTCAGCAAAAAAAAAAGAAGAAATAATAATAATAAAGAATTTAGTAATTTCTTACAAAAATAAATTAAAGACTTGAATTTTTTTACCATAAAAGTACATTCTGTTCTTTTTTTTATTAAATCTTTAAACAAAGTCAGCAAAGCTTCGTTGGTATCACGAAAAAAAAAATGAAAAAAATAAATAAAAAAATGTACATGCAGAATGAAAATCGGGTCGATAGAATAAACAACCAAGATTGAGTATTTTCCTAATGCATATTTAATATTTTCAATGCAATTATTTTAGTGACCTTTGACAGTAAAGGGATATTAAATTATACAGTTTAATTTAATATTTTTTACAAATTCTTTTTCTATTTGTTTATTATTTACTTTTTTTTTTTTTGTAAAGAAAATTGAACACATTGTTTTTTTTCTGTAAGAAATTATATAACAGATTGTACGGGGAAGTATTGACTAGAAACAATAGGTGGAATCCCAGATAAATGGCAATATCCCGGACGTGTTCATCCAAACTTTTCCAACCGTATTCCAATCGCGTTCGGATCACTTTCGATTCAGATTATGCGTAATGTTTCTGTAGATGTTGCAATCTTGAAAAGAGAGACACTGTATTGTATCTATTGAACTTAAATATAAAATTCAGAAAATTTATCAAATTAAAGTTACGTGAAAACATATTTTAAAAAATAAAAAATAAAAAATACACCAATGTAAATTACGTATACGTCGATTAATTCTGTTATAAGTCAAATGATCAGTCTTGCAGTTTAAACGATTGTTGCAAATATTGTGGATTCGCACATTAAATATTATAGCCTAGCTATGGTTGTCATCGTTTTCCGAAAATTAGGATGGGGATGGGTCGATTAATCGATTTACGTTTTTTTGTTACCCACGAAAAACAAAAATTTTTTTTTTTTTTTTTGTAAGGTAATAATGATGTTCATCTTTAGTGAATTAACAAATTTAGTGAAAACTACAAACGTATCGCTTCTGCCTTCTTGATATTTTCGTCGAAATTTGAGCAGCAATTTTTTTTTTGTGAATACAAAAATCGAAATACCGACGACAAAATACCGAATTGAATTAAATTGATGTAATTTTTTTAGATCAGATCGAATAGAGTTATGATCTATAATATTATTAATTTCAAATTTATTCTTTTTGTTTATTTATTTTATACATAATATTCTTTCTAAATCAATTTAAAAAAAAATATTCATTTTCCAGGATTTACTTTCTCGGAATAAAATTAGAGACACGACTTTTATGATTTTTTTTTCCAACACTTCGAATGTTGAAAATCAATCTTTTATAAGAGAAAAAGAAAAAAAATCAATTTGGATAACAAGAAGGATTTTATTGTACCGCATACAGATTTGAAATATTCCAGTGAGATTAACGAGATATTTATCATTTATGGGAATATCTAGTGTGGAGAATCTGTCGTTTCTCAACTTACTTGAGCATCGATGACCTCCCAGCATCGTTGCATTAGATCAAGCTCTTCGAAAAGTCGAGATTGGCTCAATAGTAGACACGCGTTCTTGGCTGTTAGACTGATTTCTAGATAGCTGACGCACGCGCGTGCCAAATGTGGGACTATGTATTTTTTAGCTGCGTATAATGTAGCTAAAACTGTGTCCGCTTCCAAATGAACTTCATCACAGTACATATACCTGCAAAAATTACGTATATTTCGTCGATTTAATTATCAAAAAACTGACCTGTTTACAATTTTTCAATGCATCAATCACTTTTTTTTTAAATCTTTAATTGCGATGTAAAGTTCGAATCCAATGGATTTTAGATTTAACTTATTAAAATTGGTGAGATAAAATGTGGACTCACTTTAATAGCGCGAGGAAGGCAGCAGGTTCCACATCGGGTACTTCTATGTCTTTTTTATTTTCCGCCAAGCCACCATAGAACATTGCATAGAATACAGAACTACCGGTAGCTAAAACATACTTGTGAGCCGGTATAGACTGTGTATGGCCTGGAAAAAAGAATAATTCTTTAATTACCATCGCTGGCGATTCGATTACGTGTTTTGATGTTTTTCCGAAACATTTACTCGCCTTTTATTTAGCAATTTATAAGATTTTTATTTTTTAAATATCTTCTGTAGTTTTGTTAACGCAAATATTTAAAGTTATTACAGCTTATTTCATTAAATAAAACCCAAAAATTATCGTATGATTGAATGTTAAATATATTATTAGTCTTGACGAGTTTGGCATTCAAATGTTTAGTATTAAATCATCGTGGGTTGGTCGCTAATGACCCCCGCTGTTGAAGCGACCTTAAATGAACGTAATAAAAATGTAAAAAATCATCGTCAATTTTAAATATTATATAAAGCTAACTATAAGATATATGCCTATAATATTTAAGTAGTTAATCAATTAAAAGTTTGAATGAGAATAATTTGCGATGGTATTGAAAGGAACGCGGAAAGAATTGGTGAAAAAATGGGAGAATTTTCGTCGATGTTAAAGCGGGTATAATAAATATTTAAATCCGTTGGTTGCGCGTACCAGAAATTTTAAAATCGTTTATCTTTTTTTTTTTTTTGAATATCATTTATATAGGTACGATAAATATTTACCTGGACTACCGACAATAAACTGAATGTCGGCCATAAGATGATTATTGAACATGGCAGCATTCCGCTCGCGTACCGATGACTTTGTTGCTTGCCAGTTAGGATCCTGAGTGCAATCCTCTAAAGTTGGTAGATTTAGTTGAGTTATCGGTGACGAGAGTGACGACAGTGGCGAAACTGGTGCGCTCAATGGTTGATTAATTACATCTTCGTGTTGAAGAATAACCTGCTGCGATGAAAATGGGATGACCGGTGGTGGAGAGCCTGAGACATTGCTACTTGGCGACTCTGCTGCAACATTACAATATCATTTTTTTTTTAAATTGATTCATTAAATACTTTTCAAGAAACGATTTTTAGTTATAATTTTTTAAATAAAAAAGTTAGAGTATAAAAGAAAAAAAATCTAAGAAACATCAGAGTATTTTTTTTTAGGAAGTTAGATAACACAAAAAACGTCCTTTGCAATTGAGTCAAATTGGAAAGTATCAGTCAAAATTAGAAAAAAAAAAAAAATGTTTTATTGAAAATTTAAAACATTTTTGGCAGTGTAGTTAATATTTAATTAAAAACTAATTTTCAAGCCATCACTAATATTATTGTATTTTGATGGGAATTTTCAATAAGTAAATAAATTAATAAATATAGAAATAATTAATTTTGTTCTCAAATATTTCACATAGTTTTATCATTTTTTCACACATATTTTTGGTGCCAAGGCAGTTTTTTCAAGTGTTGAAAGCACATCCAGATTTTTTTAATATCGCTGTGAGCCGGGCAGCCAACGAAGGAGGTGAATAATTAATTTTGTCGTATTAATAAAATAGCTTTCTTTTTTTTTTTACATAAAGTTGCAAATCTTCATCTAAAAAAATTGAGCATGCGAGACTTTGCAACTTTATTTTAAAATACATTTTTATAAATAAATAAATATGAAAATAATTAATTTTATTATTAACAGATTTTTTTTTTTTTTAAATCAAGTCACAAAATTTCATATCTGCAATTGAAATTTTATTTTCTATCTTTTTTAGACGTCACAGTTGCCTAAATACCAATTACTATTATTATTATTATTATATAGAATCATGCTTCGATAAAAAAATCTTATATTGCAGAATAAAAAACCATATAAAAATACTAATCGCACATTATTATTATTTGCTCCAAAAAAAGAAATTCAGCAGAAAAAAGGCAAATTTTATTGTTTATAAAAATGAGACGAAGTGATTTGAAAATCGTAAATTCAAAGCAATGTTGAGGTTATGTTGCAGCGTTTTTTTTTCTTTTTAATTCTCTCAAAGAAGAATTAATGTTTTTATCTGTTTTATCTTTTGATAAGTTGAACTTTTCTTTGGGCAATATTTACCGTCAGTGAACATTGTTTTAATAAGCAGTGCCAAATTATTCGTGGCGATTTGTTGCTTTTGTGCGCGATGTTGTTTTTCCTATCACATTTCGTCTTCTAATCAGAGCGATGCTCGGTCCAGTTTTATTTTCGCCCATTCGTGTTTAGCTTTCATTAAAAATAAATTCCAACGACGAAAGTTCTCATCCCGACGGAGAAATCATTGTTAAACGAAGACGAAAAATTCACGATCAGTTTGATAAACGGCTTTATTGAATACAATTCGGTTTGATATTCTGACACTTTGAGTCTCCTTCCGCACTTCAACGTGTGTGTATGTGTATGGTGTAGAGGGCTTTAATATACTATTAACATATGGGGCATTCTATGTCAACTCGGCAATTATTGTTTTTTCGACCCTGACAAATATTTATCATAATTTGATGGTTTTGTCAATTACTTTGAAAGCACTGTGAAATGTTTGTAAATATTTTTATTGTTAATTAAAACGATGATTGTTCCCGAAAAAATTTTGAGATTTTTAAAAAGATATTTTTTATACAAAATGGCGCCATTTTGAATTTCTCATCCTATTCATACGTATATTTTGAAAAAAAAAAAAAAAAATTGGCGACCTCATAAATCATCGAATTTCATAAAAATCAATAAAATTTGTAAATTTTGATCTGCACATATTAAATGCGCCATTTTTAATTTCTGTTCCTATTTATTTATTTATATTTCGAGCGAACTTGATCCTCTTAATTATAAAAAATCAGAGCTATTAATATTAGGTAAAGAAAATCTGAAACAATAAATTCCTATATAATAATAATAATATCTTAAGACAAAATTCGAATTGTTGAAGTCCGGAGTGAAAAAAAAATGTAAAGTAGAAATAAAAAAAAAATGAATTTATCTTCGCTGAAAGAAAAAATAGTCATTGAACGTTTATTGACTATCTTACCATTGACCCAAACATTGGTTTGGTTTTCCGCCAGACTGTTCTCTTGAAAGCGCTTCACCGGTTTTGTCGACATTTTTGAATATACATTTGACATCGCCATTGTTATTCAAATATTCCGCGATTAAAAAAAAAAAGTCTACAGTCACCAGAGCTCACTTGTTCACTATTTACATTCGAAAATAAATGTCTACGAATGATTTTGACAAGAGGATTGCATACTCGGAAAATGTCAGGATTCACTGATAATCTACGACGTCTACCCACATACGTCGCTCGATAAAGTCGAGCGACGCAAAACGCGCATGCGTTGATTTACCGAATCAACTTAATAAGCGTCTCCGACACCCATAAGATGTTACAACAATTGTCACATCATTTTTTCCAATTTTTTTACCACAAGCGATTTTCCTTTGGATAAGATACTTGATTCATTGTGAACGCTGCTAACTTCATTTTCTATTTGTCATAATTTACATGTAATATTTACTTTTTACTTTCAGATACATTCAGCTTGCTTAAAATATTTATTATAAACAATCTGATGAAAATTTTAATTGATGCAAAAGTTGTCGCGCTTCTTGGATGAATTTTTAATTTTCGACATTTTTTTTTTGGCGTACATATATAAGTTCCATTTTTTTTTTTTTTTTTAAATTTCAAGTCGATGACTTTTTTGTTTCAGATCCGTGTTTATACATCATGAGATTTGCAAATAAACTCGAGTTTGGAGAAAAGACTCACGAAGTGTCGATGACAGCATTGCGCTTAGTGCAAAGAATGAAGCGCGACAGTATTCATAGTGGTCGTCGTCCTTCAGGATTATGTGGAGCAGGTATAATGGTTGAAAAACATTTCGTAATGCCACCCCAGTTATGTATTATATAAAGCTGTCCATTTGGAGTGCATGTTCGATAATTTAACCGGGAAATTTCGTTACGTCGTATCGTGTACGAGAAACGATTTCCAGCTCGTCGCCATCTCGCGGCAGAAATCCGAAATAGCGCACAACTTCAAATGCCTCTTTCATTTAATTTTGGCAGCAATTCTGTGGCGTAATTTAAAGTAAAGAAAAACTTTTGTAGACTTTTTGATTTTAATTCACTAGAAAATAACACAAAAAAAAAAAGAGAAACGATTTGGTGTTATTTAATTTAAAGCAACATTTTATAACTATAATAAAATAACAATCGAATTCGTAGAAATTATTAGATTTTATATAGAAGCGAATTTCATTTTACGAAAATTACAAAACAAAGTTAAAATTTAATAAAAACTAAACAGGCTTTTATTATGTTTTTTACTATTTTAATATTTCTTGGTAAGTTTAATCCTGTTTACAGACTTATTATTTCAGCATTACTGATGGCGGCCCGACTACATGAATTCAGTCGATCGCCAGCAGACATAATCAAAATTGTTAAAGTCCACGAATCTACATTACGAAAAAGGTACCAAAACGTTTCTGTTCAATTCCACCAATTTATTTTTAAGTTACAGCAAAACTTTGGAGCATTTTTCATGCTTATTCAAAATTTTACAATCCGTAAGAACTTCAATTTTTTAAAATTATACTTCCGTCTAAAATATCAAAGATTTTTTATAGCGGAATACTTTTTTCTTTCAACAGATGAAAGCAAGACGAAAATAAAATTTCAAGTGCATTTTTTTAAAACGACTAACCAGAACTTTTATTCAAAAAGTAGAATTTTGAAAATTGCAAAATTTCGAATATCAATATTTCCTGCAATAATACTCGAAATCTTTTTTTTTTTTTTAGAGAGATTCCTCTGCAAGAATGCGAACATTTGAGCAAACTTTTAATTAAAAAAAAATATATCTCATAACTTTCGAACAGTGAACTGTTTTTTTTTTTCACTTTTTAAAAGACCACAAATAATCTTTGTACTTTAATACATTTTTTTTCAGGCTGATTGAATTCGGCGATACACCATCTAGTGCATTAACATTAGAAGAATTTATGACCGTTGATCTCGAAGAGGAACAAGATCCACCAGCTTTTAAAGCAGCACGAAAAAAGGACAGAGAACGTCTCCAAAAGGTGGAGAAAATATTTATTTATAATCAAAACTATTTCCTTGAGAAATTTGAGTTACAAAAAAATGTAACCAAAATCACAGAAGCAGAAGATAATTAAAACTCATCCATGCAACACTTACCCGAATTTTGCATACACAGACTTTAATGTCTTTATCGCACAATTTTTCTCAAAATTTCAATTCGCAGCAACGATTATATGACAATCGACATATTTCGTAAAAGTTTTACATAATTCACTCAAGCACAATTAACAAAAGCACGAAACTAGAAAAATTAACTGTTAAATCGAGCAATAATGAATAACAATGCGACTGTTTAATGCGAGGGCATTAAAACCACCAGAAGAATACAATTGTTTTACATTTCACTTCGTTCGAGTAATCCCACGCTTTCCGGTTATATCGTTATCTCGTATCCGTGCTTTTTATCTGAAACTTTCGTACATGTGAAAATTTAATATTTACCATTATTTTCGCAAAAACACGATTGTTTAAAATATTCTCGTTTTTCGTGCTTTTAATAATTAGTATTTATTTACTTGATATATTTTAAGAAAACCCATTTACATTAATTATTTTTCGCGAAAAGTCCGCCAACGATTATTTACGGAATGATCAATTATAATTAAAAAAAAACCCTTTTGTTTCTGTAAAAAAAACTAATTCTCACAACTTGCTTAATTTTCTTTAATTATGTCTGTATTTTAGTTGGAGAACATAGACAACGAACTAAACGATCTTCAGAGCCTAATTGACAAACAATTGGACGATCAGAAGCTGCAGAAAGGAAAACGAAAGAAAGATGGTAATTAACAAAGTTTCACTTTTCTTTGTACAATTAAAATTTAACATATAACGCATATATGCGACAAATGATAGTTGTCTTTTTTATTCGTTTACAATTCCAGTGTCAAGTTAATATCGCGATTATTTACAGACAATACAGAAGAATATATGGACACTGAAAGATTCATTAAGGAAAGTAATATGAGTATTATTGAGCATTGCTTAGATGGCAAAGATCCTGATGATCCTGATGATCCCGTACCGTTAATGCATTCCTCTGTAGATTCTCATCAGCTCATCACCGGGCTTGGTAAGTTTTTTTTGTAAATTATTTTCTTTTTAATTTTTTCAATGTTTTAGAGTTAAAAAATAAAATTTCATTTTTTTTCGTTTAATTACGGCTAAATATATTAGCGACTGTATTGTAGTAAAGTAAGTTTAAAAAATATTGTAGCTTAATTATTTAGGCAGGGTTTTTCTGCATTTTCAACAGAAAATTATTTTTTTACATATGAACAACAAAATAAGTAAAATATTTCTCAATGAATATCGATTTTTATTTTATTAACTGCATAACAATTATAAATTGTTGATAGATGTGAGTTATCCTTAGGTCCTGATATAGCTTCGATGGGTCTGACTGTTACTCAAAAAGATAAGGATAACAGCGGTGGTGATAAGCTGAACTCTGCTTTTGAAAATGTAAGTTTCTACCAAATTTACGTAATAATAAAGAAAAAAGAATTGAAATCCATTGGACAATCACAGACACACACAAACACTCATACATAAACTTCCTATATCTATATTATTATTATTATTTAAAGTTTACGTCACCATCAATGAGTTTGATTGAAAGACAATATTCAAATTTTAATAATTTTTTTATATTAATCAAGATAAAATACTAACAGAATGTATGAACTCATTGTCCTACAAATCGAAAAAGCTGCAAGGCAAAGAAATGTGCATTCCCTGAATTGACGTTGACTACGCGAGGACTAATATCTTTATTAAATGTCTTGAATAAAATAGCCGATTAACTGAGAGAGTACAATTACAGGCATCTGGCGAAATAGATGTCACGGATTTGGATGACGATGAGCTCGACAGTTACATTATGTCCGAAAGAGAAGCAAGCTCGAAAGATAATATATGGAAAACGATTAACGCCACTTATCTTGAACAACAAAAAGGTGTGTTACTCAATTTTATCTATCGGAATAAGCCAATTATAAAACACTTTTCGAAAAGTATTCGTGATTTTTCTCATTATATATTGTGTCGATAAAATATTTTAGAGAAAGAGGAAAAACTGAAGAAGGGAAAAGACGAAGGGAAACCAGAAAAGAAGAAGCGACGTACGAATGTAAAGAAGAATAAGAACCAAAACACAGCAAGTACAGCAGGTAAAAATAATCAGTTTTATGTTGTTTTTATGATATTTGAATTTTATCATCGATAATATAATTTTGTTTCCAAAGCAAATTCTCATAAACGCGTTTCAATTATATTTCAAACAGGCGAAGCAATCGAAAAGATGTTGCAGGAAAAGCGCATTTCATCGAAAATTAATTATGAAGTTTTGAGAAGCTTAAACGTTGGTGCACCAAATAATATATCGCAGCCTAATGAGGAAACGCGACAAGTCGTCGAAAAATTGGACCGAGAAGAGACGAAAGTTACAATAGGGTTTGTATATTGATGGAATTTCACGAAAAATAATGACAAAAATTAGTTAAAGCAACTTCCCGAGATTCCAAATGGATTTCTAAGCCTAATATCGCTTTTTTCACTTAAATTAAATAATTAAATAAATACAGTAAACATTAAATAAAATAAGACTTTTGAAATAATAAAAAAATAATACAAATTTAGTGTCTCGTTTGGTACGTTAAAAAAATCTATCAAGACATATTTTCCTCTCGTTCAGCAATTAGAACTTCGCTCATAAATACAAATATTACATTTCCCAAATTTTTATTTCTCAACAGAAATGACGCGGAAATATATACAAAACTCGGACACGAAACCGAACGTGTACGAAAATCAAGAAAAGTGACGACTCCAGAAAAACCGAAGACAGAATCCAGCTTATCAAAACTCAGTGCCGATGAATTAGCTCCACATAGCTTAGATGCTGAAGCATCTGATAATGGTAAAATCAAATAACTCTTTTATTATTTAGTGACAAAAATTTGTTAAAAACCACTCAACATTTTCAATACTCCAACCACAAAATCGGCAAAATACATCGACTTATTATTATTATTATTGTTATTATTCTTATGAAATGATTTTAGCTGCCGATAATGAGGAATTCGCGGATGACGAAGTGGAACTAAATCCGAGTGAGATGACCGTCGGTCAAATGCTTGGGCAAGAAATTGATGACGATGGATATGGATATGGTTACGATGAAGAAGATTATTGAGAACCCGTAATTTTAATTTATAAATATTATTAATATATTTATCATACTCAGTAATCACAGGGTGATTTTCCGAAAGCTAGCGCACAGCTTTGTCTTTTTTTTTCTATGCGTGACTGATTATCCAGATGAAGTTATAGTGAATTTGTGATAGCTCTCAAACGTCGTTGATTAGTTGAGATCTTTAGTTATAAATATATGTATCATTTTATTATATTTCGATTGCTTTTTTTTCACAGTCATCATTTTATTTAGTTGTTAATGATAAATAAGTAATTTATGTTTACTTACTCGTATTTATATTGAATTACATACATGTATGAAGTACTAAAAAATGATTACAATAAATTATGCTAATTCCTGCAGCGTAAAAATTTCAGTTGAATGTTTTTTTTTTTTGTAAATTTTATCAGTAAGTAAACTTATTGCAATTCGACTGAACTTAACTCTGCGACACACAAAAAGAATTTATTCAGAATTAATTGTGTAATTTCAGGCCACATTTTATGGCAAAAACAAAAATATTTTTTAATAAATAGAACTTCCGTTTTGGTCGCCGAGTAAAATTGCCTCGAATTCTGTAAGTGATCGCCGAATTTCGAGTATTATTATTTTCAAAAAAATGTGCTAAGAGCTTTCTTAATAAATTCCACCTATCAGAAATTGAAAGCACAAAAAAAAGTTCCAACAGGGCGTAGAAAAAAAATCCCGAAACTCGAATTTTTTGGAAATTTATTCCTTATGTGCGGGATATATTCTTAGGAATTGATATTTTTTTATTGTCCTTAATGTAGTAAGTTTTTCAGAATGGACATGGAAACTGTATTTTACATACTAAACTTTTATTTTCATTACGATTATTACATAACAACCGATAATGCACCGCATACTGCAGACAGTCTCTTAACTTTACATTCGCCGTTTAAACGGTATAAACGGCGTTCTGCTGCCTCATTTGTACATGTAGGGCTATCATTCATACAATATATAGAAATGGTGTATATATAAAGTGACTATGTGCGAGTCGATATACATACATATATTTGTATATATATATATATCGTACATAAATATTGATTCAAATGTTCAATCTCCTGTTATTAGTTTACACCACTATAGAATAATAGAATCTGTAACAATGTGTAGCGCATATAATACAGCAGAAAAAGCAATTCCATCTTTTTTAGTTTATTTAACTAACGGTTATAAAGATCGGCACGGAACCCGCGTAAACTATTTTTTTTTCTTCTTTTTTTTTTGCCAAGTTATGAGACACATCAATTAACTTATCAAGTTGATAATTTCAGCGCATATAGAAAAAGAGAGAGAGAGAGAAGCAATGCGTGTTTATAACAAATTGTTAACTAACAAAGGGTCCGATGTGCACTAAGACTTTATGCGTAACGACCCTGTTACCGTTCTCAAACAAGATAATACCTTTATTTTTTTTCGTTATTCAAACACACTTTTGTCTACCGATAAAGGCACGTCTGGCATACCAGGGCAAATTGAAAAATAAAAATGTTCGCTAGATTATTAAGTGTACTTTTTTTTCTCACATCTATTACTGTGTACAGTTTTATGTCCAACGTCTGTTTTTCTTTTTGCTTTTTTTTTTTTCTCTTCTTTTCTAGTTAATTGTATCTAAATTTCAGTTCGTCAGAGATAATATCGATAAAACCATAAAATTCAATGCTACAATTGAAAAATTTCGTCTTGTTGCTGTTGAAGCTTTTGTAAGGACGTTTTAATTCGCCTGCCCTGTGTCATTACGACCGCGGATGGAAGGCTGTGAACGTCGTTCGATGACAACGGCCTCAATAGCTCGGCATTTGATGTTTCCGTCTCGGAATTCGATGTCACCGGATGCGAATTGCGCAATCTAGCTGTGGCCCTTCGACGTTGCATATGACTCGAATCACCGTCGTAACAAAATCTGAAATTTTTCAAAATAAATATGTACATCACGATTTTTAGCTATAATCGGAGGAATTCTGGCTCGGCAAAAGGGGTGCCTGTTAGGAAGACTTAGAAAAATTAGGGCCTGAAAGGTCTAATAATGGGACTTAGAAAAATGTAAGATCCTAAGGATCGAAAGAAAAATAATGAAGATAAAAATGTATTTTTGGGACAATAAAAAATAGCA
Source organism: Perithous albicinctus (assembly GCA_964016905.1). NCBI lineage: Eukaryota > Metazoa > Arthropoda > Insecta > Hymenoptera > Ichneumonidae > Perithous > Perithous albicinctus. Next base: position 18,012,373 of record OZ024698.1, on the reverse strand, counting down.
TAAACACAAAAATTATCCCTCATATTTTTTAGCTTTTCCGTCAAGCGCATTAAAATTGTCATTTAAATTACAGAAATTTGCTTTTCATTATAAAATACCTAAACTGAGTACTCACTCACTGCTACCTTGAACTCGCTTAACTTCATTTTTAACGGACGCTATTGAAGAATCCATTTTTGCTAGGAAGTCGGAAATTGAACTACCTTCGTCCGAAGGCGATGCTATAGACGTCGAAGTATAAGCCTGAAAATAGAAATAAAAATCTAATAGATAAATGTAATGATAATGTTTGGATTCTCTAAGTTTTTGCATTTATTTGATTTATTTAGAAGGCATTTAATCGCTATAGAACAGGACAAACGACAGAAATGAAAAAATAATGAAAATCTTGTTTGTGAATTTTTTCATCAATTTTCTCGTTCGCGCGAATTTTTACGAAACTTACATGTGGCAAATCGGTACTCGTTTGCGTATCGGAAGGAGATTCAACGTTGGTTGAAGATAGTGTTGCATCCGCTGAGACGGGAACGAGCAAATGCTCTCGTAAAAACAGACTATCGGATGCCCATAGTCTGTTAATTCTTCTAATCTGTTCAGTCTGCAACAAATACAAGCTTTTTTATGTATAAGAAACACAACAGATTGCCGACTAAGGAATTATAAATTGTAAATGTAAGACGGTATGAATAATTAATTAAATTCAAGCATTTTTAGGATTTTTTTTTTACTTTTATTTTTTTACAAAACTTTCTAGTGTTTTTCCACTCGACTGAAGTAGAAAATATTGACTAATCTTGATTGATTGTAGGTCAAGGATAAATTGCGGTAGCAAAGAAAGCTGTACTTTCTCTTTTTTCTTAATTTTAGAGCTCCATAAATCAGTGCTTCCTTTTTTCTTTTTCTTAATCTTTAAAATTGAATTGTTAGCTTTTAGTAAATTATTTTTATTTTTATTCCACTAGTGTAAAACTAAAAATATTCAGCCGAAGGAAAAAAATTCATTTCGATGAGTGAAAAACAAAAAGAATAAATTAAAAAAATAAACAAAAAAAATCCTATCACTTTCATGTCGATTTTTGTAGCTGATCTTATTCCTAGATTTTAATAAATTGATTCTTTCCACCTTTTTCCTAATCTTCCAAATCAAATTGTTAATTTTTTTTTGTAAAATTTATTATCAGCTAGTGTAAAATTGAAAATATCAGCCAATCTTGACAAAATAATTGTTGAACTTTTTTATTTTCCTAAGAAATAAATAAATAACAAGAAGTATAAGTTCCAAAATAAAATAATGTATAGAATTATAATATTATTAGATAGCCTTAATTTCTAAATCTCAAATTCAAATCCAGTTTTCTAGCTACATAAAATCTCTCTCTCTCTCTCTCAATCTAACCCAACCTGACGTAACTAATAATTTCAACAAAAGGACAAATAATATTATCTCAACTAAATCCTTGTCCAAAATCAACGATTCACTTATTTTCGAACAAGAATTTAATCAAAAAACATCAATTAACTCAAATATTTTCACAAAAACCCAAAATATGCAAAACCTCTCCCAAAATTATAAACAAATACATAATTTTTTTCATGCAACTAATTTAACATGCTGCAAAAAAAAAACAAGAATTAAATCACACAAATTTCACGAAAAAATTAAAAATAAATTTTGAAAAATTTTATTTAAAAAGAAAAAAAATTTTTAATAATACACCTAAAAATGTTAAAATAACATAGCTATTGTCACGAAATATCGATATTCATTAATTACGCAAAAGAAAAAAAAGTTGGCGAGTCACGAGTTTAAGAGAGCACAATTTTTTGGGCGAACCTACCAAAGTATTTCTACTCATTTTTTTTTCGCTATACATACCGTAACTCCATATTTCAGTGCTATTCCTTGAAGCGTATCCGTCTTCGCAACAACATGTTTTATCAATTGTTCATTTCTCGTCGTGTGTCTCGACGTGCTTCCGTATTTCTTTGGTTTTCTGCTAGAATCGCGTATGGATCTTCGTTCTTCCATCTCGCCACCGCCATCGCAATCCATATTCACGTTTTGTTGTTTAAAACCTCATCCGGGACTTAACCTACACCCTAAAGTGGCGCTATCGCGTGCTCGCTTTAAAATCATCTGCGATTACTTTTCTACATACAAAATATAACGAGCCTACCTAATATATCTAGATAATATGTCCTATGTGAAAATTCTTGTTGGTGACAAGCGGCGATAAATTTCAGGCTGTAGAGTTTAGAGTGGCAGCAAAGCGTAACACGCGCGACTAATCGCAGAATCAACGTTTCCTCAACTTTCGTTCTTATTGAGTGCACTTTTCACCGTTACTTCCAAACAACAGTAAAATTACTAATCATTCGATCATTAACTACGTCGGTATCTCGATTCTTCAGAACCCGACTCTACACATCACTAACTCTACAATTGACTGACTCTACATCGCCAAACTCTACCCATCGCTGACTCTACACCACCAAACTCTACCCATACTTGACTCTACACCACCGAACCCTACCCATACTTGACTCTACACCACCAAACTCTACCCATCGCTGACTCTACACCACCAAACTCTACACATCGCTGACTCTACACCACCAAACTCTACCCATCGTCGACTCTACACCACCAAAAAATCTTGACTCTGTATAGAGTCAAATATTGTTATGAATTTTATGACGCCACATACAATAATAACAATGTTTTAATGGTAGATTTTCATACGCGCGACAAGTGGACACGTGCGATTAAAACGGAGACAATTATATGTTTTGTCTTTGTCGAAACTTTTGGTGTCGCGCTTATGAAAACGTAGCATTATTTAATCGTGACAATAGAGTAGACTTTAATCCGCCTTGCGCGCTCACCGAGCAGCGTTGCAAAGCTGCAAACTATCGTTGGTATGCAGTGATGCCTCTGGCTTGTAAGTTCTTGTCTTCTGACAATCTCAATTTCTAATTGTGTATAACCCTAATCCGTGCGATGACTTATTAGGCAGAACGCTCGTTCTCTGGAATTCCTGACACATCTGGGGGGGCCTCTACAACCATAACAAGAAAAAAGTAAAAAGGCTTTGTATTCAATTTTTTTTTTCGAATGCTTTTCAAATGCAGCTAAACGCGATAATGTAGTGACAAATTCATCTGTTCTGCAAACAAACAACTTGCAGATTTTCTGATGCATAAACAGCTCGAGTCATCCTATTTGCTTATGAGTAGCTTTTTTGTTTTTCTTTTACATCGTATATATATATATATATATATATGCACAGTTACAAAAGCTAACCTTCGTTAAGTCCAGGGTCAACCAAAGTGAATGTGATTATGATTTTATTTAAGATAAGAAAATCATGCTTTTCTTTATGTGCATCGAGTTTTTTCTTTTATTCGTACTTTTTCGTTTATAAAACGAGATTATGATTCTATATAAATTTAATATCGATGATAATTATTATTATGTAATTTTGTAATATAGTTTTTAGGTTTGTAAAAAAAAAAAAAAAAAAATGATATATGTACTGTGTTGGATTCTCACCAAATTCAGTATCTAACAATGAGACATTTTAGATTAACATTTTTTTGTTCTCGAGTTTAAGAATTTTCAAAAAAAAAAAAATTCAAAATTCTATTTTTTTGTGTATTTAATATAGTTAACTTATCTGTATAATCATTTTATATACTTTTATTATCATTATAATTACTATTATTAATTTTAACACTATTAAATAATCTACTTTTGTGCTAGAAAAAAAGTAGTGTTTTGTATGAATAATTTGAAACAATTTGTTTAAAGAATAGTTTAACAAAAAATTGATAAAATTTGATAAAACTTTATAAGCCAAACTTTCGTTGCACTTTTTGAAGATATTTCTATTAAAAAATCACATACATTTTTTTCTGCGATAATTTTCGTATAGTTTGTAAATTTAAATGACTTTTCAATTGTAGGTCAGGAATTATGGCGTTCCGTAATTTGGTTGAGGGCGATTGCACTGGACCCAGTTCTTTAATTCGCCTAACTTCGCACCTCACGCAAGATCATGGTTTTCAAGAAGAAGGCATTCAACGCCAACGTGCCTTCCCAGCGTCGCACGAAACTGCGATTGCTGATCAATTTGTTGAACAATTTCTCGAAGAAACTAACAATGCTCCGCTGCAAACATTCAAAATGGATAGTATTTTAAGAGAGATGCAGAAGATAGATTATCGACCGCATCCGGATGTCGTTGCTCAAGGAAAGCTCGAAGAATTCGCGGGCAACGATACCGCATGGGCCAGCCAATATCTCGCATCTGGACGGCACTTTGATGTAAATCTTATTTTATTCATTTCGTTATTAACGATAAACTGTTATTTTCAAGTTCTCTCACTCTCTAATAAAATGAAAGCTCTTTTTAAAATTTTTATAAGAAAAAATTTTGAGAATTTATTCGCCGCATTAAGAAATAATTAGCATTACATCTCGTAATGCAAAGAAACATTGATAAAAATTGATTTATAATAATTTTGTAAAATAATAGCTTCGGAATATGAAAAATATTTTTTTGATTTTTCACATTGTGAAAGATCTGTCCACTGAATTCCATTTTTTTTTTAAATTTTATTATATCTGACAAAAGATTCAGATTTTTTTTTTAAAGATTTTTTTGAAAGTACAAAAAAAATGAAGAATTTTTCAATGTCGAGACTTTTGCACTACTTGAAACATATGAGAAAAATTCTGTAAAATCAGGTATTTCAAGCTCATGCCAAAAGTGACCAGAATTTTTTTCTAAAAAAGAAAACTTACAAGCGAATTAATGTTTACCTCGAAAACATTTTAGGAAAATCATACGAATGCTATATGGGATCCACCGCTTGTTGCTGCAACGGATCGTGCACAAATTTCACACCAGCACAATTTCAATGAGCTCGGATTGGGTCCGTTATGGGCGGACGAATATTTGGAGCACAGTATAAGCACAGACGATAAAATTGTAACCGGCGAGGTCACGGAATCAGTTAAAAAGCTCGCTTCATCCGCGATTGAAGAAAATCTCAACAGTTCTCATATAGAAAATTCGAAACTCATGAAGTTCATGCATCAAAAGAGTGATACTTCGAAAAGCGAAAATTCGCAAAATATTCTTCCCGATTTGGACGGAAAGTGGTCAGAGGAATACGCTAATTGTGAATATTCAGCGACACGTTCGATGGAAGGCGCAATTGTCAGGGACAATAGTGCGATTAACAAAATTGGCGAAGATTTGGGCACGGCTGAAGCTTGGGCCGATGAACTAAAGCAGGAAAATGCTATGGCTATGGGTAAGCCATACTTGCTTTTTAAAATTGAACACAATTGTTTTCCAGATATTTTTTTAATAGACGAATTGTTTTTCAGACCAAATCCTCCGAATAAACTGCATTTTTTCAGCGAATTATTGTTTTTTTAATAGGATCTTTTCTCTTTTTTCAGATCCCGATAAATATGAATCAATATTCTGGGCGCGTTTGCAGGGTGAATGGAACAAAATATCAACGCTCAACAATCTGGTGGATTCTCATCCGTGGTTGCCGGAATATGAGAAATATTACGATCCATTTAACGAGTATAAATTTCACCCTGACAATCCAATGAGAGATATGAATAACGCGCTCGAAGAGGGAAAAAGAAGAATGGAAGCCGGTGATTTGCCGAGCGCTGTTCTTTGCTTCGAAGCGGCTGTTCAGCAGGATAGCGAAAATGCAGAAGCCTGGTTGATGCTGGGAAAAACACAAGCCGAAAATGAGCAAGATCCTTTAGCTATATCTGCCTTGAAAAATTGTTTAAATATCGATCCGACAAACGAAGTTGCACTTATGACGTTGGCTGTTGCGTACACAAATGAATCGTATCAAAATCAAGCTTGTTTAACGTTAAAAGAGTGGCTGTCGAAACACGAAAAATATAAGCATTTGATCGGTACGCGACCTACTGTTCAACTGCATACAAAATCGAGTGTATCGACAATATTGTTTCAGTAAGTAGATATTATTACTAATATTCGGGAAAAAGGGTCATCAGGAAAAAGGTAAGCTGGAAAAAAGAGTCGGTTGTTAGGTTCTCTAGGTGACCCTTTTTCGAAGGGCCCTTTTTTCTGGGTGACCCTTTTTCCGGAATTCGTTTTTCTTACCGGGGAAAAAAATTGCATCAGGTTGGATCATCCCAAAAAGGGCATCCGGCTGCATCAAACCCAGATTTAAGGGTTTTCTTTTTTCAAGTTCTCATTCTTATTACTATGTACAGTGAAATAATTTTTACGATGCGATTTCAAGGTAAGATGTCATGTAATTTTTTTATTTTTTTGTTTTTAGTGATGTACATGAGGAAGTAAAGGACTTGTACATTAAAGCGGCTAGAATGAATCCACATGATGGAATTGATCCTGATGTACAAAGTGGCCTTGGCGTATTGTTTAATCTGTCGTGCGAATACGACAAAGCGGCAGACTGCTTTCAGGCAGCTTTGAGCCTTCGATCAGATGTAAGTCTAGTCAAGAATATTATAAAGAACAAATTCTAGCAGTTCGATTCATCGAGTGAACACTTTTTTCACTCTTTTTCGAAGCATATATTTTCGGTTTAAATCAAGCAACTTAACATTTGTATGGGTTCTAAAGTCTCCTTAAAAAAAAAAATTGATTTCTCACTTTAAAAAATTTAGCAATAATGAATAAAAATAAATTAAATAAACAATAAAAGTAAATATTAATTTAAAAAGAAAATGGTTATTCCTTTTCATCTAATCCGAATCGTATGAAAGAATTGCTCCTGATTTTTTTTTTTTGCTTTAACATTACTTTGGGTCTTATGAAATTTTTAGGACTCAAGACTGTGGAATCGATACGGCGCGACTCTCGCAAACGGTCAAAGATCCGAGGAAGCTGTAAAAGCTTATCACCGTGCCTTAGAGCTTTCGCCTGGATTTATCAGAGCTCGATATAATTTGGGAATAGCGTGCATCAATCTTGGAGCTTACAAGTGCGTATTAAATGTAAAAGTAATTAAAAAAATATACATATATCGGGCATTCCATGCCAACTCGACCAACTGCCGAACCTCACCTTGCCCAAACTGATTCGCAATTTTTTACTTTTTTCTTCCACACAAAAAATGCATGTAAAATTTTTTTCAGATTTCTTTTTAATCATGTTTTTAAAATTATAAATATTTACATCTAAACAAAAAACGCCGCATTTCAAAAATCCGAAAAAATACTACGATAAAAAGCGAAACTCTTGGTCCGTAAGCGAAAGTGGACCAAAAATGTTTTTCAATCTTTTTCGGGCTTTCTTTTTAGCTTCAAATATTAATGTGGAAACTTTGTGACTTGTTTCGCTTTGCAGGGAAGCTGCGGAACACCTTCTAACAGCGCTGAATCAACAATCAGCAGGTCGAGGAATTCACGGCGACAGTACGCATCCAGGAGCGATGTCCGATACAATATGGTCAACTTTAAGGCTGGCCTTGTCGTTGATGCACAAACACTATCTTCTCGATGCCGTTGAATCCAGGTTAGCATCATACTTGAGCGAAAAAAAAAAAAAAAAGAATATTCCAGTTTTCAGATTTTTTAAAAAGTGATAAAAAAGAATTTTTTTTTTTTTAATTCTTAGCTAATTATTAATTGTTATATTGAAATATAATAAAAATTGAGCAAAAAAAAAATGCGGAAAATATCGCAGATATATTAGCGAAATAAAAATAAAAATCTCGAATGCATTTCAAAATATCCATGTGGAGAAAAATTGATCTTTTAATATCGTTTAAAAAAATCTTTATTCAATTTTTTAAATAAAAAATCGCGATTTTCAGTTGCGAGATAACTTATTTATGGAATATCCTCAAAAAGCATCTACCTATTTTCCATAAGAATAAAATTGAATCTCGACTAACATGAATTTTTTCTCTTTTTTTTTCAGGGATTTAAAGACTATTAATAGAGAGTTCGAAATCGAATGAACGAACACTATATAATTATATAATTCAACGGAAATTATATAATTGCAACTGTTTCTCCAACTGATGAATTTAACTATACCATTTATTTGTAATAGCTACTTTATAAATAGGCAAGAATTATCGTATACCGAACAAAAAAAAAAACAAAAAATGTTATGGATGTCGCAATGACTCAGAAATATGAATTTTTCCGGGGGAAAAAAAGAAATTAAAAAAAAAAAAACACTTTTAATCCTTTCGTGCCATCGTGTTTTCCGATGTTCGAGTAATATTTAACGAAGAAAAAAGTGTTTAAACAATCGATTATGTTTCGACGAGAACTTTTTTTTTGTTTTTAATACAACTCGTCACATTTACACAATACGAACAAGATTTTTGTCGGCAAATAAAAGAACTTTAGTTTCAGTTAAATGTTTGTTTTATTGGCCAGCTTGTATTCCAGCTGTTTTACACATAATTTCCTATAACCTCGGTTTCAAAACGCAGTGTTCCAACTCACAATTTTCCTTTTTTTTTCCTTTTTTTAAAATTTATTTTCCAGCTCTCTTCTCATTGCTTTCCACACTTTCAACGCCTTTCGAATTCAACAAAAAGCTCTCGACAAATTATGACAAAATCAAGACAATAGTAATTAATAATAATAACACTATTCTAAAGAGAATTTAAAAAAAAATTCATCACGCGGAAAAAATTTCCGCTATCTCAGATCGCATTTTTTTTTGCTTTTTTTTCGAATTAAAATTTTTTTTTTTTTTTTCAAAGAAATTACAAATTTATTCTGATTTTTCGTTTTTTTTTTATTTCAATGAGTGCGCGGGTGAATTGAAACAGGGATTTACTAAGATTTTCCTTTAATCGTTTATAAGTTACATGCATTCGTGCACTTTTCTTTATTTTATTTCGTGCCTTCCACCATTCGAAACCCTCATTCATAATCGTTTGTTTTTCGCGATTTCCTTTGTTAACGCGATAAGTCGCAAAAACATGAAGCTCGGCGCGCTATCTCTATCTGTACGCCAAACAGTAAGAAGCCAAAGCGGGACGCATCACGAAACGAACGATAATTTCGTGAAACAGCTGTGAATAAACAGCGTTTGTATTCCTATCAATTTCGTATTGATTTTTTTTCACAGTTTTTTTTTTCTTGACAATCCACGATCCGTGGAAATATCGACTTTTTCTTTTTGCGCTGTTAGTGGAATCTAGCAGTGAAGTAAGAATGGAATCGAGAAATGCATTTTTTTTATCGCTCAATAAGGATTTACTTGTCTGAAGTATAATGAGTGATATCATAAAATTATTAGAAGGGGAGGGGGATTATTAAATTCGGTTAACATCTTTTTTTTCGCTCAATTCATCCTTTTTTTTCTCCCGTTGAAAAGTAAACTCAAGCGTTTTAATTGCTGAATCAATCAGTTTTTTTCCCCCTTTTACATTCGTCGTATTGCCGCTTCTGATGCATTTTATCAATGATTTAATTTTCTCCGATTTCTCGCTTTTTTTTTGTTTGTTTTTTTCGTTTTCGTTACTTCTCTCGACTGCTTTTATTTTATGCTGACAATTATCCACATGGGGTTCTTTTTTTTGTATTATTTATTCTGCTGCGTGTCGAAAATTGGAGAGATTTTCTAATGTCCATACACGTTCTCGTCGCTGTAGGCTATGTAGAGGAAAAAGTCTTCCTCGTGATGTTCCTGAAAATTTTAACAAATTAAAGACAACCATTTGAGTGGATTTAAAAAAAAATTCAATGTATATTAAAAATTTTTTTTTTTAAATACAAAAATATTTTTTATTAATCATTGTAAATGATAACTTTTTCATGTAATTTTAAGTGGAAAGTAACAAAATATTGTGTAAACAGAAAGTAGACACTTTTGTGTTTGATTTTAAGTGGACTGAAATAATATTGAAACAAATCGAGAGAGTTCTTGGGTCGAAGATTTACTGTACTTCTATTTACTGAGAATTGCTGTTGTTAATGAAATTACGAAGATCTCAAAAATAAATGAATTGCAAAGAAACGTTGCTCTGTGTGAAAATAAAAAATAAAAAAAAAAAAAAAACAGAAAGGAAAATTGAATTTTCGTCGACTGCAATTTACCGTTGCTGGGTTCGAGTGTCTAATTTAAGACGCGTATTACGTAGATAGCAGCCAAGATTGTGTAGGAAGGTGAAGTGAAGATACGCGTTGTTGTTTTGTATCAACGTGCGTGACCAAGAATAGAGGTTTGAGAAACGTAAATAAATCGCGGTTCATTGTCACGGTGCATAAGTCGGAATGCTTCGTCACTTTTTTTTTTTCAGGACATGTGCATATAATTTCTTGGTGACGATTAATTTTTTGCTGACTTCGTCATATTTTGCTTGTATTTCGAAGCGTTTTGCTTCCTCATAGAAAAAACTTTGTTTTCGTGGATAAAAACATTTTCAGAGAAAGCGATATACCTGATAAAGGGAACCCATGGTCGCGCTCGTCGGTGGAATAATATTGTTAACGAAAAAGAAAAGCGCGTCCTCGGGACGCAGATGGATTCGCTTTCGGATGAGAAAGTAAAATTGTCCCACCGTCAAGTCGGACGGTACAAGGTACTTCTGCTTGTCGAGATCGCTGATTTTCGCTTTTGGGGCTTTCTCGACGATTACCTGAAATAATAATAATAATAATATTCCATTAATCCGAATACAAGTGTTATATTTCGTATTGGAATAAAAAATTAGCAATATTCGAATTAAAAATGCATTCAAAATTCATTAAAAAAAAAAAAAAATTGTTGCATTACAAAAATGTTCTAGCTGCTGCCCATCGTAAATTTCCTATTTTTTTGTTTTTTTTTTCCCCATTTTTTGTTGTTGAACAAATTTTATTAAAATTTTTTTTTTAAATCAACACTTTATTGAGCAAATATTTTTTTCCTCAAAATGCAATTGTGGGGAAAAAAATGTCCTCAATTGCATTTTGTACCCTTGCTATGTTTCATTAAGAAAACCTCGGCTATCTCTCTGCGCCTTCGTACGCTGACTGTGTGAGTGAACGGCCACTCGAAGGTTATGTTTGTCTCTTTTTCTGGAACAAGGAAAGAGATAGACACAGAGTCTGACACTTAACTGCGACGCAGAATTCGATCACGGTCGCCAGGTGCCTCGCGCGGAATCCTTGGCCAGCTGTGTTAGGGTTGTTAAAAAAAAAGAAAAAGAAGGAATAACAACCGAGCTGGACACAAGTCAAAATATTTTCGTTACGTGCGAAAAAAAATAGTTGTATAAAGATGCACGTAAAGTTCGATGAATGCTTTAAAAATGTTATTTAATTTAAAAAAAAACAGTGATTAGAAAAAAAAGAAAAATTAAATGTGGAAAATTCGGGAATTTCAACCATTACTATTTTTTTAATTGTTTTTTTTCATTTGTTAATTTTTTGTAATAAAAAAATAATCTAAATATAAAAATTATCCTCATGGAAAAACAATTTTCAAAAAATTCCAGAAATTTCCAGCAAAATTGAGGAAACGAATACTCCAAAAATGTTGTTACCTTTTTTAATTAAAAAAAATTAAATTAATAATCATAATAATTCAAGTCTATCATCATTATTTAAAAAAAAAAAAAAAATTGGAATATATAAAAATTATGTTAAAATAAATAAAATTTTTACAAAATTCGGGTAATTTGGAGCAAATTTCACTAAATTTGACTAATTCAAAAATTAAGATATCTTTTTTTTCTATTACAAAAACAAAAATAAAAAATTTTAAAGACTGTAAAAATTCTTATTAAAAAAAAAGTTAATAAAAAAAATCCGCGAAATTTGGAGCAAATTTTATAGAATGATAATTATTTCCCAAGTCACGTTTCCTTTATAATAAAAAAAAAAACAGTAAATATAACAACATTCCTATAATATTCGAATTTTTCTCCGATATCCAAAATTAATAAAAACAACAAATGTTTTCCCAACGAGAATGAAAATAAAGTAATTGCGGAATGTTGGGAAAATCGAGAAAACCGAGAGTAGCCGATCGTCATCTTCTCTTTGTTCGGCAATTTCCGTCGATTTACGTAACGTCGCAGTACGCCGTGAACGCATATATATATAAATATATATATACATATGTATATAAATACATATATAAATATATACATATATATATATATATACATGTATATATATAAATACATATATATGTATATATATGTAGCCTATCTTTTCACATCCAAATATTCATCGATAATTATGACGGAATTGTTGGTATTAGTCACGAAATAATAGTCTCGTGACTCGGAGAGTAATTCGTCTGAGACTTTTTCAATATCATCCCACTTGCGTTTACGACAAATGACGAAACACACATTTACATACATATACGGACATGCATACACACAAATTATGTTTGTAAGTTTAATGTTCACTCACTGGTACTCGATCAGGATACTTTCGTCGTATTTTCTCGCCCTCAGCCTTTCGCTTCTCGAAGGGATGTTCCTCTTTGTACTGGAACTTCATGACGATATATAATCTACTCAACAAAATATCCCCTTTTCTTCTTTTGTGCGACTCGAAAAAACCGGAGATTGTGACTCTTTCTACCACTTTTGTCGTTAAATAATAAATGCGATTTCTTCGTTCGGGCCTTTTGTGTGCTTTATAACCTGTGGCGACGTTGCCAACGCAATTTTTTCTCGTTGTATTCTCCTCAAAGAAGCCTCGATAAAGTATCTCTTTCGATCGATAACTATGTCACTGTTTAGTTTTTTAAGACGCGTGTAAAACAAGAAATTTCTTTTTTTTTGTATACTAGATTTGAAGAGCAATTGTTTTCAACTGCGACGTCAAGATGGCTTTGACTCAGCAAAGCACAGAACGAAGGATAGTACACTGATTTCACGCACGCTCCGCTCTCTTCGTCAGAGTCCTCTCTTTTTCGCTTCTGTCACAACAATCGTCGTGCGCGCGACGACGACGTGCGTGCGCGTACAGAGACGATTCTGCGCATTCGGCTCACTCGATATCGCCAAATATACATAACAAAAATTCTGCATTATTTTCACTGCAAACACACGGAACCTTGCTAACTGCATTGCCGCAATTTTCTTGCAATCTCGGATTCGATAAATACAACAAAATTCTCTAATAAATGGATGATTAAGATGCATATAACCTTTTAATTGAGCTTTCTCAGAAATTTTGAAAAAACATTACCATTCGATAGTGTACTTATGAATTTTAAATTCTTTTTTTCTTTTTTAAATATAGGTATTATAAGATTCGCGCGGGAAAGAGTGTATTATTTAAACGCGCCGGAGAAATCCGAGTCTATCCGAACGTGTTTAAACCCGGAAGTCCTTCTATCAAAAAAAAAAAAATTTGTTTTGCCATAAAATTTGGTCCGAAATTACACAATTCTGAATACATTTTTTTCTTGGCCATGAAAAAACGCACATTTTCGTTTTTTTTTAGTGATTTCGATACGATCAATAGTTTTCGAGATATTACAGATGAAATGAAAAATGAAAAAATTGGCGATTCCGGCAATTTTTTTTTTTTTAACCCTTTTTGCTGAACCTGATTTTTAGAAAAAAATTTGAGCATTTTTTTTTTCGATAGATGTCGCATAACCCGAGCGTTTCCCTGATGCGTGACAGTGTATAAGAGATGCGAGACCGAAGCCTTAATCACAGATCGATACATCGACATCTCGCTGAATGATTATAAAGAGGCGATTGGGTAAAAAAAAATAATAAAATACAGATAAAGATAAACGGCGACGGTATTTATTGACGTGCATTCTTTACAGATGTTTTGTTAAAAATATCATCGAGATGGTAAACGGAGCAAGAGTTTATGAGAAAGAAAACACATTTTATTCGGCGTCTTCTTCGTCATCATCCTCTTGACTCGTAATCTGGAAGTACCTGAGTTCGTAGGTATCCTTGTCCTTGGAGACTACGCGAAGCCAGTCACGCAATTTATTCTTCTTCAAGTATTTCTTTGTGAGGTACTTGAGGTATCTAAAGGAAAGACATAAAACAGGTTTTTTCGATTCAGTGCAAATATCGGTTGCATTGTTCCTATCTGTTTATCAGCGGCGGTAATTATTTCTTCCTATGCTAAATACATGTGATTATTTATGTGAAATTGATCTTTGTTTTCTATTTCACACTATCAAGCTATTACTCACCGCTTGGAAAAGTCGACATCGCTGTTTACCGACAATTTCATCTTGTTACGCTCGAGGTTTACGTTGTTTCCAAAGTTTCCGGTCTTGCCGTTAACCTTGATTCGCTCCTGCAGGTACTTTTCCTGTGAAAAAAAAAAAAAATTAATTTATGAATGCAACCACGAGATATGACATGAAAATAAGCTATTAAAAATAAGTTCTACAGATTCCAACTCTACACAATAACGCTAGAGCTCTACATGTGCTCTCGGCGACAAAATTCTACATTAGTGCCTGTGTAGAGTCAGGACTTGAGCAGAATTACTGTTGTGTAGAGTTAGCTATGTAGTCTGTGATGTGTACAGTCAAAATGAGATATGAAATTTCTTGATTCACACTGGAAACTTACAAAGTTGGCAACATCCATAATGTTATCCTCAACTGGATGAGTGCAGTCGATGGTAAACTTTAGCGATACCTTCTTTTTCTGGCCCTTGCCACGAAGATGTTGCTTCTTGCCCGCTGGGCCTTTGGTTTTTTTGGCTGGGACCTGTAAACGAAATTTTGATTAGAAATATTTATTTATCACGATGAGACAAAATCATTAGACAAACTTATATATGGTAAATATTGAATAGGAAAGAAACAATGAGATTAATGATAAAAATGTCTCTTTTATAATGCTATATCACTGAATTTATCACAGAGTTCGTAAAAAAAGTTGATGATCTTTTTGAACGCTTAGCGTTTCAGTAATTTCGTCGCTTGGACGGAAAGGTTAATCGTGTGCCACGCGGGACGAATGAGGACGATGCTCGTAGAAACGTCACGCGACGATCACAAAACTCGTCACCGAAATCTCTTGAAATCTCTCACATCGACGAACAAACTGTTGTGAAATTTATACGACGCGATGAACCGAAGAATTAACTTTACTATTATAACGATATTTTCACGTATTTTGAACAGTTCAAAGTAGAGTTTTAAGATTTTTCGAAGACGACAACTTACCGGAGCCATGTTTACGTGTGACGGATCAACGAAAGAAATGGACGATAAGGGGCGCTAAAGTCGCGTGGCTTGAATTTTCAGTAGTGTGCGAGTCCGTAAATAATCCGGTTAATTAACCGCCGCTGGTTTTATTTATAGTTAACCGGCGGTCAAATATATTTTTAGTTACTACACTGAACAACGAAAACAAATCTTCTTTCTTTTTAAACATTTATTATTATTATTATTTTTTTTAATAATAAGTTTTCGTTCACAAACGTCGACAAATTCTTTTTGTTAACTAGACCAAAAAAAATTGTTATACTTTCAAACATTAACAGAATTTTTTATTTATCAAATTTAAAAATTCGATAAATGCATTTTTTTTTTAATATATGAATTCGCGAAATTTACCATTTTTGTGACTTCCAAAGAAAATTTTTTTTTTTTGCAATTCCAACTAATCTATACTTTTGTCACTTTAATAATTTAACATTAATAGTTGGTTTATTTTAAAAAAATAGATTTAAGAGCGTATATTAGTTGCGACTAATAGAATTATTATATAGAATTGAGTCTACCAAATGTGTCGATAAATTACCCTGGAAAAATGATGAATAACATAAATTACCCAGTAAATTTATAATTCTATGCGCAACGATCGAGCGCACAAAAAAAGCCGCGAATATTCAAATGCATTTAACAAAAATTATATATTTATTAATTTTTTCACTTTTTTTAATACAAATAACACGACGACTATAATTATTTGGCTGTATTTGGCCTTTTACAATAATATATACGAGTAATTGGATTTTAAAATATGACATAATCACTGCAAAGACATTATTTAGTATTTTTTATTTTGTTCAATAAATTCGAATTAGGTAATTATTCTAGTGGTTAATAAAAGTAATCATCAAAGCTCTTTTTTTTAATTTCTCAATTTTCTTCATTATTCACGAGCAATTACTTTCATAGATTATATACGAAAAAAATCTGAGGATATAGTGAACATAACCTAAATCCTTAAACCTAACCTAAAATCCGACGGAACACCGGAAAATCCTGGATATTCATATCGTATCTGTAATCGGTAATCAGTATTTATTCAACGACATTGCGTAAGCAAATGATAAATATTTTTTAGATTTTACAACTTTATTTTAGAAGGCTTGTAAAGAAAAAAAAATCAAGTATGCAATTGTATTGTTGATGTAGTATTAGCGAATTTTTCGCGATTTTCATGATTCAAACATTTTGTTATTTCAATTATTATGTTTTCTTTTTTCTTTTTTTACATAGTGTTTTACATTAACTTTTTAGTCTGTACCATTTCTGCAATATTTTTTAGGCACCAACAAAAATTTGTAAGTTAATGTAAATAAATAAAGGATTAAAAAAAAGTGGCTAAGTTGGTGGAGAGTCTCTTATGTATTTTCGAAAAACTATTTATTGTACATTTTTTTATAATGTATTTTGTGTATTTTGTATCATAATCAATCGCTCTAATACCATATTGAAAATCAGTAATTCTAACAAATGCTATTTATTTGTTTAGGTGAAAAACAGTTTCAAGAATGGCTGGACGACTCGCCTGGTTCAGCACAAATGCTGGCAAGAAATTCTCATTTGGATGTATGAGTGCCACATCTGTCGCTGCATTTGCTATACAATATTTCCCACACACATTTTTCCTCTCCAAGTATCAAGATGTTGTCGCTTTGTACGAGTGAGTATTTTTTCAAACATTATTTATGTGTTTTTTTATTTATCAGAATTTCTTTTTCAGCTCTAAAAAAAAAGTGTATTTTGTGGAAATTAATGAAGAACCTTGCTTAAAGAAGGCTGCAATTATAGTCAAATAAGATCTATTTACTAATTTTTTTTTTCACCGTTTTAGGCACTTACTTTTTACATGACTATTTATATGAAAATCTTTTTTTTCTTTTCAGTAATGCACAATAATGTTAACTGCTTTTTTGATTAAAAAAGAAAACGGTACATTTTTTGTAGAAATAAAAAAAAAAGTTGTTCTTGTTCGTTACCATGGGGTATTGATCGTTCTCATTCATGTAATCCGGTATGGTCTAGTGGCTAGGATATCTGGCTTTCACCCAGGAGGCTCGGGTTCGATTCCCGGTACCGGAATATTTTTTTTTTTTTTGCAGCTTCATCTTTACAAAATTATCCATTTCCTTTTTTTATGCAAAGTTTATTTATTTTTTGTCATGAAAAAGTGTCGGGAGAAACATTTAAGAATGATTTAATGTCGAATGTTATGTAACTCTAAAAATAGCTCTTTTCAGCCTGTAATAGGCGCGCTAGTATCGTTGCATTTTCATGCAGTCCGGTATGGTCTAGTGGCTAGGATACCTGGCTCTCACCCAGGAGGCTCGGGTTCGATTCCCGGTACCGGAATATTTTTTTTCCTTTTACATATACTTACAAATCATCGACATAAATTTTTATAATTTTGATTAAAAACAACGGTAAATTATAGTTTTATTCATTACTATACTTGTAGTATATTTCTAACGTAAACCTTGAAAAATGTTAGAAACCTTAAAAAAATGGTATGTACTCATTTTTTCGATACATCTTATATCCCAGAAAATGAAAGCATTTCAATTGATCATACCTCATTAAGTTCGGTGAATAAACATAAAAAATCAGCCAAACTAAAAAATTATTTCTACCCCTATTTTATCCCAAGCTTAAATCACTATCACGACAATATTTTTATTAATTTAAGTTTGTGATAAAATGTACAAAAGTAATTCTGTCAGTCTACTTCGAAAAAAGCCACTTTGTCAAAAATGTACTTAACATAAAATAATTTAAATAACGCACGCGATTAATTATAAATTATAATATAATTAATAACAATACACGTATTATTCTTGTTTTAGATCAGCAATGCCGGCGCCACTACCGGAAAAGTTGAACAAACGTTTCGACGAAGCTCTTCGAGATTTGAGTCTTCCCGAGCACGAGGTAAAATTTATAAAACCCTTCATGGTATTTGGTTTCAATTTGTTTCACGCTGGTACGATCGCGAGTCGATGGGGTGGTATAGTCGGGATACCATCAAATTTCACTTATACGGACGTGGCAACGGTGGACACAACGCCAATACGCGTCAACAACGAGTCGGTAAATTGGAATCGTCAGGACGCTAAGAATTTGCTGGACTCTCTGATCCTTTCGGAGGAAGCGCAGCTCTATGGAATCGCGAGAGAAATTTTATTGGTCCGACATAACGAGCCACTTGCATTTTCGTTGCTCGGTTCTTTTATGGTCTCCTCGACGTATCTTCTTTGCCGTGCATTGAACAGGAAATTTCAATTATTAGAAAAGCCTTTCCTATTTCGTTCATTCTTCTATATTGTCGGTTGTATCGTGAGTTACGGCGTTTGGGCAACTCAAAAAGATATTATAAACAATATGTGGGAAAAACAGGCCGACGAGCATCTTGCACAATTGGACAAACGTTACACCAAAGGTGCCATTGAATATTGCAACAAGACGATCAAAAGAAACATAGCACTGAGATCGCTTCTCGGTGCTAATGGTGAAAGCATTTACACGCCGTCCGGAAATGAAAGACATCTCTTCAGACAACCAAGCATTCCCATCCACATGAGAAAAGAATTCTTCGAGCAGAATCTCCCCGAGGCTTCAAAAAAAAAGGAATCGCTGAATGAGGGTGACACCGTTCCCGTACCTGCATAAATTCCAATACAAAATTTTACAGATTTTCATACTTGATTTCATTTCCTAATTTCCCTGGTATTTATACAATTGTTTATTGATGAAAAATGAAATAGCTCTTGGAGATAGAAAAAGAAAACAAAACAATTGCATTGAAAATAATGCAGATTTTCTTCTGGAGTTTCAATAAAAAAAAAATATTTAATTCGTTCGCTGTTATGAATAATTTCATTCATATTCGGAAACGAAATTTCCGATTCATATTCCTTGACCAATAAAATAAGTCAAGAAAACGTTTTTTTTAATGTAATAAAGATCAGCACCAAATTCGATGACTTACGTCACGCATAACACGATTCACGAAGCACAGTCTCACTAAGCCACAAATGTAAACCGTGATGCAATAAAAACGCTATTATTACTATTTAAAGATCATTCTGGCAGAGGTTTTTCGAAAAAAAACCCGATTCTGACGAAGACGATTTTTCTTAAACTTGCAATCTGTCAAGTACGTTTATTATTTTTCATGTTTTTTTTTCTTCTGAGACACTTTGAGATAAAAGAAAAACATTAGTAAATAATTTTCTTAAGTTCTAATATTTTTTCTGAATACGCATAAGAAAATAAAAATTTAATTCGATTGAAATTAGATTTAAAAGTTTCTGAAACGTCCGCTTAATACCTTTTTTTAAAAATCATCTCATTTTTAGTGTCCTAATTTCGGTTTCTCGCTTAAATTTTCTTCTTGTTTCTTACTTTGAAGTGCGTAGCTGTTAAATGTAAAATATCGATCGCATCATGTTTATTAATAATAAGACTTTAATTAAAACGTTATACACATGTAGTACAATAATAGTGGTAATAGTAATAATAATAATAATATATTATGTATATTTATATAAATAATGTAATTACATCTTTATGTACAGTGTGTATTAATTCGTCGGCCCGTTAGCTTGTGCAACTCATTTTTGCACCATTCTGCATGCTAACCGAGGCAACTAATCACGATTAAAAATGATTACTCGTTCCCACTAATTAACTTGGAACGATGTCTGCCTGCAGTGCATTTTAAGAGGGAAATAGTAAAAAAAGAACATGAGATGAAGCTCGTTCCGTGAAGGCTTATTAATCAAATATGAAGAAATATTCTATAGACTGCGAAAAAAAGAATTGATGGAAATGTAAAACAGTGCCAAATCCTTTCGATGCACCTTATCGCATTTTATGCCATTGTCGGCATTTTACTTTACACAACTACTGTACAATTTCCTTGTCCAATCTAACCCCGAAGCCAATTATCATATTAGCCGCAAGCTTACCTCATTAATAACGATTCAAACAAGGACTTTCGACCCTCGGATAAGGTAATTTGTTATACTTGCCAATCCAGCGGTATTTATTCTATGAGAGTCCTAACGAACCAAGCTGAAAGAGAGAAAAAAAAAACAATTATTACATTGAAAAAATTAACGAAAATATTTTTAATACAATTTTTTTTGTCTGATTTGAAAATTTGCGTTTTTAATTATTTTTGGCCTAAATCTGTCGCAAAATTGATTAAAATTATGACAAAATGTGTTCTGAATCCATAATTAATCATGAGATTTATGTTAAACTTTTAGTCTGTATAACTTACGAGGGTAAGTTTGTCCTCCTCTTTTTTAAGTATTTTTGTCGTTTGCTCCTGATCGAATTTCACGACGGCCGCGATGACTCTCGCGAGTACTACGGTTTCACGACCCATCATGTATTCGTAAAGAATGTTTCTCAGGTACTCGATTTCCGTGGAATCCTCGAGAGTGTCCTGACGTAGTTTAACGAGCTTTCGCAGCTCCGCCAGCTCTCGTCTTTGGGAAACTAACGTCTGTTGTAGACTGTGAAGAGATCCCGTATTCGACTGCACAGCCGCGACAGCAACTCTTGATGTGCTCTCCAGTTCCTGTAATTTATACAAGTTGCAAAAGACATATCGGAAAGGAAAATAAAAAAATCGCCCTCCATGGTTCTGCCGCAATTAGTATTGAAAAAATAAACTCTATCACATTTTGTAAGGAAGATTTTGCTCCATTTATAATAAATTTTAACACCCAAATGCGTTCGTCAGTTTACATGCAATTATTTTTAGATCTAAATCTATTTAACAAAATATTGCTAATGTTACTCAATTTAAAAAAATCCGAAAAGCCTTATGCTAAAACTAAAAGAACATAACTTAAAAAAGAAACACCAATAAATTTGAGAAATATTAAATAAATAATATTCAACGACAAATAAATTACCTCCGGCGACTTGTCGGTTATTTCATCGTTCTGTAATTAAACAAAATAAATATAAACGAAAACAAAGAAAAAAACA
Organism: Perithous albicinctus; assembly: GCA_964016905.1. Taxonomy (NCBI): domain Eukaryota; kingdom Metazoa; phylum Arthropoda; class Insecta; order Hymenoptera; family Ichneumonidae; genus Perithous; species Perithous albicinctus. Next base: position 17,991,155 of record OZ024698.1, on the reverse strand, counting down.
AAATTGTAAAAAAACGTATTGAAATAAAAATAAAAATAAATTAAGAAAATATTTGAAAAATTATATGATGTTCGAGAAAAGATTAATTCTACGTTTGTGAGCTTTTATTTTCATTTCCGGTGTTAATTAAAAGCTGTAATTGTGATAAAAAAATAAATTTAGAATATTGAGAAATATAATATTGGTAATTGAAGGAAAATTGGAAAAAGACGAAAATTGAACGAAAAACAGTATAATTATAAATATTAAATGAACTGTGAAATTTGCCAATTTCGTACTCACTCGTCGCTCGTTTTGCCATTCGCGCGTGAGTTCGCTCACGTCCTCATCGTGTTTTGCCTCGAGCTGATCAGCTTTTTGCTTCATCGCAACTTTCCACTTTCGTTCAACTTCGCGAAGATCGTTCGCGTGTTCCTGCTTTATCTTTCCGATCGTCTCGATCAATTTTTCCATTTCTCTGCTCTTGATTGCCATTTCCTCCTTTTTCTCAATAATCAAACTCTCGATTTTCTCGGATTTCGTCGTGAGTTCCACCTGGAAGTCTTTCAGCTGTTCTCTGTACTGCTGAACGAGTTCGGATTCGTAATTCTGTTGCGATTCTGATTTGCAAAATTAATCAAAATAAATTACTATTAATTCATTAATTTACATTTTTTAAGAATCACTTAAGCTTTCTAAACTATAGAAAAAAAGCAACTTCAAATACGCCAATTATAAAATGAAAATAATAATTATATTATATAATTTTCAAATAATACGACAAAAATTACAAAACCAAAAAAAAAAAATCATAACTTAAAAAATACATATTTCATAACCCAGATATCTGTTGGGTTTTGATGGGAAAATGAGATTTTAAACATTTTTTTTCTTCATTTAAAAAAAAAAAAGCAAAAAACTTTTGTTCTTTATACTTTTTCGATAGAATGCAACGTTACTGAATTATCTGAGTCGAAAAAAAATATCAAAAAAAATTGTCGCTCTCGAAAATATGGAATTTTAGATGAAAAAAAAAAAAAAAAAAAAAAAAAAAAAAAAAAAAAAAGATGCGTCATTTTTTGGGTGGAACTTCAGTAAAATCCCCACATAAAATATTGATGATACCTAAAAGTAATATAATTTACATGTAAAATAATTAAAAAATAGAAAGAAAAAAAAAAGAGACATGATTTAAAAATTCCCAAAAAAAAAAAAAAAGAGAAAAATGAACGAAATAAAATGACAATTTTACCGAATCTTTTGTCGAGTGCAGCCTGCAATTCTTCATCCTTGTCATGCAGTTGTGCTTGAAATTCCTTAACCAATTGTTTTAGTCTCATGCTCTGCTCGGCTTCATTAGTTTCCATCTCCTGTTTCAACTTGTCCGCTTGTGTCTTGAGTTCTTCGTTCAATATCTGCATCTGCGATCCCGTTGTTTGGCTACTCAACAATTTCGATTCTTTGTCCTGCAATTGATTCTGCAATTGTTGTACCAATTCGCGGAAATGTAACTCCGCTTCGTTATCCTTCAATTTTGATTTTAGCTCGTCCTCGAGGCGTTTTGTTTCTCGCTCTTTGTCACGATATTTTTCCATGTATTCGTCCTCCAATTTGTCAGCCCGATTACGATAATCTTCCTCAAGCTTGATTCTCAATTCCTCCAATTCTGCCAATCGTTGTCCAGAATTTTCACCGAGCTTCTTGAGCTCATCGTCGCGTCTCGTAAATTCATTCTTCAAACTTACAATTTCTTCCGTCCGATTGGCACAAATTTTTTCCATTTCTTCCAATTTCTTTTCCATGTCTTGTTTCAATTTTATTAAATCTTCATTACTCTTCTCGAGCTCGTTGCACAATTCTTTAGATTTTTTGTGTTCAAGCTTAAGTTTTGCAAATTCCTCGAGAAGCAACGAATTCTCGGAAATTTCTTTTCGAAGATCTTCATTCAATTTTGCAAGATCTTCCTTCTCTCGCGTTATTAACAAAGAGTTTTCCTCGAAATCGCGAATTTTCTTTTCCAACGATTCTACGACTATTTCGAGCTCTGAAATTTTCGACACGAGATTCGTATTCTTCGTTCTTTCTGCCTCGAATTCTTCGCTCTTGGCATTTAAATCTTTGAGCTGTGTCTCGAGTTCCAAAATTTTTGTTGCGTTATCTTGTATCGTCTGCGATTGACGTTCTTTCAAAGCTTTCAGTTTTTTTAACAACACGTTCTTTGAATTAATCGTGTCCTTTAGTGCTTCGTTCGAGCCTGCGAATTCCGTGCTCGCGGTTCTCAGATTTTCCAATTCCATTGAGATTTTCGATTTTTCATCCGAGACTTTTGAAAATTCATTTTCCAGTTTCTCCAACTTTTCGTTAGAATCTTTCAATAGTTTTTCACTATTTTCGAGTTCCTCCGCGATTTTTAATTTTTCCTCGGTTACTTTGAGAAGTTCCACTTCGATATTTTGCGATTTTTCTATCGTTTCTCGCAGCATTTTCTCGCGATTTTCGAATTCCGTCGCGCTTACGGAATGTTCTTGAGACAATTTTGAATATTCATTTTCCAATTTCTCCAACTTTTCGTTAGAATCTTTCAATAGTTTTTCGCGATTTTCGAGTTCCACCGCTATTTTTAATTTTTCCTCGATTACTTTGACAAGTTCCACTTCGATATTTTGCGATTTTTCAATCGTTTCTCGCAACATTTTATCGCGATTTTCCAGCTCCGTCGCGCCTCCCAAATTTTCCTGAGACAATTTTGCAAATTGCTCTTCCAAATTCGTCAATTTAACGGTAACTTCTTGCAACGATTTTTCACGATTTTCAAGTTCCGCCTCGAGCTTCGATTTTTCCGCAGAAACAGTCGAAATATTAGTTTCAAAGCATTTAAATTTTTCACTCGAGTTTGACAAAAGTTTTTCACGATTTTCATTCTCCACCATGATTTTCGAAAAATTCGATTCAACGTTTCTCAACGAGACGTTAAGATTTTCCACAACTTTGTCGCGATTCTCAAGTTCCGCAATGAGCTTCGATTTTTCTTCGGAAATTCTCGAAATTTCAATTTCACAGTTCTTCAATTTTTCGTTACAATCATTGACAATTTTTTCACGATTTACAAGCTCCAACTCCAGCCTCGATTTTTCGTCAGAAACTTTCGTAATTTCTGTTTCAAGATTTCTCGATTTTTCGATCGTCTCCTCCAACATTTTTTCACGTTTCTCCATCGTGACTCCAAGATTTTCCAAGCCAATGTCTCTCTTAGCGCACTCGGCTTCAAAGTACTTAATTTTCTCCGCATAATCGGCATTGAGCTTCTCGTGATTTTCGTGTTCGGCTTTCATCTTCGAAACCTCCATATTTGCAATCGCAATACGTTTTTCTTCATTTTCCCGTTCTTCCTCAAATTGCGCTTTGAGTTTCGATAATTCCGCAATCAAATTTGTACTTTTTTCTTCCAATCTTGTTCTCTCTTCTTCGCGCTCGATTTTCAGCTGTTCGTTAAATTTCCTCAGTTGTTCGTTCGCCAATTCCAAATCTCCGAATTTCGTCGAATCTTCCTCAAGAATTTGTTGCCGATTTTCCGTTTCCTTTCGGACTTTTTCCGACATTTCAACACTCTTCTTCAGCGTTTCATTCTCAATCTTCAAATTCTCAACCTCAACTTTCGTCTCATCAAGCGTGATTCTTAATTTTTCAAGATCAAAAATTTTGAAATTCAGACTATCGATTTCGGCGATTAATTTATCATTTCTGCGATAAGTTTCATCCCACTTGCTGACTTTCTCTCTCATCGCCAAAATTTCGTCATTTCTTTCCTCCAGCTCGTTCTCTAATTTATCTTTCAAAAGCACCAATTCTTTGATCTCCTTTTCCTTTCTTTCCGCCTGTAACTTCGAACATTTCGCAAAGTTATCATCAACAATCTGACGAATTCTCGCAAGTTCTTCGTTCCTCGTTTCTCCATATTTCGCGATTGTCGTTTTAACATCTTGGCAATATTTTTTAAGTTCACCAATCTTTTTTTTATACTCAAGGACGTTTGATATAAGGCAAATTTTTTCTCTCGTTAACAGATCAATATTCTCCGAGTCACCGCGTATTTTGTCCCTCAAATCATTGATCGTCGATTTGCAAGATTTGAGTTCACTCGCGATGCCAAGAATCTCAACAGTTTTATTCTCCGAATCTTCACGAAGTTTCATCAGTTCATTATCGTTTTCCGAATCATCGCGCAAATTATTAATCTCGCTTTGTTGTTTTTCCAAGCGTTCCTTTGCCTTCTCAATCGTCGTCGTATAAATTTCGATCTTGTCATTCAATTGTCGTATCGTTTCGTCTTTTTCCGCCGCAGAATTTTCCAAAATCGCAGCTTTTTCTTCCGCTTGCTTTGAACTTTTTTTCAGTCCCTCAGACTCCGTTTTTAATAATTCAAACTCATTTTTCAACGTCGACAATTCATCTCTCAACTTTTCCCACTCGATTTTATATTGATTATCGGTTTTTTTCATGTATTCCGCTTGTTTCGAGTCCTCGGCGCCTTTCTCTTGGAAATTTTGCTCAATTTTATCTTCTTTACACTTATTTTCCACTTTATCGTCTCTCATTTCAGAATCAGTTGCACTGTCTTTAACATGAGTTTCATTGCGTTTCGAATCGGCGCTTCGATTACCAATTTCGTCGCGATATTCTTTGTCCTTGATCATGGAAAGTTCGTTTCTCAGCTCCTCGCACTTTATTCTATAATTTTCAGCCTCTTTTCTCAACTCTATTGTCTCTCTTTCAAAGCTTCGAAGATCTTCCTCTCGTCTCTCAAGTTTATCGATTAATTCACGATTTTTCGCCTCCTCTTCGTGACATTTCGCGCCGATTGTTTCCTCAAGTTCGATAACGCGACGCTGCATCTCCTTCTGCATGAGTTTCAACGCCTCTGTTTTGCCTTTCGAGAGATCGCGCACTAAATCGGCTTTTTCCGCATCGGTACTCTGTTCATTCGACATTTTCAATGATTCAATTTCCATTTTGTAACGTTCAATGCTTTCCTCAAGCGAGACGCGACTCTCTTTTACCAATTTCAATTCCTTCCTCAATTCCTCCGCTGTTTTTAATTCTTTCCGCAGTTCCTTTATCTGTTCCTCCTTGACCTCGAGTTCGCGATGTATCGTAAGTTTATTTTCAGCCAATGATATTACAGATTCCTCTTCGCGTTTTCGCATTGCCGTCATTTCATCGCGCAGCCTAATTATTTCATTACGCGCGACATTAAGATCATCCTCGAGTTGATTGAATCTCTCGGTGCTGGAATTACGCGACAGCTCAAAATCACGCTCGATTATGCTCTTTTCGAGAGTTATCTCCGATATTTTTTCCTTGTTACGCTTTAACGACTCTTTGTACTTTGTTATTAAGGATTCGAGCTTTTCTAGCTTTGATTTTAATTGAGTATTTTCGCTAGTAAGGCTCGTAATTTCTGGCTCTAAAGGTTGGCTCGATGATGACGTTACCTCGGTGGAAACATCGATTAACTGCTCGATCCTGTGATTTTCTATCTGATTTGATTCGTTCAATGAGCTTGAAGACAGTGCGACGTCTACCGGACCGCCTGCCTGCAAAAGCCTTACCTGCCAAGCGGCAGGTAAGTTGAGACTTAGCCTTCCATTTTCCTCTATTTAACGTATAAATATATGGGCTATTTCACGATTACTTGGACGGATTTTATTTAAGATTTTTTACGATTTTCAACGATACCGAAAAAACAATTTTTTTCAAAACAGATGTCTCTTCTGGCTGAAGAGAAATTTTGATTTTTTTCAAAAATAAATGTAACTATGAACTTGATATTTAGAATAGAGGAGAATTTTTTTTCTTTAATTTTCGTAAAAGTTGTTAAACAAAAAAAGTTCTATCGTCCATTCATCAACGTATAAATTCAAAGTTTTGCATTATGATAAACTTACTTTCGTATTTAAAGTATCGATAACGTGATCCTTTTCTTCAATGTCGTTTCTCAATGCCTCCTCAAGATGAGCTTTGGCCTGCTGCTCAAGTTGGCACTGTTCTTTAAGATCGGCGATTCTTCTCAAAGCCTTGTCCTGAGTTTCCACTAGCAGTGACTCCAGTTTACCCTTTACTCGCTCCATCTCCCGATAATGATTCGCCAAATCGGTGTATCGGCCGCGATACTTGTGATATTTCGTTTGTACTTTTCTGTAAGCCGCGTACAGTTGATCCTTCGATACTCTGTCCAATTGTGGACTTATATTATCGTCGACCTCACTCGCCGATTGTTCCATATCCGACTGCGGGAATATATATTTTCAAAATCATTGAAACTTCAAAAGCAAGTCAAGGTTTTAAGGAATTTTTTTTTTTTTTTTTTTTTTTTTACGAACCTGAAGATGATACATGTTTCCCGGACTTTCGTAAATTGGAAACAGAGAAGCGGTATCGATACTCGCGACACTGCTCACGGACGATCGTCTCGATATTCCATGGGAATTTGAAATTGGAGAGGTAAGATCGACATTTTGAAATCCGTGCCTGGCTGGACTATTTTTCGGTGTTTCTGCAAAAGAAACAAACCGAATGTTGCTTTGAAAAAAAAATAAATTAAACGCAGAATGTTTTTCTCGTATATTCCTTATATAAGACTTAATCATAATAATAATGTGTAATGAAAATTTTACGTCATTTTTTTAAATATTTTTCGTCACTTAAAAATAAAAATGAGTTTTAGCCTTTTAGATTTTTTTTTTTATAATTTTTACAAGAAAAAAAAATTCTGAAATTCTAAAATTCTAGAAAATTCTAAAAATCTAAAATTCTAAAAAATTCTAAAATTCTAAAATTCTAAGGTTAATGAATCAAGAACGATAAAAAAGGTCATAAAAAATGCATTAAAAACACTTTCCTTTTTTTAAATAAGGATAATTACATTTTTTCTACAGCATATGAATGTCTAACTTACCATCGCATTCCTCTGTTAGGCTGAAATTATCATTGGATGCTGAAAGTTCCTGAATTGAACTGTTGGACAAAGCCGGCGAAACAACGGCCTGGTAAATAATTTAAATGCATAACAATTAAAAACAAGAAAAATTGCATAAACTATGATTTCTAAACTATAGAACGCATAACGCAGATACCCACAATTATATCATTGTTTTGGTGGACATAAATTTGTATACATTAAATTGTTAAATGATATATAAAAAAAAAAATTTTGTCAACATGATTTTGGTTTGATCGCCGTCTCGTTGAAATCGAGACACTAACATTTTGCCATATATTCTTTTATCCAAACGCATTTATCTAGTTTTACACAATTTACATAACTATTTTTCCTATAATCATAACATAATTCTGTAAAAATGTTGTAAAATTTAAACCTCTACTAACTAAGTTACTATTCGCTACGTTTTACACCATTTTAACATGAAAATTTCGAAAAAAAACAAAAAAATTACGAGACCTAAAGTTCGTATGAGAACGGAAAAGTGTAATTTTGTCGAAAAAAAATGTTTTCCTTATACGCGAGAAAATTGAGGAAGTGCAAAAAAAAAAGGGGGAAGAATAAAAAGCAATGAAATAGCATCAAAGACAAACCTGTGCCAATTGCTGCATGCTAGCTTGCAGTCTGGCTGGCGATTGTTTCATTTCCTCTGCGAGTTTGTCCTTGAATTTCTTAAACATCTTGATGATTATTTAACCGCTGTTGTTTTTTTTTTTTTCCTAATTTTTTCTGCGGGATTTCCCCGTTACACCACTTTCAACGTTTATTCACGAAGCACTTGACATCGATGCTTCGATAAAATGTTTACGTGGAATTTAAGGTTATGTGTTGACGTCGATACTGCACACAGAGACACACACACAAATACACTGAATTTAAATTACTTCACTGAACCGTTATAAAATAGGAAATTTCTCATGAATTACCCATCATGTGTGTGTGTTTTTTTTTTCACACCCACGAGAGAATTCATGTCATAATGGCGGTGAGTTATGAATCTGATGTCACAACTGATAATATCTGATGTGCATTACCGATAACGATCGAATTTTATAAAGTTTGAATTGTGACGTTTACGGCGTTAATAGCATGTGCATATTTTATTTATGATTTGTGTGTGCTCAGTGGTGCTTTCTCAGTTGGTAACACAAAAAAAAATATACTCGGTTGGTAACAAAAACTGCAACGTATTTTTTTCTTGAGTGCTAAATGCTTTTGGATAAAAGAAATATTTGACATCTTTTGTCACGCAGTTTTGTACGATTTAAGGTTTTATTTTAGCCAATAAGCGTTCGGCATCTTCGAAAATAATGAGTTACAGTTTTTTTTACCGACTGTGTTGTTGTCTCTGCTAAAAGTGTAGAAAATGACCAGCATATCATCATTTTCTTCTTTATCAACAGCTCCTTCCATATTGACTGTAAAGTTCAATGAAAGCCTCATAGAGCGCGGGTAGAGCTTCGAAAAATGAATCTCGAGTGAATTTTTCAGTTTCGCGGCGTAATGGCGTAATAACGTAGAAACACACCAGACCCATCTACAAGATTAAGAATTATTCAACATGGCGGGTGATAAGATTGGTGGAAAATCTGACAATGTCGAAAACAATGAAAAAAGTCAAGATAATATTGATTGTCATTTGAATCTAAGTCTCGACGAGGCTTTTTCAGACGGTGTCGAATATGTGCCGTGTCCAGAGTTTCAATTCACGGCAAGTCAAACACATTTTTTTTTCTATATTTTTCACCATAGATTTTCTTTTTAATTTTCTTTTTACGTTACCTGTCATTGATCGATGAGAACGGAATATTGTCAAATCAAAATGTACTTCAAGTTTTTTCAAATTCTTCGGCAATTGGAATATTAAGATAACGTTTGACTTCGTGACAAAAAATAATACATTAAGCCTGTTCTTTGCGTTTAATTATATGTATGGTTGACATTTGAATGCCAGTATAGCGGTTCTACAGAATCCGACTCTACACACCATTGGCTCTACACAATGCTTGATTCTACAAAAAGACAACTTTCAAACTTTGTTATTATACTCTCTTCTCTTGTTTTAATTTATTGTTTATTTTTAGACATCAGCGTGTTCAATTTGCAACGGATATTATGGACCTTGCTTCGAAGAGCCAGTTTGTGCCACATGCCATGCGTTTCTGTTTCCCGACGACATTGGCTTACGGCAGGTTCCAATATTCAGCGAAGTAAGTATTTTAAACTATAAAATATTTGTTCATTTTTTTTAAAGCATCTTTTTGCTTTAAGAATTTGGAGAAATCTTCATTTAAAAAGTTGGTTGATAAAAAATAATCGCAAAAAAAAAAAAAAAAAAAAAATTGTATAAAAATTGCAGAAAACCGACGACGAAGATTCCGGAAACGACGAACCCGCGGATCTTTATTACAACGCAGAAAGGCGTGCAAGTCAACAACCGCGAAATCCACCGGCACAAAATCCTCTCCCAGCGATTCCAAATCCTCCGCGTGTCTCAAACGAGCACAAAAACGTACCACCAACAGCTCCGATAAAAGTGAACAATCCTTCGCTAATACAGTCTATAAGTATTCCAGCAAACAGGGTAAAGGTATATTCGTGGGGGGCAAACGGCGGTGTTTCGTCATCGAACAACGGTGCTTCGCATTCCTCAAATTCCATTCAACAAAATATAAATTCACGGGATAATCCTGAGCTTAAAAATCTTCGAATCCAGCCGCTCGTTACAAACAACGAGACAAACGAAGAACTTGCCAATATCTATTTCGTTTCGCCAGATGAAAATCTTCCCGACATAAATATTCCACAATTGCAATGGAATGGTCAGCGACAAATTGAAGTCGGCGAATCATCGAGACCGCAAAATTTGGTCGAACGCGTTGAAATGCTGACGAATTACAAGCACATTGAACACGAGCCAATAACCGAACCAGGACTCGTCGAAAGATTGCCGCCCGAAGTATTGCTCGCAGTTTTCTCATATCTCGATGATGTTAGCCTTTGGTCAGCTGCTAATGTCTGCCGTCGATGGTACGGACTTTTATTGACACATGTTCCGTCCCAACAGTGGCAACAACATGTCAAAATGCATTGGCCACTTTATCGACCTATTGGAAATGTAGAAAATTGGTTTAAAGTCTACGATCGTTTGGCATCTTCGGCACCGTGCCGAATGTGCTTCTCGCTTATGTGCTTAAGAGCGGAGCCCTCGAGAATGGAAGAAAATTCTTGGCGAAAAAATAGATTGAGGAGTGAGCTTAAAAGCCTGAGAATCGATCCTCCTGAAGGAATCGAAGCAACGCCACTTGATCAAATGTGCTGCCATTGGCAGGCAACGATAACTGGACCTATTGGAAGTCCCTATGAAGGAGGACTCTTCTATTTGTATTTGCAAGTGCCATACAGGTGCGAAACTTGTCTTAAAGATTTATTTCCACAAAATTATACTTGCTTGAATATGAAAAAAAAAATTTTTTTAATAAATGTCGGTGAAATTCTAAAAATACAAGAATCATAGTTTTTATATGAAAAATTTGTATAGAAAAAAAAAAAGTTATAACATTTGACGCTTCTAAAAATGATAAATATTATTTTATTATTCTATTTTTTCATAGATAAAAAAATGTAAAAAAATGGACAATTTGTAGAAATTGCTTTACATTTTTATTCACAGTGAAGCATTTTTTTTATTACAAATTTAATTAAATAAATATATTAACAATTGAGAACATTTTTTTTTTAATGTTTGAAAAAAAAAAACAGATTGTTTTTTTTTGTCTTTCAGTTACCCGATGTGTCCACCGGTGGTTAAATTTCTCACGAAAATACTGCATCCAAATGTATCGAGGCACGGCGATGTCGGTATTGACTCGATTCACCACAACTGGTCGCTCGCACTTACAATATCAAAAGTTTTGATAAGCGTACAGAGTTTACTCACGGATCCTTATTGCCAAGTGAGTAAAACTCGCGGATTTCGTTGTACAAACGATTCGCAGCATAATTGTAATAATCTTTTTGATTGTTATGATTTTTTTAAAGGTGTGCATGGAGCCCGAACTCGGTGAGATGTATATGAACGATCGTGAACGATTTGAGGAGGTTGCAAGAGCGTGGACGTGGAAATACGCCATGCACGACATAGTGACGCCATAGAAACTCGAAAGTTAGATTTTAAGTGAAATAAACAACAACAAAACAGACTGAATTTTTACTTTAAAGTGGAATTAAATATTTATCCACAAAGAATATTAATGCATTAATGTTGAGGGTGAACACCGCAGTAACGGGTCGAAAAATAGCTCATTCTCTTTCTTTTTCCATTTATTATTTTTTTTTATTGAAAAATACTTAAAAATTCGAAACTTATAAGATAGTCAAAAAAATCATGCGTAAAAAAAAATCCTGTCCGCATGTTGCATTCAGTATCCGAATGCTAATTTACCTGAAAAAAAGAGCTAAATATTTGTTTAATCAGTATGATTTTAGCTATCGTTAAATATGCTCGTTTTTTTGGAGTAAAAATGATGGATTAAAAATCAGGTTTTTTTTCGACGTGTTCACCCTTAAGGTATTCATCTCGTGCCTGTTTTATTTCAACGTTTTTTCTTGTGTTTGTCTTTCAATTTTGTAGCTATAAAATTTCATAAATTTACGAACAGGGAATAAGAAATAAAAAATTGCACTATACGTTAAAAGATTGATAAATATAAAATATAAAGAACCCTCTGTCAGACATTCGAAAAATTATTTTTAAAAATGTTGGGACACGAAATTTGGGAGAGTAAAAAAAATGAACAAACTTCCGTTTTAAAGCAGCGCAAACCAAATAGATGAATACCTTAAATAACTTCTATAATCTCGCCTCGCTGATTATAAACTATTAGTTTTGTTATTGCTTTTGCAAAATGCATCAAATTGAATTTTGCAGTACAAATAATGTCATAAGAATAAAATGCGAGAAAGTGATGAAGCTTCCATTATTTATAAATAAATATTTGACGTATTATTTATTTAATAATTATTAGTTCGCAACAATTATTGGTAGATTTGTAAAACGATATTTGAATTCTTTAAATAATGTTTTTTTGAAATGTTACGAAAAAATATCTAGAAGAAACGGAATGAATTTTCTTTTTTTTTTTGCAATTGTGGAACAGTTTTAAAAAATCAATGAAAACATAAATTTGACACAGACACACACACACACACTCACGTCGGGACTTCGCTTAGACATTACATTTTATCGACGTTTTAGGCTATTTTCAGTTAACATTAAAATCTCGAAAAATAATTTTTTTCACGAAGACATACCTCTACGAGGAATGAAAACGACACAAATTTCAATTTGTTCTTAACTGTGTGTTGCCAGGTAAACAGAGTTACTTCCTGCATTATCTGGTGCAGTACGCACTCAATTGGTTAGTCTAGGCGTGTCCCAAAGTGGCATTGCGGATAACCAGGTTGAGTGCGGTCGTAATTAGCGCTCGAGTCCTACTCGAAGGCTAAGCCAGATCGTTGGAGAGTTCGTTCAAGCGGAGATCTCTGGTTCAAGCCCCGGTCCAGTTGAGATGACTTTCTGCTGCTGATGCTCCACTCTGCTCTGCTGCTCCGTGGAGAAGGACGCGTAGAGCTTGACTAGAGCGAGAGCCTACAGTCGAGGTGGGTGGTCCCGGTTGCGGAGCCTGCGGGTCCACCGTTGCCTCTTCTACTTCTTCCTCTTATCCGTACTCTTCGGTTAACCCCCTTTCTTCTTCAGAAGTAGAAGATGATGAATATTTCATCTTTATCTTCATCTTCATCAACTTCTTCTTCATCTTCTTCATGTTCTTCATCTTCTTCATCTACTTCATCTTCTTCATCTTCTTCATCTTTTTCATCTTCATCATCTTCTTCTTCTTAGGCTGCTCTACCTTCCTTCCATCTCTACCTCTCCGTTCCTCTTTCATCTCCTCAAAGATACTCAGTCCGTCCTTGCTGTTCCTGCGTCTCTTTTCTTCTCTCTTCGGCTCTCTCGCACCAAGTGGAAACCCTCATGTTGGTCAGCCACGTGTGTGGCCAACACCAGCCTCGTGTCTACCTCACTCTTTTCTTCTTTAGTTCTCTAATAACTTCCTTCTTCGTCACTCAGCTGTTATCCATGCTGTAGGCTTCTTTCGCATTGTATACCTTCTCAATCTCAGGCCCCGTATATTCGCAGTGCCAAACAAATTTGATGACCTACTAGGTATAGGAATATTTTTTTCTCAACTTGAAAATTACGAAATTCTATCTACAGTGAAGAAAAAATATTTAAAAAAAAAAACGTAAACCACCGACCAAATAAGTATGATGTTAGAATTTTTTTTCAGAATTTTCAAAAGTTATTTTGGTAAAAAAAATCGTGTTTGACACTTTTTTTTCGGGAAAAACTTAAAAAAAAAAACATATTGAAGCGAATGTCGGACCATTTTGAGTCTCGGTATAAACATTTTAGTATTTATCACAGGATTTTTGAGAATTTTCAGATTTTTCAATTCTGTTTTGAAAAATAATAACTAAGTCAAATTTAGGGGAGAAAAATTGAAAAAAAATGTGAGCTCTTTTGGGAGTCGGAAAAATGGTATAAAAAATAATGGACCATATCCGAGAGGTCGAGAGTTTGACCCAGGTCAAAATGTCATGAGTAGCCCCATATATATTCTTATCAAAATCTATACTCAACGATTTTGAAATAAATATACAGGCGTGTGTAGTGAGAGTATTGAAAATCAAGCAAGTTCCACGAAATACGAGTCTTCGTCACGGTACATACGTCCCGGTTGGCAAGATCCGTGGCAAGGTCACCGATCGGCGTTCACCACCGCGAAACCGGAACGTCGTGTGTTCCGGCACACAATATAGGTATATGTATATATATGTATGGGGCATTCCAAGTCAATTCACGTGGTCATCTCGGATTGATTTGACGAATTTTTTTTGGTCATATCTCGCTCCATAAAAAGAAGATTTTTTTTTTCACATTTTCATCACTTGTTTTATCCTATAAAATCATTTTTTTTCATAATTTTTGAGTAAAAATAAAATTCGAACAGTTTTAAAATTCTGAATTTTTTTCCATAAAATCTAGTACTAAAAAGCAATTATTTCCATCGTAGTTCGATAGTGGGCCGAGAATAATTTTTTTTTTAATTTTAAGCTTACTGTTAAAATATGAGAATTTTTTTTTTCTTCAATTAAAAAAAGAAGTAGAAATTGTTCAGGACCCACTCTCGAACTACGATGAAAATACTTTTGCTTTTTATTCCTAAATTTTATGAAAAAAATTTCCGAATTTTAAACCTGATCGAAATTAATTTTTCCTCAAAAGTTATGGAAAAAAATTATTTTAAAGGGTATAAAACAGGTGATAAAAATGAGAAAAAAAATTTCCTCTTATCTTGGACGAAAATATGTAAAAAAAAGAAAATTCGTCAACTAAATCCGAGAGGGTCAAGCCAATGACCAAGTGAATTGACTTGGAATGCCCCATATATATATACACGATGGTGTAAACTATACGTATGTATAGTATAGCACATATACATACGGCAATATTCAAGAGAACGCGAAAGGTCCGCTGAGAAGGTAGAAGAAGAAGAGAGAAAGAGCCGTAGAAAACCGACGTGTGTGGCCAGGAGGACGGTGGATCCGTATAGTTGGTCCACAATAACAGCTGATGCTCAATAGAAGCCCAACGGCCCCTCTCGTACTCTCCCTTCGCTCTGTCCTTCACTCACTCATTCTGCTTTTACTCGTTCCTCCTCTTCTTCGTCTTCTTCTTCTTCTTCTTCATCTTCTTCTTCTTCTTCTTCTTCTTCTTCTTCTTCTTCCTCCTCCTCAGCGTCCCCTTCACGAGGCTTTTTCTTTAACTCTTATTTTCTTACACACCCTCGGACGATTCAGCAAACGTCGGAAGGCTGCCAGCAGCAGCAGCAGCAACAACAGAAGCGAGACCACCTTATATTGCACACAGCATTATGCGAAGTCTCTATAATCATCAATATGATACTAATGATCGTTTTAAATTATTGTTAATTTTCTTTACTAGGTATAGATCGGTAAAATCATATTTGCTTAGTTTTTTTTTTTTTTTCATAAATCATTTTTAAAAACTAATAATGGGTTCTGTTGACATTTTCATCAATGTACATTTTTATTCTAGTTCTTTTTTTTTTTGTTAAATGCAAATTTTTATTTTTATTTTATGTGGAGACTAAAAAAAATGTAATTTTATTTAGTAGTTACAGAACATTAAGATTATTACAATTTCTGTTCTTATACATTTTTATCAATATGCAATTTTGAATTTATTCAGAAAGTCCTGAACTATTGATTTCCAAACTTTGTCTTTGCTCATTTTTAAAAAAATAAAACATATGTGAAACATTGAAATAATAATGAAAATTTAATCTATTTTCTCGTTATTATCCACAATTAATAGTTTCAAAATTGTCAGCTTTTTAAAATTTTGTCTATAAAATATAAAAAAATGTGAATGTTTTTTTAGTTAACAAAAAAAAAGAAAGTTTTGTGACCGCTAAAACATTTTTGACAAAAATTTAGAAACTGATGAGCATCTAATACCTATAACACATTAAAACAAAAAGAAGAATTAGTTCCCATTTTCCAGTCGAGATGAAAGCAAATAAAAAAAGAAAAATGCAGTTATTCTCTTCGATTCGCACTTTATTACTTCGTTGTACTCGAATAAAATATTTTCATCATTCCACATCATTCGTGTCTCAATGATTGTGCCAAACGAATCTTTCAAAAATATACAATATATTCATTTATTTACACATGCAAACGCTCATAATAATCTCACACCGACGAATCACGCGACGCATATCATAAATTAATAATAAAATAATAATATCTAAAATAATTAATTATTTTGTTGTTGTTGTTGTTGTTGTTGTTTGTATGAATCTATGATACAGTTTTTAATGTACAGTGCAAAATTCGTTCTCCTTTTTTTTTTTCTTTCTTCTCGTTCTTAATCTCAATTATACTTTGGGGGAGTTTAATCCGCTAGATTGATTTTATTTAATTTGCAATAAAAGAAGAAGAGGAAGAAAAAGCAGGCTTCTTCTTTTTTTCACAAAATTTTTAGCAGCTCCGGTGTATGAACTAATTTGTAGGAATGGATCGATTGTGCATTTTTGTGTTGCACCAGTCGAACATTTTTGGGACAATTGTATTTTATTTTATTTTTTTTCTTGCCTCCAAATTCATCATCGTCTTCCCTGATCTTGTCTTTCTTCCAATTCTCTTTTTCTTCCACTATCGCCTTTGCTTTTTCTTTCTTTTTTTTTTTGTATAATTTTCACTTGCCACGTCCTCGCAACAAATTCTAAGGACTTGAGTTCCTTTATTTTTTTTCTTCTTTTTTTTTTCTCAGGGTCTTTGGTCGTGTTCACACGCGGAATACTGTTTCTCTGATCCAGTCAGGTCCGAGAGACGTCTCTCATCAGTCTGTAAAAGAAAGGAAAAAGAAAAGCTATTTTTTTGTGAGGCTCCGTGTGAGTCAAGTGGGAGGAAATCGGGAGCGAAAAAAAAGCTTCGCTTGTCGCTCAGGTTGAAGAACTCCCAAAAGTATTTTTAATCTGACACAAGACACTCGTTTCTGCCTCATAGATTCTAAAGTTAAATATATATATTCAATTTTATGGCCTCTTGTCACACGACGAAACGAATGAAATATGTCTCTTCTTTTTTTTTTTTTTTTTTAATGGTATTTATCTGTGACGTTTTTTATAGCTTTTTAGACAGCTATTTATGTGGGAAAAAAAATTTGTTAGGTGATAAAAAAAATTGGACTTTTTGGAAAACTTTGAAACGTACAAGAAATTTTTTTTGTACGTTTTTAAATACTTAAAAAAAAACGACTAATTAAGGAAGCTTTAAAATAATTGACAGTAATAACCAATAATTATTTAGATCTGAATTACATCAATATTTTTGAGACAGATTTTTTGAAAAATCCAAAAGATTCGATTAAAATTTCTGGCTCTAATGGCAAATTTTTATTTTCATCGTAGAATTTACAAAAATTTTCGTGCAATTTAAAAACAGTGATAGATTTATTTTTGAGTTTATTTTCACTGTTTTAAAAGCCAAAAGATGAAAATATTTACCTTTAGAAGTGAGCAGAATTAAGACAAGGGTAAAAACCATTGTCGTTCTGTTGACTAGGTTTTGAAAGCCCGAGTCTCTTGCGCATTCGTCATCTCTCTTTATTTCGTTGGTTCTCGTGTCGGCATGAAGTTTCTTAACTTCATGATGTATTTTACCGAAACAGAGGAAATTCATATTACGATGAATATCCTTGCAATCGTAATCCTCCGCTCCGTCGCATATGCACGTATTTAATTTAGCTGCTTTCTCCTGTCGAGTCAGAATAGCGATGGAATTCCGACACCTGAATAAACATAGAATAAAAATAGAATTTAGAATATTAAATAGAAATATAGAAGCAAAAAAAAAAAAAATGATAAATCAACGATAGCGCGTTATCAAATTTAATTGATCGGAAAACAGGCACTATTTTATTTTTCCCCTACACGTGTCTAATACTTCGTTCTGTTTGTCTAAAACATATAATTACAGCCCGCGGACGTGAATTGAATTTCATGGACATTCAAAGACTTGATACTCGATTCAGTTTAAAAAGGCGAAATAATATACTGCCTAGAATAAGAATAACATTTTTTTAGATCTAATAACAAAAAAAATTAAAAAAACAAAACTGAAAAAGATTTAATAAATTGGTACTCACCGTGGTGTACATTTCTTTCCGTGAAACATACTCTTACAGTAAGCATTGTAATACTCGAGGGCTTTGGAACACAATGCATCGGCGTTGCAGATCCACGTTGCTATCCTACAGGATACCCTTGTTCTGTTCATCGCCAATGTTACAGATGATCTGCAGATTTCTACTCGTTGCTTCGACCGAATGCACATGTGATCGTTCTTTGAGCAGTGACACTAAACAGATAAATAAATACATTTATATTTGCTATCATATTTTATTATTTGAACAAACAGAGAGACAGAAAGACAGAAAAACAGAAAAACAGAAAGACAGAAAGACAGAAAGACAGAAAGACAGAAATGTTTACCTCCATAAGATCTTTGCCCTCATCGGTACTGGTCAAGGCAATTAGTGCGTGCTGACAAGTCTCGGGACAGCCTCTTGAGTTGCTCTGAAGATCCGCGGCACAACTCGTGATATATTGCTGAAGGGCCATACCGCATCCCGTTCTGTAGGCGCATTTAAGACGCGCCGTCTCGCAAAGCATCGGTCCGCTAGTTGTGTTGGACGTCGCACGGATAATCGAGATTAACGTCGACATTATGAGCGCGTACAAGCATTTCGCGCCTCGGGACATCCTCCTGTAACAAAAAAAAAGCAAAGTCTATGTTAATACTGTTGTTTTTTTTTTTTTTTGACGTGACAATCGATCAATTTTAGATATTTAATAATGCAAAAATCACAGATTTATTGCAAAAGAAATCCAAAAAAAAAAAAGAAGATAATTTGCAGACGTTTGTGATTCAAAAAAACGTCCTAATTAAATTCTTTTTTACGCTTTTTTTTTAAATATAAGAAATAAAAAAATTGGTCAAATTTTTTTTTTGCAAAAATCGCAAAAAATTTATTGCAACAGGAACAGAAGAAAAAAAATGTACATAAATTCTAGATATTTGTGGTGAAAAAAAAGCGTTTCTGTTAAAAGTAGAAAAAAAAATCAGTACATTTATTTTTTTTTTTTTTTGTTCACCTCGCAGGATGTTCCAGATATTAAAATACACCTCGCAGGTCTGAGAATTTGTGGCACTCGTAACGGGTACTAAAAGACGATTGCGATGCTCAAGTCGTGTGTTAGACATTAATACATAATATGCGCGCAATAATCAAGAGCTTTTGTGCATGCGCGAAAGAGACTCGTGGGTGTACGTGCATGCAAGCACGACTACACTACGATAAATAAAGAGCGCTTATCATCTCGGAAAGGAAGAGGAAAAAGACACTCATCTCTCAGATACGTTCAATTATCAAAAATATATAGTCAGACTAAAACTCCAGACACGAGTGTATTGACACTTTCATTTGTGCACATTATTTCACATGAAAGTGTCGAAAAAAGTGTTGTCATGTAGATTAAAAAAAAAAAAAACATTAAAAACTAAATTTGCATATTTTTAACAAAAAATTTGTCATTCATAGAATTTTTGTGATTTTTTTTTAAATTTCAACTTTTAATTTTTTCGAAAGTCAAATTTTCAAAAATATAAATGAAGAAAACATTCATTTTACGTAATATTTTATGTCTTTTAAGAAACAAGTATTTGTTTAAAAAAAAAAAAGAAATTAAATCAGAATGAAAATCAAGAAAAGGAAAAAGAATGAAATTCAAGTTATATTGCAATTTTTTTTTTTTTTATGAAAAAATAATAAATACTATATTTCATTTCGCGCTTCTGTTTTGGTAAATTTAAAAAATATTAAGAAAAAATGGTTAAATTTAGAAATGTTTATTTATGAAAACCTATTTTGATATATATTTTACCCATCAATTATTCTCGAAGTTTATAAAACCGGAGTAAAGCGCGAAGAAACAAAAAAAAAAAATAATAAATGAAGAAAGGACTTTTGTCGAGGCTGTTTGGATTTCTTTCCTTTCACTAAGCTCGATTGTTGTCCATGCTAATTACATCGGCAGCGAGCAAATTAATCCGGTCATTGTGATCGCATTGAACACCGCGACTCTCAGAGATGCAATCTCGGTTGTTGTCGTCGGCGAAGAAAAAAAAAAAAAAAAAAAAAAAAAAAAAAATAAGGGTGTGTAAGCAATCACGTACTTTGTGGCAATATTCTCGCTCGTTCAGACTCTAGATATATATTTACATTTATAGTGGTCTCATGCATAAAAATTTTGATTTTCTTATTTTTCACATCTCCATTTTTTATCATTGGTTTTATCGTTCTGAATTCAATTATTTGTTTTGAAATATAAAAAAAAATTGTTCAAATTTAAATAAGGATTTTTTTCATTTTGTAAATTGTTAAATAAAATTATATCAAATAAATAAATTAAATTCAATTAAATTAAATTGTATTCAAAAAGATGCAATTTCTTATTTTCCCTATTTTGTTGCTGTCATTTTTATGAATTCAGATATTTGTTTTTAATTAAAAAAGGAATAATAGAATAATATTTTATTTCAAAAGAATAAATATTTTTTATTCTCAATTATATTTTTATTTTTTTATTAAATATTATATTAAATAAAATAATTTTTTTTTAAATTCTTTTATATATCGAATCCTTCCTCTTTCGATTCGTTTTCTATGAAATTGAATTTACAAATTTAATTCGAATAAAATATATTAGTAATAAATATTAAAATGTGTTGTATGAGAAAAATTGTTGCCTGAAGCGGGATTTTTCGAGTACTCAACATCCAGTGTCTTTTCAACTTGATTTTATTCGCGAGTGCCTCGTCGAGCAAAAGGAACATCCGGCCAACATGCACTCCGAGGTTTATTTTGAGTATGTCGTGGAATGCGAGTTCGCGCTGTGGTCTCCGGGCAACGAAAAAAAGTGTCGCGCGAGAGGAAGAAAACACTAAAGAAGAAGAAGAGGGTCGGAGGGAGACTCGAGAAACATGAAACTCAGACTAACGGGACGATTGTTGAAATTGCAAAGTCATGAAACTTGTATTTTTCGTCAATTTTCATTTTTTCAATCATTTTTATGTTTAATGTTTAAAAAATCACAATTGTGATTTTTTAATTTTTAAACACAAAAACAAAACAGCATTAAAATAAAATAAAAAAAACTTTATTCTTTTTTGCATTGAAGAGAAAAAAATTAAAATTATAGAAATACATTTTTCAATGTGTATTCAATTTTTAAACAACGAATCAACATTACAAAAAATAAAAATTGTTTTAAATTCTTTTGTTTAATGAATTTTTTTCTTTTTTTTAAATTACAAAGTTCTTTTTTATTTTTAATTTTTCAGCATTGAAAATAAAAACATGAATTATTTTACAATTTTTAAGAACACAAAGAAACAGCATTAAACTAAAATAAAAAGCTTTATTCTTTCTCCACCTTGAAGACCAAACAAATAAATACAAACAAAAATTTATATGCAATACTTGAATTTTTTGCAAATTCTCTTTTTTTTTTTTTTGTGTTTATGTAGCATTATGATGACTCTTCGTGACCACGTGTGTAAAAGCGAAAAGAGATCGGATATCTTCTTGCGGTTCTTCTCGGTTCGTGGTTGATGTTCAATCGAGCGTGTGATGCTTGTTGTGTTGTCTCTCCGATGTTGTTCTCTCTGTATACTTGAAGTAAAAGGACTAAAGCAAGTGGACACATCGCACACGACACAACCAGTAGCAGGTGTATAGCTATAAAGGCACGTGCTTTCAGCGGTCTCTTGTCTCTCGCGAAGCAAACGACCGTGGGGGGCTTCCCCCCACGCCGGTCGTTCCACTCTCCCCACCGGGGTGGGGGGGGGGGGGGGGCGAATCCCAGCAAATCCGACCGTCTGTCCAACCGCACCCAAACAGGAGACGCTCGAGAGCAACTGTCTATATTATCGGTCGACAGGAAATCGACGTAGAAAACGCGTGCTCGAGTGAAAGTGGTACGTAACGGTAAAGTTTTTAATTGCACAGTTCAGTGCAGTTGAAAATGTATTATCCGAGGATTTAAAAATCCTCGGATAATTCGGATCGATTTTCTCGAACCGAATTAATGAACTTCTGATTAAGTACTCGATAAAAATTCTCCACACATTCAACGGGGCAGGAGTTGTACAATAATTTTTCTAAAAACAACAAAAAGATCAATTTTTAATCTCAAAAGCTAAAACCGATAAATTGTAATATTAATTGTAATATTTTTCCGAAGCAACCAGTTGAGCTAGCAGTTTCAAAATGCAATTGAATTAATTTTGATGAGACTCGTCTGAAAATTTCGACTTTTGTTATTGTCCGATCTGTTATCCAGAGCATCAGCTGTAAAATCAGTACGTTGGCCTTTTTGTAGAAAAGGTTCGAGGCGAATGAAAAGGATTGAGTTGTAGATGACCGGACGAGCGGGAGAGATCTCGTTCTCTTCGAGGCCCTACGCCATCTGTCCCTCGTTGCCACGTCTGTGCGGCATAGTGGTGGGTCGAGAGTTTCAGAGTCCCTCTTCAGGACATTAGGGTCTCGTTGGGTTGGGTCCTGTAAAGACCTTCGTTGAAGTTTCCCAACGTCGCTCGGGCACCGTTGCCTTCGTGGCCGAGAAGATTGCTCAACACACGTACACACACACAACGAACCAGTAAAAGAATCCTCACGGAGGTTTTTCTAAGCTATAATCCAACCTGATGACTATCAGCAAAAAGCAAAAATCCCTTTTGGATCGTGACTGCAGTGGCAATTACATTATTATCGTCGAGAGCGTCTTTGAAAATTGCATACGAATGGCAATTTTAGTCTCTGAACTAGACGGAATGCTAAGAAGCTCATCAAACGTAAAAACATCCGGAATGGACTTCGTCTTCGTAATGTCTTCATAATTTTCGTCAACGTTTCTTAAGCCGACAATTCAAGTTGTAAATAAACTAATGCCAAAAAGTCATTCGCATAATTATTACCAACAATTACTTTTTTCGTACAATTAGTTTTGTTTATTTCGTGTGTTTTTTTCTTTTTTTTTAATGTTGTGAGTTTTAGTCAACAGAAAATAAATAAAAATTGATGCTAAAGTGCGACTAAAATGTATGAATTTATAAAAGCATACTTTTGTATCTTTAGTAGTTTAACAAAAAAGGTCGTAAATAACAAATCGTTTTTTTTTGTTATTGGAACAAATGTGATTTATGGAAAAAATAATTTTTCAAAAATACTATTTATTACCATGAAAAAAAAAAATTATAAATCTTTTATTCCTAACACAATACAAAAAATTCACTCCACAGAGTCTACAGAACTGACGACTTAGTAAACAAAATGAAGATTAAGAGGAGTTAGCTCGACGACAGATTTATCAGGGTTTGCATTAGAATTATTTGTTTGCACGCTCCGCTCTATATGGGGCATTCCAAGTCAACTCACTTGGTCATTGGGGATCAGTTGTCGAATTTTCCTGAGCATATTTTGGTCCAAAAAAAAGGGGTTATTTTTTTCATTTTATGTACCCTTATATTTATCACCCACATTTTTCTAAACCTCCCCCTAAACCCCCTTTCGTGGCCTGATTTGTCGAAGCACCCGTACTACGAGTGTGCCAATATATACATATATAACATCGTAGCGGAAGCGATGAATGAGTTACGTTAAAAAAAAAAAAAAGAAAAGGCAGTGTGTCTGAAGCTGTTTGCACTGAAGGAAAGGAGAGAAGTATAGTTAGAAAGAAGTCGTGAAATAACGTGACTGGTTGCCACAGTGTTGATGTCCTAGTGCATATATAGCCGGGCTCTTCGTTTTGCTTGTGGAGTGATCAAGTCGGGTGGTGTTATAGCAAAGTAGAGGCGCCATGTAAATATTGAACTTGCGTGTAAGAGAGGCAACAAAGGCCGCAAGGTAAATTATCTACGCTCGTGTGTTGTCCGCTTTGGTGAAGGACTGAGAGTGGGTTGCTATGTTGATGTGCAGGTCCTCTGCGATGATTGGAGGGCAAACAAATTATATTCGCTCGTTTTGTTTGACTTTCGGGTGTCCGTATCCACCACTTTTTCTTCGTTCTAAGAGGAATCGGTGGCCGCTGCTGTGTGCTTTGTTATTGTAGATAAAAATCCTTTAGCATTTTTCTTTGTTTACACTTTTTGTCGATCTACAGTAGCTGCATTTTATGAGTATAGAGTGTCTTCCGAGAAAGAATACTCTCGAGGATATTTGCTTTTGCGAGAGCTCTGAATGGAAACGAAGCGCTGAGGGAACGGACGATGAGGGTTTATCGGGAGAATCGCGAGCAGGTGCTGCACACCAGTTGCCTCCTTTAAGCTATAGTGCAAGCTTATGGGAACCACTGATACGTATACCATCTTGGGGGGGGGGGGGGGGGGGGGGGGGCAAAATTTAAGGATATTCAAAGACTAATATTTGACTCACTTGGCCGGTAGTGTTATTTTAAAAATCTGTATTATTAACCTATCAAACAAAGATTTTCTCGCCTGTTAGTCAAAGCATGCGGGCAATGCGGGTCACCCACAAAAATACATATTTATTTTTATACTCGTCAGACTTTCGAAAGATAACCGTAAGGCAAAAAATTGTCATTTAAGCTTAAGATAAACCCTGATGACATGAATGCAGTTTTTAATTTTTTTTTGGGTGACCCCGATTACCCACATGCATTTGTCGCCCGGCGAAAAATTCTTCGTTGGATGGGTCATCGATACATATTTTTTAAACACAATGTTACCGGCCATATAAGTGAGAAATCAGTCTTTGAATATCTGTAAATTTTATCCGAAAGTCCCTTTTCCCCCCCTTCCGCTCCCTTAATTCAATCGAATGCTTTATGCGGTTGAGGACGGACGCAAAGACTCGCCGCCTAATTACATCGACGCTGCTAATAAGCTTCTTCATGCATTTCCCTTTCAAAAATGCCATTCAATAGTTATGTTACAACTGATGAACTCACGCTCGGGCACTCGGGTGCCTCTTCACCTCGAGAGAAGATGAAATGGTGTGCAGCGCGCGGATCATTCGTCGACTCGTGCGCGGCACACTCAGCACGCAACTCTCTTAAATGACAAGCAGCCTCTCATTATCTGACTGGTCATCTAACAGGCAGCAGCTTTGTGCATTCAACTTCGACCAATGGCTTGGTTCATTGAGACTTAATTATCAACATTTAAATTAAAATTTACTTCTTTTGAACATGATTCATTGCTTCTCATATATCATTTCATTGGTAATGAAAAAAAAAAAAAAAAAAAAATTCAAATAAAAATTAATTTGTCTCAATGTAATAATTTTTTTAACAATTAATTATTTTTAGAAATCAATTTTTTTAAATTACATACACATTATGTACAATTTTTTTTCGTACCGAATTATTTATGATTTAGAAAAATAAATAGTAAGCATTTTTTATGATTACTTTTTGCACGTTACTAATTTTTTTAAAATTTTGAAAGTTAGTAATTGTATGAGAAATAATCATGATTATTTTATTTGAAGAGGATTTTGAAATCTTCTATTCGAATTCTGCACGTATAGATTTTTTTTATTGGCAAATTGCTACTGATAAAAAAAACGTTTTTTGAGATAGCATTTTTTTTTTAGTAAATATACGAGAATATATATTTTTTTTTTACTCTGGCTATATAGAGTTGTAGGGCTAACAAAGTTTGAGCCCTCAGCATATAAATACAGAAGGGGAAAGAAAGGCTCCACGGATGGCTTAATGCCTGCGGCCTGAACCAGCAGAAGGGCACACCGTGAAGCACAGTCGGGGCTTTGTCATTAAAAGCAGATGGTCTCGTGTCTAGAAGCCACTGACGAGGATTACTCTCGAGAAAAGGCTAAACGTAAATGCTTCTCCCTTTTCTTCCTCTACAGACTTCTTTACATCCGTTATACATATACAGTCGCCACTCTTTCTGTTATGCTCCTCCATTCAACGTCCCACATCTTTTTTTTTTCAATTCGTATTTTTTTTCCCAGATAGATAAAAAAATAACGATTAAAAAGAATTTTTTTACAACTATTTTATTTTTGTATCATTTTTCATAAAATTCTAGATTTTTGACAAAAAATCTTGCAAAGATTTCTTGATTTTCGAAAATTATTATTTTTGGCACTAATTTCTAAATATTTCCATTAAAAAAATACAAAAATTCCGTCAAATTTATATGTTGATAAAAAATATTTGGGAATCGGTACCAAAAATTCCAATTTTTTGAAAAATCAAGAAATCGATTGTATTTTGCTCAAACCTACAACATTGTAGTAACATTTCTAAATATTTTTTTTTCTACCACGAGAAAAGCAAGTATTTCATGCTGTAAACCCAATATGAAATGAAATATACCGGATTGATCGTATACCAAAGATATCGAATATATATATAGACAGTAGATCAAGATTAGAATATAGTATTATAGATCGGGAACGCGATCAAGCTCTCCGAGCTCTCCAAGTCGACGAAGACTTCCGGGTGTGCGACTGTTGCAGTCGCATGTTTCAACTTTTATAGTACTTAGGTACCAGTAGAAAACGTGATCTCTCTCTGATCGCAGAATCGAGAACGTGCGCTTGGTCGTGTTCAAGAAAGATAGATGGCAGTACATATATATATGAGCTTGATGATGTCGAGGGAGAGAGAGAAAGAACGACAACGCCCGGACGTTCATTCGGTATACCTGTGAATGCAACACTGGTTCTAACAGTCACGAAGTGCCTTTTACCTCGTTCGAAATACTCATATACATGTACACAGCGTTACGAAGAAACGCAACCGATTTCATCTAACAAAGTAGCTATATCTTCTTCGGCGTTCACGAGGATTAGCATCCTCTCGATAGAGCTCCTCGCTATATAGACAGTATCACGCGGGCTTCGATAGTCGGTGTACACTCGCGGAGTGTTTTCAGATACCAATCGAATTTGTCTTTTATCTTGAAATGTCGTGACTACGACATTACTCGCTGTCGTCTTATTCGAAAAACGATTATCATTCTATTTCCAATATCCTCGATAATAAAACTATATTTCTCAAAATCAATTTTCTATAGTAATTCTACACCAACTCGACGCATCGCCGACCCTAAGCCAACTCTACATGTCGCCGACTCTACACATCCTCGACTCTACACCAACTCTACACATCCTCGACTCTACACCAACTCTACACATCGCCGACTCTACACCAACTCTGCACATCCTCGACTCTACACCAACTCTACACATCCTCGACTCTACACCAACTCTACACTAACTCTACACCAACTCTACACCAACTCTACACTAACTCTACACCAACTCTACACCAACTCTACACTGACTCTACACCAACTCTGCACATCGCCGACTCTACGCTAGATTATTGTCCTGCTATTATATTTCCTATAAATATATTTTTGATTTAAGTTAAAACAGATATAAAATTATCCAACTTTCCAAATTTGAATTTTTATTTTACAAAATATTAATTGTCAGTGAAAAAAAAAAAAAAAAAAAATTGTGTAAAGTAAAATCGAGTATAAGAGAGAATTTTATATACTTCCTATGTAGCCTGCCTGATGCAGGTATACGGATGTTAACGATCCAAGGAAGTCAGCGATGTGGTAAAAGAGCTCTAAGCACTGTGACGGTCAATCGTAAATTCATCTTTGTCGTGGCCAAGTGTGAGACAGCGAATGTCTGACCGTTGTTTTTTTTTTTTTTCTTTTTCAGCGAACGAGGCGTCGCCGCGCCGCACATCGTTAAACTCTATACGTGCTCGAAACGAAAGAATCTTTGACGTCAAGCGAAATCAGGAAATCGGTGAATGTCGAATTAGCCGAAATCACAAATATCAGGTATTTCCCATCTTTGTGCGAAAAATATTTTTCGAATTCGACGGCTGGTATTATATTGTCCATAAATATTTTTTTTATCTACAAAAAATCTTTTTTTTTTCGTTTTACAAAATATTGTCATTTTTACAAAAAAAAAAAAAAAAAATAGTTTTCTAAGTTTGATAAATCTTTTCTTGGCACTTTTTTTTGTTTAACAACAAAACATTCTAAATTGTCAAATATACAATTTATAAATTACTTTAAAAAAAAAGTAAAAACCCTGTTTTTTTTAAATGAAAAATGGATTTATTTTTTTTTAAACTTCTTTACAGACCCATCTTGTAATTTTTCAAAATGTTTTTTTTACTTTGTATTTTGTGGGCGAGACAAATATTCTTCTAGAAAGTACTTGCAATGCTTCTCGAAGAGAATTGACGACGAGCACAAAGAAGACAAAGGTTTGAGTGAAGTGGAACGTAGAAGGGGGGAAGAAAAGGAATAAAAATTTCCTATTATCTGGCAAGTAACCAGAAACAAGGGTCAAGTAGCTGAACGTCGTCAGTCTACTGCCAATGCTCGTTACCATTCTCCTTTTTCTTTTTTTGTCCACATCTACTTCTTCAACGGCTGCTCCGATGCTCTTACTGCGGCTGCTGCATAAGTAATGTTTTAAGAGCAGCGTGCTCGCTGTGTGTTGGTTGTCACGAGCCTCGGATCGCCGGTCACGATCGAGTCAACGGCAAGAGAAGCAGCTATAGCCACTCGACAGTGGTTGAAACACACCAGACAAACACCACGAGTTCATTAGCACAGGGAACACATAAATCTGTGGCACCATAAGCGCGTTTTTCGCGCTAATGAGCGAACATTGTCAGGTATATCGTAATAACATATATATATATATATATCGTGTTTGCATTCTCGCTTGGTATTTACATCGTGTTATCAAGTAGAGTTTATATACACAAAGCGTTCCTTGAAAATCCAGAGTTACATGTAAATATATACTTTTTTTTCGTATTTAATCTCTTTGAATTAATTACGCAAAATTTTGTGAGGTAAGTTAATGTAAAAAAAAATTAGTATTAATTATTAATACTAATTTAATACTAATTTTTTGAATGAAAAAGTTTTTGGCAAATGTTGAAAAATTGTACTTTCTTTGTTTGCTCAGATTCACCGAATTCTGTAATTGACCAAAAAAAAAAACAACCTCCGAAATTTCCTATCAACAGCAAGAGTGACTTTTGGAGGATTGCAAAAGATCCTATGAATTCAGTCTAATAATGAAAAATAAATAACCACCACGAGCCGCTCAAGACGACAACGAGGACGTTTGTTGTGATAGCTGAGAGGCCTTGGGGGAGGCCGCACATCGTGCATACCAATGACCCTGCCGCGAGGAAAGATGTCTCGTGTGTCTTCGGGGAGCTTTGATCGAGGAGAGAAGGGAAAAGCCGGAGGGATATGTCGTCACGCTCCACGTCCATTCGCGACAACAATCGAGCCTCATCAAGTGGCATAACTAACGGATATTTCACTACGAGCATTATCGTGTTACAAAACATCTGTGTTTTTATTAGAAAACATGGAAAAATTGTGTGAACGCGTTAAAGTAGTTTCTGGAAAATAATTTTTCTTTATTTCCGATTGGTTTGTGATCTTATTATTTTTATTATTCGTTGTTTGCATGAGATTTCTTCTGACTTTTTTTTTTGTAAACAGATTATGCCATATTTTTGTAATATTATTTTTATTTATGTATTTAGTTAATTTTAATCAACGAACCTTTGTTCGCATGAAAGAGAGTGAAAAATGTTTCATGAAGAAAAAATGATAGTAACGAGACTAACAACACAAGAGGTATGCGAATTCCGTTGACGAGTTACGAAATTCAAGTATCGAAGCAGTGGCACACACGTTGATCGATGCTCTAAGCGCTGATGCCGATCGATCACGACTGCGCGTGGTTGCCCTGCGCGCATGACAGTGACAGATCGACGTAACTATGTTGATCGTTCATGCGCAAAGCAAACTCGCCAAGGTGATTATGGGGCAGCATGATCAGGCTCTGTGTATCGAAGCAACGAAACGATACAGAGAGACGAGAGTAAAGAAAAAACGTGCAGAAATGATTTCAGACTATCAATCCGTTGTCCGGTGAAAGATCCAGCGTGAGATATTGGTACTAATGACCACCCAGCTGATAAACTTGAATAATGTGAAGTTAGCAACGCTGGAACAGTTATGATCGATTCGATATTTATGAAAACGAATTTTTATGACTTTCTTGAAAGTCATGTATCTCCGTGAAAACACAACCGATATCGAAAATTGATGAAGCAAAAGTTAGCGGTAAACGTAACGAAAGCATTGGGCCAAAGCTTGTCAAGAGATTCTTCACCGTTTAGCCAAACACTCGTGACAAACAAAATCTTATCACCGAAAGCCAAACTTCCGCGTTGATATTCTTTTTAACTATCAAAACTGCACAATTACCTCGTTATGTTTTGTCCGTGTGTCCGCTATCACATCGTTCTCCAAAAGCCACTGTCACGAAATCTTATCACCGTCACTAAAACGCACCTTTTCGTCGTTGTATTACTATTTGGATATTTCGAAGTAGTCCAAATTCGACTCTGTTTTCTTTCAATACTATTTTTTTTTAAATTCAATTCTCTTTTCTGTCTCCTTTGAAAGGCGTTGAACTCGTTTATAAAATCAAATACGACTTGACCAAGAGAAAGAATAGCGTGTCAAGAGATTCGTCGAGTGTTGAATGGAAAGCAAAAGCAAATGGAAAGTATGGAAGGCAAGCGGAATTCACGTACACGTTCGCGCACGGTCGCAGCCTCCGAGGAACTAGATTGAGATGTGACGGCTCCGGAACCGAAGGCCTCCTCCTTCGTACAATCCACACACAAACCAGGCTCTGTTACCCCCACCCATGAAAATCCAGCCGTCGGGGTCCAGCGTATATATACAGAGGGTACCCGAACCTTGCGGCTGGACCTCTGCCTGATTGAGATACCAGCCGGGGCCCAACACTGGCACTGGCTCTGCTGTCCCTCTCTCATCCCTCCCACCCTCCCTTCCTTCTCCACCTCTTCCGGGCCCCTCGCAGCCCCGTCGAGCAGGCGCGTCCTATACCGGACCTCTCCGCCAGGCTTTAGATCAGACCCAAACCGCCCTATCCCCACTAACTCGCTGTTCCGAGCACTGCTCAAAGAGGGCCTCGTGGCTCTCAATGCTTTCGCATATATACTTCCCAACGAGGAACGTTATCTGCTTGAAATATTACAAGCAACATGTTTTGTTTACTTAGTAAAAAAACGTTGCTATATTTGCAATTTTATTATTATTATTTTATATATATATGGGGCATTCCAAGTCAATTCCCTCTCTGATTCAGTTGACGAATTTTTTTTTTGGCATATTTAGGTCCAACAAAAGCGGATATTTTTTTTTCAGATTTTTATCACTTGTTTTAACCCTATAAAATGATTTTTTAAAAAATAATTTTTTAGTCAAGATGAATTGCGACCAGTTTTGAAATTGTGAATTTTTTCTACAATATTTAGGACTCAAAACAAGGATCTCCATCGTAGTTCGAAAGTGAGCCGAGAATAATTTATATGTTTTTATTGTTTTTAGCACCTTTGACTCTTGGAATGAAAATGAAGAGGAAACCGAATGAGAACCTCGTGTTAGGGCCTTCTATCTCTTTTTGGTAGGGTTGGGCATAGGGCCTTCGACAGGACAATGGTCCCAGGTCCGAAGCCGAGTGAACTGGAACCTTAGGTAAGAAGCGGATGGAACGAGACGAAGTGAAACGAAAGAGAAGGACGAAGCAGAAGAAGAAGAAGAAGAAGGAGCAGAAGCAGAAGAAGGGGAGAAAACGAGGGCCCACGGAAGAGTGGAGAAGAGGTGTCTGGCCAGGCAGCCTGAATAAACTGCGGCACGCGCATAAGCCAGCAAAGCTTAAAACCAAACAAACTCGTTGCCTCTCGCGTATTCGGTAGTCTGGCTCGGTCGCATGTGATTCCATTAACGAGCTCGAGACCCTTCTGCATCTCACTCTCGCAGTACTGTCCTGTTTGCCATTCGGATACGTCACGTTATTTCATCAAACTAATCGAATCACCATTGCGGATGAGCACATATTTTCACCCTGTGACAAATAATTCATCGCGTCACTCATTCCAAGTGTAAAAACAACGCTTAACTTATATTTGACAATCCAGAAGACTTTGGTCGTTGATTTTTTCTATGCTTTTCAACCTAGAATCCCAATTGAAAACCTTGCCTTAGAATTCTACCTTGGATTTTTTTAGAATTCTACCTTGGATTTTTTTTAGAATTTTATCTTGGATTTTTTTAGAACTCTACCTTCGATTCTGCTAGAAGTCTACCTTGAATTTTTCTGGAATTCTACCTTGGATTCTGCTACAAATCTGTCATGAATTTTACTTAGAATCCTGTCTAAAATTTTTTTTACAATTGAGAGAATTTAGAAAAATCTACTTTGGATTCCACCCTATCTAACAAACCTACTTGGATTATCAAGCTTTTTCTTCCCCTAAGATCTACAGTCGCGTTATAGATTTCACGATAGTTCTCGTTACAGCTGAATGCAATCAATGAAGTACGCGCGATTGAATTCGATGAAAGAGAAAAAGAAAAATGTGAGTTATCGCGTTTACATCTTTTCACATAGGGTGGTAATCGGCTTTAATCTCCCTGTCGTCCTTTCAGAATAGCTTATTCGAAAGATCTCACTGAAGATCTCTACTGCAGGACGCGTACACGCGTGCTTACTTCCGACATGGATCATACACTGGTAGTGATCTATCGCACCGCGTAATCTGATCTCGCTCGGATCACGCACAGTTCATATACGAGTTCCTACGTCTGTGCTTGACGATGAATAATCTATGAACAAAAGGCTTTGATTTTTCTGATAGTAATTGGATATAAGCGTTTCACTTTGTACTATTATACAGTCCATTTATAATACTTCGTTAGCGCTCTTCAGTCACGCACACAATTTTCGAATGATATTATAAATCACGATCTCGCATAATTTAAAGACTAAAAAAAATTTAATTTAATTTTTTTTTAAATTTTCAAATTTGAACGAGCATTATTTTTAAGAGTTTGTCTCTCTTCCTACCAATCTCCCTATTTTTAAATTAGTCATTGATGACACATGAAACTATTTTTTTATTTTTTTACTGAACTTGTACTATCGATGATGTTTAGCTCTATTGACGTGGTGGCTGTTGCTGCTATTGGAATGCCCTAATTGATATGCTAGTCAGAGGTGTTTGTTGAGCACACTTTCCTAACCCAGCTAAGTAGAGGCTGTTCTGGATTGTTGGCGCAGCACGAAAAATGGTTGATTGGCATGCTTTCACGCGTTCCCGTGAGCCTTGCTCGCCGGTGATCGTGGCGAGAATTAAATATCCAAACGCATATGCATATACAGACACCACTCGGATGCACGCTCCTTTGCCGAACGGACGTGGCGCTTACTCAGTGACGATGTCCACTGCGTCACACGAGGTCTCAGTATTTAGACTCCGTCGGAAGTCACTGTAAAAATATTTCAAACGATAGATTTTGAAATTTTGAAACTTTGAAATTCAATACAAAATATTATATATAACTTATATACCTCAATTATAAATTGGTCCACTTTCGAAAGTGAAACTAGGTTCTGAACTCCCACCATGCGGGTGGAAAAAAAAGAGTAAGGGGTACTTCTTAACTTCAGAGAGCGGATATTCTTAACACAAGGGAGCGTTAACTTTAGAGAACGTGTACTGTATACAGATACACCGGTTGCGAACGTGATACACAGAGCATATAGGAAGCTATAATTTGCATCGGCACCTTGTAATTTCGAGCCATAAATCTTCTATCTGAAATCTTTGAGTGTAATTGAGACATAAAAGCGTGGCTCGGTGCGATTACATAATTACACGTGGGCATCGCCATGTTCCAGAGTGGCTGGATATGCGTGGTGCGTATAGTTCCAAGAGGTGAGCATTGTACAGTTTCACCGATGGTCGAAATGCACAATCTGGATGAGGTCTGAGCTGTGCCAACGTTTATGGTAGCCCATGGGCTCTCAATGCTTTCTACTTCGTTGATAATCTAACTCAGAATTCGGAAGAAAGTAATAAATATCGAAGCCTTAGATTGAGTCTTGCTAACACACTTTCTAAGACTTTGAGTCATGCTGAGACTTTTTAAGAAATTCAGTCATGCTAAGACTCTAAGACTCTACGACTTTGAGCCTCGATAAAGCTCTTTCTAAGACGTTGAGTCTCGCTGAGACTCAAAAAGTGTTTGAGAGGTTTTATATGCCGCTAGAAGCAAAGGTCAGAAATATTTTCGAGACCAGTTCGACGAATGTTCCTGTACTGTTTCAAGAAGTATATGAGGGAAAAAATATCCAAGGAGTAATGGCACAAGCAGGCAAAAGGCAAAAGGTATAAGACAGGTAGACACGAGAGGGTCCGGGAGTGGCGAGGGCCCCCGTGTGTATCGCGAACACCTTCTGACAAATGCCTGAAACTCGACGGGGGTTCCAAGGGAACCCCAGTGG
Source organism: Perithous albicinctus (assembly GCA_964016905.1). NCBI lineage: Eukaryota > Metazoa > Arthropoda > Insecta > Hymenoptera > Ichneumonidae > Perithous > Perithous albicinctus. The sequence continues at coordinate 17,957,019 of OZ024698.1, read as the reverse complement.
CTCTGGACCGAATGGCTCTCACATCGGGGGGTCAAAGTTTACGATCGAGACGCTGCTGCCGACGAGGGCGACAACGACTGCGATGAAGCAAATGCGCCACAGGATCACGACATCGGTTGATCCGCATCTTTTCACTAAAAGAGTACTTCTTTTTCTTCCGTACGCAGCGATCAACCTTTACGAGATTCTGATCACTCTACCGATTTCCTTTTCGAGAAATCGGCTATCCATTTTTGTTCAGACGTTTGGTATTTTATTTTTATATTTCTTCATTTCAAAAGCTTTAATTTGTAACTGAGTGTTGCCAAAACAGATTAAGCATTTGATTTTTAGAAAAAGCTTCAAAATAGCATCAGAGTACATTTTAGAAACTTCAATTTACCATTTCCTGACCTTCTAAATTTCCTTAAACCGAACTTAGTCTGGTAAACTTAACTCAGTGTATCCCTCATGTATACATTTGGAGCTTCATCGTGTCCGTATTTATATTTCTCGACGAAACTACGGCACCGGGATTCGAGCCCGCGACCTACCGATGCTCTGGACTAGAGGCCAGTACACTGACCACCAGACCGCTGCACCGATTTTTTTTTTCGCACAAGCTTGCTTCGTAAGGTAGTCAAAATCAATGACACACTTGTTCATAGAGGTGACTTTGTGAAAAATGGATGATCATGACGAAGGTTTTACTTTCATAGCATCGCTACCATCATCGCCATGATTTGGGTGTATTCAAAGACTTTAAGAACACAAAGCTCCGGAAGGTCGTGACGAAGAGAATGTTCCGTGTTCTTTGAAGCCTTTGAGTCGGACACGCCCCATCGACGCCTCTCTCGGCCCCAAAAAAGCAGACAGCCAATTTCTGTCTTCTCTCTTTTCTCCTTCTCCCTTTTCTTTTTCTTCCTCTCGTTCCTCTGCACCGAAAATATATCTCGATTCCTAATCCAACGGCGGGCTGTTGTTCACTTTGGGCTCACGCAGGGGGCGTCCTGCATCTTTATCTCTCTGGCCCCAACCGCCACCTTCAACCAACAACAAGAACCATGAATTTCATTCTTTGTCTGTCTCTCTCTCTCTCTCTCTCTCTCTCTCCCTCTCCGTGTTTCTGTGTTGAGCCGGCGATCCCTTATTCCCTTTGGTTCCTTCATGGCCGTCCGGCACCTTTACCCTCCATCACAATCTTCACAACATGATCCGAGAATTCCTTTTTTTCCCTCTTTTTCCTTCCCTTTTCCTTCCTCTTGATGTGTTTCGTCAGAGCCACGCCGCGGCAAACCTCGCAAGATCGTTAACTCACTGTGGCGCTACGTGTTCCACGTTGCCTCGTGATTGCTTCATTAAGACGTCACGCGCGGCCGGTCTTTTCGATCGAATGCTTCGGATACAGAAGTGGCAGAAGCATGGAACAATAAGCATGAGGAAGGTTTCTTTCAGGCTGTAGAGAACGAACGATTGTATACCTGTTGACGGGGTTTGTAGATTTCTTGATAACTACAGAAAAAAAAAAAAAAAAAACAGTTGAGCCCCCAGCAGAAAACTTGCAACTTTCCGATGACCTTTTCTACAATTATTTAAAAATCATCGTTAGTTAAAACGTTTTGGAAAATTACAGAATATGAAGCAGGGTATATAATTTTTTTACTCCCCTTGGAACCTGAAGTTAGTGTGAAAAATTGTGAAACAAAAAGATTGAGATCTTTATTTTTAGTCGGCCAATAAATCAGTAGAAAAAAATTTAGTTTGTAAAAAACAAGGAAACATTTTTCGAAGAATTAATCCATAAGAAAACAGTAAAGTTATTCTTCGTATATGACGAACAAATGACTGCATATCACAGTAAATTAACCGTCACCGTCACCAACCAATCAATGTGCACAAACAGATAGAATTGTTTTTTAACGAATTGGGTATTTGTTGAATCTGAACTGTGATGAATTTTGCTGGTGTTCATTTTTACTGTAGAAAGTTTCCTCTGTGTAGAATTTTGCCGTGAAGATCTTAGCCTGTGTAGTTATGCCTCGAAGACTTTTCTTGTGTTGAATTTGTGCTAGCGTAGAGATGGGTTTTTGTAGATTTAGGGCGTGTGCAGAATATTGCTGTTGTCTACAGGCGACCATTGTGAAGATGTTGTAGAATCGCTAATGTGTAGAGTCGGATTCTGTTAGAACCGCTTTATTGCTTCACATACCAATATAATTATTTTCTTATCCTATGCCGCGAGATTGCAACAGTACCGATTACTCTCTCACTGCAGCAGTCGAAGTCGAAATAGCCGATCGTACAGGTTACGCGCAATTGCGAATGCCGATAACTTGAGTATATCTCCAACGTTAGCTTGTTACTAAAAGACTTGTGTGTGAAGAAAAAGGTGCCAAGGAAAAAAGGCAATGGCTCTGCTGAGTCTCGAGGATTGGCGGTGCTTACACGAGAAAAGAAATGACTTGAAATGTCGAGAAGCACGAATACCGAAGTAACGAGAGTGCCGCGATTACGACGCAAAGCAATCGCAGAGTGAAAGAGAGGGAGAGAGAGAGACTCTGAAAAGAAAACGCATGTGCGTAACAGAGAGCCTGAGAGCGAGAACAGGATGAGCCCAATCGTCCCAAGAGGGAGCCTCGATAAATCCCTTCTAATTGGCTGCATCCCGAAAGCTGGCTGCGCTGCTGCTGCTGCTGCTATGCTCGGTTTATCTCGCGCAACGCTGGAGAAAGGAAAGAAAGGACACCGGTGCAGATTGGTGTGTAAGATGAGGCGCTCTCGCGACTCGCTCGGCACAACGGAAATTTGTTCGCCCGGTAATTATTCCCGGAACGCCTGTGAACGGCCTTACGAAGCACTCCTGTGTGTTGTGTGTTGTACGCGCGAATCTTGATGTTCGTTTCATGCGCGCCGAAAAGGTGGCGAGGGTAAGACGCGCAGTTAAAGGATCGCAAAAGAAGATCGTTCAATCGGTCTTGACAGACACCCGTTATAAGACAACGACTTAATGGACACCCTCTTCGTCCAATACTCGCTGTGTACTCGCGAGGCAACCGCAAGAAGCACCAGATTTTTTCCTTTTTTCCGACCGCAGACCAAAAATAAAGACAACAAATATTTTACACGGGGGATGAAGCCATTACGACCTCTGTTCGGCACTGAACGAGACATTTCTACAAAGTTGATACGCTGGAGATTTATGGAATATCCGAAAAGTCACAAAATTCGAGTGCAAGTTTTACGAAAGAAAAAACATGGCGGAAAAAAGTTCGTACCGGAAATTACGATTTTTAAAATCGAGAAATTGCTGCTATTAATTTTTGGTATTTTTTTTCTTCGATTTTTGTGCTATTTGTATTAAGGTCTTCGAGAACGACGAATATAGTTGGAATTTCGAAATTCAAGATGGCGGATCCAAAATGGCCGACACAAATGTTTAAAATCGTCGGATTTTTATGAAAATTAATATTTTGTAGTTTTTGAGGACGCTGAATCCAAATATTAGATCAGAATTTTGAAATTCAAAATGGCGAATCCAATATGGCGAACTGAAAATTAAAAAAACGTTTAATTTTTATGAAAATTAATATTCTGTAGTTTTTGAGGACGCTGAATCCAAATAAGACGTCACAATTTCGAAATTCAAGATGGCGCCAAAAACCCAGGTACCAATTTTCATAAAAATTCAATTTTTTTTTTTTTTTTTTTTTTCAATTTCTGAATTATGTCTCAGTACTCAAATTCTATTAAAACTGATAAAAAATATATGTATCAAAAATCCTTAATTAAAATCGCATGACCAGAGTGAGTACATTTCCATAAATCTTAAAACTCAAATGCTTTAAAACCGTTTACATAATTCCGCTGATATGTTCTTGAGAATAAAGCGTATATGCCATAAAAAAGTGAAGAAGAAGTGGACTCCAATATCTAAGGGAGAAGTTTCTTCAGTGAGAATTTCTTCGATTGTTCGCCCATTCTCATTCATCCGGGCATCATAATGTTCTTCTTTACCCGCCTACGCTCGCGGCCTACGACTTGCAGCTGCGCGCGTTAAAGCGCGCACTATATCTTATACGCCGTATACATACGTAACTATGTGTAAGCAAAGAAAACTCGTTTTATTCTCAGGTTGGCGTCACTCTCGAGGGATCAAAAGAGGATCGCAAGAGCAAAGGAGCACTCGAGGGTTGTGTGCTCGAACTATCGAAGAAATAATCTACGGAAACGTTCGAGTTATATATCGAAGTAATCGTTGGGCTCCGTAAATGGACAAATTATCGGAGCAACAATCTAGCAATGCAATAAGTTGTAACTGTACGTTGACGGGAGGAATGAAGGAGGTTGATAATGAAAATGATGATGATGATGATGATGATGATGATGATGATAGACATTCGAACATAACGTATCTGAGGACGCAAGTACGCGTGCCTCGAATCCCTCGTCTTCAATTGAAGGAGCTTCTTTATAACTTCCTTGGAACTCGCCGAGTCACTCGAGTATATTGAGCAGAAACGTCACACACGTGCGCCTCTCTTTCTTTCCTGTCTGAGAGTCTCCGGAGCTCGGGTACACGCTGACGATTATCTCCCCGGCCGATCTCGATATGAATCTTTTGAGAGATCGTCCCGCCGACAGGACCCGTCGGCTGCTTCACTCGATAGCCGAGCCGTTTGGTCACGCGCATCTTTTTTTCTTCAGGAACAAATTTTTATCTCTTTATCATAAAAACAACTCGGCGCCGTCGTGCAAGGAGACGGGAGCCCAGAGTATACGCTAAAGTCCCGGAGAGGCTGTAATCTCTGAGTGGTTAAGATCCTGGAGCGTATGATGTCCTAGAGTGGCTGAAACGACGGACTTGCTGAAGAGTGGGAACGGCCAACTCTCGGAGTGGCTAAAGTCTCAGAGCAAATGTCCTGTAGTGGCTAAAACCCCGGAGTGGCTATTACCCTGGAATGACCAAAAGCTTGGTTTATCGCATTAGTCCGAGAGAGAAATGCTTTTGCGCTGATTATTTTCAAAGCTCTCCAGGATAATATAGCAATGAGCATTCCTAATAATTACAGCATAATCTCGGTGCATTTAATTAAGAAAAAGATATTACGAAAATCGTTGTTGTCCGATGATTATCATTTATTTAATCGATGTTACAGTGAAATGCTCATGATGTACATTCGATAAAATCCTCTTAATTGAATTTACTGTAATTAGAAGCGTCGTTAAAATAAGTAGCAATGTCGGCTAGAGGCGGACACGTGCTATTTTTGATTAAAAATAAATTTCTCGTCGAAACCGGCTTCTAATTATTGTGATGACTGGCCAAGAGAGCATATAGCGCATAAGCTCTTGTGTGGAGTACTTCGGCCCACACGAAGGTCTACTTCGCGCACTATTGATGTGCAACACACAGCCTATGGATACATGCAAACTTTGCGAACGAGCGTACATAAATATCGCACTACTTGCGTAGGCCGTTGAACACCGAAGTCTCGCTGTAACTACATCGTAACCGCGCCGACGAACGGTTTGCCTTGAGTATACATATATGCTCTCTTTCTCTTTCTCTCTGACTGTCTATGGTTTTGCTATGTGCTGGATACGAGACGACCGACTCTCCCAAGAGAATTCTGTAACAGGATGTGCACTGCTGAAACTGTTTTCAATGTCCTCGAGTAGATATCCAAACAACACTTGGGCTATGAACACAACTTATGGTTCAATGAACCTTTGTCTTTAACTTGTGCTCCCAAAGTTTTGGAATAACAATGTTTTCTCTGTTATTGTGTTTGCCGATCATTCGCGCAAATATTAAACAGCGCAAAATTAACTCTTTAAATTTGCCTGTAATTTTGTGCATTAGATTGATTTCTTTTTTTTTTTTTGGATTCACTTAAATTTTCTTTTGATTGATTCAATTTTCGAATTAAAAAAAAAGGTATTTTTAATCATTTTATATTTGATATTTGGAAACTATTTTTTTTTTTCAACTCAGTTTTGGGTCAAATTAATCTATAAATTCAAAATTATGAAATTTTTCTTTTTTTTAACTCAATTTAATGAACAGATGGAAAATTTATATCGGAATTTGACAAAATCCTTTAAACATTAAAAAAATTATTTTATAAAATATTTATTGAGGAGAGCATTTTTGTTCTCATAACTTTTTTTTTTTTTTTTTTTTTAAATTCGTAAAATGTGTACAATTTTTTTGATCGTTTCTAGTTTAACAGTCGGTAATAGTCGGTTAATAGTCGGTAGTCCGCAATTTTTTTTCTGGCTGATTTCGTAATAATGTGAACATTTAAATTTCACATATGGTTGTTCATGGATGATTGGAAAAGAAAAGCCTAATTCGTTATCAAACACTCATACATAGCTATGTAAATAACCTTTTGTTTTATCTGACGCATTCAAGAAATCCAGCTTAATTTCCTGAATGATGTGCTGATAATAATATTCTCAGTATCTCGGTTTATATAAAAGCCACTTGGTTGACTAGAAAAGCATGCAAAGTTAAAGCTAACTAAGCAACGAGTCATCATGAAATTCTTCGCTCTATTATTTTCTGTCCTGTTGGTAATTTGCGGAATTTCGAGCGTCGTAATGGCACAAAAAGGGGTTGGTTAACATTTTTTTATTCCCCAAATTTCTTTCATTCTTCTATACTCTTGATTTTTTTTTTGTCCTTTAGTCGCAAGATCTCGTGAATCTATTAAAGGAGATGAAGTGTCCAACTGGTCAAGTTCCATTCCCGACTTTGCATCCCGACAAGGTATTTATTTTTTATCGAATTAAATAAATAAATCGACAGATATTTATAATTAAGATGCGTTTTACTAGATAAGATAAATTCCATTATTAATTCGCTTAATTTTTTCAACAGCACGTAACTATAGACTGCAAACCTATCACCGAAATAGACAATTAATAAAAAAAAAAGGGAAAATAACTATCAACTCTACAATGAAGACAACAACTATTTGAAGCACTGAGACCTGAATGTATATTGTATGAAAAATAAATAAATATCGCCACTGTTTTATTTGAAAATTTGTTATTGAGGTTTTATTTTATCTTTTTAATGCTCATGATTGTATTTTCTTCAATTGTAATTGAATTATCGTAATACCGATGGTTGCGATTATTTAGTGATACATTTTTTTTTTTTTGCAAAATAAAAAATCATCAGAAAATGTCCTAAACTTACAAATTCTCTAAATTAAAATCGATAAACGACAAATTTTTGTAATTTGTCGAATTAGACGAAAAAAAGTTTAATTCATTGAAAAACATATGTTATATAATTTCGTCGAGTTATTTGAAAAATTCATGTCCCTGTTGAAAAAACACAAACAAGGCGTTTTTTTTAAAACCATTTATAAAACGATATTTTTATTTCTTTTTCTTTGAATTCGCAAATTATTTTGTAAATTTATAGTTAACTTTATATGATATCCTCAAGGAGGAACTTTCATGTTGGTCCCCCTATTCTTGGGTGTACATATGTTATGCGACTCATTGAATTTTCAAAGAGACCCTTCAGGCTGTGTACCAGCAGTACAAAAAGGTACCAGAACACTTGAGACAGAATACGAGAGAGAGAGAGAGAGAGCTGGTAGGCTTGACAATGTCATACGAGTAAGATAGATCCAATTGCACGAAGAGAGCTCTCAAGCTTTTGCACCCCCCATGTAGAATGGTTTGAATAATAGGTTTTGCCCACAATACGATGCTCTTTTGGGTTCTCGTTTCGGAAACGTCGTCGCCACACGACGGCAAGATGGGGCAGGCGTGGAAACGTACCGTGCAGAAAACTAATAATCGTCGCTTGTACCCTACTTTGAACGTGCCGCTCAGCATGCGAGCTATTAGAGAAGGGAAAGCGTGCAGAGCTTGAAAAGATTTTCGTTCCTTTTTTTTTTTTTTTTTTTTTTCCAAGAGGATTAGGCAAGAGAGGCCAAGATTTCATTCAAAGCGTGACGCTTGCCGAGGCAGAGGAGAGAAAAGAATATGAGAACAGAAAGGCTGTCCGTAGCATGGATGAACATATGTTCGGAGTCCACTTAACCCGCCAGGTTAAAACGCGACTAACTAGAGGCTCACACCATGTATTATTGTGTGTATACCTTGTTTGAGTGCCATCATCAGCGGCAGATTACTTAATCATGCCCCAACCACTTTTTATCTTTCATCGTTCGTCTCACTTTGTCTTGCTCTCTAGTAGCGTTATTTTGGCATCAACTCAAATAACAGCCGATAATTATTCAATCACATTAAGTACAGGTGATCCTTTGACTTGTTTCAAACTATGATGTGTTTATTTAGTGAGTAAAAGTTTGGACAAAAAATTTGAACTGGCTAAAATCCCGGAGTGGTTTAAACTTCAGATTGTTTAAACCCCCGAAATGGATGAAGTCCAAAAGTTAAAATCCCGGATGAAGTCCAGACTAACTGAAATCCCGGAGTGAATAAAATACCGGAGATGTTAAAATCCAAGAGTGGTTGAAGTCCCGGTGTTCTTAAAGTCCCAGAGTGGCTGTAATCACGGAATGGTTCAAAAACTGGAGAACTTGATCCGCGGAATGGCTATAATCCCGGAGAAGTGAAATCCCTGGAATGACTAAAATCCCGGAGTGGCTAAAACCCCGGGGTGGCTAAAACCCCGGAGTTGTTAAACTCCCGGAGTGGCTAAAACCCCGGAGTTGTTAAACTCCCAGATTGGCTAAGATCCCGTACTTGTTAAAATCCCAGAGTGGTTGAAATATCGGAGAAGTTAAAACCGTGCAGTGGTTAAAATACCAAAGACGCTAAAACCCCGGAGGGGTTTTAACTAAAATATGAGAACGTTTCTCTCACACCCGAAAATACTTTTAACGAATCGAAAATATGTTTCCGATGGTGCTCATAAATATCAGCAAGATTAGAGGCACTTTTGAAGCTCGAAGAGCCAGGATTCCAGTATGACGGCGAACGGGAATGGTTTTCAAGTTTCCGCTTTATCTCTCGCTCGCCAGCCAGATGTATGATATAACAGCCTGGAGGCCAGTACTCAGGAGCAAAATGTCCTAATGACGGACACAGCTCACCCGAAGCAAGAACGAGAGAGATTAAGAATGAAGAAAAGCGAAGGAGAGAAAAAGCCGAGGTGAGGTTCCGGGAAGTGTGGTAATTATTCTACGGCGCCGAGGGAGATTAGCCGATGATCTGAGACTCTCGTAGCTCGGAACGGTGCCCCCACATCTCGTGCCTGCTTCTTTACTCACGTAAAATGCTTTTTATGATACCCTAAAGGCATACGTTATATATATATATATATATATATAAACGGAATGTGTAGGGAATGACTGAACACGATTGGAAAAATCCGTTGATCAGTTTTGATCTTCTTATGCAGGAATATTTAAAAAAAAGTAAATGAAGAAGCAAAGTGCAATTTTAATTGGAAATGCTACGACATCTAGTGGAAAATTTTATTAAAACTCTTTCGTCCTTGAACCACAATTATTAGATTGGATATTAAGATCACCCATTCAATTTTATTTGTGTATTTTACTGTACCGATAGTGTAGGAATGAATGTGTTCGATCGAGCGTGTGCTGAATCGATTCGTGTAGAAAAGCTGAACAAATATGGTAATATCATGATGAAAGCGCGCAGTGATGCATTAATATTTATTGGCAAAGCTGCTGACAGCTGTGGAAAAGCATAAAAATCAGATACAATCAGATACAGAGTATCGCCCGAAAGAATTTTGAAAAAATCTGACAAAGAATTCCTCTAAAAAGGCAATAATGGATGTTCCGTTGAATCGTTGTTGGTCGCTTACAACGTGATTTACAAAAGAATAATCGGTTACCGTGAGTCAGACCGTAGCATGCGAGAAGAATGTGTCTCATGATGTCAGAACGCTCGACGTCTCAATTTTCAATACCTGCTAAAGAGGAGGTATCGCTTCCCCTTTTATTCCCTTTTCATATTATTCGTAGGTTTGAGAAAGTACGACCATTTCTGCCTTTGCATTTGCACCCCACACAAACGACACGCGTATTAGGAAGGGCTTTCACTGCAGATTTCAGTCTAGCAGGTACAAAGAGGACGACCGTCTGTTGAATTGAAAAGAGCGGGGCAAAAAGAACAGCGGGGCAAAATGGGCAGCGAGGTAAAAAAATCAGATTTTCTTTCGTAAAAACGACTTTTGAAAGTTTTCACTCAATTCGTGGTGTTTGCAACACTCGCCTTCGACTCGTACTACAAACTCACATTCGTCAGAAAAACTTTTTTCGCCCTCGTATCGTAATGTACTATTATAATAAATTAACATTTTTACCTACGTCCGTTTTGCCCCAGTATCTCCTACAAGAACGTTGAAGAGCTAAACAGTAAGACAGCTTTTCAAAGGAGTACCTTCTTTTTTTTTTTTCGAACGCCAGAGCTGTCTTTTACGTTCGTGAACAGCGAGAAGAATGGTGTTCGCCGATTTCCGTCGCAAGAGGGCGTTTTATAAAGGGCAACTGCCAAGTTCCTCAACGTCTCTCTATATGTCCAGAAGCATGGCGCGAGCAAAAGACAGACAGTTGTAAGACTCTTTTCTGAGCTCTGCGAAGCGTAGAAAGAGACCAAGTGAAATGCCTCAGGGAAGCAAAGTACATATATATATATATATATATTCCCCTGAAAGATTTAACGCATTGAGGATGAATACCGATGACCTTCGGGGCCTTTTCAACACCCACGGGAACCCGTCCACGCGAGAACCACCGAACGAACAGGCCCCACGTGATACGGCCATTTTGAATGCTCGATTATATCGCTCTCTTGGAATGGACTCTGTGTGTGTATATATAGTGCAAAGTGTGGCTACTACTAACTGGAAACGCGGACAACTTTTATGTTTTGCTCTTGTTCGGCGCTTTGTCGAGGGACGACCCAAAGGTAGTTTATTCCGTGACAAGTTTCACGCTCGTTCCATTGGCGCAGACGCTGGCTCGCGAGATTATTGTTAGTGTAAGATATTTAGAACACGTTAACATTGTTTTGCTTCCGCACAGAAGAAGCTTTGTTATTGGGAATCATTTTTTTTTCAAGCGGTTCGGATCTTACGTGACTTCGAATTTTTAAAAAAATCAACGTTTTCGATCTGGCTTTTGCAAAACTTAAGCAAGTAAACCAACTTCTTTTCTTCTGCTGCGACTCTCCGAACGAGTCAGTTCTTTGCCAGTATCTACAATGGAAAGATAAGCTTCCTTCCAGTGAGTGTCTTAATCCCAACTTCCCCTTGAGTCGAGAGACCGCTCCTTCGTACTAAACAGGATGTATCGAATTGGTACGCCACACCGTGTCGCTTTTAACACATGCAGCAAGAAGGGCCAAGTAAACAGAACAAAAGCCAAGCGTCTTCTCTGTTCCTTTGCTCTCTTCTTCTTCTTCTTTTCGCTTTGCACTGCTTTACAGTCGGAGCAACAACAGCAGCTCTTCCCTTCGATTTTCCCTTACTTCGATTCGTATTATTTCTCTATATTGTATATATTTTTCACCGCGAATCGAGAATGGCCTGAATTTTTTTAAGTCCTTCAAGGGACTCTTGGATCTGAATTTTTTCTAAGTCCCATAAGAGAGTCCCCAAAACTGCCGTTACACATAAGAAAATGGCCCTATAATTTCCTTAATATATATTGTATATAAATTATATGTGTTTCCGGTTGGTCATGCGCTGCTTTTAGACCCTGAAGACTAACTCTTGGCCTCTTCTCACTCTGCTCTTCATTCGTTCCCCTTCCTTCTTCTCTTCTTTCTTGCATTCTCACTCCTTGGCGAGATCGGTGCTTTCTCACATACCGAGCGGGTGAGAGAGGGAGAGAGAGAGAGTTCCGAGCGGCGTGCGGCTCGACCATGAGAGATCCTCGAATCGAGATATCGGCGCCGCTACTCGTGTACACTGTCCCTTTTTCTCCCTGGATATTCCTCCGTCTCTTCCTCTATCGCGTGAATCTCAATTTTTACATCGGTTACCAGCAGCAGCACCACCACCACCATCAGAACCAGCGGCACACTCACGCCTCACCGAGATTTCTTCTTATTCCTCTCTCTCTCCATCCACTAACTCGCGCCTCTCACAAACCTGCTACGCTAAACCCTTTTCTCGTGTGAGACTTTCTGTTTTCGCTGCTTCTTTAGCTCTGCAAAATATCGAGCCTGCCTTTTTCTCTTCTTTTTCTGTAGGTTGCAGTCGCGAATCGCGTACGGCTTCATCGGCAATCGAAGCAGCACGAAGCGCGAGAAGTCGTGACACGAAACCGCCTCCCTACGAAGAGAAAATTATATTTATTTCTCTAAGTGTTTATGAGGTGAAATAAATGTTTTTATTTTTATTTTTGATAAACATATGATGGTGTATGATGAGAGTAAATATTAACACTTAAACTTTAGCTTGAAGAGAATAAAGGGTTCATTATGAAATGGTTCAATTGCAGCTAATCTTCAAATCCGTGATTCGACGAAGCAGCTTTTTCTTCGCGCAGCCTCTCGAACCTTACTCGGAATCGCTTCAATTTCTAGCGTTAGCTTTAATGTCTTTAATTCTTCGTGGCATAATAAAATGAAGACGAACAAAAAAAAAAAACAAAAAAACGTATATACATGTTGGGTCGTGGTTGGGACACTTGCGGGACCTCAACTCGAGTTTGATGATGTCCGACCGTCATCCGAGACCCTCGAATAACACACAAACACACTCATATACAATCTTAATTAACCCCTTTACTGTGTAAACTCGCCTGCGGGTGTTTAATAAATTTATGGCGCCTTCGAGTTGTCTCTTGTCGTTAGCCTTCATTATGATTGATACCCAGTGTGCACTGTATGGACAATCCGTACACTAGTCCCCCTAATTTACTTTAGTTTCTGGTGTTTGTATTGATGATTAGAAACATCGTTAGCCCTCACAATCAAAGGCCCGGATCGTATAACTGAGAAAACATTTAATAATCAATTTAGCCACTCCGTTATTGTCGGGGTTACTCGCTATTGAATTAACGAAATACAATTGTCAGGTCGGATTCGAGACATGTTGATTACAATTTTTATCTCACCTCCATGAGAACTTTCTGAAAAAAAAAATTCACAGAATATTAGTATTACACATAATACATTTAGGATGCAGTCATATTATTGCATCAAGAAAATACCGCGAGGAAGACAATTCTCTCAAGCTTAGATGGCAAAATGATAGTAGATTGAAATGGCAACAATTTGTAATGGTGTTGGAAGAGATCCACCGAGTCGACGAAGCCTGTGATGAGAGACTCGGTTGCACGCGCCGATTGATGTGTCACGGCAAATCCCATTTCACTGTGTACAGTTAAAGGACAGGTGAAAAAAGAAGAAAAAACATTACAGTTTCTATCCCTATGGTTGAAGGGGACCACCTTTGGACAGGAAGCAACGTTGAATGAGCTCATTACAGATTGCTCCGTGGAGTCATGATATTTTACGGTCCGTAGGATCTCTTCGGCAAGTAACAGGAAACAATCCGAGCCCAAGTTCCATCTTTCAACAATTTGAGTAAACACTTCTACGAAGAGAAATGGACACCCCGAAGTTTCTTGGTACGGATAATTAGATAGCTAGTGATGAGTCCTCGGAAGTTAGGCTCGCGCCAACGATTTTCCTGCTTCTTTCTCTCTTCTTTATCCTCTTCAATATAAACATATTAGCATACGTTCTTTTTTTTTTTTTAGATGTTATATTTTAGGGTTTTCAACATTAGTCTGAACATGAATACAACACTTCCTAATAGCATGTATGTAACTAGGACGACCATTTTTTTTTAGATTGAATCAAGAAAGAAAATTAAGAAATGGAATAAAATTCAGGCGTACACCGATCACTTTTCACCATTTCTAAATTGGTTTCGTAATCATTTGAAGTACTTGTTAAGAGAATTTTTTTAATTCAATAATTTAATCCAATAATTATCATCCAACTTGAGTTAACAACACAAAGGTTTTAACTTATCAGAGGTTTCACTGTACTTAAACCGTATGTGTCGAAGTGAAGCCGAGGTAGATGCGATGGTGGTTGCTGTTAAGCCTGTGAACTCGTATTTCCACCACCTGCACCTGCCTATATATACATACGTATGCTCAGAGAAAGAGAGAGAGAGAGGGAGAGAGAAGAAAAGCTCAAGAGCGAGATACAAAGCCAAGCGACGACCACGAGCCGCCATTACGGTCCCAATCTTTTCTTTTGCTTGGCTACGCCCGAGGCAGCATCTTAACAACTTAATTTCTGGCGATGGAAAGAGCGAGTGGGATATCGTCGAGAGGACTCTGGTACGCTTTCAAAACAAGTGCGAGAGAGAAAGCAAAATACCTAAGAAAGATCAGGCGAAAAGGATAGAACGATGATCTTCCCTCTCTCGCCGCCCCACCCCCTCCCCACCCCATCGTCTTACACTTAAACTTCAAATGTTCTTTCATCTTTCTTTCCAACGTTCTGCAGCAGTTCTGTGATTTTCTTCTCGTTCCACTTCTTGTACTTCACGAACAAAGTAAAGCCACTGATAGAATGTGTTCTTCAACAGCTATTTCTTTCCCAGCCTTATTTTTTGTATTAAAACCAATTGTTGTAAATTCTATTTGGTTACAGTTCTGAAAATAAATGTTATCTTTTAGTTTTTATACCGATTACGTGATTTATTTTTTACCTTTATTTTTTTTACCTTTTTAATTTATTTTGAAAAAGAAGACACGTATTTTTTTTTGTCCTACGAGAAATATTTTCGACAGAGCGAATTTTCGTAAAAGAAATTCGATTTTTTTTCGTGTCTGGAAACTCTAAATTTTTTATTTATTTTTCAACATATAAAGTGCGATAAAAAATGATGAAAATTATTGAAGTGGGTCAAGGTGAAACGACGAAAAGATAAACGAGAATTTCTCAAATGTCGTACCACGTTTCAATTTCCGGTATACGATCCCACAAGTACGAAGCATAGAGAAATAAAGAAAAAGAAAGAAGAAAAAAGGAAAGGTTATAGAACGTCGGCGTCACAAAGAGACGAACAGGAGGAAGAAAGAAAAACAAAGAAAAATGACCGTTCGCCACGATGGCGTGAGATGCGACGGAGAGAACGCTTTTGCTCGCGACAACAAAAACATCTCCTCGCGAATTAGATCCAGCCATTTCTTTTTCGCTATGGTTGCCGCTTCGTTTTTCCTCGTAACAAAGAACAAAGAGAGAGAGAGAGAGAGATATGAGAAATGAGAACTGAGAAATTAAGGGAAAATAAAAGAGAGAAATAACGCAGAATACTTTGGATAAATAAGGACACGACGACGATGATGAGCTTTCCTATCGTTCTTACTGTACACAACCCTGCGTTCGTCGACTTTATCCGGACTTTGTTGCGGTTAGAAGATACACTGTGTGATAGACGCTGCGCAATCGACCCCCACTCCTTTCTCCTTTGACGCAGAGGGCACTTAGTGCAGAGCCAACCGCTGTTGTCTCACTTTAGGACGATGTGCTACACCTTTTCTGTCGTTCTCTCTCGCTCCACTGCAATCGCCAGTGGCGCCTATCTCGCTTGCACTCGTGGCACTTGGATAGCTGTAGTACATATCAACTTAAGGTGGTCTCTCTCAGCTTCGTGATAGTCAAATCAGTGCTAATTGTCAACCGTTCCTACCAATTTTCATGGTTTAATTGACTATTCCGAAGAGTCGCTTTTCCGAGCATTGTTTTTAATACGTAAATATGTCCAACAGCTGCGGATTGAAAATAAACATATATGGGTCATTCCATGTGAAGCTTGAAAATGATTTTTCAATCATTTTCATTTTTCAATTGATTTTGGGATTAAAATAGGACAATTTTCGAATTTTATAGTCAATAATGGAGAGATACAGAAATTCTTCAAGATATATATATTTTTTTCAATGGTAAACGATATTAACAGTTTCAATTTGTTTTTTTGATTTTTTGGTTGTTAAAAATGAATAAAAAAATATGTAGATCCTTCTTGCACATCATAAAAAAATTATATTTCTACACCACAAAATTGATGGCTGTGAATTTATGCATGTATTGAGAAAACACATACCGATGCACAAATAACTCTCTAAAATCGTCATTTGAGCCTCGAAAATTAGTATGGAAACGGTTTTGAAAAATTTAGCACTGGTTTTGACTAGCTCTCGTAGCAGAGCGACTACCTTAACGTCGGTAAGAGCAGCCACAAAACCAGTTTTGAGATGTTTGGAGCGAGAGAAGAAGCACTCGCTCTGAAAGAACGGTAAGGCTTCTGTTGTGCTGGAACGAAATGAGCAAGAGGAGGAAAAACATAACACGAGACAAAGAGGAAACGATAAATAAAGCGAGACGAGAGAGAAGAAGAAGAAGATGATGAAGAAAAGAGAAGGGGTAAGAGTAAGAAGTGCGAGGGCAAGGCGCTCTTCGAGGATGAAAGGAACTAAACCAAAAGAATAGAAAAAGAGGGAGAAAGATAAAGGGAAGCGAGTGAGGGGTGGGGGGAGAGTGAAAAGAGGAGACGACTGGTCCGGCACGTCTTCATTAGTCCAGCATCCCGGCCATGTCAATGGCGTGGGCAACCATAGTCGTATGGCCTTTACATATTTATTATTTCACTCTCATCTCGATAATATTATTCATGAAATTCAGAGCAGAGCTTTCTTTTTTTTTAATTAAAAAAAAATTAAACTTTCTCCCCCAGTTCAGCAATTTTTTTTTTTTATACTCTCATAATTTTATTTATGTAGTATGTTAATTGGAGATTATTGTTTTTTTTCGGTTTTTTTTTTAAATTCAAGGTATCTCGAAAATTGTAAGCTGCGTAATAAAAAAAATATATTTCATAAAAAAATAAAAGATAAATTTTGAATTTTTGAATTTTGAGTTTTTGAGTTTTTGAATTTTTGAATTTTCGAATTTTTGAATTTTGAGTTTTTGAATTTTAAATTTTTGAATTTTGAATTTCATCATTAAAATTGGCTTTAAAAGTTTCCGCTGCTGATAAAAAAATTAAATTTTACACCTTCGCATTTATATATATATATATATATAGAACACATAATATTACTTGATGGATTAAGTGGTTTGTTTAATGTGGAAAAAGGTTGAAAAAAAATGTTTTCATCATAAGCAACACACTGATTTAAACTTGCACCGCCTTCTTTTTCAGCCGAAAAATTTAGTGAGAGCGACCATGCTGAACGAGGATGTAAAGAGAGAAATCGTGCGAGATGACAAAGATGAAAAGAGGCTGTTGCCTACCGATGTTCCGAGAGATCAAAGGCATCCGACGTCAGACGCAAATCATTATAATTATCCTCGTACAGTTCGAACGCGTATGGCTCCACCGCAAACAAGTTGAATCGACCTGTTGATCGAACGCGCCAATGCAAATCCCGTTACGCATAGTGCCCGCCAATTTGAATACAGAGAAATGGCAAAAAAAAAAAAATTCCCTTTTCAATTTTATTTAGAAGTTCTATTTTTAAAGTTCTTCGGTCATTTCTAATGAACTTTTTTTTTTTTTTAAATTACAAATTTTTTCATCTTTAACTTCTATTAAAGAAATGGTATATGCAACTTTTTTTGTTATTTCAGAAAAAAATGTTAATTAAACGTTTTTTTTTTTTTTTAATAAATTGAAGTTTTACTTTTAAACTCCCTCGGCACTTCTATTTTTAAAAAAATTGTAAGTTCAATTAAAAAATGTTGTAACGTGAAAAAAAAAAGTCAAATTCAACAATCTTTTTTTGTCAGTTCTAAAAAAATGTCAATTTTCAAATTTTTGGAGGAATCCAAGTTTTACTTTTAAAGTTCTTCGGTCACTTCTAAAATATTAAAAAAAAAAAATGTAACTTCGACACATTTGTGAAAAAATACTGATGCCAATGCGTGAAAAAAAAAAAAAAAATGCAGACCACCCTTCACGATATAAACAGCGCAGCTTGATCTCGGCAGACTTTTCGCGCCCGCATCCCTACCGTGAGAGAGTCTCTCGGTTCAAGGACTTTTCTCTCATCAATTATACTCTCGTAATGTTGTGGATGCATCTCCCTCTCGGCTCGTAAAAGAGTAATAGATCATACGCGCACCGTTCTGTGTGTTCGTTATAGTACTCGCTACCGCATTTAGCTTGTGCGTCCAATTACGAAATTACGGTAATCCAAAGAAAGATGCCAGCCAGTCTCCGGTGGCTTTATCGTTCCGTCGGCAAATTTTCACCGTAATTATGACAATTTTTTTTTTTTCTTTTTTTTTTTTTAAAGCGAAGTAGCGTTTATTATCTTGCTTTTATTATCTAATGGCTACGTAGAGACAACAACTGTGAAAGTTTCTAAAGTTCTATATTTATCTAATATATATTTGAGAATATATTATATTTTTTTTTATTAAAAAAAAAAAAAAAATTTCCCTGATTTTTGTTCTAATTGAAATAGCTTTTTTCAATTTTATCTTTATTTTACCTTTATTTAATTAATTATTTTCGAATTTTCAGCGTTTTACTCTCAAAATATGGGAAATTTTTTTTTTTCCATTACATGTTTTATTTTTCTCTTTTTTTTCCTACAAGAAACCATTATTGAAACTTTAAAGTTTCAAAATATGAAAAAAAAATTTTTCTTTATTTTTTACTCGAAAGTTGTGGGAAAAAATTATTTTGAAGGGTAAAACAAGTGATAAAAATCTGAACAAAAAATATCCTCTTTTTTTGGACCAAAATATGTGGAAAAAAAAAATTAAATAAAAACATCATGTCTAATTTAAAAAAGATACCTTTTTGAATTTATCAAATTAGACACTCAATTGTACATCAACGTCAATTATACATTATAATTACATCACATTTTTTTTTCTTTTTACAACAGCATTCTTTTGCTTAAATTTAAAAAAATGTGAAGCACCTTTTAGAGTATGACTCTGTACAATAATTTGAATTTGGCGCCGTGCATTCGGCCCCGTGTTTGGCGCATGCGCTTTAGGAACACATATATTTATGTCAGAGATGAGCCATTGTGACTTCTGCTGTTTTCTTCAGTAGTTTTGTTTATTGAACAAAATGGCCTCGCGAGCATTGTTAACGCGTTGCGTTAACGAATTCCAGCGAAGCAACGGGTAAGTCGTACAAAAATTCTTTCAATATTTCTTTGTAATTCTCTCGTACATTTACTTTGTACACTGAGATAACCTCACTTTATTTTTTTACATAATCGACGTATGTTTTCTTTAACAATTTCTTCATCGATATATTATCATTAAAAGTGTTTAAATTCGGTGATTACACAAAAGTGACCAAACTTGCTGAAACGTAAGTAAAAAAAAAAATTTGAAATTTTGAGATTTGAAATATTGACATTTTGAATTTGAAATTCTTAATTTTGAATTTAGAATACCGAACTTTGAAATACAAAATTTTCCGAATTTTGAAATACAAAAAAATACTAATAAAATTTTTTTGAAATTAGTAACAAAAAAAAAGCATATTTGTGTTAAAATGATAAATATGTTAAATGAATTTATTGACAATAATTTTAGATTGCCGAGAGCGCTATCGACCAGCTGTTCCAAATATGCGGTAGTTAACTCCAATTTGCCGGAACCCCAACTGAAAACTCTGGATTTCGATAGACATAAGCGACGAGGTCAGCTAATAACCGTCGACGCGACTGAAGATGTTGCGACGGTGTCTGGTGTGCCGGAGGATCACATAAAGAATCGTACAGTTAGGATTTATCAACCACCAAAAAATGCAATGCAGTCCGGTACCAACAACATCAATTTTTGGCAGATTGACTTTGATACCCGAGAACGTTGGGAAAATCCTCTGATTGGTTGGTGCTCGACGTAAGTCTTAAAAACGTTTTTCGTATTTTTATATTCCTTTAGGGATATAAAAAAAATGTATTTAATTATGAAAAAAGTTTCCATTTAAACAAAGCTCAGATTTATTGAAAGCGATTTTCTTTGAAATTTAATGAGCATTTTATTTATTACTACAAATTTCTAGGGGTGATCCAATGTCGAACCTGAAAGTACAATTCGCCTCAGCAGAGGAGGCGATCGATCACTGCAAAAAAATGAAATGGCAATACTTTATCCAGAAGCCAAACAAGGACGAGCCAAAGCCACGTTCGTACGGCGCAAATTTCGCCTGGAACAAACGCACTCGTGTTTCGACAAAGTAAAAAGTGAGCCACCGCAAAGTTGTATAAACAAAAAAGAAACGTAATAATTGTGTCACAGATGTACAGTAGTAAATTTCAGTAAATTAAATTGTATGAAAGTTCGATGAAGGTCGAATAAACTTGATGATTTATATCGTAATGTATTGAAGATTGTCGATTTTTTGTTGTTGCATTTAAGAGCTTTATTTTTTAACTGGCGATCAGTAATTTGCTGGAATTGGAAAATAGACATCGATGAAAAACTACGATATTCTTCTAAAGAAAGTTGAAACATTTTTCACGATTTTTTTTAGAGGTACTCCAATTTTGACAAATATTTCAATCATAAAGTTGATAATTTGAAATTAAACAAAATTGAATTGCATATTTTCATTCACTCTATAAATGGTAAAAGTAAAATGAAGGATAAATTCGTGCAAAATGGTGATAAATTCGTGAAACAATTTCAAATTTTTATTTTATTATCGTATATTCATACATTGTACTTATAAGTTAGTATCAGGCTTTTAAGAATATTTTATATTTTTAAAGAAAATATTTTAGATCCTCCATTGGGTTACCCAGGGATAATTATCCCTTTCCCTTAACGCTGAATTTTTTTGATTCGCGGATTCTGCATTTTCCCAGATATTACACTTATCGCTTGGATTCATCGGGCTACCTTCTGGACAATTAAAAACTCTTGCGAAATCTTTAGTATTTGAGACCGAGCCAATTACCCGCAATTTAGCAGGACTGTGCTCATCACGCACTGCAATTAGCTTTGCCTTGTATTCCGGTGTTTCAACTTCGCACCAACCCTGCAATTAAATAAATTTTTTCCGGTAAATTACTTCTGATTGACATAAAAAACCAAATTTGGGATCAACATTGATAGAAGCAATACTTATAAACAAAAGCATTGGCAGACAATGTTAAAAAGAAAAAATTTTGTATGTCAACAGCAATAAATAATTAATTTCTGAATAACACCCAGACTCGGGTCGACAATTGTACCAAAAATAATAGGCAAAATGATATTATAATATCAACTCACAGCAGCGAATGATATAAAGAAAAGTTGATCCTCGTTAAATTCTTCGAGTCCCGGAAGTCTCAAATCATCGCCGTGCTTCTTGATTTTTCGATAAGCTTGAAATACAGCTTGAATGCCGGTTGTATCAGCTATATTTTCACCTCTTGTTATTAGAGACATTTTTCGTTTATTATACTGTAGGAAAAAATTACCAAAATTGTGATAATCAACTAGACGTAGCTGTGATACTTTGAAAGTGCTTTTTTGAACCTCGTATTCGGGTGTCGTTCCGTCGGACCTCTGTGTTGCCGTTTCGCCAAAGTAATCGTCAAATTGATCGGTGAAACAATCAGCTCTCTGAGAATAGCTTTTCAATATTTTTTCCGATAGCTCAGTTGGTGCTCCGTTCATACCGAATTGTATTCCTGTCAATTTAATTTGATAACTTATATTATTGTAATTCAGGTATTTCTGGCTAATTCGGTAAACTTCTCAATATTTTGTATGCTTTTTTGTCTGCTTATGGAAACACTCTGAATTTTTAAATACAAATTTCCATGAAAATTTTAAAAAATTTTATGAATCTTGAAACTTCAAATTTGTATTTGGATCTTTTTTTTTAGCCCAAGGGCTCAAAGGTTGCTCTAGTTTGTAAAAAAATAACAACAAAAAAATGAAAACGATATTTTTTTTAATTTACAAAAAAATCTAAAAAATATCTATTTTTTAAAAGGTTCTAAAATAGAAGCAAAAATATGATATGAAAATAACAACAAAAAAACGAAAACGATATTTTTTTTAAAGTTAAAAAAACTTTTTTAGGCCCAAATATTAATTATTAATATTTGCAATTGTAGGAACCATTAAAATTTGTCAAATTATCCCAAAAAAAAAAGAGAAGTAGTTAAAATATTTAAGATTTGATTGACTGACCTGAATCATCGAAACCATGTCCTATTTCGTGTCCAACAGTGAGTCCGGTAATTCCGTAATTAACCGCACTAACATTTTTAAAAAATTTTATTAACTGCATAATTTAATTATGTTACACTGAAAAATTCGTAAAAATAAAAACGCTTCGTTCTACTTACTCGGGAAGTTGTGGTGTAAAAAGAGGAGCCTGGAAATTTACCGCTGGCAGATCTGATCAACAGTAAATAAACAAAATTAAATCGATGAATCGATCGGACGAAGAAAAAAGAAAAATTATTATTAAAATAATTAAAATCATACTTATAGTGTTTTCAAAAGGACCATAAAGAGCATTCACTGTTATGGGATCCATTCGCCAACTGAAAATATGAAAAAAAAAAACAAGAGTCGATTTTTTTGTATATGTTAGTAACAAAAATTAATTATTAATTTGTAGTAAATTGAAATTAATTACGGATCCTCTTTTTCTTCACTAGCTGCAAATTTTCTCAACTCCTTTTTCCTCGTGTATCTCATATAGCTCAAAATATTATCGAAGTAATCAGCACCGACTGTTAACTATATAGAAAAAAAATGGTTTGGATCATCGAAATTTTCAATTTTTATTTTGCGTAATAAATTAAATTCGTACTCCTTTGTAATAGTTAAGAACGGCCGTTTTGTTCTTATACCAGTCAGGAAAGCCATAGAAAATCTTCATATTATTGAGTTTATCCTTTGCGATTTTTTTCGACTCGTCATCCAGCCAATTTGATTTCTCTATTTTCTCCTCCATCTCAATCTGTACATTTTTTATCATTTCAAGGGCCTGAAAAAAAACAGTACTTTGAATACTAAAGCAATCACATTAAATAACAATTAAAAAAAAATGAAAATCTTACATCTTTTTCAATAGATTTGGTGAAAAACTGATTAACAAATACATAGGAAGCTGCATGAACCATCTTCATATCGTTTACACATTCGACCCAGCTTAAATCCAATTTTTCAATTAATTACACATTATTCGAACATCAGTTTTACAAAGACACTTGATTTTATTATGTGCAAACTTTCATTTTGATCAACAAATCAAATAACTCTGCTGACAAATAAAGAAAAAAATATTTTTGTCTCAGGTTTTTTAAAAACATTTTTTGTCTATCAACGAATGAAAAGACAATTATTTAAAATTCCTTAAATTTTATTTTTTTCTGGTTCTATTCAAACGACAGATTAAATTAAAGTTACTTTTTATTGCACTGGTGTACAAATTTTCTGATATAAAAGCGACTTTGTCAAAGTTAAATAATTAATTCAAATAACATGTTGTAAATAAATATTAAAATAATGTAAATCATACCGAGGAAGATGTCCCTTAACTCCAAATTCTTTCGCATTAAAACGCAATAATTCATCCCTTAAGAATTTGTCCGTGTACATCAACATATTTCCAACAAAAGTCCAGTGCACGTAATTAACTGGTAACAATAAAAACATATACAATGAGCCTTATTTAATTGTAAAAATTATGTAACAGAATTTTAGAATTTTAGAATTTTAGAATTTTAGAATTTTAGAATTTTAGAATTTTAGAATTTTAGAATTTTAGAATTTTAGAATTTCAGAATTTTAGAATTTTAGAATTTTTAAAACATACCAATCGTTCGGGCTGGTGTTTTTTTAAGAATTTTACCAATTCCTAAAATGTACGGCTTTTGTCTCCAGGACACTTCTGTCAAGTGATCAACGTTAATATTGACCATATTGAATAAATCCTGGATCACAGATTTCCAGTCAATCTGTATAGCAACAAAAAGAATGAACATTCTTTTTTTCTTCAATATAACATTATTTTTTCTAGCCAATTAGTGTCAAAATAGTTCACCTTTGCTTTAGGATCTGAGTTAATCTCTGTCATATTATTATTGTACCACTCCAGAAAATATCCGAGCATCATTTCTCCATATTCATATCCATTTTCTTTAAGCTGATGAAAAAATTAAATGTTAAAACGATTTAAATATAACTGCAAATATATCATAGCCAAAAGATTAACTTGAAAAATATGTAAAAACAGACCTCGAATAATTCTCTCTCAAATTCAACAATTTCTTTGGCTTCTTTCCTCAATCTTTCCTTGGACACATTTGCTCGATTGTGTTGAACGAACAAATTGGCTGCTCCTTCGACCAAATCAACGTACACGTCATAATCTTTGCCAGTATAATTTCTGTACTTCAATGGCAAGTGTTCACTTAGAGTCATCGTTGGAACATCGATCTAATAATTGTTTCATTGATTTATTTATTTATTGGACAGCAAAAAAAGATAAAACATTTTGAAAATATTTTTTCCTTCTAGTATTTTATATAAAAAAAATATTCCACAAGAACTTCTGGATTTTTTTCAAAAATTTGTTTTTGAAAGAAAAAATCAATTTTTAGATTTTGTTCTAGAAATGTTTATAAATTTAAAAAAAAATTTAGTAATATCTTTTTAAAAAAATATAATTGTACTATAAAAAAATAATAATCTTAATTTCAAAATTAATTCATCTAATTTCTAATCATAATTTTCAACGAAGAATATAAAGTAAAAAAAAAAGAGTAAATTTTTTTTTGCTGATTAAGATTAAAGAAATTTACAGAAAAAGGTAAAAAAAATTTGATGAGATAAAAGATAAAAATCAGAATTAATCCTCGGTTATATTAATGCAATTATAAATTGATGCTCACCTCTATAGCGCCGAATGCGGACTTGCGATATGAATTTACGCCAATTTTGTAAAGAGCATGAGAACCCGTCAAACGAACATAATGTCTTTCAACTTTTTGCCAAGTGTATTCTTCAGAATTCCATTCTTCCTCATCCATTGATATGGGCCATCCGCCAGCTTGCATCAAGATAGATTCGATCGGTTTCACATCTCTTCGCTGAAGAGTCTCTGTAAATATATAATTTATACAAGAAACAACTTTGAGCTTGAAGCTAATGGCAAATATATTTTTAATCAGAATTGCAAAATCTGCAAAAAAATTCGCCAAAAGTCTGAGTGAAATATTTAAAAAATTTAAGCCTTTTCAAGATTTGTATGGAAGAAAAAAAAATTGCATAAAATTAGTAAATAAAGTCAGCCGGGATTTTTGTGATTTTTTTTTTTCAGAATTATCAGAAACAATTTTTTTGAAACAAAAAATTGCTTCCTAAAATTCCTTAAAAATTCTCAAAAATTCTCTGTTATATATAAAAATGTTTGAAGAGCAGCACGAAGTGATCTGACTTTATCTACTATTTTTTCAATTTTTTTTTTCAGTTATCTTCCGAAAAATGAATTTTTTTTTTTTTTTTTTTTCAAAAATAAATAAATGCGACTAATTTTGTGATGGAAGTAATAATGAATAATTTTGTGATTTATTACCTGTGTCCATGCAGGAACGGTACCATTTTTTGGCTTGCTTAACAGGCAGAATATCGGTGGGTTCCGGAGGGATTTCCAAAACTCCTAAAATCCAATTAAGCTCATAGAACCGGTCGTTTAAGGCGCAAAGAAAAAAAAAGAAAACAAAATTAAATTACATAATTACAAAAATAAATAATTAAGCAAATGTTGTTTACACACTTTTAATACGATGATGAACTAAATTTTGAAAAATCTGAAATCTACTCCAAGATGGATAACCGGATGGTATTACATCCTTTGCTGACCAATTGCCACACGAAAATTCATAAAAGTCTTCGCACGGATTAGCCGATTTGTTCATGCTGCTGAGAAACTCGTCTCCTGTAAAAAACAAATAAATTTACTAATATATATTTTTCTCAAAATCTGAAGAAAAAAAAATTTCATGAAAAACAAAACTTTCTCTATGAGGAAACGAAAATAGAAGAAATAATTTTACTTGCCTACTTTTTTGCATTCCGGTGTCTCGCAAACTTTGTAATTTTTCCCATCAGCTTCAGTCCCTAAATTATCAAAAATTCTTCTTCTGTATGGTGAGATCCACTCTCGATCGTCAGGAAAAACTGCTTTGCCCCACAATGAATCACTTTTGGAGTATGCCAGAGGCGAGGCAGCAACGAGAGCCAGAAGAACTCTGAAGTTTCGTTTAATTGCTTTGTTTAATAAATTAATTATAGCAGATCTATTTTAAAATCATTATTGTCATATTGAAATTTATTTTTTTTTCCTTTTTTTTTTGTTAAATTAGTAAAATAATTACAAAATCAGAAGCTTACAGCCCTCAATATTATTTATGTAAAATATTCAAACTCACAACATGATTCCAGTCGTCATGTTCGCTTAAAATGCATTAACAAATTCGCAGCGTCTATGAAATATCAGAGTCCGACTAGACGCTTTAGCGTTTCTATGATTTTTTATATAGCCAGATTGAAAGCGGAAGATCCTTGAATAGCTTCCGACAAAACTGAAGATATCAGAGTACTCGAATGCAAAAACTTAGTGTTGAACTAAACATATCTGTATTGCAGGACGAGATAGTTGTTGCAACACCCACAACGGAAGATATGCAATAATTTATACGATGGACCAATTAAGCCTTAAGGTCATTAATGATTAAAGTGCAAAATAACGTGACATTTTTTTTCAGTGTGGCTTCACATCTTTAGCTTCTCTCTTTAAATGCATTTCAAGATTTTTTTTTTGCAATTATTTGTATTTTTTTTTTAAATGAATAAGAAATTAGAAGAAATTCTTTTTTTTTTACTTGCATTAAATTTAAAGTGAGAAATTTAATTTTTAAGTTAAATTATATTTAAGGTAATTTCAAATTAATCTCAAATTAAATGAAATTAATCTTAAATTAAATTTAAGATAAATTGGAAATTTCTTAGATAAATTAAATTTAAGGTAAGAAATTCTTTTTTTTTACTTGCATTAAATTTAAAGTGAGAAATTTAATTTTTAAGTCAAATTAAAGATAAGAAATTTCAAATTAAATGAAATTAATCTTAAATTAAATAAAAGATAAATTCGAAATTTCTTAGATAAATTAAATTTAAGGTAAGAAATTTAATTTTTAAGTCAAATTAAAATGAAGGTAAGAAACTTCAAATTAAATGAAATTAATGTTAATTTCTAAAAATGTCGAAAATCGTCGTTAACCTTAGGCTATGTGAATATGTGCTGTCGAGTAAGACGAAGCAACGACAAGGGATACATTGCGGGGGGTTTATTTTAAGCATATCTGAAAATACGCCAGCAGAAGAAAGCCTGGCTGACGCCTAAAACTCTGCAGTCGAAACGCTATAATGCTTTGCGACAGGATCATGGACCTCTCGCGATTTACACTTATCGCAATTATTGCCATCTTTTTATCCGGTGCGTAAAAAAAAATCATTATTTCTTTATAATTATTATTATATTGAAAATGTGGTGTTTTAGTGGTTTACCTTAAGAGTGTTAATGTTACAGGAGTTCCAGAAGCAACTTCATGGGGATCAAATGAATTAAACCGGTACGTTGAAATATAAATATAAATTTATAATATTTTTTTTAATCATTTCATGGGAAGAAATTTTTTTAAATTTTAACACATTTGTATTAGAAAATCTGGTGAATAATTGCAATTTTTAAGGAGAAATGTGTATAATTTTTTTTTTTAAACTGTCATTGAAATTTATTTCCTGATTTTCTTTTCTTGACTGAAAAAAAAATCTTTACATTTTTTTGTCTAATTAATAAATTATCAGGACGATAAAATTTTCTGATTTTTTTTTAAATTGAAAAACTGATATAAAAGTACTTTTAGACATTTTTTTCTGAGCCTCTTGAAAATAATTTCTGTTACTTTTTTCACGTTTTGAAATCAAACATTAAAAAAAAGTTAAAAAATTGAAAATTGGAAATTCGACTTTGTAAAATGGAAACAAAATATTTTTCTGAAAAAATAAAATATAACGAAGAAGGCTTAAAAAAGAAAATTTCATCCAGTATCAAAATCAAAAAAGACTTACAATAAAAAATCAAAGTTTTCTGTTGAAATATTCGAAAATATGGAGGTATCCTTATGAATTTCTTGACAAATATGTCTTTTATTCTTTTTCCGGCGTTTCAAGAAACGAAGGCTATGATCTTCAAAGAGGACCAGTCTTCTACGAAGCTTATTATCCAGATGATCAAGGACCATCAGCTATGGATCAGCAGCGAAGTATCATCAATCCTCAAACAGCAAGACGATATTTCGATCGAGCGAATGTACTCGAAAAAACGTATCAAGCAATTCAAGACTCGCAGAATATATTTTCACAGGAAAGAAATTCGAGAGAAGAATTAATCCCAATGAATTATAACAATGCGCCGAGTGTTCCGATCGAGAGTTTTCGTAGCAATCAACGAGACTCAAGAAATCCTCACGTAAGCGATCAAGCTTACGAAGTTGCTCGACAATTGAAGAGATTCGTTGAAGGTCTTGAACAGGATCCAAATTCGCAAGATTATCCCAATCCTAGAAACACAAAAGATCCCAGAATTAATTATGAAAATAGAGGAAGAAATGTTCATACAAGAAATCCATATTTATTGGAAAAAGATTATGAAAAAATGTATCCAAACGAGCAAATTCACTTGAATAGAAAGCTCGATGATTACGTGAATTTAATATTGTCCGCTGTCAAGAATGAAGCTCTGGAAATATCCAAAGGAAAATTCAGAGATCAAGAGATTTCTGATAATTCAAAAAATATCAGAGTTTCAAGACAGCAAAGATTCGTCGAAACGGAGAATTCTTTTGATGAACCTCAGCGAGAAATCACAGAAGTTCATGGAAATTTTAACAATTTTGGTAGATCTGTGAAATCTGGAACTGAACTTGAGATTCGGGAAACGGAATTACAAGATAAGGGACGTTTTTCTGGTAAAAGACAATATTTTGGGGATGAATATCAAGATGTAAAGGGTCCGGATTCTCAAATGAAATTTCCTCACATGGAGAATATTTTTCAACCGAGGCCACAAGTGATTAATTACGTTTTTAGCCCATCGAGAACGAAAGCTATTTCATCGACAGACGAGAAGAATATTAAAAAAGAAAGATCAGGAAATTTGAATGATCAGACTTTGAGAAATGGAGATAATTTAATGGTTGATGAAACGAAGAAAAAAGTCGAAAAATCGGATGGACTCGGTATTGCTTCTATAGAAGTTAGCGAAATGCCACGACACAAAATTAGGCATCATCATGGCGAGAAACTGAGACGTTATAATCATCGTAATTTTACGGAAAAGGTGAAACATTGAAGAGTACGAATTTTAATCATATTTTCTACGATTCAAAAATTTATGTCAGATCATTTTTTTTCTGTACATTATTTATCATTTTGGGATTTTACGAGCAATTTAATAAAATGTATAAAGAGTGATTTTGAGATTCTTTTTTTATCTGCGATTTTGTGAGAAGTGGATTGGCGATAATTTTTTTTTTATTTTTGTTAAAAATTGAGGGGAAGGAAATACGTTTGTTTTTTGTGTTTCGAAAACAATCAAAGTGACGAAATTAAATTTTAATGTGATATTAAGAATCTATTACAGGAGTCGTGTGTTCGAAAAGCAGATTTTTTTTTTAATCCAAGATTTTTGTATGTTTTTTTATATTCCGAAACTATTATTAACGATTATTAAATTGTGGCAAAAATCTCGAAATTTATTTTTGTATTCTCAAAGAAATCTTAAAAAAAAGAATCAGAGCGTTCCTTTCAGCAGATATAAAAATATAAATACCAAATGTTTTTGCAAAATATTATGTAAAACGATTAAAAATAGGAAAACTGTAATAAATTCTGTCGATAAAAAAAGATCTACAATTTTTTTGTAATGCTGATAATACTTTTTTTCCTTACCACGTGAGAATGGCTTAAATGATAAAAAGAATTTCTATTTTCCTGGAACAATGTCTTTATTTATTATTTTTTAACAGCGACACATTTTTTTGTTTTTCTTTTTAACAATAGATAACATACATTAGCTGTTAGAATTATTGATCAATGTTACCACATTTTCGTAAGCAATTGCCATGTAAAAGGGGGCTTTACTGCACTCATAAGTACATTAATTACATTTATCTTCTTCTTTCTACTCTACGACGCCTAAAAAGACTTATTAATAATAAACATGATTCGAGCGATGAATTAGTGAGACTGTGAAAGTTGCGTTCGTCGAGCAAAGTACAAAAAAAAATACAATTGCGCCTGAAATTATACGCTTAGCACATCGATGGGACAACTCTATCCGATTCGGAAATAACGAAATTCCGCGTGACAAATGAATGTATGAATTATGAAAATTGGATAATTTTTACGTTTTCAATCTTCTCCGTCGTTAAACGTCCATTAAGTATTTTAATAATCACGAAGAGGGAGAAGACAATTGTACTTACAATAAGTATAAACTATTCTATTAGAACACAACTTCATTTTGGTGAATAGTCTCAGTTTACTAAATCTAGCGCTATAAGTACAGACAGTAAGTTTAAGGATAACTTTCATGGAATAAAATTAACATTTGGCCGGAGAATAAGACATTTTCTTGTTGTTGTTGTTGTTGATTATCGTATTATGCGAATCTTGTACTCGATTTTAATACCCCGATAAAACGTACGTCATTTGACGCACATAAAGATTGTTATAAAAAATCAGTTGGACATTTTTAGGTGGCTTTTTAACCCTTTGAAGTCATTGCTTGTGATTGCAAAAAAAAGAATGATCTATTTTTTAAATTACACAGATTTATCTTAATTCTGCACAACGTCGGAGGTTCGAATTAACGGATATAAAAAAAAGTTGCGCTCTCGGATTATTATTTTTTTTATTGTGAAGCAGATAAAAAAAAACGTGTTCAAAGGGTTAAAAAAAATATAGAAAATTCATTTGTGATTTTATCGATTGCAATAAACTTTCAAGCTTCAGTTCTGTTTATCGTTTTGACCAAACGGATCAAGGTCGTAATAATAAAAATTGAAAAATGCCGGAGTTCATCGACTCGCCTTATCACTTTTAGCTCAAAATTACGAGCTCACACTTTTTTTTTTTCGTTTTTTCTTTCTTTTTTTTCATTCACGCTCGCTCAGGAATTTGTCTGATAAAGATTTCTCTGTGCATTATAAAGAGGCAAAGAGTTTTGTATATAGTACATTTATGTACACTTATTTATCATTTGATCATTGATTATTAGACATTAACGGCGAATTGCTGAAAAAACGTATCTACTGCAATTTGAAGATTTCTTTTTGTTCTTGAAAAAAAAAAGAAGTAATAAATAAACTATGAACACTGTAACTATGATCATTTACGAGCTTTCGGGATACTTTTTTTTTCTTTTTTTTTTCTAACCATTGCTTAGACGCTAACACATTCACGCATTGAACTATTTTCGGTACGGTCACCTACTTCCTACTCCTACGATTTACATTTATTTCTGGCATTAGTTTGCTCGTGCTTTTGTTCACCCGAAACAATCATTGAAACACAGAATTCTACTTATTCAACAATTATAACTCCGGATCTACAGAGTTTTGCGTCATTTATCTATACGCTTCGTCGTCATAGTCATCTGCTCCGAGAATAACGTTGGATGTTTATGAATCTTCTTAGCTCTCTGTAGATAAATTAACATTAGTGTCGTGCTCGTAATCATTTTTATAAGAGCCATTTCAGTAAAAAAAAAACGAGGTGTTTTATTTTTTTTTTTCCATCGTTAAAGAAAAGTCTCATAGCTTTTTTCACTGAAATCCTCTTAAGATTCACCGAGAATACAGTAAATCATTTACAAATGCTCACCCACCTATCTCGCGATATCGCTTCAATTCATTCAGGACAACTTCACGCAATTTTTCGTAAGCTTTGTCAAGATTGTCATTGACAATTATCGCGTGAAAATTTCCTGGCTTTTCACCTGTGAATTAAAAATATTTTAATTGTGAAATATGGAATTAACATTTTCTGCACCTGCGGTATTTTAATTTTTACTAAAAAAAAAAAGACATAATTATTTTTTCTCGCGTTATTTTCAACCTTTCTTTTTACCAAAAAAATTAGAAATATGGATTTTTTTAAAGGATCTATCACACAAAAAATCATCACAACAGTTTTTTTTTTAATATACTAAAAAAAAATACAGGAAAAGCTATGATTTTTTTTCTCTCGGATTTTACGAATAATATTTTTGAATTAAATTCCAAAAAGTCGTAAAAAAAAGATAACATTTTCGATTGAAAGTAAAACCTACCAAAATCGATTTCGGCTCTGGCAACGGACAATCGACGTTGCAGCGAGTCGCAGGTCTCAGTTTTGCGGTTTTTCAATCGATTTTCAAGCTCCGATATTGACGGAGGTTTTATAAAAACGAGAAGAGGGTCTAAATCGCTCGCTTTGATTTGCTGAACTCCTTGCATATCAATATCAAGAACGCATACTTTGCCCATTTTCTTAACATCCTCAACGGCTTGTTTGCTGCAAATACACAAGTAAATTAATTAAATTATTGGCTTTTTTCATTACTTCAATAAGGATCCTGTGAATACATTTAATTTTTTTTCCAAATGTAAAAAAAATTCGAAAAAATTCTAATTTATCAATTTTTTCGCCATTTTTTTGTTTCTGAATTTTGAGCTCAGTTTCAATCAAGGAATTTAAAAAAAAAAAAGACCATCAGTTTCGGTATCCGTTTGTACCTTTTTGCTCTAATTAAATACCCACCTTGTACCATACATGTTGTCACTGAAAACAGCGCTTTCTATAAATTCGCCTCTGTCGATTTGACTCTGCATCTTTTCCTTACTCGTGAAATAATAATGTTTGCCATATTCCTCGCCCGGTCTCGGTGCCCTAGTTGTATGCGAAACTGAAAATCCAAAGGTATCAGGAAATTCCTCAAAGAGACGTTTAATTAAGGTACTTTTTCCACTGCCCGATGGGCCGCACAGCACCAGTGGCCTTGGACCTTTTTGGAGCATGCTACAAAATCCTGCAAAAAAATATTTCAACCTTTTTACATGTGTATTTTTTTTTTTTTTTTTTTTTTTTTGGAATACAGAAGAACAACATAATGCATTGGATTAAATGAAAGCACATGTGAGGCATTTCATATCAGTTTAGCCACAAAAAAAAATTATATTTTTTTTTTTTAGTGGAGTAAAAGATTTTTTTTTAAATAGAAATTCCTTTTTCATCAAATTTGAATGAAATAATTTGAACAAAAAATTGGCTTTTTTTTTCTTAAAATATTTTAAATCAAATAAATCAGTGCCAACATGCGATGTTTTTTTAACGTAAGTACGTAAAATATTTTTTTATTTTCTAATAAATTTCGTTAAAAATTACGTAATTAAATTTCAACAAATATTCTTCCATGAAAAAAGGATATTTTCAGTTTTTTAAATTATCGATATCGTAAATCGTTTTCGAGATATAAATGTTTTAATGAAAAGTAATAAGTAATTCAAAACTCTATCCAATTTTTTTTTTAATTTGCTGTCTGTTGGAATTATATTTGAATTTTACAAAATTGAGATTTTTTTTTTTCTTTCTGAACTGATGTGAAATGCCCCATATTAAAATGGGAGCTCGAGACTGAAGTCAATGTGCAACAAAAATCAATCAGCAAAAAAATTTGCAATGTTTTGTTGGTTGCTCAATTGTCTTCAGCTTCTGATAAAATGTAAGCAATGGAGAAGCTATTAGTCATATAAATCTTTGTTAAACTCTTTTTTTTTTTTTTTTTTTCAATGCAAAAACTCTAAATGAAATTGATGCTCGCGTACCTACGCTCAATCTTTTTATGCCCAAAGAGAACACCATAGTCAGAAGTATTCACCGACCCTCAGCTGAAATATGTTATCATAAAGCAGACCTATTTTTTTTTTTTTTTTCTTTCATCAGTGATTAAAGAGCTGAGTCACCTAAAAATCGTGATAATGAAAATTGGGTTGAAATTGCTAACACGATTTTTCCTGAATAAAAAAATAAAAGTTGAGTAGCAAAACAAAATTAAATATATTCTCGTGTAACATTTTTTTTTTCTTATTTATTTTATGCACATAATTTTTTTTTTTCAATTGTCGAACAAATTGAGTCTGAAAAAAAAAATTCATAAATTAGGTATTTTAGTTGAACTAAGCAATTTTTTTTTTTTTAAAGCCAATAACAATCTCTCTAACTTTGATACTCTGACTTCTGCTAAAAATAAAAGAGCTAAAGAGTTTGAAATGAAAATTTCTGTATTCAAAAAGAAATTACAAAATTAACAGGCGCTGCAAAATAAATTTAATAAAATAGTTTTGAGGGATAAAAAAAAATATTTGCATCAACAATCTGAAAAATAAAAAGATTTTACTTACAAAAATGTTAATTTAAAAAAATAATAATAACGAGTATCAAAGCCAATTTTGGCCTTATAATAATTTCAAAATAAAATATAATACAAAAAAAAATATTTGCACCAAAAATCAGATACAAAAAAAAAAATTTGTGCCAATAATCTGAATTTTTATTTTTATTTTTACAAATCATCTAATATTCATTCTTGCTTCTGTGCAAATTTTTCTATAAAACTGCACAAAATTTCATGATTTGTTGCAATCCCATCACAACATCATTTCAATGATTTTCAGATGACTCAGTTCCCTAAAGTACAGCTATTGGCTTTTGTCGCTCAATCTATAGCTAATCAAAGTGTTAATGATACAATTGTATTGCTTCAAAGAAATCAGCTGTAGCCAATAACAACAATTGCCCCATTTTTTTTTTTAACAAAAAACAGGATCTCAAATGATAGTAAAAGTAAAGAGGGCGTATAAAAAAAATGACTTTTCGAAAAATCGCCACAAAACTCAAAAACAAGAAACGCACATACTACAAAAATATATATATATACATTAATACAACGCTCGCGAAATAATTGACAGAAACGCAAATCTTTCTCAAATACATTGACTTAAGTAGTTGCCAGCTGATAAACATTGCATCAACACCGAACGGAGTGTTAATTGATTGAGCGAAAACAAATGGTCCTGTATATATCTACCGCTGCGTAATGTGTGAATTTAACGATAAACAATAAACCATCTGTGTAATGAGTTCACGATAGTTGACTATTTATTATTATTATAACTGCACTATTATGATTATTATTGATAAGATTTTTACGAAGTTCGAAAATATGCTTACCTCGAAGAAACAGGATGAATATACGAAGAACGCAACTTTCGTAGAAGCGTTATTGCGAGATTTGTACAATGCTTTAAGCAGAGTTTAATGTCACACCGCTCTCGGGTATAACGAGGAACGTGTAAAATGCCGGATATCTGCAACCACGTTTTTGCTACTGTGCGATTAACGCGCATGCGGCTACGATTTCACGGTCATCAGATGATTGCGGGCGGGTTTGCAACGAGTGATATATAATTCTTTAAGGTGTAGAGTCGCTCTTCTACGTGCTAGTCAAATTAGTGCTCAATTTAAGGCGTTTCTCCACATTTTATAGTGCTTCTATTGACTATTTCGAAAAGTACTTTAGGCCAATATGTGATTTCTACAGAATCTGACTCTACACATCATCGACTCTACACCGCCAAACTCTACACATCACCGACTCTACATCAACACTCTACACATCACCGACTCTACATCAACACTCTACACATCACCGACTCTACATCAACACTCTACACATCGCCGAATCTACACCAAAAACTCTACACATCGTTGACTCTACACCGCCAACTCTACACACCGCGGACTCTACACTGGCCAACTCTACACATCACCGGTTGACTACACAATGATTGACTCTACACAACAGTAACAAACTCAACACAACTTTAGACTCTACACAAGCAGCTGTATAGCGTCGAGCATTGTGTCGCTGGTGTGTAGATTTCGTTGTTGTTGCTAATACGAGAAAAAAATCTACTCGGTCAATCGATAAATCATGTTTCAATAAACAAAATAAGCTGTTTCTCGTCATAATTGGATTAACATTAAATGCAGCAAAGTAATTGGCAGGAAATAAAGGAAAAGTGATTTTCAAAAATACACATTATTTCTTGATATCGCAGTGTCGTAAATCGTTTTACCGAAATTACGTACGTTGCACTTGTTTAATTGTTATACAAAGATATACTCTGTTTCGATTACAATTACAATATTATAAGGGAGCTAAGAATATTTCTTTTCCTTTTTCTTTTAATTGCATGATTCTCTCTTTATCTCGCGACACTGATTATTCCAATATTGAGACCCTGCTTGACGACGAAAATATATTTAGATATATAGATTTCACATGTTAAAAGTTAAAATTTTATCGCAAAATAATATGCAGAGGAATTTCGCTCAAGTTAATTACCACAAATTTGCAAATAATAAATCCTCGTTTCGGACTATTTGTTTTTTTTTTTTTTTTTAGCACTTTTAACACGAGCAAAATTCACTCTCAGTGCACCAGCAGATATTTTAGGGGTATCAGGAAATATGTTGAAAAAATAGTCTTTCGTTCAGAGCAACAATGAAATTAGCTCCCAATTAGACTATAGAGAGAGAAAAAAAAATCTTTTACTGAATAGGCATAATTTTTTTTTTTTTTTTTTTTTTTTTTTTTTTTTTTTTTTAGTTACAGAAGATTATTTGTTATATATACCGAAATTTTTGTAGTTTCGGACTCTGATTTTTTTTTTTAGAGTATAGGTGCGAATTTAATACTGTAATCTGTTTTTCAAGGTGGTTGGCACCAAATTGTGACTTTATAATTATCCTTCGTAATTTTGTGACGAAAAATAGAGACGCTTAACTATCTTTAACTTTTTTTAAAAAATCACAATCATTTTCTTAATGTTTTTATTCAAAAACTGATATGTCAAGTTGTATTTTTCATGGGGGGTTTTTTTTTTTTTTTTGATAATGCACGTAATTTTTTTTTTTTTTACAGATAGCGAATAATTCACATTTAATTATGTTGGACATTTTTTTGAGATATCGATGAGAAACTATGATTTGTAGGAATATTAAAAAGGAAAAAAAACTGGCTTATTTGGATTTTGTGAACATTTTTACATACTTCCAAATTTTTTCATATTTCATATTTTCATATTTCTACGAATTACCATTTGGCTTTTTTTTTAAGGATAATCAATTTTCGATACCGCAAATTATGGAAAAAAAGGGAAGAAAAATCTGGATTTTCCCAAAAATCTGAAAAATTCTTAAGGAATATTTGAGTAAATTGATAAACAAAAAATTCTAAGGAATACTAGAGCTTATTTTTTTTCACCAGAAAACCCATCAACGACATAATTGCATTTTACATTTTTATATAAAAAATAATAATGGCGCCAACCACCTTAAATATTGAAGAATTCAGCTCAACTCTACATTGTGTGATTTCTTGTTTTTTTTTTTACTAGTAAATATCGTAAACTTTAAGAATATTTGAGGCAATATTAGTTTTTCTAACAAAAAAATTATCAACAATCTCGCTTTTTTTTTTATTTTTAGAAATTTCTTTTGAAAATTCTATGCGATCGAAATGAAAAAAAATGAAAATTCCATAAAAAATTCTTTGCGAAAACTTGTATTTAATTTTGAAAATTGTCTTCTCTGGAAAAAATGTTTGCCACAAATATTCGTAAATTTGCGATTTCCAGAATCTTGAATATATATCTTAAATGTCGCGTAAACTCTTCTGTTTTTTTTTTCCTC
Organism: Perithous albicinctus; assembly: GCA_964016905.1. Classification (NCBI taxonomy): domain Eukaryota; kingdom Metazoa; phylum Arthropoda; class Insecta; order Hymenoptera; family Ichneumonidae; genus Perithous; species Perithous albicinctus. Next base: position 17,919,189 of record OZ024698.1, on the reverse strand, counting down.
GGAATTCTTCGTGCGTCAGACAGTTGACTTAAGTATTTAATAATACGAACACGAATTAACATTTATAGGTTTAGACGACACGTGAATAACTTGTTTTTGAATTACTTTGTCTGCAATATTCTATTTCTCAAAATATATGTATATGTATATATATATATATATAGTTAATTTGGAATGTAGCGGCAATAATGTTTCTTCATCGTTAATACACTTACAATACTGACACTCAATAAAATATGTTACGTACGATAATAATTACACGATTGAAAAAAAAAAAAAATTAATACAAATTTGACTCTCGGAGGCGTTTTAACCAAAAAAAAATATATATATATATGTATAATTGAACTAAAAAAATAGGTGAATATTGGCACTATGCGTGTGACATATTAATCACGGGGCAAGAGGCGAAATATAAGTCTTCTATAATTTCTTTCCTTTTCTTTTTCATCTCAAATTGTCGCGTATTTACATAATTGTATAAGTCGGCAACTGCGGAAGCGCGCAACTTGATTATTGAACCAGTTGATTTTTTTTTTTCTTTTTTTCGGAGGGAATCTTAGATCCGAGTTTGTGTGATATAATGCACTGTCGGCTATTCTCTTCAGAATTTACTTTAAACGGACGCCCACGCATCACCCAAATTTTTAAGCATTAATGCAACGAGAAATTGTGAGGCATTCTATATCAGTTAAGTCACTCAAGAAAAAAAAAAAATACCAAGGAATGTCTAAAAATTAGGTGATACAATTCCAACACATACACGAAGTTTTAATTTTTGTTTAAATTTTTTGGATGGGCTTTTTAAATTATTTATTACTTTTCAGTAAACTTTTCAGTAATTTATATTTAGAAAACGGCTTATAAGAAGAACATTTCTTTAAATTGGATCAAAACGGAAAACCATTTATTATCATAATTTTTTTGTTTAAATAAAGAAAATAGTTTTTGTGATATATTTTAGTGAAAAGTAATAAATAATTCAAAAGAGCAAACAAATTTGTCTTTTTTTAATTTGACATTTGTTGTCTGTTAGAATTTTAGCATCTGATTTTCAGACATTTTTTTTTTTAGTAACTGAACCGATACGATATGCCTCAGTATAAAATAACGAAATTTATCACATTACGATTTGCTTGACAGTAGACTATCTTTGTTTTTTTTCTGTTTTTACCCGCAGATTTTTATTGACTTGAAAGACCGTTTAGTGTCAACGAGGATGCATCAGCACACTTTATCGTAACGCCATTTTTTGTGTTTCTTTTTTTTTTTCAACTTCAATTTGCAATCATTTGTATTTTGAAAAAGAAAAAAAGATAACTAAGAATGTAAGTTCGCACTGCGCGTTTTTGTTGTTGTTGTTGTTCTTGTTTACTCGCTACTCTTTCGCGTATTTACAGCACGGACATATATCTTCAAACTTGTGTTGGACCATTCGGCCGAGCTTGTGTTCTGCGGCGCGCCAATTCCGACATAACCACTGGACCGATATGCGGCGATCTTGGACTGCTCGACATCGCTCTGTAAGTTGCTGCCACGGCAGTCTAGAAGAAAATTACGTAATTTTTTAATATGTAGAAAAATATAAAAATTCAATAGTTGAGCTTTTTTTCTGGAGCATTTTTCAACAATTTTTTACAAAAATATATTTTTTTTTTTGCGATGCATTTCAACCTTTAAGGAAAATACACACCTTGAGACTATGAGGATCTCTCGTGATATCCGGCAAGTTTTTCTGTGGAAGCCTTTGCCGATTCGCTAACCAAGGATATTTAAGGATCGATGCTGCGTTAGGCCGTTGTTGGGGATCAATATGTAGCATTCTTCGTACTAATTCCTTAGCCTCGTCGGATATCTGACACCATACACCGGTATCGACGTCGACGAAGCCAGGGCCGATACGATCTAGAATATCGCTGGCACTGTCGCCCGGGCTGTTTGGAAATGGAGTGCGCCTGTAAAAAAAAAAGTGCCATTTATCAATCACGAAAACTCGAAAAAAATGGCCTTAAAAATGGGTTTTATGAGTTTTTAACATTATTGGTAATTTTTATTTATTATTCACGATAAATTGTTTTAATCTTCCTTTCTTTCGGCGAAATTTTTTTGCCAACAGGAAAAAAAACAAACAAAAAGAAGTTAAACTGAGAAAAAATCCTTCAAATGAACATTCATTAATAAGATTGATGTACAAATAAAATTTATTTCTGATTTTTAAAAAAATGTATTATTCATAATAAATAAGTTGTTTTAATCTTCCTTTATTTTTTAGCGATATTAGATTAAAATTTTTAAAAATTTCATAGTTCATCGATAAATAATTTTAGCTTTAAAAAAAAAACTAGACTTAGAAAAACACTATTTATAATTTTGTATTTTAATATTTTTGTAAATACGCGCTTATTCTGTAAAGCAAAAAAAAAATTCTTCAAATAAAAAATCATCAATAGGATTGATTGCTCACCCGGACAACATGATGTACAGTAAAACACCAAGAGACCAGATATCACAAGCTGCATCGTATCCCTGACGCTTAAGAACCTCAGGCGCGACAAAATTAGCTGTATAACAGGGTGTCATTAATAGGCCATTTTCAGCGCGAAGTTGCTTAGCGAATCCCAGATCGCATATGCACAGAGTTCCGGGATCTCCGCCAGGCTTCGAATACAAAATATTCGATGGTTTGAGATCTCGATGAACCACCTAGAACAAGCATTCATGACGTTAAAAAAAAAAAAAAAAAAAAACACTAACAATGTTGCAGAAAATATTATTTCTTCAAAATTTGTAATCTAACGCTACGATTTTATGGAAAAAAGTGATTTTTTTCTGTCTCGATCTCGAGAAACTATCTGTTGCTTAATAATACAAAAAAAAAAATAATAAATTGATTTGTAGATTTTAATGTTAAATTAAAATATAATTTTTTTCTAATTAACATCAAAATCGCTAAAATGACTCAGTAATTGATTTCCAGAAAAGTTTCGTTTGTAGTTAAATTATATAATTGGAGGCAAATAAGATGTTTAAAGAACTTGCCCCATTTTCGTGAAGATAATAGACGACACTCGCGATTGTGTACGTAACTTCAGCTGCTTCGCGTTCCGTAAAGTTTCGTCTTTGGAGCAAACGATCGAGAAGTTCGCCGCCTCTCAACAGTTCCAAGACTAGATAAACGCGCCTGTCGTCCTCGTGTACGGCACGCAATGAAACGATGTGAGGATGTCTGCCGTATCGCAGTAGAATTTCAATTTCTTCGGTCGGGTCACGCTTTGCCTTTTCTATTATCTGTATCGATAGATCGAAATTATAGAAAACAATATTTATTTTACGATCTGGAGATGAATTGTCATTATAGGTATTCACAAATAAAAATAAAATAGAAATAAGGGAAAGAAAAAAAAGCTAGTTTAGAAAGTAAAAGTTTAGAAAATAAATAAATTTGTAGAAAATAATTTGAATTATTAACAAAAATAACAACAATAAAATAGTATAAAAAATATAATAAAAAAAATAAACCTATAAAAATATTGGTTTGAGGGAAGAAAAAAATGTATTCAATAATTGTACAATTACAATTATTAATTTAATAAACGATATAACGTTACCTTGACTGCATACTCGGTTTTCGTTGCTTTGTGCACAGCTCGATGAACTGTGCTGTAGCTTCCGTTGCCGATTTCTTGTTTAAAATCATACTCGTCCCTGATGGGAACGAGGCTCACGAATGTCGGAAAAGTGCTCGTTATACTTTCGCACTTTTTGTACTCGGGACTTTTTCCGTGTTCCTCCAGCAAACCCGGCGCTATGAAACTAAATCCGCGAAACAATTCGTGGGCATTTGCGCTTGGCGGTACACCAGGTGAATCTAAAAAAGCCTCTTCTATTTTAAGTCGAAATCTTAAACCTTGTTTACGATAATAATATTGCGAAATATTGAGCTAACCTTTTGGAGTTTTGCACGTAAATTCGCTATCGAAATAAAGGGCATCGTCCTCTTGACTCACGGCTGGTTTGAACGGAGGTATTACCTCCTTTTTGTAAAGAGCGTTCCAATCAATGGACGCAAAAAAACCGTGGTTCTTGATTTCCTCGACTCCACCTGCAGATTTAATTTGTTTACAATGTTTTTTGTACTTAAGACGATTTTTAACATCAGAATAATGTAACATTCCTTCCATAATGTTTTTTTTTTTAAATCTCATGGAAGGATAAATCTATTTGGAAAAAGAAATTTCAATGAAGAATTGCTTAACACCTTCATTTTTTACATTAACCAGAAAATTTTGTTAAAAAAAGAAAAACGTTACCAGAGCCCAATCTATTGGCAGGATTTCTTTTGAACAACGCACGCAAAAGTTCTTGGGCCTTTGGTGAAATATTGTATGGCATGCCCAATTTAGCTTTCAATATTTGCGTCATTGTTTCCTTTCTGTTTGCACCTTGAAACGGCAGTGCTCCGGTCAGCATTTCAAACTAAAATTTAAAATTCGATTTTTTTTTTGTTCAGCTCGAAAGCAATTAAATTGTACGAGAGAACGGAAAAAAATGTAGTTGATGTAGATTTTATTTGCGTTTTTTTTTGTTCTGACAAATCCTTGATTATAACATTTTCGTTAAAGTCGTTTTTTTTTCATCGAAAATCGAACTTTTTTCACCGGATCACCATTTTTCCAATTTTTAAATTAAAAAAAAGAATCCGGTGATTTTACAAAATACTTTTCAAACAACGAACATTTGTTGTTGTTGTAACTACACATTCAGTTGAACTTCAAAAAAACGCTGTTTTAATTAATTCAACTCATTTTTTTTTCTTTTTCAGTGAGAAAATTATTGATTATCTAACCATCAAAACTCCAAAACTCCACCAATCAGCTGCGAAAGAATGTCCTTTACGATCAACAACTTCGGGCGCCATGTATTCCACAGTACCACAAAATGAGTATGTTTTAGTATCGTCCAACGGCTGTTTGCTCAAGCCAAAATCAGTTAAGGACATGTGACCATCGGTATCTAACAATATGCTGCAAGAAAAATTTATATCGATGCAGCATTCTTATTGTTAATTCTATTTTTCTTTTAAACAATGATTTCTCTATTTTGTAGCTTACTTACTTCTCAGGTTTAAGGTCTCTGTAAATGATGCCTAGTTTGTGTATATGACCCAGGGCAAGTGCAAGTTCTGCCAAATAGAATTTGACATCTTCCTCGGTAAACATTACCTACGAAATAAATATGCATATTCAGAATTTTTGTAATCTACGGAAATAAATGTGTGAAATTAAAATTTACGAAAATAATTATTTAAAATCAGAAATCATCTTTTTTTTGTAATGTTGTCGAATTTACGTTATTTTGTAATAGGAAATAATTTTCTTTTTTGGTTCAAATTATACAAAATATGCCGTGAAATGAAAATACAAAATTTTGAACAATTGTTTTTTGAACTTGGAAAAGATACAAAAAAATTCGGTAAACTTGGCGATCTTACAAATTTTTTTGTCAAATTTACAACATTTTTACTGTTCAAATGACACAATACAACATTTTTCTGTTCAAACGAAAATTTGTGACACAAAATATTTCGTAAAATAAAAAATACAAAAAAATTGAAAAATTATTTTTGTACTTTTTTTAATTGTAAAACTAGAATTTGACCAAAAAAATGGGACTCTTTTTCCGAGAGTTTTCTCAACTATTTGACAAAGTTTGAGAAAATATTTTTTTCCCCTCACTCTCGGGCAACTCGAATTCAGCGAGGGCGCCGAGATTAGCGTTTAGATTGCTTTTATTATGCCACAAAGTTCAAAAAGGCAGCCGAATATAGAGTGAACCATTAGCAAACATCAAACGACTCAAAAGATTCAATGCCATGAAAGAAATAAGCAGGAAAAATATAGAGAAACTCCAAATACACGACGTAAACGTACAACAAAAGTTGTATAAAGAAAAAAAAAAAATCACAGTAACAATGCCTGTTCCAAGTGTGCTCTAAGCGGCAAGCATTATTCAAATGCATATGCAATATTCTATAGATATATGAATATATTGACCTCCTTTGAAAGTCGAGAAAAGAGGTCTCCGCCTCTCAGAAAGTCGAGTATCAGGTAAAGTTTGCCCTCTGTCTGAAAAGCATAGTGCAGACGAACGATGAAAGGATGTTCAACATCCACGAGAATATTCCGCTCCATCTTTGTACGCACCCTGTCTTGCACTAACAATCAAATATAAATTATAAAAATTGTAAGTGACAAAAAAAAAAAAAATAAAGAAAAGAAAGACCTTTTTTCAAAAATAAAATAAAGTGAAAATTACCTTTGAGAGTAGCTTTTCTGAGGACCTTCATTGCATACAGAGTTCCCTTGTCTTTCCCAACTACTTTTCGTACCAAGAAAACCTGGGAAAAATTTAAAAAAAAAAAAAAAATTCATTTATTTAATATTCTTTTTTTTTGTAAGCAGAAATATGCTAATTAAAATATATGTTAATTAATTCAATTCAACAAGTTTGATTTTATTGGAATTTTGGATGAGAGAAAAATCTGAAGGAATGAAATCAATTTTTTAAAAAATTCTTAGAATATTGATTTTGAATAGAAATAATAATGACACAAAGTTATCAAAAATTTATAAAAAAATTTTTTTGCTTTACACAGATAAAATATTAACTGAATTGAGCAATTTAATGAAATATTATGGAGACAAAATGCACTATTAACAAGAAAATTACAAATGACTAAAAAAATGCAAAATTATAGTGTGTAATATAATTTTTGTAAGGTTTAAATATCAGATGTTTGTAATTAACAATTTAAAAAATAAACAAAAATTAGCCATTTTTGGCTGACAATATTTCAATTTTACTCAATACAGATAAAACAATAATAAAATTAAGAAAATTAATTAAAAAATGTACAATAATGAAAAAAAATTACAAGTTACTACAAAAATTAAAAAAAAATATACAACAAAAAATAAAAATTAGAAGTTACTTAAAAAAATTATAAAAAAAATGTACAAGCAAAAAAATTACAAGTTACTCCAAAAATTCAAAATTGTAGTGTTTGATATAAACCTTATAAGGATAAAATACCATCTGTTTTTCAATGAATACCTTCACAAAAAAAAAAAAAACTTTTTTGCACATTCATTACCAGAATTAAGTATTTTCATAAAATACCATCTAAGAAGAAAAATTCCATGATACAGAAGAAAAATGCTACCATATTTTTGTCTCCTATTCTACACACAAAAAAAAAAAAAGAAATTGTGCATTTTCTACCTTTCCAAACGAGCCCTGTCCCAAAACCTTCAACAGTTCAAAATAGCCGGGTTCAGCTCTTTCGTGTCCCTTACGCACGACTTCTCGTAGTTCGATTTCGTGGGTGTCGGGACATCCATTGGAATGAGTGATGATATTTGTGCCTGGAGCGGTCATTGTTTCTTCCTGATTTTCAGCTGGAAGAATTTCTGGTGTCTGCTAAGAAAAAAAAAAAAAAAAAAAAAAGAAAAAAATTAAGATTTTTTTTTTTTTTTCGTTGCTATTAAGTAATTGATAATACCTTTTCCGTTACATGTTGCTCATTCCAAGGAACTGTCAGAGTCGCCAACGGCATTATACGTGCTGTCGGTGTTATTTTCTCGACGATAAGCGATCGATAAACTCTACAGACGAATGCGCTTTTGTTGTAGACAACATTGAACAATTTCTTTGATTTGCAACGTAGAATCTTGGATATTTGTGATTTAACGCACCCTGACGAAGTATCAACGTCGGGAATTCGCGGTATACTGGTGTAGATCGTGATATATACAATTTGTTATACACGTATTGGCCACAGATAACGAAATTCCTTCGAGGAAACCCTCGTGAGACTTCCGACAGCGGATACATGGGATTTGCAATGAGCTACTCATTTTCTACACTGTTATTTTCTCTGTGATTTCAAAGCCGCGAGTCGACTGGATAACGCGGTAAGGCCTTCTTGGCTTGCTATTGCTCCATTTCTGGTAAATTTCGTAATAATTACTGCAAGTTTTGTGACACGCTAGAGGATGTAAAAATACCGTAAAATTCCGGTGCGGTTAAATTACCAAAAAAAAAAAAAAAAAATTTATCATATTTTGGCAATACATCGGTTCTACAGAATATGACTCTACACATCACCGACTCTACACCATCAATTCTACACAACACCAGGTCTACACAACGTTCGACTCCACACAACAGCTATTCTACACATGCTCTGACTCTACACTATCCCGTCTCTGCCAACCACAAATCTAAAGTTCAACACAGCAAACGTCTACGAGGCAAAACACTTGTCGGCAAAATTCTACACAGGCAAAATCAGCAAAATTCATCATAGTTTCGATTCGACACCGTCGCCAACTCACTAACCAATCAACATACGCCGACAGATAGAAATGCTTTAACGTCGCGCGTTGATTGGTTTGTGTGTTGGCGATGGTATCGAATCGGGGCTATGGTGAATTTTTCCGTCTTCGGTTTTGTCGTGGAGAGTTTTACTCACGTAGAATTTTTGTCGTAACCTGGGGTCTGTCGGAACCTAACATCTATGATAAAAAAAAATAACAGTACGTTTATATAACCAAAGTTATAGATTTTCCCATACAATTATTGACAAATTGTTGGACTTCTAAGAACTATAAGAACTATAAGAAAAAAAATCGTGCCCACTTTGGCTATAAGCTAGAAAATTTTGATATTGAACCAAGAATTATTCAGAAATTTTTCAGATTTTTTAATTATGGCTTTCGATATGTCACTGTAAAAAATATTTAAAAAAAATTGCCATAGAAAAAAATGAAATAAAAAATTTGGTGCATTTGTCTAACTAATCCTACAAAAAATTATGAGTCAAATTAGAGGGGTCGAGGGCCCCAAGTCGAAACTTTTTGGTTTTTTAGACGCCAGTAACTAAAATCGAACTATTTTATCTGAAAATGTATTTAGTAAATAAATTTAAAGACTTCGTTAGTATAGTAGTCAGTATCCCTGCCAGTGACCTCCTGCCAGGCGTCAGTGACTAAAATCGAACTATTTTGCCCGAAAATGTTGTATTTAGAAACTAAATTTCAAGTCTTCGGTAGTATAGTGGTCAGTATCCCCGCCTGTCACGCGGGAGACCGGGGTTCGATTCCCCGCCGGAGAGGATTTTTTTTTGTTGTTGAAAAGAATTTTTTAAAGAAGCACGAAAAAAGTTGGACGAAGGTCCAATAAAAAAAAAAAATTTGTATGTTTTTTTTATTGTGCATAAGTTGGATACCCCAATTAGTGACCATGTCCCTATTATTGACCACTAGCCAATAGAGGACTACATCACTAATAGGTGCATCAGTGTATTACAATTTATTTTAAGATAAATTTTTTTTTATGTGCTAATTTTTTTTACGGATGTATTTGTTAATCTTTGTTTACATAACAATCACTATGTCAAATTAACAAATTTACCGGTAATTTTACTGTTACCAACACACAAAATATAAATTTCAATTTAATTTCGAAAATTACAGATTTCGTTATATCTAACTATTTATGAACAATACAAATTTAGTTATGCATTTTAGCGCGTGTTTAGGTTATTTTTTTTTTAATTACATATTAATGTCATAATTAATAACATCTCGTTCGTGTACTAAAAAAAAAAGTTAAGTTAGCAATGACAAAAAAATGGTAAATTCATTGTGTCCACAATTTTGTTGTTGTTAAATTAAAATGAATATTGACATAAATAATGTAAAATTAACAATTTTTTCATAAAATACAATTTCGTAACGTATTACTTTTGTGTTTTTTTTTAAATAAAAATCTTGCAAACTTATTTTTGTAAAAATGAATAAAGATAAGTTTGTACGTTTGTGCTGAAATTTTGTTGAAACTAAAAACCGTTGCGTTTTTACTGTTCAGTAATACCAACTGTACATTTGACCGCAGGTAAAATATATCAAATATCCGCGGTTAATTAACCGAAAATTTCGCCTCTCCGTTATTTAACGAATCACAATACTCAGCTGTATTCACTGTTGTTATTATATTGTTCTTTTCATTCTGTAATCCTCAAGTTTTCCGTTTTAATTGCTTGACAGCTTTGGAAGTAAATGTAGTGTAGCGATAATACAATACAATGTCATAACTACGTGTAATATTGTAATTGAAGGGCAAGATAAAGCAAAACATCGCTTATGACTTGTTAAAAGAAAAAAAAAAAAAAAAGGAGAACAATACGTTCGAAGATTCTGAGTCAATTGGCAATTTGGAGAGACTGTACAAAGTATGACGGTTTAATATTTCGTGTATACGTTTTTTTTTTTTTTTTTTTTTTTAATATTTCAACTGTTGATGTTATTATTGTTTTGAGCTTAAAATTTAAAACATTAAATCTTTTTTTTTTTATTTGAGCAGTTAATGTTATTATTGTTTTCAGCTTAAAATTTGAATTTTTTTTTTTTTTTTTTTTTTTTTTTTAGTGATCCTGGTGATTTAAATGGAACATCATAGACCTCTTCAAAATATTCTGCTCTATCTGGATAAAAATGTCTTCCGCCGATGATGTTTCAAATCTTGGAGCGAGGACTCATGATCTTAATCTGGGACAGAACGAAGGAAACGGCGGAAATGCGGTTGAAGAGGGTGGACCTTCGCCTTCGCCGCAAAACGTTCAAAATATAGTTATGTTTTCACGCGCCAGGCGTGCTCTTCTTTTTGGATGCGACGACGAACAACCCTCGTCGTCGTCGGGAAGGAACGGAGAATCTTCCTCCTCGAATATCGACAAGTATAAATTAAAAGAATCCTGAAATTATCTAATTTTTTTTTCTCTATAAAAAATGTTCTAGCCAACAATGGGCAAAATTTTTCTACCAATTTTTTGTTCAATTCCTTTATCAGAAAAAAAGTTGAAACAAAAAAAAATCTATACTCACATGATTTTAAAGCTGAAAATTAATGTGAGTAATTGGAAAAATTGATGGTTTTTTTTTTTAGCCGGCCTCCCAGTAATTCCATAAACACTCTTCACCTGGAAACCCGACCATCGAACGATCGGCCATTGGAGAACGCTCAAGTTCATCACTCAGCTTCGGCGACTTACAACTGGCAAGGAAGCAAAGCGACGATAAAAGAGAGATTCGCGTTTCTCTTCAATAACGAGATACTATCGGACGTGAGATTTTTGGTTGGTCGAGGCGCTCAACAGCAGCGTATTCCGGCGCACAAACTCGTTCTGTCTTCCGGTAGCGCTGTTTTCGATGCAATGTTCAATGGAACACTGGCAACGGCATCCCCGGAAATTGAAGTTCCGGACGTTGAACCGGTTGCCTTTCTCGCGGTTCTTCTATTTTTGTACACCGATCAATTGCAAATTGGACCTGAAACAGTGATGACGACACTCTACACAGCTAAGAAATACGCAGTGTCACCGTTGGAGAAGCATTGCGTTGAATTTTTGCAAAGCAATTTAACGAGCGACAATGCATTTTTATTGCTCACGCAAGCACGGTTGTTCGATGAGCCACATCTCGCTTCCGTTTGCCTCGATACCATCGATGAATTTACAACTGATGCATTAAACGCCGATGGTTTCACGGACATCGATATAGACACGTTGATGGTTGTTCTGGAACGAGATACACTCAGAATTAGAGAATCAAAAATATTTCAAGCGGTCGTGAGGTAAATTATATTTAACTAAAAAAATATCGGTAAATCTGTGAAAATATTTAGAAATCATTTCCAGCGAAATAGCAAGAAAAATATTTTTTACCATCACGAAAAATGACGAGTAAACACCTTGAATTTTCGTATAATCCGCAGATGGTCGGAAGCAGAATGCGTGAGACAACAACTGCCGGTAACTCCCGAAAATCAGAGATCGGTTTTAGGCCGAGCATTGTCTTTGGTACGTTTTCCGCTGATGTCCGTTGAAGAATTCGCCGCTGGACCAGCACAATGTGGACTGCTGACCGACAGAGAGGCGAGCAATTAATTACAGTTTCCAATAAATAATATAACGATTTTTTGTTGTTGTTAATTTTTTAAAATTTATTTCGTTACATTCACAGGTTGTTTCGCTGTTCCTGTATTTCACGGTTAATCCAAAACCTCCGGTGGGGTTTGAAGCTATGCCGCGATGCCGAATGCTCGGAAAAGAATTGACCGTCTGCAGATTTCAGCAAACAGATCGGCGATGGGGTTACAGCGGTACAAGCGATCGAATACGGTGAGTTTTCGATGGAAATTTTTTTATCTTGCCTGAAAATTGTACAGGACGTTTTCTTTAATAAACGATTTTTTTTTTCAATTATGAAATATTTACTTTTTTTTATATTCGTTAAATTATTAATGTTTCATTTTTTTTTTACAAATATTGGTGATGGTAAAAAAATTTTTTTAAAATGTTTCTTATGCACAAAAGTCTAAATTTAATTTAAAAAATATTAGTTTTTTGATACAAAAGTTCTTTGACCCTAAAAAAAACGGTTTCTAAGTGACTATCGTCTTTATTTTAGATTCAGCGTAGACAGACGAATATTCCTTATCGGCTACGGCGTTTACGGCAGCGCCTTCGGGCCAGCCGAATACGAAGTAACGATAGAACTAATTCACACGGCTTCCGGAAAAGTAATTGCTACGAACGCAACGAGCTTTACCTGCGACGGATCGAACTATACTTATCGTTTAACGTTCAAGGAACCTGCCGAAATTATTGCAAATACCATTTACACTGCCTCCGCAAAGTTCAAGGTTCGTAAACGCTTTTATAAATCAATAAAAAAAATTTATTGATTTATAATAATTTCGTAAAATAATCTAAAGATTTTTTTTTTCATTTAAAAAAAGAGACGCGAAGGATTCCATATCAGTTGAGCAAATAAAAAAAATAAAAATTCCCAACAAATTTTTAAAAGTCAGATTACGCAATTCCAATAGACACGAAATTACAAAATTAAAAAAAAAATTGGGTGGACTTTTGAATTATTTATTACTTTTCACTAAAATAATTTTTAAAAAACTGATTGCTCTACTTTTTGTTTTCTAGGGTCCAGATTCACATTACGGAACAAAGGGCTTGCGTCGTGTAACAGTAGACTGTGATTCGGGTAAAGATAAAGTGAAATTTTCGTTCAGTTTTGCAGCTGGCGATAACAACGGGACCTCCCTCGAGGATGGCCAAATACCGGAGCTCATATTCTACACTTAGTGAATTGTTTATTTTTGAAAATTGCATTCCTCTCCTAATTGTAAATATTCCGTAGTGAGAAATTTAATCGTTCCACGACGACAGTATATAATTATGTTTCGCGTAAATCTATATTTAGAGATATATTAAGACATATATTAACAAATTGTTCTGTATTACAAAATACATGTACTGTGTTCTCTCAGCTTCGTTTTTTTTTATTAAAAGACATTTTTTTTGTCGAAATAAATCGTCGGGATTTTTAGTTTTTTATCGAAATAAATCCTCTGGATTCTTCGATCAACAAATTATGGACAGTTAAAAAAATCATTTAAGAATGGTCGCATATAAAAATTTGCGATAGAGCAGAAATATGTGTTGGAAATAAACTGTTAATTCAGAATTAAAAAAATGTTTGTAAAAAAAATCTGAAAATCTTTTTTCGAACGCGATTATGCGGGATTTTATCACCAAAGCACGAAATCCATCGGACAGGTGTTTATATTTTAAAAACCAGAAATTTCAAGTAATATCCTTGTTTTATTCAGGAAGAACACAGTAAATGAAGAATTTTTATAAGTCATCATTAATATAATACAATATTTATTTTATTTGCATTTTGAGCAGCGACGATGCTGCCGACATCGGCGCTTTTTCCACTCGCAATTGGGGATAGCAAAAAGACGTCATAGTGGTATCTCATTTTTTTTTTGTTTTTTTTTTTCGAACAATTTTTCAAAAAAAAAAAAATAATGATCCATAATTGATGTTTTAAATGGATCTGGCTATTAATTCTGAAAATAGTTTATCCAGTGTTTTTTCCAGCAGTATTTTTGACATCGCAAAAATAAGGCTGACTTTTTATCTTTTTTTCTTTTTTGTACAGTATATTCTCGTTGGCAATGTTCGTGTATTTAAATTCTTAAGTCGTGTAAAGAATCGACGCTCTAAAATAATTTTAGGTATCTCGTTGGCGCGATATTTGGACGTAGAACTTTCATCGGTAGTTTTGTCAATGTTTTAGTTTTAGATTTTTTGTTTTTTGTTTGTTTTCTCTTTTTTTTAAGCTAGCGATACGGTGGGATGGAAACCATCTTTGTCAGCGGTGTAGTCGACTTTGTAAGTCTTGCCGTCGGGACCGACGAAGCTGAAACTTCCGACGATTTTTAATGCCTCATTTTCGGTTCCTTCGCCTTCAAGCTCCGCGGTTTCTTCGCGCTTTTGACCGTCGCTCTGCTCGTAACTGAAGTGATAACCACCGACCCCGATGTTGTTTGACTCCTCTTGCTTGACGATTGTAACTTCGGCCTGAGGTGCTGCTACGGCCGCAGCTACCAGCAGTGACAGCAAAATGATTATCTGCAAAAAAGAATTCAAAAAGGTATAAAGAAGGCTCTTGTAATTTTTTTTCGATTTTTTCTGTTTGCCATAGAAAAGTTATTTTTTCATTTTGTTTGTTTAATTCACAAAAAAAATATTTTTCTGCATTTTTAAATATCGTTTTTAAAAAAGAATAGCAGAGATACGAAAATGAGTATCTGGAAAAAAAGAATTTAAGAATTTCTAATATTTTTTTTTACTTTTTTTGCTGAAATTTAAAAATATTCTATTTTCTTTTTTTTCGTTTAATTCACAAAAAAATATTGTAATGTTTGAAAAATATTGAAATATTTTTACGAAAAATTGTCATTTTTAGAAGATAAAAACAATAAAATAAAATAAAAATTGTAAAAAAAAACAAAAACGGTAACATTTAATTTTAAAAAAGTGATTAAAATTTGGCATTTATAATAAAAAAATAAAATTTTTCGTTTAGTAAAAATTACAATAAATGTATGAAAATATGTAAAACTTTTTTTTTGCCTCTGATTGACGATTTATTCTCATTTTGACAAAGAAAAAAAATTATTGCCACCAGGACAGGTACTAAAATGATTATTTGCAAAAAAGAATTCAAAGCGCTATGAAGCTCTTTTCAATTTAATTCTCTTTTTTTCAATTTCTACTTGTCATTTAATTGTTCGTAATTATTTAAATTACCGACGATAAATCAGAAATTTATCAGTTACGACTGAAGCTGCTTGGTTACAATAACATTTATGTAATCTTCGATTGCCTCAAGAAATATGGTAATTTTTTTTTATGGCATTTCGATGACTCAATCATTTTTTTTATGGCAGCAAAAAAAAAAAATTACTGAACGTCTTAATTAGTGCTTTTTGTTGTAATATTAGTAAAGTTTCTATTTTCATTGTATTTATTTTTGTCACTTATTCATTGTTCAATAAAAGTAAAAAATTTGTCTAAAAAAAAAAATTATTTAAATAAAATTACAAGTGTGTCTTTTATCTGTTTTGTTTAAAAAATAATCCGACATTAATTTTTTTTTTAAATCCAACAATATTGATAATAAAAAAATGTCTAAAAATGTTATTGGAGTAAAATAAAACTGTAGACAGACATTAAAAAAATGCGCCATAAAAAAGAAAAAGCAGCTAATTTCAAAAAATGGATTTAGCCATTACTTTGATTTTCATTTCATTAATGCATTTTTTAATATAAAAAAATGTTTATACATTTTCAATTTGAAAGATCAATTAGAATATTTAAAAAGATGTATTATTAATGTTAATTTTTTTATGTGGAATAAATAAATAAATAAATAAATAAATAAATATGAGTGAGTTCGAATGTAATTGAATAACTTTGGATAGAATAATCGGAGAAAAATCGTCGAGAGTCTCAGAGAACAAAAAAAAAAAACATCATCAATGAAGTTCACACGTTTCGAATTATCGTATCGACGCTTATTACAGCCAATTGAATGGCACAACACGAGATCGTTTTATTGTAACATTTTAAAGAGCCGTTCGTGACAGTAATGAAACGCGGCAATCGGCGCGTAATCGGTTCCCAGCCGATTCCGGATGGGCCAGACAAATATATCTCACTGATCGTCTTCACTTTCACTCTGTTGCGCAAAAAGAAAATAATTCGAAGGTCGCAGCTCTCCGATTCCGTGATTCTCAGGACCACGTCATCGGATTTTTATTTTCAACCATTTTTCAAATTAATTAAAGAAAAAAAATTGTTTAATTTTATATTTAAACATTTTGTTTATAATTTAAAAATACCGTTCTTATTGAAGATTTGTTGTTTTACGATTTAAAGATTTTAAAAAAATTTTGTGCTGGAGATTTTTTTTTACGTCTGTTTAACAAAATTTGTTTAATTCTATGCCGGAGATTTTTTTTACGACTTTTTAGCAAATTTTTTAACAATTTTGTGCTGGAGAATTGTTTTTTTTTTTAGACTTTTTAACAAAATTTGTTTAATTTTGTGTTGGTGATTTTTTTTTTACGACTTTTTGGCAAGATTGTTGAAATTTCGTGCTGGAGAATTTTTTTATTGACTTTATGGTAGATTTTTAAACGAATTTTGCGCTGGAGAATTTTTTTTTCAACTCTTTAACAAATTTTATTTAATTTTGCGCTGGAGATTGATTTCTTTTTTTATGACTTTTTTCACGTTTTTGATTTTTTTATTAAATTTAATTTCGTGCTGGAGAATTTTTGTGTTCCAACTTTGGGATATTTTAATTTTTTTCCAGTTTCGCGCCCGAGATTTAAAAAAAAGTATTATGACTTGAAAAATAAAACTTTTAATTTTTGTTTCTCGATTGAACCCACCGACTTCATGTTTCGTTGGGATTTTCTTTTTCTTATCTTGGATTCGAAAATTTGATTCTACTCGAGATATATATTTCTCCCGCTGTTGTGAGAAGTTTGATACGTGATACCTGGGGGATGCACAACGTGTCTGCCTTTATATAGTCGGAAAATGTGGATACTTGTCCATTACCCTCCCACTTTGTGGGGGGCAATAAGAACATTGGTCCACGTTACGGAGGCTGTGGTGCATCTTCCACCTCATTCTGAGTATTGGTGTGTGCTGCAGGCTCCGTACATTGCAATCACCGTTAGAGAAAAGATCGTCGATCGTCACTTGAGGGAGGTGCGTTAAACGCTATTCCTCCCTCTCCTATAAGCAACATATACAGCTGTATGATTTTTTTTATTTTCGACAAGCAGAGACACATAATTGCACAATTAATGATTTTCTACATCTTTTTACCATCTGGCATATTTTTTTTTTTTTTTTACGAGCGGATTTGAAGAATTCTTTCAGGAAAAGGTGAACAGTAAAAAAAACATTTTTTTTTAGTTTACAAAAAAATTGTATGTTTAAGTTTTATGAAAAAAAAAAAATTTGGAGTTAAGAATGAAAAATATTTTTATTTAAATTCATTTTTTTTAATTACAAAAAATGATCTTATATATTTTTATATAGTTTTTATATATTTATTGTTATGAAAAAAAAATATTTGATCGAAAAAAAATTTCTTGTTTTTAATTCTGATTTTTTCTGCTTTTTGTACTCTTTTTTTTCTAAAATTAAATAGTACAATATTTTGTAATTTTACCAAAAAAAAATGGTACGTTTTTCATCATTTTTATAAAAAGAATTATTTCCATCACATTTTACACAATATTTATCGACAATTTCATAAAAAAAAAAATGTTAAACATGTAACCTGATCGTAAAAAAAGTTGTGAAAAAAATGTTCATTTTACAAAACATATTTTTGTCATTTTTTGCAATGTGAATATTGTAAACTCAGCAAGTTTTTCTGTCACTTCTAGTTTAACAAAAAAAAACATCTAAACTCGTGCAACATGCAAATTTCTTTAACACCTAAATAATGTTTTTTCAAAATGCAAATTTAACAAACACTGACATCTTTATTTTCCATTTTACAAATTAAAAAAAAAACCTCCATAAACAAAAAAAAATTGTTAAACGAACGAATCTTTTTCTGATTTTTCAATCTATTAAAAACAATATAATTTTGCAACAAAAAAGGTACGAAAATTATTTTATAAAACGTAAATTTGTTTTTTTTTAATTTAGAAAAAAAAAAAATCATTTATTTATTAATCTAAAATAAAAAAAAAAGTTTCGACCTTACGAAAGACTTGGAATATAAATGTAAAATTAAAAGCCCGATAAACATGCCACAGAATATTCCACAGCATTAGCGAGATTGTAAATTGGAGTGCGAGATTCATCTCTAACTGTAATCGCATGATGATTAGACCGTCGCACATCCTCGCATTTATCTTGATTGATTGAGCATTAAATCGAGCTGCGCAGCGAAGAGTTGAATGGTGTTTTTTTTTTTTTTTTTTTTTTTTTTACATTATCGGGTTGTATAGTGAAATTCGAAGTTGTATAGTCTCGCGGGCTATTCTGGGAACGATGTTTTATCCATTGAATGTCGAATAGGGAGGATGGGTGTCGCGTTGCGCCGCGCTAGAGAAGCGACTTCTGACCCGGGAAAAAGTATAGCTCTTCAGGGGGGACTCGGGCGCAGGATAGCTAGAAAGTTTAAATCGTTGCGAAGGCAAAACGACGACGACTACGACGACACGGTTCTACGACGGTGATGCCGATCCGAGAGTATTTCGTGGATGAGGTAACCCGCGGCTAACCGATCACGCTTATAATTTATTGCTAGAAATAAGAATATATTAATTTTTCTCCCTACGTCTTTTTTTTTTGCACCTGAAAAAAAAAAAAAGAAAAAAAAAATGCATAACTTGGATTTGATATTTATGTATCTTATTCTCAATATTTAATTTTCCACAAAAAAGTGGAAAATTTATTTAAATAATAATAATTTTTTTTTTTATAATTTTTTTTTTCGTTTTAATAAATTTAAATAATTAACCATTTTTCTCCACTCGTGTTTTTTTTTTCATTTAAAATACAAATATGTTTGTGTTTCAATATTTTATTAATTTATTTTATATTTTTTTTTTTTAGTTTTTTAAATGTGGAAATTATTGTAAATTCTAGATTTTAGAAAATATTACACACTTTTTAGGTGTAAAATTGAATTTTTTTTTTTGAAGTTTTTCAAAATTTTTTTCAACAAAAGTTCATCTGAAAAAAAAAAAAATAAAAATTATGTAATAATTTCTATTGACTTTGCTGAAAAGTAAAAAAAAAATGGAGAATAAAATATTCCATTTTTACGAGATTGATTAATATTGGATTAATATAAGATTTGTTCACATTTAAATAAATTTAAATAATTAACATATGCTTTTGACTTATGTTTTTCATTTAAATTACAAATATGTTTCATAGAAATACTATTTATTTATAGTCACGTTTTTTTTTTACGCTCTCGGATATTTATCATTATTTGCCAGATTTTAGTATAGGAATTTTTTTATTTCAGTTTTTTTTTTTTTTTTTATTCAAAATTACTAAAATTCTAAGTTTTAGAAGATACATTTTTTATTCAAACAAGTAGTAACAAATCAAATGGTAAGTCTGTCGAGTTACACTTTTTTCTTGTAAAATGGTAAAAAAAAAGTTGTAAAATAAAAAAAACAATTTTTTGACTTTTTTTGCACTTTTTTTTTATCTATGTTTTGTATAGAATTAAAAAACGAAAGATGTGTTAATAAAACCGAATTTTGTAAGATTTAAAATTTACAATACATTCTGAAATAAAAAATAAATGGTATTTTTTGTTGATTAAAAATTTACAGCATTTTTCTGAAATTCTGAATGTACACTATTTTTTTTCCCCCAACTTAAAAATATTCTCAAAAATAAAATAATCGTATTTTCCAAAATAAGAAATTTGTAAATTTTCTGAAATTCCAAATGAACAATATTTTCTGAAATTCGAAGTATAAAATATTGTTGAAAAATTCAAAATTTTCAGTATTTTCGAAAATTTCATACTTACAGTATTTTCGAAACTTTCAAACTTACGGTAAACTTCAAAATAAAAAATGTACAATGTATTTTTAAAAAAAGTGACTATAATCATGACTAAGATCTAAAAGCATCTGAAAAAAAAAGAACGACTTCAATTTAGGAGAGACTGTTTCACATATCCCAAAGATCGTATTCGAAATGGGTACCTTGAAGAAGACCCTCAAATGGACCTTTCCGAATAATTTTGCCATTGTCATCCACCTCATCACATCCGTACCGAACTGTCTGCGATCCAGGTAGAAATGTGAAAGTCGCACATCCGTTCTCAGACAAAAAATGTTAACAAAATCCGGTCAGTGTCCTCGTGTGCCATATATCTCACCACACATTAATCCTCACCTATATAAATCCTCAGAGTGAGGCCCCAGGCAAAATAATCCTCGTCCTTGGTCATTATGACATTCGGTTTTTCATGCGTTGCTCGGACTAAAATGAAGAGGGACGAGAAGAGAGAGAGAGAGAGAGAGAGATGGGAAAGTTGTGTGATGTAACATCACACAGCGTATGATGATGACCTTGCCATTTGAAGATGCGCCGCCACTTGTATACCGCACGAACGCTGCGGTGGTTGATGAAGCGAAGAAGAAGAAGAAGAAGAAGAAGAAGATGATGATGAAGAAGAAGAAGAAGAAGAAGCGATATCTGCCCCCGGCTACTGCACCTCTTGGCTTGAAACTCGTGCGTGCCGCAAAACCAACACACAACGCTGACTCTCCTGCAACACTATTACATACTTAACCCGTTAACGGATTGTCGTGAGGATTGTGCAAGAATTATTCGTTCGGTTGGTCGCGCTGTCGTGACTCTTCATCACGTCACAAACACACGCCGGTATCGAATAGCATTCGATCGAATCCCTGTGACACAAAACTTGAGCTGAGAGAGTGATTAAACCCGCGTGGGATGCATCACCGGGGATCCTTGACTATAAATACAATATATAGTATTTAACTCAATCAGTCCAATTAAGGAAATGCTTAGTATGATGATGATGATGATGATGGTGGAGGGGATGAAAAAGCAAAGGTTATGGGACAAATATTTTATTGAACCTAAAAAGATTATGTTGTAAATGTTTATTTTTTTATCATATTTGTAAAATTTTTTTTGAAAATTGAAAATTAAAAATTGAAAATTGAAAATTGAAAATTAAAAATTAAAAATTAAAAATTAAAAATTAAAAATTAAAAATTAAAAATTAAAAATTAAAAATTAAAAATTAAAAATTAAAAATTAAAAATTAAAAATTAAAAATTAAAAATTAAAAATTAAAAATTAAAAATTAAAAATTAAAAATTAAAAATTAAAAATTAAAAATTACAAATTACAAATTAAAAATTACAAATTAAAAATTAAAAATTAAAAATTAAAAATTAAAAATTATCGAAGAACCTTAAAAAGAGTGTGTTGTACTATTGACAAGAGTAAAAAAAATCCAACAGATTGAATAATCTTTTTTTAATTTTTTTCCAGCAGTCTTTTGTCGAGCGAGAAGGCCGTTAGTATTTTTTTTCTTCTTTTTCGATTGAACCTCTTCATCCTATGCCTTTGTTGATGCGCTTTAGCTGGCGCATTCTTCCTTCGATCTCGCAACTTAGCGCTCGGCGCCAAAGGTCGTAGGTACCGCAGTCGCTTGTCTGTCTCTGCATTCGCATGCGAGAGAGAACCGAGCGGTGAATAAGCTTCGAGCATATCACGTTGTCGCAACATTATACTTACAAGACGTCTTCGCACAGCGTGCAGTGATATGCACGTTAAAGGAGTCGCAGCTGGTCAAGACTGTCCAAACAACAATAAGTCAGTGGGTAGTGGAAGGAGAAGCGTCAAGGCAAAATTCTGTACACTCTTTGCATTTCCGCGAGGCGAACAATACACAATCCGCGTGATTCCTATTGTCCCTGATTCATCGTCTCTCCATCGCCTTATTTCGAATTCTCGTGTGCATTCGATACCATATACTGCATATATCGACAAATATGAGAGGGTATTACAAACCTCTCAACGCGCCAGCTAATCTCATTCATACTTTTCTCGCTCCTAATCAAGGATTTTTATTTTTATTTTTATTTTTATTTTTATTTTTATTTTTATTTTTATTTTTATTTTTATTTTTATTTTTATTTTTATTTTTATTTTTATTTTTATTTTTATTTTTATTTTTATTTTTATTTTTATTTTTATTTTTATTTTTATTTTTATTTTTATTTTTATTTTTATTTTTATTTTTATTTTTATTTTTATTTTTATTTTTATTTTTATTTTTATTTTTATTTTTATTTTTATTTTTATTTTTATTTTTATTTTTATTTTTATTTTTATTTTTATTTTTATTTTTATTTTTATTTTTATTTTTATTTTTATTTTTATTTTTATTTTTATTTTTATTTTTATTTTTATTTTTATTTTTATTTTTATTTTTATTTTTATTTTTATTTTTATTTTTATTTTTATTTTTATTTTTATTTTTATTTTTATTTTTATTTTTATTTTTATTTTTATTTTTATTTTTATTTTTATTTTTATTTTTGAAATATAAAAAATCATAAGTTTTATATTAATTAAAAAATGAAACCTAAAATGACTTCTCTCGGTATAAATATTTGCGAAAATGACGAAATTCTTTTTTTTTTTTAATGTCTTTCCAATTCATCGTCATATTGCAAAATTTGACATTAAAATAATTAAATATTCATTTTCACTTTCACCTGCTTCAGCCAAACAGAATACACAGGACGAAAAAAAAAAAAAAGAAAAATCAACGACGAGTCGATAAAATCAACACAAACGTAAGAATTGTATAATCGTAAAAACGAGTTTGTGAATCCTTCTATAAATCGCACAAAAATTCCACGTCAAATAGCTTCCTATGACACAGGAAGCTTTGAGAAAAATTCAATGTCAGGAATACTGAGAATGAAATTGATTTCTTCATGCAGGAAGCGAAAAGACTGCCGTTTAAATTAATTATATTCACCATTCTAATAGAACCCCATAGGAATTTTTTTTTTTTTTTTTTTCGTCGAGGACAACCACTCGATGGTGAAAGGCTTTTGACGTAGAAAAGAATATATATAATGATAAATATTGCTATTGGCAGTGCCGTAAAAAAAAAGCGATTACCTTATGATTTTTTTTATTCATTTAAATGTCCCGAGACTTTTCGTATATCTAACTCTTTCTAATGTCCATATGCAGACACGTACTTTTACTATATATAATATTTACATAATAGATACTCTCACGTTCTCTCATTACAAGCGCCAAGAGTGAGTTTACCATAATGATCCATAGATCGTTGAGAAGTACTGGTAATGTCACTTATATATGGACATTATATCAATGCCTCTTCGTATCTTACAATCGTACTTACTATTCTTACGAAGTTGTAAAATACCATCAAATAACATATATTCCATTCTCTATCGATTCAGCTATTTTTTTTTTTTTTTTTTCTTAAACTCAGTAAAAATGTATAATTTTTGTATTCTTCGAAAAAATGTTCGCAGTATTTTTGTTAATTTTACAAAAAAGAAAAGAGTATTATTTTACGAAATTATGATTATTTTTATCAACAAAAAAAATTGTTATTTTTAGGATTTTTGTTGTAAATTTAACAATTTTTTTGTTGTATATGTAGTGAAAAAAAATAATTTGGCAATTGAAGATAAATATTTTTGAGAAAAAGAAGAAAAAAAAATTCTTTTGACACAGAATACCTCGTATATAAATATTTATTTTGTGGACACGAAGGGTAAAGTATACTAAAGTAAACCTACTCGTAGGGAAGAACTTAAAGCACGTGAGGAGAACGAACCCATTCGCCGGTTAATCTCACATACTGAGGAATAAATCAATCCCCTCGATCGTGCGCAACACGAGCCAGAGATCGAGTTCGAGTATAGTGCACGGCGGCGTCTTCTTCTTCTTCTTCTTCTTCTTCTTTTTCTTCTCCTTCTTCTTTTTCTTCTTCTTCTTCATCGTCGTCGTGGTCGTCGTCGTCGTCGTCGTCGTCGGCGGTCAACCCCAGGTCGTTGGTATCGAAAGGGCAAATTCGTAATCCCGTAATTCTTCTCGCGTCCTTTTTCAGCACTCAGATAGTCGGGTGTATCCACAGCGATTCAGAGACCCTCGTACTGTGTACACTGTACACAGTGACTTCTCGTACAGTGTAACTTGCGATAACTCAAATACGTTTAATCCTTGAAAAGTACTTTCAAAGATTAAAGAGAAATATGTTTCAAAATGTTTATATAACACAGCCCCTTCCTTCCTCTACACGTCGATCCACAACACTTTTTTTTCCTACACAGACTCAGGCTATTTTTGTACACATTCCGATTGTATACATTGTTAACACAAATCCGGTTCTACACAGTAATTTTCTTACAATTTTCGAGTCTACACATATTACGGTCATACACATTGCTTTCAAATCAGTTCTCACATTAATTTTCCTACACTTTTGAGTCTACACATATTCCGACCATACACATTGCTTTCAAATCAGTTCTCACATTAATTTTCCTACACTTTTGAGTCTACACATTGCTTTCAAATCAGTTCTCACATTAATTTTCCTACACTTTCGAGTCTACACATATTACGATCATACACATTGCTTTCAACACAAATCATTTCTGCCCATTAATTTTCCTACACTTTTGAGTCTACACGTATTACTGGTGTTGGTGTTAATTTCAACACCACTGTGTAGACCCAACACATCCATTCCTGTGGCGTAAAATTCAACGCCGCAATTTTTTACAATGCACACATTTTGATTACACGTTTTTTTAAAAACGTGTTGTCTTATGGGAGTAACGACTGTACATATATCTACATAACAACAGGGACACTGTGCATATATCTGTAGGTTTACCTTTACAGGTATTTACCTACAGATTGTACAGGTTCATACATTAGATCCGATGGCTATAGGCCACTTTAGTGGCAACGTGTACACAGCAACAGGCGTGTAGGTTGAAGTATATACACGGCTGCCGCTTGGTGCTTAGCATCGCTGTTGTCGTCGCCGGGACGACACACAAAGTGGCGGTGGCATTTAGCCTGATCCGTGTCCCATCAGCCTGCGGAACGTCTACGATATATAGAAACGCTGTGCAGATGCTAGAGACACACGAGCCACTCTATGTGTACACCACCTCGTGTATACGAAGCATCATCAGAAAGAAACGCGATATAGCCTCTCTCTCAGAGAGAGAGAGAGACGAGTACATTTCTATCCGATCTAACGCGCTAAATTCGCGCAGGCCTTTATATAAGGCTCACTAACATTTCCAGCAATTCTAACCCCGAGATAAAATGATAGTATCACGATAAACTATACTTTGGAGAGATTCATTCATTAGCTGTATTATAATTCATGCGGAGAAAATGATAAACTCCAACGTATTCGAATATGCCAATTTTTTACTTTTTTTTTGTCACTCTGCATAAAGATAATGAAAAAATGTTTTTTTTTTATTCTGATTTAAAAAAAAAGATGTATTTTTTGTATGTATTTTAGAAAGAAAAATGTTGTGATGCCTGTTATTTTTCGAATGTTGAAGAAAATGTATGTTTGAACAGAAATCTATCGCCTGTAGGAAATTTGGAGTTATGTGGACAGCGGCGGTGAAGCGCGCAGGAGAAACGCTTTGGTCATTTGCCATCTAGCGGAGATTTTTAGAACTACTTCAAAATTATTAAAAGATACTATTTTACAGAAATATTGCGTGTATAAAATATTTGATAAATGGTACTGATGAAACAATTATCATTGTTTTGAATTTAAAAACTATATATATATATTTTGAATTAAAAAAAAATGTTTAACAAAAATCTTTTTTTGCAGAATATTTTTCAAAAAATGTCCACAATTATAAAAAAAAAAAATTCTGTGTCTAAATTTTTTTTCAAGTGTCTTCCTCGAAACGGCAGATTAAAAAAGGCAAAGCATTGAAAATCGAATGCGGAATTCGATATTTCCTATCAACCTCCAGTGAAGATCGAAAGTTTTGTGGCCTCCGTATTGACTCGCGATCATAAATTCCCAACATCGTTCCACTGGGAGAGGACGCGTCGATTTGCACGAACCAGTGTCATCTTCTTGTTGCGAAATAAATAGCAAGTCAGGTTCTCTTCCGTCAGCCACTTTCAATGCACAGTTATTAGCTAAAAAATCCAAAGTTATGAATAAAAAAAAAACGACGTAGAGAATTTTGTGGCAAAAAAAAAAAAAAAAAAAAATTGCAAGATATAAAAAAAATAATAATAAAAATAAAAAATGCAAATTGTTAAAAAAAAAAAAAAAAAAAATTCTTCTGAGGTGACAATATGTTTTGGATATCCTCGATGACAATTTCTAAGGAATATAAAGTCAGGAATAATGAAGTATATAGGCACTTTTACATAAGAGTGATCATCAATCAGTGAACCATTTGGAGTCTCTCTATTGCATATCGAATAATATATCTTTGGATGCAAACGTGCATATCGCTAATTCTATTTCCAGTTTTCATCTTTGTCACTTTTTTTTTTTTTTCTTTCTTTTTTTTCTACCTTCGCGATGATTTATGCAGTTCGGATTATACCTTTGGCAATAAACAATCAATGCCAATTGCCATTACACGTCTTCACGAGACGTAAACAGAATTCTGTCTAATTGCACCGAGTGCACTTATGACGCTTTCTATGTGCATAAATAATAAGTTGGAAGTCGCGAACAGAACCCGGTGTATATTAACACTTGATATAACGGGTGTATGCGAAACAATTTTTTTTCATGAATTGTTTTTAATAGTGAAAAATAGTGAAACCAATTCATTTATTTTTTCAATGATTAAAAAAAAAATTGAGAGCAATTAAATTTATTATGAATAATATAATATTCTTCAAGTCCTTATCGTCTTACTCGTTATCGAGACCTTTGTGCCTTTATATAACGCTGGAATGCCATATAAGCTATAAAATAGTCTGCAGAAATTATATGCTAAAAAAATTGAACAAGCTGAAGAGTTAGGAAACCTTTGAAAGGTAGATACAGACATGAATTTGTCGCCTCAATCCGAGGCGACGAATCGCATACGAGAAACAATCCGCTCGTTCGCCACCTAGCGGACATTTCTAGAACCACTAAAAAAATTGTTACAGAATATTTAAAACCCTATTTCTTGTTACAAGTAATTTTAAAAAATTGTATACCTGTTTCTTTTTATTCGTATTTCTATTGTCTTGAATTTTAGTAGCCAGTTTTTGAGTTTGTGTTTTAATATTTATATTTTGTTTCTGTATCTTAAATTTCCTTTTTACGATCAAGCTTTTAAAAAAAATATAATTCAAGTTTGGTTTAAACGTAATTCTCATTGATATCGTATTGAAGAAAAAAAAGTGTCATATAAAAATATTAGTGATTTAATGATTTGTCGATAAAATAGATTCTGTCATCCACGTTCGCCTCGTTTTGATGCAAAGACTCTTTGATAAATTATGCTCCAAGAATGTTGAAGTCCTTGATGATGAAGAGAAGATGCGAAGAGGCCGCTGTCCCAATAGAGTGTTAAATGAGAGACGAAAGAAATAACAAGGAAAAACGTGTATTTCCATTCGGAGAGCATGATAGTTTTAATGGCACATTGTAAAGTGCAACTTGTCGCCGAGTAATAAGCGTTAAGAAAATGAATATAAATGTCGAGAGATTGATCTGATGCTATCTGGAGGTGTCATCAACGGATGAGAGCCAAAAGTAGCTTAAACAGATTTATGGACCACTTTTGTTACGACAAGGACAGAGGGCCCAATTCGACCTTAAGCAATGAAATGCGAATATATGCTATATATATGTGTGTTTGTATGTGTGTATATATATATATATATTATGTATTTTAGCCAGTGGGCATGTGATTTTATGATGATACCTCGTTCTATCCCACGGAAAAGGTGAGAGGTGAGCCAAGGAACCGACTAATACATCTGCGGTCTCTCCATCGAGCCAATTTTTCGGCAGTAGGAGGACCACTATAAAACAACCGATGGATCTTCTCATCGACATCAGTTCCAATCTTCTTCGTTCGAACGGACAAACAAAAAACTCACTCCACTCAACATGAAGATGGTACGATCGAGTTGACTTTTTATAATCGTGCTGGTTACAGAGCTTTTGATTCCTTCCATTATTTCGTGAAGTAGATTTAGAGTTCGCTTTTTTTTTTTTAAACATAGTTAAAAGTGGTGATCGTTGATGGAATTTTTAATAGTTGAAAAAAAAAATTAGACAAGTCGAAGAGTGGTTGTAACTTATATACAATTTTTTTTGGGATGTTGCAGATCATTGCTCTCGCCGCCCTTCTGGCTGTGGCTTTCGCCGCCCCTCAGGGAAACCAACAACAGGCTGTTCTTGTCAAAGAGACCCCCTCTGACAATATTGGACTCGATGGATACAACTTCGGTTACGAATTGTCGAACGGCGAAACCAGACAAGAATCCGCTCAGGTGAAGAACATTGGAACTGAGAACGAGGCCATCGTTGTTTCTGGAAGCTTCTCATGGGTCGACCCTGCTACCAACCAACTGTTCAAGGTCACCTACACCGCTGATGAGAACGGATTCCACCCTGTTGGAGATCACATTCCCGCCTAATTTATCACACCAAAACTCTCGACACTTAACGATAAAAAAATAAAAAAAATATTATAAATGCAACAGAAACTATTGCTTTGTTATTCCATCCAAGTAATTTAAGGTAGAAATTTTATTCAAGGGCTGAGAAGAAGGGATAGTATATATACCAATTTTGTACTTCGTCCAGTGTGGTACTCCTCCAAATCTTGTAGATCTTAAGTCTGCTTAAAAAGGAGAATGCGTAAAAATGCAGATTTAAAAGGAGAATGAGAAAAAATATAGATTTAGGTGTAGAATGCGTTAA
Source organism: Perithous albicinctus (assembly GCA_964016905.1). Classification (NCBI taxonomy): domain Eukaryota; kingdom Metazoa; phylum Arthropoda; class Insecta; order Hymenoptera; family Ichneumonidae; genus Perithous; species Perithous albicinctus. Next base: position 17,890,207 of record OZ024698.1, on the reverse strand, counting down.
AATACAGATTTAGGAGTAAAATGCGTAAAAATACAGATTTAGGAGTAAAATGCGTAAAAATAACGATTTAGGAATAAAATGCATGAAAATGTAGATTTCGGAGTAAAATGCGTAAAAATACAATTTAGGAGTATAATGCGTAAAAATGCGGATTTAGGAGTAGAATGCGTAAAAATACGGATTTCGGAGTAAAATGCGTAAAAATACGGATTTCGGAGTAGAATGCGTAAAAATACGAATTTAGGAGTAGAATGCGTAAAAATACAAATTTAGTAGTAGAATGCGCAAAAATACGGATTTAGGAGTAGAATGCATGAAAATGCGGATTTAAGAGTAAAATGCGTAAAAATTCAGATTTCGGAGTAAAATGCGTAAAAATTCAGATTTCGGAGTAAAATGCGTAAAAATTCAGATTTCGGAGTAAAATGCGTAAAATTTCAGATTTCGGAGTAAAATGCGTAAAAATTCAGATTTCGGATTAAAATGCGTAAAAAATCAGATTTTGAATTAAAATGCGTAAAAAATCAGATTTTGAATTAAAATGCGTAAAAACAGATTTTGGATTGAAATGCGTAAAAATACAGATTCAGAAGTAAATTGCGTAAAAATACAGATTTTTTAGTAAAGTGCGTAAAAATACAGATTTTTTAGTAAAGTGCGTAAAAATACAGATTTTTTAGTAAAGTGCGTAAAAATACAGATTTTTTAGTAAAAAGCGTAAAAATACAGATTTTTTAATAAAATGCGTAAAAACGCAGATTTCGAAATAAAATGCATAAAAATACAAAGTTAGTAGTGAAGTGGGTGATTGCTGTTACTTTCGTAAAAATGATTACATTTTGCTAAATAGTTCTTCATAAGTGAAGGTACGTTTAATGTTACTGAATTCGACTGAAATCAGAAAAGCGATTCGGATGTTACGGTGGTTTTAAATTATCGTAATTTTTAGAAAAATCACAATAATCCAATCTAAATATCAATCTTTCTTACTAAATGTGGGCAAGATCGATAAAGTAGTCAGTTTTATAGAAATTTACATTTTCGTAATTTTTTTTTTTTTAGTGTTTTCGAGAACGGTTGAAGCAATTGATCCAAAATTTTGCATAAGACTTTTTTCTTCGTCCCTTTCACAACAGTTTTTTAAAATTGCTTTTTTAGATTACCATTATTATGTTTGAAAAAACTGTTTATTTTTTAAAAAGTATATAAAAAAATATTCTTAATTTTTCAAAAAGTATCATCGAATCATTTCTTGATACACTCCTTTTTAGATCCCTAAAATCCCCTCATTTTTGTAGCTACACCTACCAACTTGAGTTACAGCAGATTCCCCCCTTAATGGATATGATCAAACTTGACCCACTAAAAACGCCAAGGCCAGCGAGCACGATTTTTCGTCAGTAGGAGGACCACTATAAAACAACCGATGGATCTTCTCATCGACATCAGTTCCAATCTTCTTCGTTCGAACGGACAAACAAAAAACTCACTCCACTCAACATGAAGATGGTACGATCGAGTTGACTTTTTATAATCGTGCTGGTTACAGAGCTTTTGATTCCTTCCATTATTTCGTGAAGTAGATTTAGAGTTCGCTTTTTTTTTTTTGACATAGTTAAAAGTGGTGATCGTTGATGGAATTTTTAATAATTGAAAAAAAAATTAGATAAGTCGAAGAGTGGTTGTAACTTATATACAATTTTTTTTGGGATGTTGCAGATCATTGCTTTCGCCGCCCTTCTGGCTGTGGCTTTCGCCGCCCCTCAGGGAAACCAACAACAGGTTGTTCTTGTCAAAGAGACCCCCTCTGACAATATTGGACTCGATGGATACAACTTCGGTTACGAATTGTCGAACGGCGAAACCAGACAAGAATCCGCTCAGGTGAAGAACATTGGAACTGAGAACGAGGCCATCGTTGTTTCCGGAAGCTTCTCATGGGTCGACCCTGCTACCAACCAACTGTTCAAGGTTACCTACACCGCTGATGAGAACGGATTCCACCCTGTTGGAGATCACATTCCCGCCTAATTTATCACACCAAAACTCTCTTGACACTTAACGACAAAAAAATAAAAAAAATATTATAAATGCAACAGAAACTATTGTTTTGTTATTTCATCCAATTAATTTAAGCTGCGAATTTTATTCAAGACTCAACAAGGGTCAAAAAGAAGATGTATACAAATTGTATATTTCGTTGAAATATTCTCAAAATCTTGGAGATTTTAAATCTGCTTCACAATAATGTCTTCTAAGGCTTTTGCACATTTTACAAATTTTGGAGTAAAATGCGTAAAAATACAGATTTTGGAATAAAATGCGTAAAAATACAGATTTAGGAGTAAAATGCATAAAAATACAGATTTTGAAGTAAAATGCGTAAAAATACAGATTTAGGAGTAAAATGCGTAAAAATACAGATTTTGAAGTAAAATGCGTAAAAATACAGATTTAGGAGTAAATTGCGTAAAAATACAGATTTTGGAGTGGAATGCATAAAAATACAGATTTAAGAATAAAATGCGTAAAAATATAGATTTAAGAATAAAATGCGTAAAAATACAGATTTAGAAGTAAAACACATAAAAATGCAGCCATAAGATTAATTTCTCACTTATATACATTTTTAGCCGAATAATTCATTAAATAAATCACAGGTTTTAATTTTCAAATTTGTACGAGTTTGAAATAAGGAAAGGAAGGATAGAAAAAAAAACCGGAAATATTTAAGACAAAGTTGACCTTATATTGAATAATATGAGGAATGTTACCTTGAACTTTTCTGACATCCTTCGATACCTTTTTTTTCAGCCATAGATTAGATTTCAAAGATTTCGGAATTTTCAATAGAAGCGTCTAATTAAATCTGGAAATTCAAAACATTGACGATTAATTAACATTTTTTTCCAATAAATTTGTAACATTGTATAAATTATTCTGTTTTATTGTTGATTATATATTACATATTATATATTACATAATTTGGGAAATAAAAATTTGTGATTGATCGGTCATTTCCTTGACGTTAATTGGCTTACAGATTTTTATTTTAGCGGTCGGACATTGCAAGGTAAAGGTCGCAGTAATTGACTAGGAAATTAATGGTCAGACCATTTTAAGCGATACATCTTTTTTTTTTTTCGTCATCATAAAAAATTGTCTGACGCATTATTAATGATTTTTTTTTTTTCATAAACATCAGAATTTTCGTTTAATAGATTGACAAATATTTCTTTAAAAAATTGTAAAATTAAAAAAATTACAAAAAAAAATTTTGTCACTTTTATAAATTTTTTTTTTAATCATAAATGAAAAATGTCTTTTTGTTAAAGTAGACAAATAAAAAAAAAATTAAACGTAACAATCTGATTTCATAATTTTTTTTTTTTTTTTAATCATAAATGAAAAATGTCTTTTTGTTAAAGTAAACAAATAAAAAAAAATTAAACGTAACACTCTGATTTTATAATTTTTTTTTTTTCTGATTCATGTCGCCTTAAGGCAAGATGTAACGTTATGTTCCCAGTGTTTCCATACAATCCGCCTTAAGCGCTTTTTAGCTCTATCTCCTTCGCAATCGTAGACATGTTTTCGTTTTACTTAAGCGCAATATCGCCATGAGGCTCAAATATTAATGCTAATCGTTGGTGCGCTTCTTCTCTCCTTCGATATCCCTAATATGTATTGTGCTCGAATATAATGGTTATTTTTTCGTTATTTCAAAAGTCCATAAATCCAAACCCACATATTTCCGGAGATGCTGCAACGGAAATGATTGTGGAGTTGTAATTTCGAATTAAAATTACAATTTCTTTTAGTCGAGAATTTCACCTAACTCTCAATTTATTGTAAAATTTGTGATTTTTATGAAAAAAAAAAATGTCAACAAAACTATTTTTTTACTGAAAATAAAATTCTTCATTTATTTAATTTTTAATTGTTTTAAATTAAATAATTAATTATTTATTTAATTTTTAATTTTCTGAATTAAATAATTAATTATTTACTTAATCTTTAATTTTCTGAATTAAATAATTAATTATTTACTTAATCTTTAATTTTTTGAATTAAATAATTAATCATTTATTTAATTTTTAATTTTTTGAATTAAATAATTAATTATTTATTTAATTTTTAAGTTTTGAATTAAATAATTAATTATTCATTTAATTTTTAATTCTTTGAATTAAATAATTAATTATTCGTTTAATTTTTAATTTTTTGAATTAAATAATTAATTATTTATTTAATTTTTAATTTTTTGAATTAAATAATTAATTATTTATTTAATTATTTAATTTTTAATGTTTCATTTTTTATTTACTAAAAAAATCCATATAACTAAATTTGTTTTAAGATCTATCATTTTAATAAAATAATTACGAAAAAAATGTTATATATACATTTTTTAATTTGTGTGATTTGTCTTATTTGAAGAGCATTTTTCTATAATATTGAATGAGTGATTGATAAGAAGTAAAAATTGCCAAAAATACTTGGGTAACTGTATAATTTTGAATACTCCGAATATTCATTAGAAGCGAAAGTATTAAAACCGGTGGATGGGTATCAGAATTGTCCGGCATGTGGCTTACGCCTAAGGGAAAGGTGAGAGAGGTGTAGGAATTAGGAAGCAGCAGGAAGATTAGAAGCGATGTGTCCATCGTGAAAAATTTCGTTAAGTAGGAGTACCACTATAAAATAACCAGTGAATCTTGAAATCGACATCAGTTTCAATCTTTCGAGTCTGAACAACCGAACCCACTAAAATTCACCATGAAGATGGTACAAGCGCGTTTATTAAAATTAATATTTTATTATTAACAAAAATTACAACTCATTTATCAGTTCCTAATGAGATTTCTTTAACATTCCTTTAATTTATTACATTTTTCATGCAATAATAAATTGCTATGACGAATTTATTTCGAGCAAAATTAAGTCTAAAAAAATCAACCACATCACTTTTCAGCCTAATTCAAAATTTTTGACACAATTGTATTTAAAATCCAGTTTGACTTTTAATAGAATGCGTCTAAAAAAATGTTACAGAAGCAGAATAAAGTTTTATGAAGTATCCTAGATTAATAATTTATAATTATGACGTTCTTAATTGCGAGTCATCATTGAGATTAATCAGTAATACGTGAACAATAGAATTTTAGATTTTTGTAATTATTATTATAATTATATATTGACGATAGACTATTAATTAAACAATTGTTTTTGTGCTATTACAGATCATTGCTTTCGCCGCCCTTGTGGCCGTTGCCCTTGCTGCTCCCCAGGGAAACCAGGATGTCGTTCTCGTTAATGAGACTCCCTCGAACAACATTGGCGTTGATGGATACAACTTCGGCTATCAACTTTCGAACGGTGAAACCAGACAAGAAACCGCTGAGCTCAGGAACGAGGCTATCGTTGTTTCCGGAAGCTTCAGCTGGGTCGATCCGGCTACCAACCAACAATTCACCGTCACTTACACCGCTGACGAGAACGGATTCCACCCAGTTGGAGATCACATTCCCGCCTAAACTATATCACAACAAAAATGTTCAAAACTTAGCTGTTAAAACAATAAAGAAAAATTTAAAAAATATTGTATCCATATCTGCATTATTTATTGGCAAACTTGCCAAACTATCTGGAAAACAATTCCAGTTGGTTGGTGTGTGCAAAGAATTATATCAGCAAGAACGTAAAAAAAGTTGCGCTCTTGACGCTCATTGGCTCGCCGGTTGGCAGCGCTAGTCAGACGCTGAAAGCTCACACGCTATTGGCGCGCCGATTGACTCCCGCCAAAGCTCCTTGTAAAAAACGAATAGGATCTTTTAAAAATGTTTATCTCTATTTAAACCTATATAAGCAAGCTCAAAGCAATAGCTTAACATAATATTTCAAGAAATATATTTTATCAGCAGACCCGCGAATAAGACATTTTTTTAAACTCCAAATTATCTTGAAATAAAAAAAAAATCATCCATCGTCCGACCTATATTTGAAATGTTCAGACTAGTGTATAGTATTTCGGAGATCTTTTAGAAAAAAATATAAATTGTCGCTTACAGAAATGTTGCTTTTCACACTTGTACCCTTTAGAAGTATCAAAGAGTTTATTTTAAAACACTCAGATGAATGCTCTACACTTTAAGACGAAAAACTTTCATGTACATTTTTTGTCTTCCTAAAAGATTTATATTCTAGAAGATATAACTACCTGAAAAATTTGGTTCCGAAAATTGATAATTTTCTTTATCTAATTCTTAGCCAAACATTTTTTTCTTCAAATCTCAATTAAATTGGGTTAAACATTTACTTCACAATCCTATTTTATTTTTACTGGTAATTCTGGTGACCTTAACAGAGGAGAGTCAATCGGCGCGCCAATAGCGTGCGAGCTGCTGCAGCGGTTGACTAGCGCTGCCAACCAGCGAGCCAATGAGCGTCAAGATCGCAACCAGGTGCGTTAATCAGGCAATAGCTGATTAGCACGTCGTTCGATATCTTGTTTCTTATAATATTTTGCTAATAGAACTTTTTTTTAACGTTCTTGCTAATATAATTCTTTGCACAAATCAACCAACTGGAATTATTTTCTAGATAGTTGAGCAAGTTTGCCAATAAATAATATAGATGTGGATTCAATATTTTGTTCATTTCTTTTATTGTTTAACAGCTAAAGTTTTGAACATTTTTGGGGTGTGATATAGTTTAGGCGGGAATGTGATCTCCAACTGGGTGGAATCCGTTCTCGTCAGCGGTGTAAGTGACGGTGAATTGTTGGTTGGTAGCCGGATCGACCCAGCTGAAGCTTCCGGAAACAACGATAGCCTCGTTCCTGAGCTCAGCGGTTTCTTGTCTGGTTTCGCCGTTTGAAAGTTGATAACCGAAGTTGTATCCATCAACGCCAATGTTGTTCGAGGGAGTCTCATTAACGAGAACGACATCCTGGTTTCCCTGGGGAGCAGCAAGGGCAACGGCCACAAGGGCGGCGAAAGCAATGATCTGTAATAGCACAAAAACAATTGTTTAATTAATAGTCTATCAAGAATATATAATTATAATAATAATTACAAAAATCTAAAATTCCATTGTTCACGTATTACTGATTAATCTCAATGATGACTCGCAATTAAGAACGTTATAATTATAAATTATTTATCTAGGATACTTCATAAAACTTCATTCTGCTTTTGTAACATTTTTTCAGACGCATTCTATTAAAAGTCAAACTGGATTTTAAATACAATTGTGTCGAAAATTTTGAATTAGGCTGAAAAGTGATGTGGTTGATTTTTTTAGACTTAATTTTGCTCGAAATAAATTCGTCATAGCAATTTATAATTGCATGAAAAATGTAATAAATTAAAGGAATGTTAAAGAAATCTCATTAGGAACTCATAAATGAGTTGTAATTTTTGTTAATAATAAAATATTAATTTCAATGAACGCGGTTGTACCATCTTCATGGTGAAATTTAGTGGGTTTGATTGTTCAGACTCGAAAGATTGGAACTGATGTCAATTTGAAGATTCGCTGGTTACTTTATAGTGCTACTCCTACTTCCCGAAATTTTCTCGATGGTCCCACACCGCTTCCATCTAATACCTGCTGCTTCCAAATTCTACACCTCTCGCCTTTCCCTTGGGCCTAAAAGCCGCATAAAGGGCGAGTCTCATACTCACATCCCCTGCTCTGAACACTTTCACTTCTATTAAAATTCGAAGCTGTATATATATATATATGATCAATTTACAAATGATTACAGCTAGTCACATATAATAATATATTATTAATAATATGAAAAATGTGCGTTTTTTCAAACTTCTCAAGATTTTTTTTCTTTAAAATTTTTTCTAAAAATTTTTTAAAATTTGTATTTTGGACCATTTATTAACATCTCTTTGGCATTGTAACTATTCACGGTCAAATTTTTCTTACTATCCTCAATATGTTTAATATTATATCGAATTTTAAAAAATTTTCACGAAATAATCAAATTCGAGTTGGATAAAATTTTTGATTAAGAATTTATGCACATTCTTAAAGTGTTAAAAAGAACAATTCGTTTTTATCTAAAAAAAAAAAAAAAAATCTAGGCATCTTCTTTTTTTTAAAGGGCCAAGCCAAGCCCAATCCAGGGCTTAAAGAACTTAAAGAAAAGCCTTTCTTTTATGCCCAAAGAGCATAAAAGGTTTTTTAAGCTTCATTAATTGGTTTAAAAGCTGCTAATACGATTTTAGCAACCCGCGATACCATAAAACTTATAAAAATATGTAACGTAACGAAATTCATCAGACTCGTAATCTTTCACAATCGAATGTAATTTAAATCCTACATAACATTTGATAATCTTCAAACGCGAGTCTTTAACGACATTCCAAATGTTACGAAATTTTTCAAAGGGCATCTCATAATTCGTTTCCTCTTCTCATTCAGCATTCCTCTCCTATCATACTCAAACTCTGGTCTAAAAATCGAATTTCCTACTTCTCGTAATTAGCCTATAATTATTCAATTTCCGTATTTGAATAGCTTTGAAGAACCATCATTATATGCCAATGACGAATATCTTTCTTAAATGAAGAAACTGTGTTAATAATTCTCTTCCTACATATCATAATTCTAGCTCATTCAGATTTAGGAAGACAAAATTGATGAACATATTTTTCCTCATAGAGCTAGCTTTGTAAAAAAAAAAAAATTATTATTATTATTATTATTATTATTATTATTATTATTATTATTATTATTATTATTATTATTATTATTATTATTATTATTATTATTATTATTATTATTATTATTATTATTATTATTATTATTATTATTATTATTATTATTATATTTTTTTTTTTTTCTTTTTTTTTTTTTTAAGTGGCGTAATCATTGCGTGTGCCACCTGATGATGTCTCGTGCATTAAAGTTTGGCGAGTTTATGAAGACTGGTTTCCCTTCGTCGGCAGACGTTCCAATTACTCGCCGATCATTCGTAACGTCCTTGTATTCGTGACGAATGATGTAGATGAAGATGATGATGATACACTGTCCAAGATCTTGTTCAGTGTTTTGTATGACTCTGATGAAGGACACTTTGATGATGAGGATCGACAGATATATTTCTGCATATTGATTAGCTGCCCGCAGCTATACAAACGACTCAAAAGAAATATGACGAAAAAATTCACATTTTATGCGTAAATGGCATAGATCATTTTTTTTTTATTTCCTCCTAAAAAGAAATAATTTTATTTTTCGTAAAATTTCAAAGTGAAAAACACTTTCATATATTCGTAAATAATTAATTGACGATTAAATTTCAAAAATCGTTGAAAAAATTATAATTTTTATTTAAAAAAAAAACTCTTTATTAATTAATTAAAAATCGTGAATTAACACTTTTGCTAAAAAAATCGATTTTTTTATAAACCAATTTTTTTTTATAATGAGGAATTTAAAAAATTAATATTTCACATGGCAGCAGATTTTTTAATCTTTTTTTCCTAGTTTTTAGACTTTTTTTAGAATTAGTAAAATTAATTAATTTTTTGTTAAAATCGTTTTCCTTGAAATATTTCAAAAATTGCTAATAAAATATTTGATCAAAAAACTCGAATTTAAAATTCACCCGCATTGGCGCCACTCGCGCTCTATTTCTCAACTTCCGTTTCGCTTCTCTCTCTTTTTTTTCTTTCATATTTTTCCCTAAATATTTGAAAAATTATTATTCCTAATAAAACATTATCAAGTGACCCGAATTAAAAATTAACTTCTAATTGAATTAAAATTTTCGCTTCACTCTTTTTCTTTCGTTTTCCTCTAAATATTTCAAAAATTGCTAATAATATATTTGATCAAAAAACTCGAATTTAAAATTCACCCGCATTGGCGCCACTCGCGCTTTATTTCTCAACTTCCGGTTCGTCTCTCTCACTCTCTCTCTCTCTCTCTATCCTTCTCCATCTCCCCATCGTCTCCATGCGCGTATTTGACACGTCAAAAAAAATTGTTCAAGTTACACGAATATCGGCCGACAACTTTCGCCTGCAATGTTTACAAGCGATTTGTGAGATCAGCAAAACACTTTTATACGCCAAAATAAACAGCACGATTTAAGATGATACATCGCGTGAAATCAAATGTTGATTTACACGAGCGTAAAATTTCGGTGGGCAAAGTGATTTTATCCGCACTTTTGTAGGTTAGAATAACAGCAGAGCCAATATGCAGCAGCTGCAATGTGACAGAAAAGTTAAAAGATAAAAGAAAGTAGAAGAAAGGAAAAGAAAAGAAGAAGCAGCAGCCGGTAGGATAAAAATGCCGAGATTGTCGTTGTTACCGCGAACATCGCGCATCGTCGCGCTCTGTTCAGCGGCCAATTTTATAAATGCTGCCGATCGCGTAATTATGCCAATTGCTATTGTTCCAATGACCGATGAATTCAAATGGAACCTTCATGGACAAGGCTGGATATTGTCAGCCTTTGCTTTTGGCTATTTTACAAGTCAGGTAATATATTTTATATTCGTACAATTATATCCTCATTTTTTCATACTTTTTTTTTTTCATTTTTGACTGTTTAGGTCAAATTTTATTATCATAAAAACAAAGCTTCCTCTGCGAGGCAAAAAATTACCCCAGTAAGTTTCGATTTTTTTTTTTCATCAGAATTAACTGGGGTAATTTTTTTTTATTTTTACCTAAATGGTCAACATTTTTTAAAAAATGATAATTTATTGGTGTAATTTTTAAGTAAATTTTGATTTTTTTTTAAATTTTGGCCTAAATGGTCAAAATAAAAAATTTACTGAGGAAATTTATTTTTAAATGGTCAAATTTTTTTTTTAAATCAAAATTTACTGAGGTAATTTTTTTCCTCATAGAGGAAGCTTTGTTTTTATGGCAATAAAAGTTATTTTAATTTTTGTATGTATAGCAAAGTACTTTAAAAATTCCAGAAAGCATATTAGGATATTTAACGAGAAAGTAAATTCATTTCATGCTCATATATCTGCATTTTTTGCTAGTTTTTTTTTAATAACAGATTTTTTTTTTTTACAGATTATTGGAGCAAGCACAGCAAACAGATTTGGATGCAAAACTGTATTGATGTTTGCTGTTTTGTTGTGGTCAATCAGTACAGTGATAACTCCTCTTTTGGCTCACTCAGTGACGTTATTAGTGATCTGCAGAGTGATTCTTGGCCTTGGGGAGGGTCTGGGTGTGTATTTAAATTAAAAAAAAAAAAAAGACTGCAAGTCTCGTTAATATTGATTTTTCACAAAGCCACCTCTATGTGAAAGTTTATTTACCAATTTTGGCTTCCTCGTAGAGAAGCAAAATTAGACAATTAACATAATAATAATAATAATAAACACAAGATGATAATGAAAGAAATTATTTTCAGGGTTACCGGTGATATTTCATTTATTCGCTCATAATGTTCCGGTGGAGGAAAGATCACGAGCTTTCGGTTATCTAGTCGCAGCGGGTTCCGTCGGTCAAGTCGTTGCTTCCATAGTAAGTCATTTAAAGTAATCCTTGTAATACAGTCACAATTAATCAATTACTAAAATTAAAAAAAAAAAAAATTCTACACATTTTTTTTTTGTTGTAAAAATTGGTAAAATTCCAATTTATTTAAGAATGCGCAACTGGGAATTATTTTGGAATATTTGGAAAACTGGATTTTTTTTTGTTCAAAAGTGCAGAGTATAAAAAAGAAAAATAAGATTCTGTATGTGACCCACATTACCTACATGCTTTTGCCACCTAACAAAAAATTCTTTGTTTTATAGGTCAATAGTGTATTTTTTTTTTCTGTATTCTACTAGCGACTTAGTGATATATTTTAATGTTTATTAATTTACAGATATGTCCGCATTTGCCTTGGCAAACTGGATTTTACTTATTTGGAACGATAGGTATTTTTTGGACTCTTTTGTGGATGATTCTTTATCATGAAACAAATTCACAGGATGAAATTCCTATATTTGTACCTAAGGTAAAATATCTGAGGATATTTTTAATTGCAAATAATTAACAAAAGAAATGTTACTTCCTTATCACAATAGATAAAAAATTATAGGATTATTTATATACATTTTTTTCTGTGTATCTTCTTAGAAATATAATAAATAAGTAAATAAATAAATATTCAAGCAGAGTCTGCTTGCTTTTCGTCGGCAAGTAACATTAAAGATTGGCCAGAATAAAGTACATAAAAAAACGATATTTTTCAGGTAATTCAGAATAGAAGCACACGCTGGACGGAGTTCATCTCTCATTGGCCACTTTGGGCTTTGTATATAGCACACTTTGCCATGAATTGGAGTAATTACATAATAATGCAGTGGTTGCCTACTTATTTGTCAAGAAATCTATCGGCTAACAAAGAAAGTATTAGCTTAACGGCACTTCCGTACATCGTCAATTCCCTCGTTGGAATCGGTACGTAATTTTACAAAACGAAATTAAACGACAACAAAATTATAGGCTTATCTTATTAAACACAAGAAAAAAAAATGGTGCATGCAAATTTGATTACAAAGATACTTCATAGATTTTTTTTTTTGTTAATTTTTTTTTGTCAATTAGAAAATATATTTTGCAGTTGCGGGTCACAGTGCTGATAATCTCATCCAAAAACGATGGTCCGTCTTATCCGTAAGAAGATTAATGACAAATATAGGTCTCGTTGGACCAGGCGCATTTATATTAGCGTTCTGTGCGGTCGACAATTTACTCGCAGCAGTAATGTATGTTAAATTACTTAATCTACAATATTTATGAATTTACACGCGTCGTTCTAAATGCATTTTTCATGTAAATTTTCATAGATTTTTAGGAATATCTCGCACTCTTACGTCGTGCTAAGAAATATTTATGAACAAAATTTGCTACATAATATTTAGGTTTATTAATTTTACGAAGAACTTACCAGAGATTAATAATATTTGAATAAAAATGCATTGAAATTCATTTTCCATTTGAATTCGTAATTATACGAGAACGCCAAAATTTATCATTTTTTAAATCAAGTAATTCGAAATAATTTGTGTTTGAACTTGATATTATCGCGCTTTGTTAAGAAATATCTGCGATTATTCAAATTGAAAAATATTTTGGAATACATTTATACTCAAATATTGGCCATTCCTGGATTTTACACATAATACACTTTTTTTAGATTCGTATCGATATCCATGGGTCTGTGTGCTTGTAATTCTGCGGGACACCTGAGCAATCATGCGGACGTAGCGCCAAATCACGCTGGAATAACATTTGCGATATCTAACACAATCGTAAGTAACTCGGACAAACGACTTATTTTTTCGGAAAATAAAATTTCATTTTATTATAATGATGGAGACCTTTACTGGCAATTTAACTTTTTTATTTGATATTTGTATTTATATTTTGGAAAATAATTTTGCAAAAGAAAAATAAATTCGACAAAAGTATATATATATATATTTTTTTTTTGTAAACAAATTTGACAAATTAAAATTTTATAAGAAACGCAAAAAAAAAATAAAGGTTCAATAATAAATAAATAAATAAATAAATTAAAAAAGAAAAAAACGACAATGACGTAAATTTCAGGCCACCATTCCTGGGATACTTTGTGGGCCTCTCACCGCAGAATTGGTCACAGCATCGCACGGACGATGGATGCCAGTTTTCGTTCTAGCGACAGCAATCAATTTTACCGGTGCAATTATTTACCAGAGTCACAGCTCGGCATTGCCGGTATTATGATCCGCACCACGTGACATCCTAATCACGACTTTTCCAAAGGAAATTTCTATAGGATATTGAACTTTTCAATGAAAAAAGAAAAAGAAAAAAACAATTGTGTGCACCTGCATCTCAGGTTTTTTGCAGAACAGTGGCTGACGTCTGTTGCAGATGCTTTAAGATAGTCTTTGCGGTACAGTCAAGTCAATTTGAGTACCAAAAGATTCCAAAAAATTCTCTATACACGTTTAAAAAGAGAACCTAATGTGAAGAAAAATGAATCTGGTTTAAAGAGTTTCTATTTAATATAGAAAAAAAATACATTACATAACAATAAATTTACAGAAATTAACTCAATTTTCGCCAATAAAATCATCTGCATGTTTTTTTATGCAGCTTTTGTGAAGTCAACATTGTAATTTTAGTTGGATTTTTAAAGATTAAAATTTCGTTTTCTTTCTGAAAATATATTCTATGAATTAACAGTAAAATAAATATTTTAACTAAACTCGGCGATCTTGAGAAATAAGCTTTAAAAATCAAGATTTCCTTTCCATCGCCAAAATCGAAGGAAAATTATGAATTTGACTCGACAAAAACTGCATGGAAATATACCCGTGAATTTATTAACGGAAACCGAATTATTTTTTTTTCTTTTTTTGTAAAGTTTTGTTATACATTTTTTTTGTACATCAAGTGGGACCTCTTCAATCCCGATTTATCTTATGTCGAAGTAGTTTTTTTTCTGTAAAACGTTCACGAATAATTTTTAAATTTTCGTATTTGATTGACTTGACTGTATCTGAATGAGAAATTTTTAAACCTTCTAGAAGACATTTTTGTTCAGTCTTCTTTCGGAATTTGGTGCAATTGCTTCAAGCAAACCAATGAAAAACATCAGACTTTATCAAAGTGAAAGATTCGACTGTCACTCCGAAAAAGAAAATCGTTTTTAAAATGCAAACAACTGCTCCGAAAGTCGTTTAGTATGAAAATTTGTGTCATTACTTTTTCAAGCCGCCAATTAATCATATAACAGCGATTAATGGGGCGGGTTTTCCAAGCGACTGAAAACATATCACACTTTCCGACCCATTTGCGTTTGGCTAAATATTACGTTAAGAGAGACATTTTTTTTACGCAATATATGTCGTCATTTAAACAAGATTTGTTTTGCATTTCTTTCTTTTTTATTTTATTTTGCAAACAAAGTGTACATTGTGTAAAAGGTGATACTGTAAATAATAAAAGATTATTTTAACTTTCAACAATCGTAGTTTATTGTTTAAACTTGTTTATCTGTTCTTGTCTAACTTTTTTCTTCGCTAATTTTATTTTATTTTACATTAAAAAAAAAAAAACAGTGAAAGTGTACAATAAAAAAATAATTAAAAGCGAGTATTTTGATTAGAAAAAATTTAAATTCGGCTGATTTACTAGTCGAAAAAAAAATGATTAAAATTTTTTTATAAATTAATTTTCTGCTGCATTTTTATTTAATCTAAAAAAAAAACGAATTTTGGTGAAATTTCTTCAATTAAAAATAAGATCAATGAACTTTTAAAAAATCGTAATTTTTCAACTATGTTGATTAAAAAAAATGTCGTAAACTTATAAAAATTTGTTTTCAATATTTCACGTTAAAAGTGTAGATTCTTTAAAATACGATACTGTAAATAATAAGACATTATTTTAGCATCAGTCAATGCTGTTTTATTGTATTACAGTTAAAGTCGTAATTTTATTTTTTAAATTAAATTATACATTTTATCTACAAAATAGTCATCAGATCTGGATCCGTGCGAAGATAATCGGATTTCAAAATGTTCGAAAGAAAATGTTCTGGTATTCGATTTTTCGCACCTTCGAGACCAATTTTCAAAAAAGTATTTTCCTCCCCGAAATTTTTCGCTCCTCTTTCGATTTCTTTGCCAGTATCTTTACTCTCGTTGAATTCACAATTTTGTGAATTTCCAACACGAGTTTCCGTAGCGATGTTCTTCGTTTTCGTGGCGACATCAAAAGTCCTGTCAGTGAAAATATCTTCTTCGATAGATTGGCAATCTTCGTCGTGTCGAATGTTCAATCTTGCTAATAAATCCTCAACTTCTTGAGTCGTCGGTTCTTTAATATTATCAAAAGTTTCGTCGTTTTTTCTATTTTCCGCTTTGTATTCATCGAGATATTTTGAAATTTCTGATTCAATTTCACGTTTCTGTCGTTTCATTATTGTCTCGGATTTCTCGTTTACTCGATGATAATTATTGAATTTATTTGTAACTTCGATGGACTTAAAATTGTCTTCAATTTGGCTGTCATCGTGCAACGTCGATTTCTCCAAAAAATTCGCGAGGAAGTCAAAGTGCTTATCTGTAATTTTTTCCTTTTTCAATGGTTGATGTAACGATTCTGATCCAACATCTCCGCCACATTTTCCATAATTTCGTTTGGGAAAAATTGTATTTTTCATCGTAAAAGCCTCATCATCGAGATTCGTGTTGAAAGACTTTTTTGTTTCATCATCTATGTTACAATTTTTGAGACAATCGTTTGATCTTCCATCGACGTGACAGGAACGTTGCATTTTTTCGATACTCAGATTCAGCCTCTCCAAAGTATCGTAAACTTTTCTTGTTCGAGAATTTCGCGTTTTGTCTCTTCCACGTGTCCAATTATTTTCTTGCTTCAATATTTCCCAATCGGATTTTACCGTCTCGACTTCTCGGTCCATGGAAAATCCTCTCTCACAGGATTTCTTCATTTTTGTGTCATAATTTGTGGCTGATGCTGCGTGACAGATTTTTGGTAAATCGGATGATCTTCTTTTTGATGGTACATTTATTCTGGCTGGTTTGCGAACTATTTTAGGCTTTATTCGAGATTCCTGCCTTGTTAAATCTCCAGTTTTCTCATCCGGAAATTCGAAGATCAAGTTCTTCGTTGCTGACACTCTTTCTGATAATTTGTACATTTTTCCAAGATCTTTCTCCTTGCGATTTTGGCATTTGTCTAAAAAAATATAACACTAATGAATAACTATTTACTTTTGTAAAATTAAAATTTTCCTACTATAAAATTCTACAAACTTTGGAAAAAAAAAATGTTAATTCACAATTGAATTAAGGTACTTTTTTTTATTTACAAAAAAAAATCATAAGGAGGAAATTTACAAAAGATGAAATTATGCTAATCTCTGATTAAATTTTTTGTGGAGATAAAAATGAATTAACGATCATTTTGGCTGATAATTAATTTGATTTTCTGATTAATAAATTAATAAAATAGGGAAAACCTTTAAAAAAATGATTGTCTACGAATCCTGAAGTTGCGTTATTTTTCTTCTACTCAATAAAATATTTCATCAAATAAAAATGACAACTTTGTTTTTTCTCGAATATTTCCACCAAACTTTTTCTTCCCTTTTTTTTATGTCAAATTTCTTCTCAGCAGAAAATTGAACTAGCTATTCAAACAGCTACTTCAGAATGAATTGAAAAATAATATAAAAATAAAGTTTCAGTATGAAGTGAAACGCAGAAAAAAAATAGTTTTCTTTTCTTTTTTTTAAGTAATAAATTTCAGAGACATGGAAAGGCGTTTATCAGTCTTATTTATTCTTAGCTACCTCGACAGATCAAAATATATTTGTGTTGTTACAGATCGTTGACCATTATCGAAGAACGAGATATAGACGAGATTAAGGATAGACAGGAATTTTTTTTTTTGTTAACATCGCTGCTCAACAATGTTAATTAATCTATAAATTATGCGCAAATGTCCCATCAAAACCAGCTTGATGGCTTCGCTTTTTTTGTTTTTTTTTTTTTTTACTTTAATACGATAATTATGCAATTTATTATTATTACACTATTTCAACAGTAACGGAGCTGCGATTAAGCTAAATAAAAATAGTACAAAAGCAATCAGATTACTCCAGTAAAATTAATACTCGCGCTTATGTAGAAAAAAAGACCCGATTTATCGACAAAAATATCTGTACACACATATATATGGGGCACTCCAAGTCCATTGTTGAAATTTTTAAATTTCAAAATATGGAAAAAAATTGTTTTCTCAAATTTAAAAAAAAAGATTGAAAATTCCTGTTTTTAGTCCTAAATTTTATGGACAAAATTTCAGAATTTTCGACCTAATTAATTTTTACTCAAAAGTTTTGAAAAAATAAATTTCATCAGACAAATTTTAATATAATAATTTTTGCACATTTCTGCAACTTTGAGAGTGAAAAATGAAGTAAAAAAAAGGTTAATTGAATTTTATTCTTTTTAGAAAATGTGAATTTAATTATTCGTCGTTAAAACAGGTCTCTTATAAATATTAAAAAAAAATTTTAATGAACAGGCACGTCGTAGAATTGTGCGTGTTCGTGTTGCGTTTATGTGTTTTGCTCCGTTACTCAAAAATGTAAGTACTTGACCAGGCCTTTCGGCTCTTTGGCTTTCGATAGGTCGAGCATATGAAAACTATTTAAAAGTGTCGGCGTAACAATATAATTACAAGTTTTTCATCGAACCTTCACTGTTGTGCTAATAGCGAGGCTGATTTTTCTTGCTTTAAAAGCGCACTTTTTACATTTTTTTTTTGTTTGTTATTACGCAAAAATTGGCAATTTAAAATTGTGTAAATCAGCCAACGCGAAGAAAAATTCTATTCTTATTAAGAAGATACTTTCACCACGAGCCAATTACGCTTTCGATTTTTTCATGCATCTGATTATATAAAAAAAAATGTTGAATCCTTGTAGTTTTTAAAATTTACTGAACAATCAAAATTGTCTAAAATATTTTAAAAAATATTTTAGAAAACAGATTTCAATATTTCAAGAATAATTATAAATAATCCTTGTTTTTCCAGTGAAATTTTGATTCACTTCGTGATACAAAAAATGTTCTAACAGAAGGCTGAAATCTTCGCCAATTTTTTGTTGCTAATCGTTGCAACATCAGAATTAAAAATTCCTACAAAAAAATAGGCAACAATTATTAATTTTTACAAAAATACGCTGAATTATTTTTGAAAAATTATTTTTAAAAAAAGACAAAAGTAATATAATCTCGCATAAAAAAAAACGAAAGCGCAAAAGCTGAAAATCCCTGCAATACATTTATCAACTTCCACAACATGCTTAACGCTATTTATTTCTTCTTCTTCTCCTCCTCCTCCTTCTTCTTCTTCTTCAACTCCTTCTTCTTCTTCTTCTTCAACATTAATCGTGATTATTCGCGATTGTTCTCGTTCGTCGATACGGGGCTATCGATCCTATTATCTAGCCTAAAGTCGTTTCGTTTAATCTTGTTTCTTCTCCTTCGTTTTTTTTAAATTTTTAAATCGGTTTTTGAGGCCTCGTGGGGTAAGACAACTCGTTTTGTGAGGCCAGGAGCTGTTTCGTAAAATATTGAAGCCTCTTCGCCGTGCAATCGAGACTTTGATGATGTTAGGCTGCTGCTTCCGCTGCTGGTGCTGTTGGCAATCGCGGTTCTAGACGCATCTAACGACTTGGTTGTTAAACACTCGTGTATGAATGTGCACACAGTGTTGACGTAGACGTCACGATACATTACGTAGTGCTTTACGTGGGGCGAATCCGTGAATAGTACGAGCTGCACTCGGACGCCCCGTTCCGCGCGTCGACTCGCAAATTTTTCAACGTCCTTAAAACAAAAAATATAACAAATTATATTTATTATTTAGTGAATTCATTATTTATCGTGAAATATTTTTAAAAAATTTCATTTCTATAAAATTGCGTTGAAAAAGTGTCTCATAAATTTTTGGCATAAAAAGACTTTTTTTTTTGTTGTAATTTGATTGTTTTGGTTTTTTTTTTAAGCAGGGATTTGTAATATCGATTTTTTTTTAAATACCAATTTCCTTTTGGAAATTTGTAGAATTTTAATGCTACTTTATGTAATATTGCAAATAAGAATTTTTTTTAATTCCATAAAAATGTGGAGATTCTTGGCTTAAATTCGTTTTTCTGGAAATTAACTTCTATTTTTCTTTGTACTAAAAAAAACGAGGATTAAATATGAATTTATAAATAAAATATATCTGAATTGAATTAACCATTGCAGGTATCAACGTATCAGCGTTCGAGTAGAGAAATAATTGGGGCCAAGAATGAACTTCCTCAGCCAGCGCGATAGGGTTCGTCTGCACGATGTATCCTTTGCCCCATGCATGGGCAATTATCTGCAAATTATTATTAATGTTTATTATTATTTATAGACGAATTTCTCAAAAAAAAAAAAAAAAAAAGAAAATTTAACAGACGGGAAATAAAAAAGACTGCAAAGTAGAACTTTGCACATTGTTTGGTCATTATTTTTGAATTTGTAAAAATTCGAAAATAATGATCTATGATTCTTGTAAAATAATTATTTATTCATTTTATTTTTATTTGCAAAAAAATGTGCAAATTTCTACTTTGCAGCCTTTTTTCTTACGATTGATTATTTTTCTTTTTTTTTTGCCTACCTCGTAAAGCCAGAGCATCGACAGGAAGACAGTAATGAAGAAGGCTATTGGAATATTAGTCATGGGATCTCCACCTAAAATTGCACTGATAGCTTTGAACAAGGCGGTGACACGTCTTTCACCAGGTGCGCTATCAAAGATAACACCTTTTACCTGCAAAATAATTCAATAATTAAGCTCATTATTCAGTGAATTAATATTCAACTTTAATTTAAATGAATACATAAATTTAAACAAAAATGGTAATTAGCCATTAATAATAATAAATTAAAGTCATTATTGAACAAATAATCGATCGATTTTTTAAATTTTATATTAATATACTTAATATTTTTAATTATTAAATATCTCTAATAATTAAGGAATGATATTTAATATTATTGAATATTATAAAATATAAATAAAATAAAATAAAATATAAATAAAATAAAATAAAATATAAATAAAATAAAATAAAATATAAATTAAATAAAATGAAATATAAATTAAATACTCACATTGATGGGTTTGGTAGCCTGTTGCATTGCGAGGCTTACATGCTGATAGAGAAAAGCACCACCATTGCTGAATACATGGAAGAATATTGGGTGTTCATCCAAATTTAAATCCGCTATTATTTGTACCACTCGTTTTCCAATGTGTGGCATTTTGTCCCTTCGCCAGAAGAGACAACCAACCGGTGCGGTGTAACGAAGTGTTATACAACTATTGAACAGACAATGAAATATATGCTTCGACAATAAAAACGAAAATTAGTATTTTACATAATAAAAATTAAAAAATTGTCTGTAGCCAAAAATGGAGAAAAGATAATTTTTTTTTTAATTTGCAACTGTCTGCGAATATTTTAATTTTTATTAAATTTAGAATTATACTTATAAAGCAAGTTGAGAAAAATATTGAGGAAAAAAAAGGAAAATTAATATTTATATTATTATTATTATTTAAAAAAAAAATAATGTTGATATCGTTTATTTTGATTTTTATCAATTTGCTTCACTATTAAACCGAGTAAATTGGCGAATTAGGAAATAATTTGATCGGTTCAAACAATACGATTTTGACTCCAGAGAAAGATATTTCATATTTATCGAGCGATATATATATATATATATATATTTAATATAGAAGTGGAAACCGGAAGTAGCGCACTTCATCCGATGACCCTGCGTGCTGCGGCAAAATTTACAAATCGACCGGCGTCTCTTTCCCGGACATCGATCCTCCACTTTGTTCTACGTGCAAGTAGAAGCATAATTTTCTCTACTTTTCGCGTATTTTTCATGTGTAATCGATTTGACTAGCAATTTTAATTTGAAAGTTTAATGCAATCTTTTAGCCATTCTTATAAACGTTTTCTGCACCAAAATTAAATATACTTGCATGGATATTTTTTGAGCAGAAAATATGTGTATTAAATTAATTACAAAAAATTAATGTAGCGTATTTCAAATGCATTTAAAAAAATTTTCTTAAATATAGAATTTTACATTTTTCCGAAATTAAAAAAAAAGTTACATACAAGAATATTTTTCAAATATTCGAAAAAATGTAACATACAGCCGCAGTTTAAAAAATTTCTGAATTTATGAAATTTAATATACAAAAGTATGATTTAAAATTCGTGGAATTGTGAATTTTAAATTGGAGTACTTTTTTTGTTAAAAAATAAATAAATAAATAAATAAATAAATAAATAAATAAATAAATAAATAAATAAATAAATAAATAAATAAATAAATAAATAAATAAATAAATAAATAAATAAATAAATAAATAAATAAATAAATAAATAAATAAATAAATAAATAAATAAATAAATAAATAAATAAATAAATAAATAAATAAATAAATAAATAAATAAATAAATAAATAAATAAATAAATAAATAAATAAATAAATAAATAAATAAATAAATAAATAAATAAATAAATAAATAAATAAATAAATAAATAAATAAATAAATAAATAAATAAATAAATAAATAAATAAATAAATAAATAAATAAATAAATAAATAAATAAATAAATAAATAAATAAATAAATAAATAAATAAATAAATAAATAAATAAATAAATAAATAAATAAATAAATAAATAAATAAATAAATAAATAAATAAATAAATAAATAAATAAATAAATAAATAAATAAATAAATAAATAAATAAATAAATAAATAAATAAATAAATAAATAAATAAATAAATAAATAAATAAATAAATAAATAAATAAATAAATAAATAAATAAATAAATAAATAAATAAATAAATAAATAAATAAATAAATAAATAAATAAATAAATAAATAAATAAATAAATAAATAAATAAATAAATAAATAAATAAATAAATAAATAAATAAATAAATAAATAAATAAATAAATAAATAAATAAATAAATAAATAAATAAATAAATAAATAAATAAATAAATAAATATTTGAAAAAAAAAAAAAAAAAAAAAACCATCATTAATTTTGTTTTACCTTTTTTCTTCATAAATCGCGCTATACTTGGCAAGATATTTGTCCTGACAACCGGCCCAACCAAGAAGTACAACGACCGGTCGTTTGTCCTCTTCGTAAACGAAAACGAACTCTTCCCGTTGATCCTGTTGTTTGGCAACGACATAAGACTTATCATTCTCCTGATCCTTGAGGGTTGCATTCGGGCTGGTAGCCGCCGGAAGGGACGGGAACATGATGTAGTAGTCCAGGTCCTCCTGATTCTGGTCACTCATCTTTACCGGCGTTTTCACCGGGCCTTTCTTCGACTAATATTTCTCACCTTTTTTTTCTTCTTCTAATTTTCTAGGACTGACCCTGAAGATTAATAGTAATGATGATGATGACGATGATGATGTTGATGATGTGCTCGTTGATGATGATGATGTGTGTGCTCTCCGCCCAACTCGGGCACCGTTCTTCGTGGTAGTTCCGCAAGGAGCTTTTCCCGTGGCGGTCGCGCGAATCTCAACCGACGACTTTCGTCGAGGCTTTTTGCCCCCGCCGTCCTCTTCGCCGCCGCCGCCACCGCCGCCGTCGTCGTTTCCACAACCTGGATCGATAAACACCGGCATCACAGCTACCGCGTACAGCGTAGACAACTTCGTGGGCTTGATATTTCAAAACTTACCGCACCGGTCTACCAACAGCTTCGGCGCGGCCGCGGTATATTCCGCTCCCGAATATAACTTCGTTAGAAATTTAAATAGAAAGTATTCTATATGAATTATTGGATTCATTCGAATTTTTCGAATAGTTCATTGATTTCATCGAAGAAATCCATGAAATCCATGAAATCCATGAAATCCATGAAATCAATGAAATCCATGAAATCCATGAAATCCATGAAATCCATGAAATCCATGAAATCAATGAAATCCATGAAATCCATGAAATCCATGAAATCAATGAAATCAATGAAATCAATGAAATCAATGAAATCGATGAAATCGATGAAATCCATGAAATCCATGAAATCCATGAAATCCATGAAATCCATGAAATCAATGAAATCCATGAAATCCACGAAATCCATGAAATCAATGAAAACGATGAAATCAATGAAATCCATGAAATCCATGAAATCGATGAAATCGATGAAATCCATGAAATCCATGAAATCCATGAAATCCCTGAAATCCCTAAAATCCATGAAATCCATGAAATCCATGAAATCCATGAAATCCATGAAATCCATGAAATCAATGAAATCCATGAAATCCATGAAATCCATGAAATCAATGAAATCAATGAAATCGATGACATCAAGTTTAATTGAGACATTTTTTACCAATCGAAGATATTAAAGAAATATTTAATGATGACCTTAATGATATGACTCTTATAGCCTATAATAAAAATGACTCCTGTTAGATTCAATGCCATTAAGGTGGAATGCGTGACTGAATTCGTTTCACATTATTTATAAAGGATGTTGGTATTAAGCACCTTAATACACGTGTGTTGGGAAGGGAGGGTCGATAGCGTATCAAACCGCTCATGAGTTGTAGGATTTGGAATGTTTTTTTTACAATGTTAAAAGGTGTAAATCGCAACCCTCAATACCCAAAGAAATGTTTGACATCAGTAGCGTATATAACGATTACGTATATATACACGTATCCTGATATACGTAGCTTTATATATAGCTGCGGTAGTGTAACAATTCAGCCTCGTTTATGAATCATCGTGGTGACTATAGCAAAATTATGAGACTGTAGCTTGCGATGAAAAGTCGCGCGCATGCATGCCGTCACTATGATGTCATGGTCGATTATTCCAAGTATGGAATGACTCGTCGGATTTTAAAAGACTACAAAATTTCATTCTCTTTTCAATTAATTTTTCGAAAAAATTAGTCGATGTTTGTTTAAGAAAGAAAAAAAATGTTGTGCGTTTAATACGTGACTGTAGAAGTACGAAAAATTGTATTAAAGAAGTGGGTAAATCGTGTTGACCTTGACCTTTTTATTGCAGAATTTTATAGCTGCCGGAAAGACTCGATTTTTTTTTTATCAAAATTAGTATCTAAGAATTTATTGAACTTAATATTTTTGGGTGAATTTTGAAATCCGAAAGAGAGATGTTTGAATTTTTTTTTTTTTTTAAATCGTTGATTCTTTGAACAAATACAGAAAATTAAAAAAATATCTCATTTTTAAAATTGCCTATGATTGCTCCACATTTCGCAACGATTGCAAACGCGAAATTCTCTCAAGTGTAAAAAAAAAGAAACAATTGAATCGTCGATCTATTTAAGGTACCAATGATTTATAAGTAGAAAAGTATAGTTTACTCTATACAATAACCAGCTTCATAATTCATAATAATTCCGGCACGGAAGTGTCGACAGAATTTATAGATCGCGTGCGTGTGTGTGTGTCTCTCTCTCTCTCTCTCTCTTTCGTTCGGTTGTCTCCGTGAATCTTCGGCAAAGAGGCAGAGAGAGAGAGAGAGAAAAAGAGAAAAACACGAGCCTTTGCTTCCAGCAAATAAACCGCCTCGCCCAGCAGCGCGCTGCAACGACGCTATTCCAGTAGTCACAGTCAGTCGCGAAGCGTCCTCGTGTATAAACGTTCTCTCTATCTCTCGTCTCTTCGCAGCCTCTTCGCTCGTTCACTTCCGAAAGGATTACCTGAAAAGAAGAGAAAGAAAAAGAAAATCAAGATGGTCTACCAAGTTATCGATGCTGTAAGTCAATCCATATAAACTAATAAAACATATATATATATGTATATATGAATATATATATATTTACATTCTCACCACCATTTTTGCCTCCATTTTTCGACACTCCACGAATTCGAAACACTTGGCAAACAATCGCGAGACACACGGAAATGGTGAACGACTCTGTGAATATATAACGTAGCTTGACCTTGAGATTGCAAAAAAAAAAAGAAGAAGGAAAAAGTTCGCGCACCTGCAAATCGTGGAGTGCCTCGTTTTAATCAGTGATTGGTTTATCAAATAATCGGCGATATGCCGAAGAGAATAATTGAGAAAAATTGTTTTGCCGGCATGATTTTTTTTCTTTTCTGGTGACCTAGATTTTCACGAATAGAAGCGATACGCCGGTCTGCGGATACGTCGTGAAAGTGAATTGCTTGATAATTGTCTAAAATTAGCGGTTTTGGAGGTTTCGTGAGGTTTAAAGTATAAAAAAAAGAATTTTCGATTGCGCCACGTTTTGTTTCTTTTTTTTTTTTCAAATAAGCGAGTGAAAGTTTTCCACAAAGTATTTCTAGGTTATTCGATAATATTATGATTATTTCTACAAAATGGCGGTCATTTCAGGCATTTTTAAATGACGGTTAAATTACAGGATGACGTTTTTTTTTTCGACTGCAAAAATTATCGTCATTTTTGGGGTTAATGTTAAATGACGGTCAAATGACCGGACGACGTGTTTATTTTTTTTTCGACACTTTAAATGTAGAAATTGTCATTTTTAGGTCGAGGTTAAATGACGGTCAAATTACCTCGATTACGCGTTTATTTTTTTTCGACACTAAATGTAAAAATGGTCATTTTTGGGGGGTCGAGGTTAAATGACCGCGATCATTAAAAAAAAATTAACTTAGAAATGATTTTATTGTGTTTATTTTTAAATATTGAATGGCGGTCAGTTTTGTTGGTTTGGTCATTTGACCGCGATTCAATCATCTATCGATTTCCAAATAATACGAATGTAAAAATTTTTCAAAAAATATTAATAATCGTGAAACTTTTTTTTTCGCTGGAAAAAAAAAATCGCAAAAGAATTTTACAGAGTATTTTTAAGTTACTCGGTAATATTACCCACAATTAGTAACGTAAAATGTCGATTACTTTTTGTTCGGCGTCAAATGACCGTGCGACATGAGTTTAAACATATATATAGTTATTTCGAATTTTTTAATGTAAAAAGTTGACGGTCATTTTTAGTCACGGTCAAATGACCGGACGTCATTCTGTTAACTTGTCAAGCGGTTATCTTTGTCGGTACGGTCATTTGACCAAATTTCTGATAGTCAAATGAGGCTCGACACTTCTGTAACTTTTAATTACGGTATTGTTTCCCTTAACGGTCAAATGACCGTCGGCTGTCAAATTACATTTGGCGGCCTAATATATTTTGCAAAAAAAAAAAATCATTCTTTTATCGTTTCTTTGACGTTCAACCAGAGATTTTTATTTTGGTACAGAATCCCGTCATTTATGGTAATATTACCCTAAAAATACCGATTTTTTAAAATCATTTTTTCGCTCAAATTTTGATGATATTCCATTTGACGATTTTTTCTTTTCCTCAATTTCCAATTTTTTTTTCCATACAGTTTAATTAATTCATTCAGATTTTAAATTAAGCATCTCGTTTAATAAACTAATCAACTAATCGAATTAATGGATATTAATGCAGCATGTTAAATATCCAAAATGCACAACGCCTTAATAATAGTTTCAATGCAATAAGGAGGTAATTTCCTTTGGATTTAGCGGTAGAATCGAGTGGTTATCCGATGGTGTGCCCATCTGTATCAATTGCTCGTTAATAATTGGGACGTTCCACTTTTCAATTAAGACGATGTGATACACTTTTCAGTCTATCTCTCTCGCTCCGCAGCGAGCGTCGATGGCACTGTCTCTCTCGCACTCACGGTGGCCGAAAAGTGTATCGCACATCGCCTTAATTTATAATATTGATTCGCGGGCCAATGAAATTTCACTCTTTGCTCGTGCTTTCTTATTATACTTGCTATGTCGTTGCAAACGAAAAGTGCATATAATATATTATTTCTTCGATTAATATCTTTGATTTTTTTAAATGAAAAATTGAGCTTTTATAATTCTCAAAATTGTAGACGAAATAAAAAAAAAGGTTCAGAAAATGAAATCCTAAAATTTAAGATAAGCCTAAAAAATTCTGTCTATTTGGTTGAAGATGAAAAAAATAAATGAATGAAACCTTAAAATTGATAATACATTTTTTTTTTATATAATTATGTCTCAAACATGAAAATAAGTGAATTTTTGAAATCTACTTATTTTTGGAGACGAAAAATGAATAAAATTAAACCACGTTTCGTTGATTCATTTTTTTGTCTTTTTTTTTTTTTCAGGCGAATATTTCATCAAGATTTTGATAAGTTATCAAATAATTCGGGTTATCGGTATGAGTCTCGTTCGACAAAAGCTGGAGATGATGTAATCGCACTTAGAAATTCAGGCTTTATTGCTCGACTGAGCGAAGAGCGCGACAATCTATAAATTATTATCACTTATCGAGCAGTGCGACTGTTTAAGTGACACGTTATCAAAGGATATGAGTTTAACTAGGGATCATTAATTATTTTGTACAATCAAAAAGCTGTTGCCAACTTACGGTCACAAATTGGATGTCAATTCTTCAATTTAAACAGACATTTTTTTTTTTTCATTTGGAAGTAAAAACGATGTTAATCCAGTCTAGGAAAATTGGCCTCCCCCGAAAAATTGGCAAAATATGAAATATATATTTCAATTCGAAAACTAAAAATTTATCCGAAATATTTTTTTTTTTTTTTCGAAATCAATTATTTTTTTGAGATATTTTTTTTTAATCCTGGAAAAAAAGAATAATTCTGTTCGATTGCAATTTTTCTTTGAACAAGTTTGGACAAATTTATCAACTAATTATAATAAAGAATAATAAATTACTTGAAAAAAAAAATGATTCGTAATTTTTGTCCTCCGAAATTTTTTAACGATCGAGGTTTTTATAATCGCATTTTTTAAAATTAAAATAAAAGATATTTTGAGAAACATGGATAAATGGTGGATTTGTATCATTTGATACGCTATGAATCATCCTATGCACGAGTTCGTGAGACGGTCAAGCGATTGATTTTTGCACGCCCTCCGTAGATTGTCACGCAAATAGATGAGTCACGACTATTCTCACATTAAATATTTAATATTGCAATTTAATTGTAAATCATTATTTGTAGTTCAGAAATTAGTAAAACCTTCACATTGATATTTGGTAGTCCAATTCTGATAAAAATTGAAAGGCTTTTTTTTATTTTTGGTCAGCCATTAACATTTTTCAAATGCTGCAATTTTATTCGAATTAATTTTTGAAAAAAGTGACCTTAAAAAAAAAAATTCAGGGTTTTTTAGTGTTATTTTTGTGACGATATGACTGCAATTTTTTTTTTTTGCAATGTTACAAAATTTTGAATTTTTCAAGCTTTATTCAAAATCTGTTATTTATATTTTTTTCTTTTAATTAAAATATTTTATTATTTTTCTTTTTAAGGGTCATTTCGAGATTTTATTCAAAACCAACGTCTTAAAAAATATGCCACATTTTTTTTTTACAATGTAATTGAAATTTTTGTTTGTTGTCACACGAGTGATATTTTTAACTTGAGTGTGAAAGCAGAAGTCTATAAAATTCAAAACAGTTGAAACTTTTAGCCTTAGTATAGCGTTATAAATAAACAGAACAATCGATCGAGGTTGAAACTTCATTCTTACTTCACTTCATTTGACAAATAACAAACTTTTCTTGACTACCGAAATCGATTGAACTTTTATTCAAACCCACTTTTATTTTTTATTTTTTTTTATATTTTTTTATTTCTATCATATTTGTATCAACGAAGTTTGTTCATTTTTTAGGCTGATATGGAGGCTAAGCTGGCCGAAGCCGGCGACAAGTTGGTCGTCGTGGATTTCTTCGCCACATGGTGTGGGCCATGCAAAATGATTGCCCCTCAATTGGAGGAGCTTTCCAAGGTTCGTTTGATGCATCAAAAAAAAAAAAAAGAAAAAAAAAACACCGAAAGACTTCCTTCAAAATCAACGAAATCCCGAATTTTCTTCATTCACCAATTTTTTAGTACTAAATATTTATTTACAAAGAATATGAAAAATTATACAAAACAAATAAATAATTTTAAATTAAAAATTGCAACAAAGTTAAATTATAAAATTTTACAAAAGTTTTTAAAGACAAAAGTTGATTTAAGAAAAATTTATTTAAATTATCCTGAATTAATCGCGCTTTGAGTAACTCTGTGACGTCGAAATTTTAATTTTAAATATACAAGAAAAGGAAACAAGAAAAATAGTTTGCTGTTACTTCGACTTGCAAAATAAAAGTTATGAGATTTGCATAAGAATGTTTGCAACTGGTGAGTCAACATAAAATAGATTTTACTTAAAATTGCATGAAACGTCGATTTTTGTAGAAAGCATTTCTATTCCAAGTTGCTTAGAAACACGTTGAATATTTTTTTCTTTTTTTTTTTTACAAACACGCGACGCTGTTCGTCCTTCCACGAGAGCCATTCCAATGAGTTTTGATGCAGTCGCGGTCGAGGAATCGATACTCGCCGGACTTGTTGGCGAGGGTTACTCAATGCTTTCCATAACATTCGATCGATCGTAATACAAACAGTACAGAAAATGTAGTTTCTTAAAAATTACTTTTTAACAGTTGAATGTAGGAAAATTAGAAAATATTAGTTTACATTTTTTTTCGAGTTAAAAAATCGAATTTCACTGAAGTAAATTTAAAAGTCGATTTACAGTCTCTCGGTAATTATTTTTTGTAACATATTTAAATGGAAAAAAATGATAAAATACCAATTTTTAATTTGTATTCACTTAAAGAAGCTATTTTTTTTACTGTATAAATTTCCTGTTATAAATTTAAAAGGATATTTAATTTCTCACGAATTACTTTTAATAGCAAATCAAATGTAGGAAAACGATTAAAAAAAGCACTTTTTAAAAAAAAATTCCTTGAGTTCTAAGAATTATTTTTATTGAGGTAAATTTGCTTCATCGATCCCGCTAAAACAGCGTGTAACTTGTAATTATGCAGGAAAAAGCCGACATCGTTTTCCTCAAGGTCGACGTTGACGACAACGAGGATCTTGCGGCAAAATACGAGATCGCCAGTATGCCCACTTTTGTCTTCATCAAGAATGGAGCAGTGGTGAGTGAATTTAATCATTTTTCGTTTTTTTTTTTCTCAATTAAAAAATATTGTGTCAATTTTTGTTATTACTTGAATGGACATTCTGAAGCCAAAACACAAACGAGGAGAAACTTCCATTAAATAATAATTCAAAGCGATGAAAAAAAAATCGCCGAGCATTTTGATGACTAAAGATCTTTTTTTTTAACGAAAAATAGTCGAATAAAATAGTGTTAAAATTTCAGCGTAGATTTTTCTCCAAAACACATGTTTACAATGTTTACCACCAAAATTGTACTTCTTTTTTTATAGTTGCATTCCTTCTCGGGCGCCAGTTTGGACAAGGTGAAGGCGTCGATCGAGAAGTACCAGTGAGCAGAGATATTTCCACTCGATCAACCTAACAATCCGATAAGCTGTAACTTTGTAAAAAGATATTTGTCCCAAACTCCACACTCCTTATGTTGTCATGTAAGTGCGCGCGATTTAAGTCGTTCTCGGTGTGTCGTAGAAAACGAAAGAAAAAAAGAATCAAGCTTTCGCTGTTATGTTTTTTTTTTTGCTAAATCTGCGGATTGTTCATGCACCGATGGAAAAAAAAAAAAAAAAAAATCACTGTATGTTTTACACCACTATGTATTTTCTTACACTTTTGATTCTTGTTTCTATGAAATCACGTTGAAACAATCGGCTTATTAAATATACAATATTACTGAAATTTTCTCCTAGTTAATGTAACCTTGTCCCAAACTGTAACATATATATGAATTTTTATGTGCTTCGGCGAATGATGGCTTCAATAATAGATGATGAATTTTTTTTTAACGTTTCGCCCTGATCTACATATGAAAAAATATTTGTATAAAAAAATATATATAAAAACGATATTGTTAGGTTTTTTAAAATATTTCAGATGAACGTTAATGTTAAATTTGGTATGTGTTTTATTTTTATCAATGAGTGTGTCGACTTATCGGAGTTAATTTTGTGAATTTTTTTTTTATTTTCCAATTTGTTTTTTTTAATTTTATTTTCCAAATGTAAATTTTACATAAAAGTTTCCACATTGCTTTCTCATTATTTTCCAGTATTTAACAAAATAAATAAATAAATAACTCATAAAAATTTCGGAAGGAAAATCGATAAGCTGTAGATGATTAAAAAAATCTCTATTTGTTCCCAAAAGCGTCGCTTTGACGATTTTTACATGTTTGTACAAAATTACAAGTTACAAATTAAACACATACTGACAAGCCATTTCCGTCAAATGCTTGGGATGTTCGATTATGCGTTTTCAAGTAAACGCCAAAAGTGCCGGTGCCGGTTTTGCACGGTTGACCGATCATCAAACGACTAGAAGGCGACACCAAATCGTCCTGCTTGCCTGTAAAAAAAAAAACGTTTACAATTGTTTCGAATTTTAGTAACCAAGAAAAATATTTTATTTTATATAAATGCAAGCTCATCCTACGAATGTATTTGCTTACTTTGAAGGGTCGCGTTTTTCAGGAAGGTAAGAGAACTCTCGAAACTCATTTGCTGCAACGGCGAGGCCGAATCCTCCATGCCTTTGCGACTTAAAGGCTGAAACGTACCGTCGAACGTCATATAATCGGCTATTAAAGACAGATGTCTCGAATCAACTGTAATTCCGTACATCTTGAACACATCCTTCACTTCCTTAAGAATAACTCTGTTTGCCGCCTCGATACCGTACGTTTGTGATATACCGTAAATATCGTTGGAATAAAGCCTCTCGAGATCGAGAATCTCCGCGTATTTGAACATTTCCTGAAATTAAAAATTAAAAATTAAAAATTAAAAATTAAAAATTAAAAATTAAAAATTAAAAATTAAAAATTAAAAATTAAAAATTAAAAATTAAAAATTAAAAATTAAAAATTAAAAATTAAAAATTAAAAATTAAAAATTAAAAATTAAAAATTAAAAATTCATAGAAAAATAAAACTCACAACTATGTTCAAACCATCGGTCTTCAAAATAGTTTCTCCACCGGGATTTTGGAACGTGAATGCGCGTTTTATTGCTGGTGTTTCCCACAAAACGACTTTATTTGCCACCGTTCTGAGCATCGATGGCAAATCTATACCGATCATTTTCAAAGGAACCTGCCGAAAAAAGCCCATAGAATAACATTGTAACTTTATTCTTTCACTGAAATCGGGATATTTTGCATTGGCATATTTTTTCAATCCAGGCAGAAATAAAATTTACAAATAAAAAAATCAAACAATCTCAATTATGACAATTAGGGTATCATGAAAAAATGTCCAAGAAAAAAAAACCGGTTTTAAGTTCATTAATACTCATTAGGGTTGTTGTTTTTTTTTTTTTTTAATTTTTTTATCGCCAAAAAGAAAGTATAAAAAATCGCAATGACATTCTTTACTGCTCGTAACGATGTTCTGATCGTGTAAAAAAATCCCTGAGTCTGAATATATAAAAAAAGGTTTGATGTTTTTTTTTTCTTCAGCCCCTAGTTTCGATAATTAGACATCCATACTTACCCAAAATTTGAGTGTGCACCAGAGTGACTTTTGGCTATCATAGTCGTAGCTGATAGCGTAATGATACCTATTAATAACGTCCCTCTTTCTCTGTTCCACAACGAGTCTATCAGCCGTCCAATCTTCCCCTATAACATCATCTTCATCGTCCACCTGTATCGTTCTCGCGTCATCTCGCGTTTCGGGCTCTTCAGCCTCAACCGCCGTAGCATCCTCAATTTCCTCGTCCTCGGGATCTTCGTATTCCTGATTTTCGCGATGTCGGGACATTGTCCTCGAGACGGTAGCGTCAGCGTCTTCGGCAGCTTCGTCCTCGTCCGACGATTCGTGCATTTCTCCATGATCGAATTTAGCATTAAATCTCGAAGATCTTATTTCGGGATCATCGTCATCCAAAGCTGCATCATCGTCCTGATTTTTTCGCCTCTTTTCCTCTTCGATATGAAGCAAAGTGCCAGTATTCTTGCCAATTTTCTTTATTTCCCGAAACATTTCCTTGAAAAACAGCTTTTCCGTTTTTTCAACGGCGTCTTTTGGATGAACGGAAAATTCGTCTTTGTACCATTTGTGTGGCAAAAATTCAAGCGTAAGTGCGTACTCGAGTTGCCGCTGTGGGGTTTCTTCCAATTTTCTGTCAATTTTAATAGACTTAAGAACATCAGCGAGAACGCATTTTGTGAGCTTGAGCCTTAATTTATTTGCCCGACGATTGAGATTCGTCAAATCTTTCCTAAACGGTATTTCCATACTCGGTGTTTTGATGTTTTTCGAGGCCATCATGAGAATTTCGCGCAATCGTGGAATTCCGAGTGTTACGTTCATCTCACCGCGACCAGCGAAGTGAAAGGTATTCAGTGTCATTTGAGTCGAAGGCTCGCCAATCGATTGCGCGGCGAGAAGACCGACTGGTTCTCCAGGCGGACAAAGACTTTTCATAACTTTCATACTCAAAAGATCCTTCATCTCGTTTTTCCCAATTGAATTTGTGAAGGAATTGGCTTTTTTCTTGAGATAATCGTCGATGAGATTCTCCAAGCGCTCTGTGACAACGCCAAATTCAAGATCTTGCCTGTAAGTCGCTGTCAGAGGATCCGGACATCTCGCGCATTCCATTTCAATTGGCTTTTTCACTTCCTCGTCAGCTCTTATCCATTTTTTCATTAGAGAAAGCGCCGCCTTGCTTCTACCGCTGTTTGGATCTATCTGCTTGTTTTTCGAACTCTTGGCATTTCCGTGTATCGCCGAAAACCTTGTTACGGAACAGATAATCATTTAAAATAAAATAAAAGGGTTAAAAAAAAAAAAACAAATACACAAGATTAGCAAAAAAATAGAATCCACACCTGGTGAATTCGCTGATTCGCCTCTTTCCGATATTCTCGCCATGCTTGTTTCTCCACTTTCGTAGCTTTTTCGAAGACTTTGCAATTTTCTGGATATCCGAGGTCTCCTTGAGCATCTCAACGAGATGCGGATCGACAATAGCGTTACGATTTTGTACAAGAAAATCCAATTCTTCCTTACGAATAAATCGCGAGTTTGGTACATCCAATCCGTCTTCGCCGTAGGACATTTGCACGAGACTCCCGTCGGAATCACGAACAGTACCGTCGTAACCGACCGTCAAACCCTCGAGATGCTTGATCAAGCAACGTTGTAGATAACCGGAACGCGAAGTTTTTACAGCGGTATCAATGAGACCCTCACGACCAGCCATGCAATGAAAGAAAAATTCTTGGGGCTGAATCCCCGTCATAAATCTACCGTCGATAAAACCACCGGATCGCGGCGTTGGGTCGTAAGCCGGAAAGCTCGGAAGACTCTTTCCGTTTATCATCAAAGGCGGCCTCTTTCCTTCCAATTCAATTTGTCCCAACAGACACGAGATCTGCATAGTATTTACCGTTGAACCTGTAGGCAATTTAAAAAAAAATATATATCATTTGTCATTCAAGTTTCTCTAAGTTCTTTCTAGAATTTTTTTTGTCACATCGATAATATTTTTCGTAGAAATTTGCAACTTTTTCCACCTAAAATTGTAATTTTATAATATTTTTTTTATCTAATTTTTAAAATAAGATTTAAAATTAGAGATTTAAAAAATATAAATTCCGCTAATACGCCTTTAATTTAAAGAATCATATAAAAAAAATGCAAAAACAAAAGAGATACTAATTTTCACCTTTTGCTCCCGATTGAACCATAAGCTGTAGATTGTTGTCGGGAAATTTTTTCAGCAGACCAGCGGGCAGGCAAGTTTTATTGATATCATTAGTAAAAACGTCCAGGGAAGTTTTGTACTTCCGATCGACCTGAGCCCGAAATTTTGCATTTTTCGCGTAAGATTCTTCCATCTTAGCTTGAACAATATCTCTGGGTGTGTCATCGGATGCTTCGAAAATCGATCTCTGTATCTCATCGCCGACAGCTCGACATTTTTCAATAATTTCCCGTCGTTTCTTGTCGCTTTTTTGTAAAATTAAAATATCCTCGATACCGAGTGTGAAGCCGCTTCGCTGAAGATAAGCTTGAAAAAGTTTTCCAAAAGCGCTGAGTACTTTGCTCGAGCAGAAACCGCCGTAAAGCTCAAAAAGACAGTGTATCAATCCATAAGGCGTAGCTCCGTAATGCATTTTATCAAGAACTCCGCAGAGAAGTTCGCCATTTCTAATAATAACCTCAGCCTCGGACATTGTCTTCGGATCCTTAAATTCTTCGCCGTATTTCCATTTCCTCGGCTTTTTAGCTTCCCACTCTTTGGCACCGATCTTCGCGGAAGCCGTAAGATTTATTCGCGCTTTTCCACGCGGTGTTATATTTATTATTACCGTCGAAACTATTTGTTTTCCCGACCAAAGTGCCACGGGTTTTATTATTGCCGGTGGTAAAATTATGAGATCGCCTTGCGTGTCCGAAATTGCTGAATAAACGAGTTGCATGTAATCTTCGCGATTAAAAAATGTCCCTCTCAGTGTTAATCTAACACCGGAAACCATGTGATCCTGAATTAAACCGCTTAGGGGAGTTCCGTCTTTGGGTACAAGATACTGATTCGAAACATTGGCTATGAAGTAACCTGTAAGCAATAATTATGAAAATTTAAATGCCACTTTTTTTCGAAAAAAATTATAAATTCTATTGAATATTCCTATTTAGTGGTTCGTCTCGAACTCTTAAAATACGTTGAATGCAATTTTTTTTTTTTTTTTTTACAAACCTTCGCTTCTCGCCAGTTCATTCTGTGGAAAATGAGCGTTCATCTCGTCACCGTCGAAATCGGCGTTGTAAGCTTTGCAATTAGCGTAATGCAAACGAAGTGTTTTTTCGCCTTTGAGAATCCGTGCTTTGTGCGCCATTATACTCGGTTTGTGAAGCGTTGGCTGACGATTTAACAAAAGCATGTCACCGTTTTGTAAATGACGATGAACGATTTTAATGCCACGAAAGAATTTCGATGCTTTCGCTGTAGATGTGAGAAGGCGCTTTGCTATTGATTCCATTTGTGTGAAATCAGTGCTGTTTAAACGTTGCACGGAACCGTCTTCGAATTCTATCATAACGGCGCCCGGATGAACGTCCGGACCGTTCATTATTAATTGCCGTAACTCGGTGACGTTCCAAGGCGTCACAGGAACTGGATATGTTAATTTTAGCGCGAACGCTTCGGGTATACCGATCTCGTCGATATTCAAATTTGGATCTGGTGTTATTACGGAACGCGCCGCAAAATTAACACGCTTTCCCATCATGTGCATACGTATTATTCCCTCCTTTTTCTCGATTACCTGTTTAAGGCCTTGGCAATTTGCCGATTCCGCGGTTTTGCTCATTTCACGATCCATCAAGTGATCAACGTTTGCTTGTAAACCTTGCCAAGCGTTGTGCAACTTTTCCGCCGCGCTGTCGCCTTTTATTTGATCAAATACTTGCTGCAAACGTTAATAGACGCATTTTTCGTATTTACAATTTCTCATTAATACTTTCCACAATTTTTTACAACTACTCGAAAAGTAGTTCGAGTGCATTTTTTTCGAAAATAGAGGATTTAATTTTTTAACTATTTATATTATGAAAGGAAAAAAAATCGGGAAAGATACGAGATAAAAAAATTTAATTTCGCATTCAAATTTAAAGTGTAAAAATAAATAAATTGACAACTTGTTAAATTGTTCATTTTACTTACTCTTCCCTCTTCCGGAAGTTGCGTTGTATCGCCGTCTTGAATAGTTTGTATAATATTTCTCAGTACAAGACAATCTTGAATTATCGATTTGTAAACTTGCGATTGTGGATGCTCAATCATTTGGCCATCGAGAATGTTCATCGGTCTCACTATTGGCGGTAAAACTGGGACAACTTCGAAGAAAAATAAATCCGTCGGGTACTCCAGATCGGTCATTCCCAAGCACGGAATTATAACTTTAAGAATGTCGAGTTCGTTCTGCCATATACAACGAAGATATTCTTTTGATTGATCTGGCATTATTGGAATCGTTTCCGTTCTGTGCACGACGCCGTGACTTACGATCCTGAAATTAATTCAATTAATTAGGGGAATTTCTTTTGTCTATTTCATCAGATTTCAAAAAAATATAAATTATTCTCGGCCCACTCTCGAACTACGATGGAAATACTTGTTTTCAGTCCTACATTTAATGGAAAAAAAAATTCAGAATTTGTACCTGAAAAAATTATGGAAAACAATTATTTTATAGGGTAAAACAAGTGATAAAAATTTGAAAACGAAAATATCTTTGAATCCTTGTTTTTTTTTTTTTTTTTTTTTTTTTTTTTTACGCTTACATATGATTTCAAAATTGCGAATAGAAAAAAAAAAAGATTTATAATAACTGTAATTTAATTACAGTACTTACGAACTGTCCGTATGAGCAGGTCTGCTTGTCATAATTTTATTCTTCAAGATCGTAACTTTTGGGATAAGATCGCGACAATTGATGCAAATTTTACCGGCTGAAAATTGTTTCAATACTTTTTCTATATAAGTGTGCCACTGCATATTTACATTTTTCGTATTTACAGACATATCGTCGTTGGATCGCGCGAGTGAGACGTCGAATCGTCTATTATTTCGAAGTGTCTCAACGTAAGTGTCGATTATATCGCGAATCAGCTCGACTTCGGCTTCACTTATTTTACTCATATCCGCCACAGCAGAGCCAACTTCTTGATCAAGACCACCGAGATCGCTGTAATAACCTTCCTGAAGAAGTTTCAGCTTTGCCGACAGCAACAATTTTACGTAGGCCGGTATTTGTAGCGTAAAGCACCTCAGACACGATAGCTTTATCAGCGTACTGAGCACTTTGTGAAACAGTGGATTTATCACCGGCATCGGCAGATCTATGTGCCCAAAATGACCCGTACATCGAAGAACACTTTCGCCGCATGTTCCACAGGGATCTGAGCTTTCACTTACAGGCCCTGTGAAAGAAAAAATATATTGCAGATTTTTTATTTTTTCAACATTTTTTTTTGTTTTTCAAAATTCGAAAATCTGCAAAAAAATGTTTATAAAAAAAAACAAAGTTTTCCCTACGAGAAAGCAAAAAAAAAAATTGAAAAA
Source organism: Perithous albicinctus (assembly GCA_964016905.1). Classification (NCBI taxonomy): domain Eukaryota; kingdom Metazoa; phylum Arthropoda; class Insecta; order Hymenoptera; family Ichneumonidae; genus Perithous; species Perithous albicinctus. The sequence goes on along the minus strand of OZ024698.1, from coordinate 17,851,403 downwards.
TAAAATAAAAAAATTCATAGAAAAATGTTCAATATCAGCAAGCAAAAAATGGTAAATACAGAAATTTATTTATTTATTTATTTTTTTTTTACAACTTACCGAGTAATGGATCGTAAAGTCCTCCTTTAAGTGGATGTCCCAAAATGTTAAAAGACAAAGGCGTGCATATTTTGACAACGCTCAAGTTTCTTATGTCATTTGCCGTAAAAACGGAAAACACGAGCCTCCTTGGATCCAAATGTTTTGGGGTAACTTTTAGACTTTGTTTCGAGTTATCCATTCTTTCGATTTTTCTCTCAATTTACAATGTTACTTCATAACAACAACAATCTTCAATTTCTGTCACTCGACTATTGTTACATATTTTTTTCGTTGCTTAATTTAACACGTAACAATAATAAAAACACAAAGTGAAAAAGCCACGAGGTCGAACTTGAAATAAACCTAATTTTTCAGATTAGGTTATGTTTCACTTAAATGACGATGAGGGCGCTGAAGTCGCGCGAATGAGAGCCAATCAGACAATCGACTCGTAATGTTATAAAGGTCCCTGATTGGTTCGTCGAACGGGGCTGCCTAGCGAATAGAAATTCGATTCTAAGTGCCGGGAAAACATTGATAGAATTAAAATCTGCTTGGTGGCAGATTTTAATCTGAATAATTACAGTATTTATAATATTTACAATATGTAAACAACATTATTTATTAACTTATTACGATAGTTTGTGTCAAATATCACTGTTACTGGCTGCTCATATATATGCTTTGTTCGGCATTTCACGTATTGCGCTATAGGTGGCGAATACGTGCCGAGCATGCGCACGTCACCCAAAAAAGAACCAGTTTCGATTCGCGAGTGTTCGCGAGCACACTTTTTGCGCTGCTGCGAAGGCGCCTCGTATTTCCGAAAAAAAAAGCCACAGAATTAGCGAGAAAAAAAAAATTATAAACAAGAGGATTGAAGCGACAACGCGTTTTAAAGCTGTCAACAATTTTTAAGTGGTAAAAATAATATGCTCATAATTTTCTAACTCTGCAATTTGTTTCACAAATTTTTCTTTTATTGATTTACAGCAATTTTTTCGTTGTAAATAAATTCATCGTTCGACCTTACAAAAGCATGGATTTTTATTTACTTTTTTTTTTTCACCAGTGTTTTAAATGCACGAAACACAAGATTTATTGAAATTGTTTTCGTATTTTTTTTTTTTTTTGTATTTAATTTTCGACGTATTTTAGAAGAATATTTATTTTTGTTATTTTGCAGAATTAACAAGGAGAGATATGTTGACGCCTCGTTTTGAACTCTCTCAGACAGATTCCGAAGTTGTTGTTAATGTTCACGCGCCTTATGCGAATGTTAAGGATACAGAGGTTTATGTCGAGGGAGCGGATTTTAGATTCTACTCGACGCCTTATTATCTGAGGTACGAAAAAAAAAAACACTTTTTTTTCAATTGATTGGATTTGATGACTTTTACTTTTTGTGCGAAATTTTGGAATTTTAAAAATTTTCATTACTTTTATGTATATATTTATTTTTTATTATTAATTTAGGAATTTCCATTAAACCTTGAATTATAATAAAAAGGGAGAATATTTATTTATTTATTTATTTGGTCAACACGAGAAAAAAGAAAAATATTTTTTTGCTTAATTAAATGGAAAAAAAATCGATTAACCAATTTATTTATCACTGTTTTTTGAAATATAAATTCAATTTAATTGTAGGCTTCAACTTCCTGGAGAAATAGTAGAAAATGACGATTCCTCAGGATCCTACGATTGCGACAAGGGTATATTTCTTCTAAAATTCTCCAAGGTTACCAAGGGACAGTATTTTGAGAATTTGGACATGATAACGACTCTCCTTGCACCGCCAAAAGAAGAGAGGGACTTCTTAACACCAAAAATAGAAGTTATAAGTATGCAAAAAAAAAAATGCCCATGGAACTAAAAAATTATTTTCATTATTTTTTTTTTCTATTTTCTAATTTTATCTAAAAAATATATATATATATATATATACATAAATTTCTTGTGCTATTTTTCTTATTAAATTAATTAAAATAAAAAAAAAATTTTTGCTATTGTTATAAACAGGCAATCCAGCGGCAAACGATGAAGTCGAAACAGACGCAGCTCCTAACGGCGACGAGGATGAAATCGACAGTGGAAACGATTGGTTTGTTCCACAGAATCCGGCAACAAATAGCAGTACATTAAATTCACTACTTCCAAATCCTCCGAAATATGGATTTGCCAATAAAATTTCCGGTGCACTTGCATCGTTTGATGTACGTTTAAAAAAATGCATGATTATCATTAATAAAGGAATTGCTTTATTTTCGACATTTTCTAAATTTCGAGAAATTTTAGGCAGCGTGGATAAAGGAGATAATCGATCTTCCAATGCCGGACAGTATGCCGATGGAAGAACGTAAAAAATTGCGAGAAGCTCAAGAGCACGAGGCTTTTAGCGAGGATCATTATATGGCAGATTTGGTGGGAACCGAATGCGTCGAGCCTTACATTAACTTTTTGCCCGATTGGGAAACCTTGAAACCCGAAGAAATCGCTCTGAGCGACATGGAAAAAGATCTACTGAAAGAACTTCCGAACAAGGAATATTTGCTGGACAACGATGAGGCACAGATTGTTTTATTTGGACTGGTTGACATACTTTTTGGCAATTGTTACAATCACAGAATAACAAATGGCGAAAATACACCGGAAAGCAGTTGGGACGTTAATAAATTGAGCTCTACGCTCTGCTGGTTTCAGGTTCGTAGATTTTTCAAATTTTTCGTTATTCGGAATTTTATTGTGCTTCTTTTTTGTGGCCATTTTCGACCTTTGGAATTTACGTTATTGATAATTTTATTGCTTTTTTATTGGTTTTTATTGCTCTAATTTTAATGATTTTTTTTTTCGTTTGAAGTTTGCCGAAAAATTGAATTTTGGAGTTTAAGGAGTATGAAATAATTTCAGCATTTCTCAAGTATGGAGGAAACGATAAAGGCGTGTTTAAGGCGTTCCCTCTGTTATCCTCTCTGCAGGAATTGGAGTTTGTCTATGTTAATCGTCGAAGATGTTAAGAAGGTCATAAAGTTGGGTAAGCTTTTCGATTTTTCTAATAATACAACCTAAAACCTTAACCCCATATCTTGATCAAATTAATTTATTTTTCTTTTCACAGGAAAAAAATCAATTTTAAAGCGATTTTGCGAGATTCACGAAATGTTCAATAATTCGTACGAGCCACGTTATCTGTTGAATCAATTGTACATCAAAGACTATCTGATATGGTTGCAACAAGTTCCGGCTTCAGTCATCGAATCGATTGTTCCCATGCTGGAGGCTGTGAGTTAATTAATTAAATATTGCGAGAAAAAAAATGTGAAAATAAAATTCAAAAAGTATATATATATTTTTTTTAATGTGTTTTTAGAAGATGTAAAAATCTCAGAATTCTCGTAAATATTATTAGAAGATAGAAAAAGCCTAAAGAAATAAATTTGGAGAACTCACGTTAAAATATTCTCTTTAAATTCAAATACTTCAAATACTCTTTAGTTTTATTAATTTTATTTATAAAAAATATAATATTTTTCGCACGAAATCGATTGTTTAGGTGTCGCTGACAAAATCTGAGATGGGCTTTGATCTCGAGGAGCTCGAAGTAGCAACCTGGTCGGTGTACGAAGACAATCTCTGTTTCGAAAATGCGGTCAACGATATCGTCAATGAAATCGAAGCGACAACACTGGAAAGTAGTGAGAAACACAAGTAAGTTTTTCTACATTATTTCACACCGCTTTTGAACCGATTTAAAAAAAAAAAAATTTTTTTTAGAAAAAAAAATCTGTTTTATAAAATCGCATAAATATATATAAAAAGTTTTACGTTCTTTATTGTTTGTCAATTTTGTCAATTGTCAATTTCGGGTACAAAAAGATGGTAGAAGACTCTTTTATTTTTTTCCAATACAATTTTTTTGTATATCACTTTTTTAAATAATCAATGTTCTAGAATGTTCAATATTCGGCTCGAGAAACTTTGTTGCTTGATCAGGTTATCGTTAAAAAGAATCAAAAGCAATGGCATTTTTTATACAATTTTTTTTTTTCATATAAAGAAAAATATAACATATAATAAAAGAATTTTTTTTTTCGAAAATGGATGTTTCTTTTTTTGCTGTAATCTCTCAGCTTTCATACCTTAAATTCAAAGAACATGTATCTTATTTTTTATTTTCCGAACAATTCTCAGGTTATTAAATAGCAGTTCAAGCACAGTTGATAGCAGTAGCAGCGACAGTGAAACTGATTCCGATAGCGAGAGCGAAACTGATTCCGACAGCGACAGCAGTAGTTGTACAACCAGCACGAGCAGCAGCAGCAGCAGTAGCAGCGCAAATAACATCGAAAAATTGGATTCGGACGATTTGAGCGAATCCGGTTCTGCGTGAAGTTATTCTTCAACCGTATGTGTTTTTTTTTTCTTCTTTTTTTCATCGTAAATAATAATTGACAGTAATCTCTAGCCGGTGACAAAACCGATGTATAAATTTAAAAAAAAATGACAATGTTATTGACGATCATGTGAACGATCGAAATAAATTTTAAGCTGTAACTAAAAGTGTTCTTCCGAATTGAATAAAGGCACAACGATTGTTTTTTTTTTCTCTCTCTCTCTCTCTCTCTTTCTTTTTAGCAGATTTTTGTTGATTTCAGTCTTATAAAAAAAATGTACAACGCGCTTCAATAGTTTTTGAATTTATTTATCGAGCACATAATATATCCAGGGTAATAGTTTGCTGTAGTGAGCAATCAATTTACTGCGCGTTTCTTCTTCCTCGACGTTCAACGCTTCGTCGTTCGTTGCCTGATTTTCCGCAATGCTTTCGAGAGCAAAATCAGCTTGCAAATTTTCTGTAATTCCTGCCACTTCGTTTGGATCGTCATTGGAAATTGTTGTTTCACCGTTGTGATTAACGACACTTTCGTAGATATTTTTGTTGTCCGATTTCGGAGGTTTGTTGAATATTACTTCGTCCGCATTCGGCTAAAATAATTGAAGAAAATAGAATTTATGCAAAAATTCATTTAACGTTTATCGACGTTAATACGAGCTATTAATACTTCGTGATTCAGTTTTAAAGAAAATAATACAATAATTGTTTTCTAAAAACCAAACGAATTTTTTTATAGCCTTTGAACGCTGTAAAAAATATTAGATACAATAATTTTTTTCAAAGCTAAAAATATTGTCTAAAAAAACTAAATATATATTTTTTTTTTAAAGAAAGTTTAGATTTGTGCTGAGAAATTTTATTTCGAAATTTTATTTCGATTATTGATAAGAACATTTTTTAAAAATGTACTAATCATTATGTAAAATTTTCAGGGAAATAAAAAATTTGGGACCGGATTCAGATCAACAAGAGAAACAGTTCCGTGCACTTGAATTGGTTCGAAGAAAAAAAAAACAACAACAAAAATTACCTCTTCACTGTTTTCGTCCACTCCAGGATTTTCCGTTTCCTCATTATAATCATAATTATCCGGAGCTCCGGAATTCTTCCAATAATCTGCAATTTCTCCGTACAAACCAGGACTCTCATCTTTGTTATAAATAATACTCGTCATCGGCCACTTTTTGCTCTCGATTTCGTGATTTCGCGGATATTTCGATGTTTCCTGAAAATCTTGAGGGCCTCGATAGAGTCTTGTTGCATCGTAAGAAGCGAGATGTCGATGATAATCCGAACTTCCGGTTTTAAATACTAAATATTCGTGCATTCTCGTCGAGTCACCGTCAACATGAAAATGCGGTGCATGCATGATTATTCGAATTGGCATATCCAATAATTTCGAATTATCCTCAATTTCGCTATGTTTTTTCGGGCGATCTTGAAGTTTTCCCGAATCTTTGCTTTCGTCGGATTCTTCATCGACGGAAAAGAATTTTTTTGCATCTGAATCCCCAATTTTTTCCGTAATTGTGTCGTCCATAAAATTTGTATTTTTATTTGAATCCTGAAAATTATCGTAATTTAAAGTGTCGCTGTTGAGAAAAGTCGTTGAATCATATTTTTCACCAAAACTTTCAGTAGTTTCTTCATTAACAAAAGTCGTCGATTTTACTTCATCGTTGATGAGCACTTTTCTATCTGATTCCACATTTTTTTCCGTACTTTTATCCTCTCTATTTGTATAAATTCTCGCAGTTGTGTCGTAATAAGATACCGAAAATGTTGCATCCGTTGTATTGAAATTCGTGGAATTATCGTTGTTTTTTAATTCAGGCAGATTTTTATTTTGCAATATTATCGATTTTTCTTTAGATTGAAAAATTGTCGCTTTTAACAAGTCCACGATTTTTTCGGTTTTATTGCCGCTCGGTATTTCGTAATCGCTGATGGGATCAAAAGTTACGGTATTTGTTGAATCTGTTGCATCGATATTGTCAAAAATCGTTGAATCGGCTTCTATTTTAGTTGGATCTTCGGTTGTAATATACGCAGTTGTCGTTAAACTTGTCAATTCTTCTTGTTCTTCCTTATTGACATTTGTTTTGCTGTAGATTTCCGTATCATCGAAAATATTAGTCGTAGTTTCAACATCTTCGGTGACACCAATCGATTTGGGTGTCGAATAATTGGGCGTCGATGCTGATTGACTTTTCATGGTGGAAGATTCTTCGTCGCTTCCTCCTTCGATTGCAAAAAAATAATTTTTCTTCTTTAATTTAAGCTTTTCATTGTAAACTAAGATACGCTTTTCAAGTTTATGTTTTTATGTGTTACTCATAACTTTAATGTTTTTTTTTTTTTTCAGATTTCCATTGAACAAGGTTTGAGTACAAAAGTGTCGGAAATCGCTGGAGCGCTTCAAATTTGATGGCATTCTGCATTTTTTTTTTAATTTCGAGCTCAAACAAGCCTGCAAAGTAAAACCTTGCAAATTGCTTCCTCACAATTTTCTACCTTTGACAAAGTTTTTTTTTTTTACAAAGCTTCCTCTATGAGGAAGCCAAAATTGTTCCACATACTTTTTCATAGAGGCAGCTTTGTAAAAAATTGAAAAAGGAAATTGTGAGGAAGCGATTTGCAAGCTTCTACATTGCAGGCCTTTTTTATTTGATTAAATTTTTTCTAAAAACTCGTTTCATATTTTTATTCATACTCAAATAAGATCCTGTTGCAGAAGGTTGTACATGAAGTTGTTTGTCATTTTGAGAATATTCTTCGGTAGTAGAAACATCATTGATTTCAGAATCCAATGTAGTTCTTTGAGGCGTAAAATCGTCGTGACGAGCTTTTATCGGATCTCGTGGGTTGTGAATGACGTCGCACGGCCCGCAAGGTTCGTCCTTGTAAGTCGATAGAATGGCCGCTTTGACGTATGGAAAATGCAATATACTCCACGGCACTATCACTTGGTATGTGAGTTTTCCGCAGCTGAGAAAACAGATTAAATATCGTCGGGAAGTTGCACAGAATCATTTAGAAAAAATATAGTTTTGACGACTCTAAAATCGCTATATTTTTTAAATTTATTACAGAAATAATTCGAAATCTTTCTCTTTTTTTTCAGAATATTCTAAAATTAACAAAAATAGTAAACATTTTATTTTTTAAAGATTTCTCATAGAAATGGCTTTTATTATATTTTCCATTCTAATTTTCGTGTAAAAGATTGGCAATAAAATGCTTATCATTTTTTTTGTTATAAATAAAAATTAAAATATAATTTTTCAAAAATAAGGTTTTTTTTCATAAGTATAATACATTTTTAAAATTATTTTTTATATCATAAAGGAGAAAAATACTTACCGATCGATAACTAGTACCTGATCCCTAGAACCTCGTAATTCCTTCCAAATTCTTAAATCCTCGTTATCCTGAATAAGCTGAATTTCTGGTGTCATACTCATAGCGAGTGAATCAGTCGTTTTAACGATATCGGCAAAAGTTTCAATCTCATCCGGTGAAACGCCTAACCAGGCTTCTCTCTCGATTTCGTCTTCAGCGCTGTCCACTGTTCTTGTGTAAGATGGATCGACGTTTACCACGAAGAAAAGTGTATCTGGTAGTCCAGATCTTCGTAAACGCTCGTTCAACATTTTCAACCTTTTTTCACGGAAGAAATCTCAATAATTTTATTATACAACGTGACAGATTTAAAAAAAAACTTTTTATGAATTTAAATAGTGCAAAAATATATGAAAATACGATAAATATTGTTTGATGCAGTAAAAAATATTAAAGATTTGTAGCAGCTTTTTGTAAATTAAAAAAAAAATAGACAAATGTTATGAAAAATAAGCTCTATTTTTTAGACTGAAATTAATTAATGCAAAAAATTATTAAACAAAAATACGATAAATTGTGTTTAATGCAGTAAAAAAATATTGAAGATTTGCAGCAGCTTTTTGTAAATAAAAAAAAATACACAGATCTTATGGAAAACAAGATATATTTTTGAAACCCAGTATGAATTATTTTAATAATATTTATATGAAAGAAAATAGTGCTAATACATAGCACATAAAAATAAAATAAATCTTGTTTAAAAATATCGTATAAATATTGTATAAAAAATAGGAAGTACTTTGCAAACTCACATAATTGCCTGTCTGTGACTGTAGGGCCAGGATGAGTCCAGAAAAGCCAATACATTCACAACCCCATGCTGTGCCTTTGGAAACTTAACAATACCGCATTGTTCCAAATAACCGGTCGAAGAGTCCTCGTGACGTTTCTTCACCCTTATTATGTCATTGGGCAATAAGAGCGTACTATGACTGTGCGTAGGTTTACTATGCACGTAAACCGAGGTCAAGGATGTACCAAAAACGATGAAGAAGAAATCGACGAGCCTCATTGTTACATCAATTTAAACAACAAAATCAATTCCAATAGAATAGTCGCCATAAAAAAAATCTGTAACATAACTATTTTATGTTATTACTAAAAAAAAAAAAAAAAAAAAAAAATTAAATTAAAAAAAAATTTTAAAAAGTTCTTCAATGAAGAACTAAGAAAAAAATCAGAGTCCAAAAAAACAAAAATGGTCTATATTTAAATTTTTTAAAATCGAAAATATTCAACAAAAAAAAAAAATATTTTATAAAATAAATATTGTACATTAAATATTTTTGTTGTCAATAACAAAGTTTGAAGAAAATGTGGCAATCTTTTTATTTTTCTCTTCTTTTTTATTGCCACAACGAAATATTTTTCTGCGTTTATATATTAATGAAAAATAAATGTGTATTAAATTACTAATTATGATTCCTTTTTTTTTTTTATAGATTAACGGAGAAGATTAACTCACAGCGGCGACGACGATGTGTCAATGAGAAGCAGGACACAAGGAAACTACACTTTTAGCCGCGTTTTTTTTTTTATTCCAATTTTTTTACATATATTTTTTTTTCTCTCAAGTCATGTGGCAGCGCGACAACGACAACACTGGACCGAAGACGATGCTCAAAGCTACAGCTCGACAGCATCCCTCCCACGCTTTCGGAGCGTCCAGCATAAAACGTGACACCCTTCCTTTACTATATACTACTATTACGGTATACTGTAACCGCACGACGTGCGTCGTCTCATCGTGTTTTATATATTCGTTTTAAGGACACGAAGCCATTTGGCTGTAACATGACGAAGACACGACTCTAAATTTAAAACTAATCTTTTTTTTTTTACTTATATTTAAACTGATCGGATTCAAATTATGCTTCAATACATTTTTTTATAATTATTCGATTAATCATTTTGTTTTTTTTTTGGGTATAATAATTTTTTATTGCATATTCTTAAGGAAAAAAATATTCGAATAATTTTTTTTTATATTTCTAAGCTGTGTAAAAATAATTTTTTAATTTAATTTTTAATTTTTCTATATTCAGTAATATCTTTGCATTTTTAAATCTATTGACCATTTTTTAAACTGATATTTTTTGTGCTAATTATTAAAATTAATTTGATTACGAATTATCGCTTAATAATTAAATTACATTTTTTAAACATATTTATTCGATTAATAATTTTCGTTTTTTTGCTCGGGGAATAATTTTCTACTGCATATTTAATTTTACGAATATATTCATTAATTACTGAGAAATTATTTGCATGGTCAATTATAATTTTATTTTTTTTTTATGAAGTGATCTAATTTTTCTGCTATTCAATAAAATTTCAAAAATGAATTTTTTTAAATTCTCTGCTAAAATAGATTGGAACAGAATTTGCTTTGCATTATTAATTGTTTTTTTTATTGAAAAAAAAAAAAAAAGAAAAATTATGAAAATTAATAGATTTATGATATTTATTTAATGAATATATTTGTGGTGGATCTGTTGAATTTTTTTTGCTCTTCGAGGTCTTTTGAGCTGGTCCATCGATCGATGAAGCGATTCGGTCGAATGTACAGTTTACCAAGCAGTGATATATGTGTGCATATTCGCATTTATAAATGGAACAAAGCGTCCCTTGTTCTCCATTCCTCCCTGTGCAACGCTCGAAGCTTACATGCTTCCAACGAGATTCTCAGCTCATTCGTATCAATTCGACAGTAGCAATGCAGCGACTGTTCTCTCGTTTGTATATTTAACGTAATACCGAAAATCGCTAAAATCTAAAATATATCGGCATCGATTAGATCAATTATCGATCAAGTAAATGGCTTTGAGAATTTGTGGTTTATTGATCCTCGCGATTGGAGGATCTTCAGTGATCTTCGTTCCAGCTTCCAACGAAAGCCTCGCGATTAATTCAACTGAAGACTATCGAAGAAACGAGACTGCTGGATTTTTGAACTTTGGACTAAACAGAAGCGAATGGAATCAGCGGTATCGTATTCAGTATCTTGAAAATCCGGAAAGAGTTCTTCAGAGCAAGGTCAATGTTCTCGCGCGTCTCTTAAAGATTCACGTGGATCATCTTCGCGACAAAAATGATCAGGTAGTGCAGAATTGAAAAAAAATTCATAAATTCATAAATTCATAAATTCATAAATTCATAAATTCATAAATTCATAAATTCATAAATTCATAAATTCATAAATTCATAAATTCATAAATTCATAAATTCATAAATTCATAAATTCATAAATTCATAAATTCATAAATTCATAAATTCATAAATTCATAAATTCATAAATTCACAAATTCACAAATTCACAAATCCACAAATTCATAAATTCATAAATTCATAAATTCATAAATTCATAAATTCATAAATTCATAAATTCATAAATTCATAAATTCATAAATTTATTAAATTTATTAAATCAAGATTGTTCATAATTCAGGTGGAGCTCGTTTTCTTAGTCGATTCATCAGCCTCCGTTGGTCTTGAAAATTTTCGAAGCGAATTGAATTTCGTGAGAAAATTGTTGTCTGACTTTACGGTGGAGCCAACAGCGACGAGAGTATCTCTCGTTACATTTGCTGGTAAAAGGCACATCAGACGACACATCGATCAAATTTCGAGAACGAGTAACAGCGATCACAAGTGTCATCTTCTCAATACACAATTGGGCAATATCACGTATACAGGAGGAGGAACATATACGCGTGGCGCATTACTCGAAGCCCTTGTAAGTTTAAATATTATTGCAAACAATTTTTAAGCTGGGACCTATCTTCATTGAAATTAAAAACAAATTTCACTGTTGCAATAAATAATTCAAAATAATATTCAGTTTTAATAACATTTAATAATATTTAAAAAAAAAAAAGATAAGGAGAGAAATAGCATGATTTTTTAAATGATTAATTAACACGAAAAAACTTTTCTTTATGAAATAAAAAGATAATCATTTTTGTGTTTTTCTTATTTAAATTTAAATATTTTTTTGGAAATACATTTTTATTTTCTATTCTAATAAAGAGTGCTCAGAATATTGCAATTTGTAAAAATATAAATAGAGCAAGAATTTTTTTTTGCTGCTTATTTATTTATTTTTTTTTTAAATATGTTTTAATGAATCTTTGTATTTCAGGCGATTTTGCAAAGCAGCCGCATAGGTTCGAAAAAAGTAGTCTTCCTCATAACCGATGGCTTCAGCAATAGTGGAGATCCCCGTCCAGCTGCTGCATTACTGAAGAATATTGGAGCGACAATTTTCACATTCGGCATTCGCACCGGAAACGTTGAAGAGCTTCACGATATCGCAAGTGAACCCGGCTACACGCACAGCTATCTTCTCGATTCCTTTCCAGAATTTGAAGCACTTGCGCGTCGAGCTTTGCATCGAGGCAATTATTACAAAAATTACAACAATAAAAGAAAAGGAATAATTTTTTCATTCGAATACGAAAACATTAAAAAAATTTGTTTTATTTTAATATAACATAATTCCTGCTAATTGCACGGAAGATTCGAATTTTTACAGCTTTGCAATAATTAAGAATAATTCAGATTATTCCTTTGCTTTAAATTATAATATTTCTAAAATATTTAAAAAATACTATTTTTTTTCGCATGATAAAAAATCTTTAACAAGACCATTTTACAAAATATGTATTTATCTCATTTTTATTCTGACCTGCAGATTTAAAAGCAGGCCGATACGTGCCTGTAAAAGTTGCGAGCGATTGCAATTGGCTGTGTTTAGCGAAGAATGGAGGTGAAAAAGTGAAGCAATGCTGTGACGAACTGGCGACCTGTGCATGCGGCACTGCTACAGGCCATTATGCTTGTCTATGTCCCAGAGGATACTTCGGTTCCGGTCTCAAAGGATTCTGTCAACGTCAGATATACTCATTTATTTTTCGAGACCAATGAGTGTTCTTAAAATTCTCTCATCCAATTTTTTTACACCGTTTAATTTCACAGATTCTGAATTTTATCATCAACAATTAAATATAGCTGAAGATTGTTTAATTCCTACTTACTGTACATAATTTAAAAAATGATTCTTATTATTAATTTCGTAGACAAGAAATCAGACAGTGTATAATAATTTTTTTTTTATTAGTACAGAATTTGAAAAAAAGTATTTAATATTTATATTCCCTTTATTATCATTGGCCGAATATTTTCAACAAGTTTTCTGACTCGTTAATTTATTTTTTTTTAATACTAATTTTTTATTGCAGTGGCTAAATATTTACAATAAGTAAAATATTCGTAAACATTTTTTAATTATTTAATTTTTATTTTAGCGTGTCCCAATGGTACTTTTAATCAAGGTGGTGGACCTTCGGATTCATCGACAATTTGCACTCCTTGTCCCAATGTTAATCACGTGACAATAAAGGTACCAGCAACATCTGCAGATGACTGTGTTTGTGCTCAAGGATTTATCACCGACGGTGAAAATTGCGAGGGTCAGTTAAAAAAAAAAAAAAGAAAAAATAGCGTTTAGATTTCGATGGAATTTTTTAAATAACAAGAAGCAAGATATAATTATATGAGCCCTTTTCCGGCGGCAAGAGTCGGTATATTGCCGGTGAGCAAAGTAATATCGTCCAAGGGATTTCGATACTTCACGACATAAGACCCATATTTCTCCAGATTAAAGTCATTTTTAGCTGCGAGCCAGCCGTACTGAAAAAAATAATAATAATCTCAATTACAATTCAGACGAATTGACTCGAAGTGCGATGGAAATACTTGTTTCTGGGCCTAGATTTTATCAAAAAAAATTCAAAATCTAAAATCTCGTCGAAATTTATTTTATACTCCTTAAGAAGTCTTACTAATCCGTTGGTTGTTATTGGAACTGGACAGACAGATCTGTCGTCCCTCTTGAAATCATCATTTTTGTTAGTTTTCATTTTTTCCTCACACAATTTTTGCATTTCTTCCTCAACATTTCTACATTGAAAAATGCAATTTATTTTTGTACATTTTTTAATGTTAGTAATGACAGAATTATTTTATCGCCTGTTGTAAAAAAACTCACTTGTACTCGTCGCACAACCACTGATACTCATTAAGCCATCTAAGCTGCGTTATTCTATTTTTCCTGGAGACTTCATTCAAATTCTTCATCTGTGCGACATAGTCGAATGGGTCTTTGCTGTTATTCTCCATTAATTTTGCAAAAAAATGTCAAATTTTACTCTTCTTCTTTAGCTTCAGTTTCTGGAATGCAGAATTCACGTCTTTAGATTTTTCTTTACTCCCTCCTCTCTTCTTTTTTAAACTGTTTAAGTTACTTAGCAACCAGACGTCTATAAAAAATGTAGGAAACTAAAAAAAATTGCTCGAATAAATCGGACTGCAATATAATTCAATAAGTAAATAAGAATATTTAAAAAAATTATCTATATTGAATTTTTAGCGATAAGGTGCCCAAAATTGAAGGTACCGGAAAATGGCTATTTCGTGAAAGCTAGCGCTTGCAGCAACGTCGTGAACGCTGCTTGTGGACTTCGCTGTCGAATTGGTTTCAATTTGATCGGTGACAGCATCAGACTTTGTCGGAATGATGGCATTTGGTCCGGCACCGAGCCTCAATGTTTGTGTAAGCAAATATTAAATTATTAATAAAATCTCACTTATATATAACAATTTTTATATAATAATTAATTTTTAATTAATGATTATTTAGAAATTTTTATTTTTAATTGAAATTTAGAAAATAGCAAAAAAAAAAAAATTATTAAACTTTTTTTCAACCGAAAAAATTATTTTATTTTTTTTCCAACAGATTTAAGATCTACTTATTATTATTATTTATCTTTGTAAATCTTTGCTTTTATTACTGCAAAGAAAGCATAAGTATTAATCTCTGCAAAAATTAATCGTGTTTTAACGTTAAATTTTCAGTGAAAACCTGTGCAATCTTAAAAGCTCCGACTCACGGTCGAATACGCTGTGAACACGAAGAAGACGATGAGAAGAAAATCAAAGCTGAAGATTTAACAGCCTATCCAATAGATACCCGGTGTCAATTTAAGTGCGATAATGGTTTTCAATTACGTGGAAGCAAAGTGAGAAATTGCTTGCCACTTTCTAGATGGGATGGACTTAAAGTAACTTGTAAACGTGAGTAAAATATTTTTTTATATGTGAATTAAATAGATATACAAAAAAAAATGATTTTATTCGATTTATCAAAAAATATATTTTTACTTAAAATTATTTTTATTTTTATTTAGAAATAAAATGTGAACCCTTGAGACGTCTGACAAATGGAAAGATCATTCCAGAAGTTTGTACGGGATCAAAGAAATTGCCATTCTCAACAAATTGCACATTTTCGTGCGAAGAGGGCTTCACTCTTAAGGGACCAAAAAGAAGGCACTGTTCTGGAAAGAGCGGAGTTTGGTCTCAAAGACACAGTGTCAATCAGTGCATTGGTGATTTTTAGCGAATTTTTTTTTTTCGTCATGGCATTTTTTTTCTATTCTATTCACCCAGATGAAAACGATTTTTTTAGATTCTTGCTTAGCCAAAAATACTGAAATTTTAATATTATGCATTTTCTTTTAATTCAGCCACTTTTTTTTCTGACCAAACCCAGATTTTTTTTTTATGTAGCCAGTTTTAAGTATTCTAAAGAGCTACAAAAAAGCCTAAAGTAACTAATGAATTCACAGATAAAACTCCTCCAACGATAATATGTCCAAGTGATTCCACTTGGGAAACTCTGCCTGGTAAAAATTACGCTCAGGTAAAATGGAAGACACCAATTGCTTCGGACAACTCCAATAAAAGTGCTAATGTTTGGAGTAAACCTCACCTTATTTTACCGTGGAAGGCTAAAATAGGATCCCACAAAATTGTCTACATTGCACAGGACGCCAATGGGAATAAATCTAAATGCAAATTCATGGTAAATGTTATTGGTGAGTTTAGAAAGAAAAAATTGTTTTTACATGTTTACAAGAAGTATTAGGAGTACAACAAAATTCTAATACTTAAAATAAAATAAAATAAATAATTTGAAATAAAATGAAATATAAAAGGGAAGTGACAATTTATTGTTTTCTTTTTTTTGATTAATTTTTTTCATGGATTTTATATAATAAAAATATATTTTATAGATAAGGAACCGCCAACGGTAGAAAACTGCGTTGATCCGCCAACATTTTTAACGGTCAAGCAAACGGGCGAAGAAAACGTTGCCTGGATCGAACCGATTTTTTACGACAATTCGGAAAGTCCAGTGAAAATCATAAAAAGCCATTCGACGCCAAATTGCAATTGTTCCGTCGGTAAAACTCGGATTTCATACGAAGCTATCGATGCTTTCAATAACTCTGTGAGCTGCGTTCTCAACGTTACTGTTGAAGGTAAATATTTTTGTTTGAACCAAAAAAACAAATTCTGTGTCTTTATAAAAAAAAAACTCTTTTCTTTTTTTTTCGTTAACGGAAATCATAGAAAAACAAAATCTCATGCTGTTAATTGTAATTTTCTGAGAATTAAAAAATAAACTTTTCAATACTTTTCTATTTCAATGAAGTGATTTGAATTTTTTTTTATTGACTAATAAAATATAATTTTCAAAATTATTTACTGTTAAGTGATTATATTTGAAATTGAAAAAATTTCAATGATCTTTCTTCTCGTTTTTTAGATGCTTGCAAAGACGTCCCAGTGCTTTCGAATGGACAAGCAAATTGCCAAACTATTGAGGAAAAATCCGTGCAATGCGTTATCACCTGCGAAGATGGCTACGGATTTGCGATCGATCAACCGAATAATTTAGATTCTGTAGACAGCATGATTCTCACTTGTGGCCTCAACGAAACTGCCTGGAATGGCACTTTCTTTCCAGACTGCTCTGGTAAATTGTGAAAATTATAATCTGACTTAATTTGGCAATTTTATTATACAATCATAAAATCCAACCAAAAGTTTCATCATTATTTAAGTATTTTGAGAGGAGAGAAAAATCTTTTAAAAAAATCAACGTCGTTTCAGATATCATCAAGAAAACAGTATATCTTTTATTTCAAAATAAATGTGTAATCTTTAAATATTTTGAAGTAAAAAAATGATTACTTACGGAATTTCCGCTTTTTTTACAGCAACAAAAATCCCGAATTCTGTTGCTCGAGATGGAAGTGTAATTTTACAGGGCAACAGTAGTATCTGTGAAAATTCAACGATACTTAATCAGGTAACATGGAACATTCATTTTTTTTCCTATCGATATTTATATTTAATATTTTTTCGATTTTACGATTTAACAATTTATCGCTTTATTGATTTTTCGATTTATTTAACTTCCAGTTGAGCGATCTAATAACAGGAGATTTGGCTTCAAACATGCTCGACATTTGTGGAAACGACATCGACTGCAGTCTCATTAAGTTATCAGATCCAAATTGTGAGGAAGAACTTTCCGAAGAAAAAGATTTAGATTCGAATATTCTTGGGCGAAGAAAGAGATTTAATGGTGATCGGAATTCTGAAGAATCGCGAGTTCGTCGTATTCCTTCAAAAGTAATTCAGAATAAAGTGAAAAACAAACCGCGGGTCAAGCGAAAACGCGCAAAGATCGAGATAAAGTTTCGTTTCGTTGGTAAGTTGACTACTGAATTAATTATTAATTTTTGTGATATTTTGTAAAAAAAATAATAGTAATTAGTTACAATGTTTGATTGCTCCAGGCAAAATTGTGGCACGATATCGAAATAATCCTGAACTGGGAATTCGAAAGTTGCGCGAAAAAATTCAAGCTATGACTGCATCTGGTCAATTGAACCTTTTGAATAACAATACAAGCCACGAAATTGCTAAGCTGGCTTTGAATTTAAATACAATATTCAAGGATGCTCGAGAAATCTGCGATATTGGATTTGTGCTGAAGAAACATAATTGCAGTGAGTATATAGATTTTAATATTTTTTAAAATGATTCATTTATTTTTACTTCCTATTCTTCAATCAAATTTTATTCTAGATTTTTTTATAACTCAAATAAACAAATTGCAGATTCAACTAATTTATAGAATAATTTCGACCAGGTATTTTTTTCTTAATATAAAAAAAATTATTCTCGGCTCACTCTCGAACTGCGATGGAAATACTTGCTTTTAGTCCTAGATTTTATGGAAAAAAATGCAGAATTTCAAAACTGGTCGAAATGTATTTTTACTTAAAAAATGATAGGAAAAGAAATTATTTTATAGGGTAAAACAAGTGAAGAAAATCTGAAAAAAATATCCTCATTTTTTTGGACCGAAATATGCCAAAAAAAAATTCGCCCCCTATATACAAAAAATTATTCATTTTTATTTACAGCCAAATGTCCTATGGGAACATTTCACAATTTAACGAGAGACCAATGCCAAGCTTGTCACTTTGGAGAATACCAAAATTCCACAGGAGCTACAAAATGCATTAAATGTCCGGAAAATACATACACGCGAAAAATGCATTCCAAAAATTTGTCTAATTGTCAACGTAAGATTGCTTTTCCTTCCAGTAACTCAAATCTAATTATTTAAATGATCAGGAATAAAAGTTTGTCGTTTTTTTTCAGCGCTATGCCGACCTGGATATTTTTCTCGACGAAAAGCAAATCAAGTTTCAAACGTCGGTCTTGAGCCTTGTACGACTTGTGACATTGGTTTTTATCAGCCTGATTATGGCGAAATATTTTGTTACCCATGTCCGGAAAATGGAACGACCGACGAAAGAGGAACCGTGAGCGTGAAAAATTGTTTTTCACCAATTGAAACAGAAGATCCATGCACAATTTCTCCATGTTTAAATGGAGGATTTTGTATTTCTGATAATACGAGCTTCAGCTGCGAGTGTCGTGAGCATTATGTGGGTAAGATTCGAGCAAATTTAAATATTGAATCAAGAAAAAAAAATATATATATGGAGATAAAAAATTAATCGATAAATTTGATTTAATTCAGGTTCGATGTGCGAGAAATTTCAGGATCCTTGCGAATCTCAACCTTGCTTGAACGAAGGCGAATGCAGCGTTAGAAGTGAAAATGAAACGACAATTTCATACTTTTGTAACTGTAAAACAGGTTTTACAGGACAGAATTGTGAGGTGCGACAATCAAATTCTTTTGTTTATTCAATTATTTTTTTGCACCTATAATTATTGTCATGAAAAAAAAAATTTTCATCATCGATTATATTGCAAGTATTTTTTTTTTTAATGAAAAAGCTTTAAAAGCGACTTTTTTTTCTTAAACACGTCTCAAATTTTTTTTCTTTTTTCTGTTTTTAAGAGAATTTTAGAATTTTTTTTTAATCCTTCTGGAATTCTTAAAATCCTTTTTTCCGAGACATCACCACTGCCTTTATTCTATTTTTAAAACAATATTGAATATTTAAATCACATTGTTATTAAATAAAAATGAGAAAACGGGAAAAAAATCTTGAAACCTTGATTTTTAAAACTTTTACAAATACAATGCAATATTATTTTTTTTTAATTTAAATTTAATAAGAAGCGTTTTAGAAGAGTGAAAGCAAACATCTAAAATATTTTTCCCAGCACAGTAGGATGAATAATATTTGTTAATACAAAGTATTATAATTTTCAGACTTACATCGATGAATGCGCTACAAATCCATGTGAAAACGGTGGATCTTGTGTCAGCACCGAAAAAGATTATAGCTGCATTTGCAAAGCCGGTTTTGAAGGTACATATTAGAATCTGAACATTTTCATCAGAATTGCGCAAATCCACGTGGGTAATAATTTCCAAAAAAAAAAAAAAAAGAAAATCCTAACAGAATTAAAAAACAATTAAACAATAATTATTTCGCAATTATTTTCAGGTGATTTCTGCGAGATAATTCTGGATCATTGCGAACCTTCGACATGCGAAGAAGGCTCAACCTGTCTTACCATCGATGGAACATGGAAATGTTTATGCAAACCTGGATTTCTTGGACTTCGTTGTAATTTACTGCCTTGCGATTGGATTCCATGTCATCCAAACGCCATATGTATAAATTTGGAAGAGATAAACGTAACGCGTGATAGTTACAGGTAAAAAAGAGGAAAATATTTGGAGAGGAATAGAAAATGTTTTTCAATGTAAAATAAGTCATGCAGTTGATCAAGAATGTCTCAGAATACAATATTTCAAATTAAATAACCATTTTTAATTTTTTTTTTTATTTTTCATTTTTGGTATGAATTTTCAAATTTTATTCTTAAAAATTCCTATATTTTTTTCTATTGCCTAAAAAAATTAGTAATTTTTTTTCATAGTGCTAAATTAAATTTTAAAACTTGCGTTAAAATTTGAAAAAAATGTTTTATCACACTTATTTTTTAGGCGATTCAATATTGAATTTTTTTTTGCACGCTAATAATTTTTTTTTCTTTCAATATTACAAACAGATGCGTTTGTCCGGATGGATATGAAGGTGACGACTGTGCTACAAGAATTGACAATTGTAAAAATGTTCCTTGCCTAAACGGTGGAAATTGCGTTAATGGACTTTTGAACTACACGTGCGATTGTCCAATGACTTTCAGTGGAGCAAATTGTCAAACAGGTAAAAAAATTCAAGTCTTTTTGGAAAATAAAAACTTCACGATTAAAATTTTTAACTTAAATTATTATATAATTTTTTTGTATTTTTATAATTATTGCATTATTGGATATTATATTAATTGTCAATTAATTACAGAATTGTCTCCTGAATATGTACTACAATTTTCCGAAGCAGGAACCACTGATTACGTGATAATGAAAGGACCAAAAAAAAATTTAACTTCAGTAAAATTTCGTGATTTATTTTTTCTTTTTTACAAATGTACTCGAAATTTTATGTATTCTTATTCTCCTTATTTATACTTCAGATGACAGTTTGTCTTTGGCTGCAATCCATGGATACCTTCAATTATGGAACAGTATTTTCATACGCTACGAAAAATCAAGACAACGCCTTTACTTTAACCGATTACAATGGGTAAGATTTCAAGTACAAAAAAAAATCAAAATACTTGTAACTTTCCGATGTTTTCATTTTTGTTAAATAATTATTTTTCGATATTTTAGTGTGGATTAAAATTATTAATTTTTATCCATTAATTTACTTGTTTTTTTTTCAGATTTGTATTGTACGTAAATGGTGAAAAAGTCGTGACTGACATTACTGTGAATGACGGATACTGGCATTTTCTTTGCATTAACTGGAAAAGCGAAAATGGAACCTGGAATGCTTATGTCGATGGTGTTTTAAGAGACAATGGTACTCTTTTGGCAAAAGATTCGATGATCGTCGCTGATGGTTCAATTGTTATTGGACAAGAGCAGGATCAATTGGGCGGAGGATTTTCAGCTTCTGAAGCTTTTTTGGGAAAGCTAACTTATCTCGATATTTGGGATAAAATTCTTGGAATAGAAGCTATAGAAAATTTAAGTAAAACCTGCGAACCTTATCACGGTTCGGTTGTCGCTTGGGCACAAATGCGACAATATATTCGAGGTAGCGTTTCGGTTAGTATTTAATGTAAAAATTCTGAAAAAAAAAGATTTTTTTTTAAATTTAAAACTTGATGTATAAGAATAATAAAATTATTTTTTTCGAGCCACTTTTCAATTATTTTGGTTCATAAAAGTGTCCAAAAGTTGAGATCTTTCTCTTTTTGAGGAAAAAAAAATTTGCAGCAAAGGGATAAAATGTTGATGGAATGTACAACTAAATTTCAGGTCTTGGATGGAATTTTTTGTCGTGGATGTGCGTCACCGTTGGTTCCTTCAAAAGGTAACATTAATATCAGCGACGATGGTTCTGAGGTAACATATTCCTGTGAAGCTGGTTACTCAGTTAGAGTTGGCAATTGGATCGGAACAACTTATAAAAGAAGTTGTATGAAATACGGCGAGTGGGAAGGACATGATAATCCAATGTGCACAAGTAAGTTTTAGTCTTACTTTAAAAAAAAAAAGAATAATAGAAAAAATAGAACAGAACTTTCGTCTTAAAAAAAGAAAAAAAATGATGATAAAAATGATTTATTTCAGAAGTGAAATGTGGCTTTCCTGGTTATTTCCCAAGAGGACGAGTTAATGGAAGATCATTTTTGTACGGCGACGAGATTGAATACAGCTGTAACGAAGGATACGAGCTTCGAGGAAATCCACTTCGCGTTTGTAACGCTGATGGAAATTGGAGTGGATTGCAACCAATATGTATTGGTGGGAGAATAATGACTCTTTCTAATTTTTTTTTTCTCACCTTTTTCGTCATTTTATAAAGATTACATTAAGAAAAGAAAATTTGTAAATTAAGTGATTAATTCAATTTAAAAAAATTGATTTTTTACGGACAAATTTTTGTGGACAAAAGTCGATATATCAATTTTTTTTATGTAGGAGTAACGTGCAGAAATTTGCTGGCACCCGAGAATGGGGATATCGAATATGTGATCGAAGAACACGAGAGGGACGATATATCTATTCTTCAGGTAATCAATTTCGACTCCAAAAAATATTTTTTTCAAGCGAAATCAATGAATATGTAAATAAAATAATCAAATTATTATTTTTTTTTTCACCAAATTACAAATGGAATTTATTTTTAATTTTATTAAAAATAATAATTAAAATAAAACAAGTTGCAGCATGAACAATAAAACGATCTAAAATAAATATAAAATTGAAGGTAGGCCAACAACTGGAATTCAAGTGCAATCCTGGCTTCAGTTTGTCCGGAGAACATTACTTGACCTGTCTCGATTCGGGAAAATGGGATTTCGAAAGACCAAAATGCGTAGCTTCGGGATGCCTCGCTCCAAAATTGTACGTTATTCCACTTAGAATAATTTTTTAAAAAAATGAAAAATTAAAAAAAATGGAGCATGCTTCATCCATTGAAAGTGAATGACTAAAAAAATAATCAACTATATCGACGATGGTCGATATAGTTGAAAAATATTTTTATTTTCAGTTTCTGATGTCCTCTGAAACAAATTTAATCTCCCACCTAAATTGTACGAAGCTTAATGACCAAAAAAAAATGATTGAATATTTAATTTTTCAGACAACAACATGGCTACATTTCTACAAATCAATTTGCGATTCTTCCCATGTACAATAAGTTAAATCCAGCTAAAAAATCCACTGGAGAATCATCTGAAGATCTTAAACCATCGTCTATTTATTCCTTCGGCGACGTCGTTGGATTATCTTGCGACGATGGTTACAAATTTGATGGAAATCGAAATTTGCTCGTAGAATTTCGTCTGCAATGTTCGCCAAACGGTAGTTGGACAGGATTTTTACCAGACTGCGTAAGACTTCGTTGTCCATCGCCGAAAGACATAAAAAATGGAAAAATAATAGTCACATTCGACGATGAAGCAGAACTTGAAATTGCGTCACAGCAAAAAAGCGAAAGACTTGAAAAAATCGACAAACGAGAGACTGATGATTTGGATAAAAATTCTGATTCCTTTACTGATAAAATAGCCGAAATTTTAGTTCCAGGGACAAATATTTCCATTATCTGCAATCCGGGATACGAATTGAACGGCGAAGATACAAGAATTTGTTTGGACAACGAAATGTGGTCATCGAAAGAACCGGAATGTAATCGAATACAGTGTTCACTCGAAGAACATCCTGTTGTCGGTTTTTTGACTGAAAAAATTCATGAAAATAAAAGTTTGTCGAACAATGATCTTCGAGGAATGACAAATGAAACTGCGAATATTCTTGGAACATTTGGAGAAGTGTCCTTTGCGTTTGAGGGACATTTTTATGGCGATAAACTCGTACTTGCGTGCAAAGACGGTAAGAATTTTAGTTCAGAAGCTCTTGGGACAAATGAAAAAATTCTGAATTTCACGTGGAGATGCGATGAGAAAGGAGAATGGAAAAATGAAAATGCGCAATTAAACGACACGACTCTCGAGCGGATTCTGAGGGATAAAGGCGAAATTTGTGAGGGAACCGTTTGTGGCCCTCCTCAGGTAAAAATATAATTACCTGCAGAAATTTATTATTACAGTTAAAAAATTATAATATATTTTCTTTTCCATCGAGTGATAAATATGAAAATCTATCAATTAAGAAAGGGAATAAAAAATTTTTGGGTTGTTATTAAAATTAATTTGGACAACCAGTTTTTCATTTTCAAGTATACTTTAATGTAAATTTATTTTATAATTTTTTTAACCCGTCCGAAGTATTTTTAATCAATCAAGAATAAAAATCGATTTTTCAAAAACTAGGACATTTTTTAATTTTTTTTTTCTGAAAAAATTAATAGTGTTTTAAAGATTTTTTATTGGAAAAAAATGGAAAATGTCCAAGTTTTGAAAAAACGATTTTTATGTTTATTAATTAAAAATCAATGCTTCGGGGAAATTTTCATTTCAAATAAATTTGGAACGGGCACGAAAGTTCTTTTTTGCAGTTTTCAATTGATAGGCATTTAATTATTTTTTTCAATTGATAAGAAAAATATATATGTCAGCCGAAAGGTCGGCATTTTTTTTAGCTGACTTGGCTCCTTAAATTTGTAAGTTATTTGAGGATTTTTAAAGGTTTACTGATTTTTTTTTATAGATTCCTTCTAATGGATACGTCGTGAATGCCAGTAATACGACTGAAGAAATAATAACGAGAAAAATAAATACCACTGTGACGTTTCGTTGTCGCAGTGGATTTGATCTTTTGGGTAACGACGTGGCAACGTGTCTTTCAGACGGAAATTGGTCGATCATTCCCGCTTGCAAACGTAAGTCAAGATCTAATGACTTTTATGTTTATAAAAATGATTTTAATTTTTTTAAATGTTTTTAAGAATGATTTTCATATTTTACTAAATTATTTTTTTATTCGTGTATTCGTTTTAAAGTCCTCTTAAATTTAATCTGATTCAAAATCTATTTAACTTTCATGCAAATTATAAAATTACGTAAAGATGCTATAAAGATATTTATTAATTAAATAAATCCACTTTTAGTCAACATTAAAATCCCTTTAAATAAATAATCTTTGAAATTTTAGTCGAATTCGATTTCTAATTTTGAGATGAAAATTTAGCTCACGATATTATTTCACATTTTATCTACGTTCCTTTTTTTTTTTGTTTTTATTTCAGTGCTTAAATTATAATTTAAATTAAAAAAAAAATGTATGATTAGTATTTTTGCCATTTCAGCTGTAACTTGTAAAAGTCCTCCAAAATTCGCAAACGCCGTTTTAGAGGAAACTAATTCGGAGCTCGACAAATATGTATTTGGAAATATGATTACGTATAAATGCCTACCCGGCTACAGAATATTCGGTCAGAGTAACGTCCGATGCTTGGCGAATGGAAAATGGTCGAGAGTTCGTGCAAAGTGCTCAAGTAAGATTTTAAAAAATAAATAAAATGTCCATACTTTGAAACTTAAAAATTTCAATAATGGTTTCTGTAGAAAAATAAAGAAAAATAAAACATGTTGGGGTAAAAAAAATTGTCCCATAAATAAAAATAAAAAAAAATAATTCGCCAAAAAAAACTGGTCAAAATTAATTTTTACTCAAAAATTATGAAAAAAAAAGAGTTTGATTCTTAATTTTGCTTGATTTCAGAAATTTCCTGCGGCAAGCCAAAGATTGCACCAGGATCTACGGTTTATGGAAAATCGTATTTGTTCCAAGAAAAACTGAGTTACAAGTGTCCGAATAATGGACCAAAGGGTTCGATAACGTGCAAGAGTGACGGCAAATGGAGCGATCCACCAGTCTGCACTAAGCAATGAAAATAAATAATTCTACGATCATTTCTCCCGGATTACCGATTCAGTCCACAAAAAAAATATCCCTGAAATAAAATAAAAGTAATTTTCTAAATTGGACAGTAGAATGAAGAATTTATTGTCTAATAAATCATTTAATCTAATTCTCTATTTTTTAAATCGTACTTTCGTAAAATACAAATTATGGAAATTCAATTGCCTCCGAATTGAAAAATATGATTTCGGAAAACAGTTAAAAATCCGAGATTTTACGAAAATTATCAAGAAAATTTGTCAGTCTCGAAAAATATTTAAAATCCGATAATCTAAAAATGTGAATCCTTAAAAAAAAAGTGTTAAAAATATACTTAAATATTCTAAAAAAAAAAAACAAAAAAAAAAGAGAAATGACTGTAATCCAGATAAAGGAAATAGGTTTTTATTATAAACATTTTTTTTTCGTATTCTTCGTTCCATCGACGCTAACAAAATGATCAGTGTTTATGTGTGTGTGTGTGTGTGTGTGTGTGTGTGTGTGTGTGTAAACAGATAAGAATTGCTTTGTTTTTTTTTTCGTGACGGCGATATGCACTCATTATTTCACACAGAGCAGTCAATAGACAATTATTTGCGTCAACGACGATTTGGCATACGATACGCTATAATACGGATGTATAATTTATCGCCATCTTAATAGTATATGTCGATATTTCAAAATCTTTATCATCCGTATTTTGTAAAGCCTTAAAACAAATAATTCTTAACATCGTTAAAACGCGTTATTTTTTTTTTTTGTTTTTTTTTTTTTTTTTTTTACGAGTACCGAGTACTTGTGCATGATACTCAGGAAAAAAGTCTCGATATACAAATCACATTTATACACTATACACAGGTACACTGTACAAATTAATTTTTTTTATTTTTGTTTTCTTTCTATCTCTTTAAATTAACTTTCTTTGTTTTATGTATATTTGAGGATTCGAGTGAAGAGCAATGAACATGAAAGAAATTGTTTTTAAACAAAAGACTGTCTTACTTTTTTTTGTTCTGTTTAGTTGCCATAATTCATTGCTCCTTTGTTTCATTGAACTATTATTTATGCCCACTTTAATCGTCCAGTTTAGGAAGTACTGGACGAAAAACTGTTAAGAATGTTGAAGCGCTTCGCACTATTTCAATGCCAGATTTTTTTAAATCGTTTTTACAAAGTTTTCCGGTTTCAAAGACATACATTTTTGTTCCTCCGAAGAATAATCCGCAATGTTTTTACGAATTGACTAGATTTTTGATAATTTTAATAGTTTACAGCCATTTATTTTTATGAAGGATTTTTTTCTCTCCCATCGATAAAGAGACTCTAATTTTTTAACGATTAATATTATTAAATATCTGGATGGTAAATTTGTCGGTCGTCTTTCGAGAAAGATAATAAACAGTTTCGCACTAAAATCCGCAATGAATTTGGGATTTTTCTTTAAAGAAACCCACGAAAAATGTGCCTCCTTGGAAATAAAACATTAATTAGTTAATGCTTTTTGCAAATTAATCACGATTAATGTTTCTCCGATTAAAAATCTACATTTAAACTACAAATTATCATCTTAAATTGTGAGTAAATGGATGAAATTGCGAAGAAACGGTTAAATAAAATTCAGCACCGATTTGAATAGTGTAAAACGCTCCAATTTCCGTCGGAAGATATTTTTATCAAAATTTATTCATGATGCCTGCAAACCGCCGCGTCGGTCGCCGGTTAATCAATGAAATTTTTTTTTTTTTGTTTGTTTTATGTGGATGTTTTCAACTATTGCACGTTTTGTGAAGCCGAGAGTTTCTGAGCTCGAACGAGGGGACATTTTGGAGGGCAAATGGCTAATGAATCCGATTAATTAATCGAAGTAAAAAACCAAATGACCGAGAATGCGCTACGGTAAAATAATATATCAATAACGATCAATGGGAATTTTTTCATAGCTCGGATTTCGGACTTGCCGAGGATTTCGATGGTTTAAGCTCCTCGATTCGCTTTATGAAATCTGTCTTCTCGATGCAACCGTCGCACGTTTCGTCCCAATCGTTCAGGATCTTCTTCAGATCTCGGACTTTAAGCTTCTTCAGATCCACCGTGTTCAGGTCGATTTGTTTTTCTGAAAAAGAAAAAAATAAAAGAGATTTTTCGGGTCCTGTAAATTATGAGTTTTTAGGGCTAGAAACTAAAATTGGGGAACACTGATTTATTTATTTTTGAAAGAATTTTGAGATTCTCGAAAAAGAAAAAAATTCCGGAACAAATTTAATTAATTTTTAATTAATTTAATTTGGAAATGGAAAAAAAAGAAAAATATGTACGAAAGATAAAAAAATATATAATTACCGAAACGTAAATCGCAAATTTGGGCGTCTTTCTTTTTCAACTTTTCGCATATTTTATCGGCAGGCAGTGACCAGGAAAGTGGTTTACTGAGTTCCACGAGAATTCCAGTTGCGGAGTCTTGAAGACCTCCCATGTAGTAACACTGAAAATAAATTAACAAATTCAAATAAATACTTAAATAGCCAAAAAAAAAAATACAAAGTAGAACTTTGCACATAGCATGCTCACTATTCTCCATTTTTCACAAAGGAAAATAATGAAAATAATCGAATGAGTAACTTACGAATCTATTTTCTTTAGACTTTGTATCCTTGCAGAAGTTTCTAAATGCATCCTCGATTTTTTTCGGATCCGATTTAACATCTGGGCTCAAAGTATCAGCGAATTTACGTACCGTCGCTATGCAAACTGAAAATTTTAAGAAAATATAATGTTTTGTCGCAAAATATTGGGGAAAATTATCGATATTCTTGTGACAATGATTAAAGACTACTTTGGTTAATGCGTCTGAAAAATTAATATATTTTTGTAGGACATTTTTGTATAGAAATATATATATTAAATTTAATACACAAGTATGATGTAAAATTAAATTGTATGCTAAATTTTATACATATTTTGCTGCACAAAAAATTCAATAAAGGAATTGATTTACTCAAAAGTTATGGAAAAAAATTATTTTAAAAGCTAAAAAAAGTGACAAAAATCTGAAAAAAAAAAAAAGTCCTGTTTCTTGAACCAAAAAATGGCAAAAAAAAATTTTTTCAACACATTCAAAATACAAATTTCGACACCAAATTTTTTTCCACAAAAAACATGTTATCATTCTCACAAACAATTGTATTCTGTGCTTTATATTACCTTCGCAGTCGCCAGGTTTAAGAGCCGAAACTGATGTCGCGACTCCCGTAAATATCACCAACGACAAAACTAACGTGTGAAGATTCATTTTGCGATCTAATTTCCTAACAGTCTGAAAAC
Source organism: Perithous albicinctus (assembly GCA_964016905.1). Taxonomy (NCBI): domain Eukaryota; kingdom Metazoa; phylum Arthropoda; class Insecta; order Hymenoptera; family Ichneumonidae; genus Perithous; species Perithous albicinctus. The sequence goes on along the minus strand of OZ024698.1, from coordinate 17,822,403 downwards.
ACACAAAATTACATATTTGCATATTAAAATGTAAAAAAAAATGTTAACCGCGAATTACGTACTTTTTAAGAGAATTTTTGGGTTATGAAATGTTGTGCAATGATTTAGATTTCTCAAAAAAACAAGGACGTCGAAAAATGATGAATGATTGTTTTTTTTGAGAAAACGTTACTAAAGCAAAAGAAATTTTTCTTTGAAAATGATTTTTTTTTAATGCAAAAATTGCGAGAGTTTTTCGAGGATATTGTAACGCACGACGCCGAACGATCGTGAAATGTTGAATTAAAAGGTTAATACGTACCTTTGGTAGAGAGTTTCCTGAGCAAAAAGTATTCACGAGAATGGAAAGAAACGTTTTGAAGACGATCAAACGAGTAATCAGTACGTTTTTCTTTTAAAACTAATATAATGGCACGCTCTGATTGAAAGCGTGAAATAACAACGTTTTATCGGCACCGCAAGTCTCTCGTCTGCGGGCTTTTATAAACTCTACACGTTGGCTTCTGTCAAAAGAGCACGGAATCCCAGCTGGCGAACGTTCATTGGTCGAACTTTGCCGCAACGAAACAGATTTTCATTGGTTCGGATTTTCCGATGGCAAACGAAATTCTTAATTCTGAGTCTAGTTTCGGAAACGTCGAATTCTGATTTGTCATTAAAATTAAGTGTAGAGTTTTGTGATTAAACTTGGAGTAGAGTCGAAGTAGAGTTTCTCTTGTAATCAAACTTTTTTGTAGAAACTTTTTTTTCGCCGAATGGCTTTTAAAAAAATAAATTGCGGAAAAGTGTAGATTTTTGTTTTAGTAGAATTTTAACCAATTTCTTATTTTTGTAGAAAGCAAAAGATGCCGATAAAAGTGTAGAGGTGGAATGTATGGGGAATTTCATGATTGTTCACAGAGAATGAAACTCTACACTGCTTTGTCTCTCGATTTTTTTGTTGTATTGTTGTTATCACTGAAAAAAAGAATAGTGATTTTTATTAGATTAGCATTTGAGGTAGAGTTTCAATCTATATATCTATACAGTTAAAAAAGAATATATACATCGTGTAGCATTTATTCATAAATAAACTAATTAAACTATTTTTTTTTTTCTAAGCGATCTTTTTTTCGAGGCTGTGTTAAACGATGTTTCAAAAAAGTAACAAATTTGAAGCTTCTTTTTTTTAATTAAAAAATAACAAAATTTCAAAAAAACATTTTACAGAGAACAAAAATAGATTCATTTTTAATAATTATTCATCAATAGAATAATTAATTAATTATTATAATTCCCTTCTCAAGACTTCGGAAAAATTAATTTTTACGTTTTCCATAAACAAACAAAAACATTGCTAACGTAGTTTGAAAATAATTCAAATTTCCCGCGAAAAAGGTGCTCTCTCGCGGGGGCGGGTCACGCAAAAAAGTGTCCACACACATCACACAAAAGAGAGATTTGTCGAACTCGTCTGTGTCTAAATCCGGCATTTCTCTTTTCTCGCTTCTCTGTCGTATGGAAAATTTCTCTCTTTTTAATAATCCAGAGATTTCTTTATTAATAAATAATAATAAAAAAAAAAGAAGATAATTCTGGAGTTTCGTTCGGGTGCAAAGTGTCGGGAGAACTGTGATAAAGTGTCATAATAATTACGAATATGCATCAATTGTCAATTTGTGCATAAGAAAAATAAGTTTCATGCACTTTCTCTAAAAAGAATTGCAACACTTTTTGTTTAATTAACAAAAATCGTGAATTAGGTGAAGTATATTGTTATTATTTACGTTTCTTTTTAAATTCTAAGCAATCATTTATTTACATAACCTCAAAATAAATTGTTTCTCTAACCTAAAAAAAAAAAATAAATCGAATTATAAACAATTTTACGAATCTACAAAAGTGTAAAAAAAATGCATAAAAAATGTATTAAAGAAATGAAATAAATGTATATTTGTACAGAGAATGACGTCAATCGGCAGAGGAAGAGCTTGGGCGCGTCCAGCGGAACGTGAAAATACTTTACGCAGACCCGGTCAGCCTCCGTCGCCCGAATCGACGGGATTGGAAGAGCTCGTCAACAGAATATACAATGATATACGTATCGACGAAGCTACGCCTTTCGAAGCTCTAAAAGCGTTGGGAAATTTTGCGGACACTCTCGCGGAGAATTATAGTCCAGAGTACGAACGTCATTATTTTTTTGCTTACTCGTGGAGGAAGCTTTGTTTTTATGCAAAAATTCTTTTTTTTATACATTTTTCTTTCAGGATTCTCAAGATGGTCTAAAACGTTTAGAAAAAGAATTGTTCAGAAATGTAATTTTTTTGGGTGCATTTAGTAAAAAATTGGCTGAAGCATTTTTGTTTTATTGGATTTTTTGGATTTTTTAAAATATCTTTTAAGCTGAATTAATTAATAATAAGTTGCAATTTAAGCAAAATTGATTATTTGGCTCGGATTTTGTAAAAAAAAAATTTTTTGGAAATACTATAATTTGAAAATAATTTAAGCAAATGATTTGAAATTTTGCATAAAACTTGAATAGAATGTATCAATGTTTGATACTGAATTTGAACGAAATCGATAAAGTAGAAATTTACATTTTTGAAAACAATACAAATTCGAATATTCTAAAAATGTCGCCGCACTTGTAAAAAATATTTAAAAAAAAAAATGAATGAATTCTCTTATATTTACAGAAATCTAGTGGATAAACTATGGAAACAAGCTCTTGAGGATCGTTGTTTCGGCATCAAGCTCATGAAGCTCTACAGTTTAGAAAACAGAGAGATACAGACAAAAACGAATTTTCTGGCTTCTAGGAAGGTGGAATTATTCCGCAAGATGCAAGGATACTACGAGAGTTTGTATTTTTCATTTTGCTACCCTTTCCAATTTACTAAATATACCATAATTTTTATTTTTATCTTCAGTCAATAATTCTCAAACTTATTTCAATTTTTCGAAAATTTCATTTTTCTCTACAATCAACACAGTAATTCTTCAACAAAATCCTGCTATAAATTCAATATCCGTTGTATTTATCGCCCACGCAGGAAGAGAAGAACTACGCACAGAGAATCCTTTACATTTGTCAAATCTAGCATGGATTCTCGGAGCAATTGTACAGAGCGAGGGTCCAAACGATGCAGTACGTTACATGGGTCCCGCTCTTATAAATTGCTTAACTCTTTTACTCGAATCCGCTACCGAAGAAGACGTAGAAACGGTTGCAATTCAAGTAAGACTACAAAATCATGTTTATTAAAAAAAAAAAAAAAAAAAAAAAAAAAAAATTACCAAACTAGAAAAATGATAATTAATTTGATTATCAAATCCTGCAATTTTATCTCTATATTAATTAGATATTTTCTCGCTTATGAAAATTTGTATTTTTACAATAAAATTGTATTTAAATTGTTTATTCTAATATTTAGCTCCTAGCTTTGATCTCAGCCAAAAAAAAAGGTCCGATTTTTATTTAATTACGTAAATCATGTTTAATTAGTTTAACTAATTTTTTTTTCAAGGTTTATCTGAACGGCAAGTGTATTATGGTGATTTCAACAGCCAGTAAGCCCGAAAATCCATTGGATAATGTAGGACTCAACGAACTCGTGAGCAACGCTCGAACAATTCTCGTTAATCGTAACGTGAGCGCTCGAACACGAGCTCTCTTGTTACTTATCATTGATCTTGCTAATCAACGTTACGAACCTCTTAACGGCGATCTGCAAGCGTTCTACGCATCGATTTTTGGTTCGTTATCAATTGTATCGAATTTCTCTAAAACAGATATTTATACATTTATTTATTTTTATTTTTTTTTTGCAAGTGACCTTCACTGATTTTGTAATTAAAAAAATTAATTATCACACATTTATCAACCAAATAATGAGTGATTACATAATAACGAGAATTCTGGAAATTTATATAATTTGAATAAACAGGGAGTGGAAAAGAAAAATCACATAAAATGCGAAAAATCTGAAATAATTTTCAGATTTTCTTGACTCTATAAAAAAAAATGAACTCCTTTTGAAAAAAAAAGGAGTTAATTTTTTTTATTATATTTTGTTAAAAAGGAATTAAGATTGTTTATTTGTTTTAGCAGGAAACGGTACGCAAGAAATAGAAGCGAATTACTGCACTGGCAGAAAATTCAATTCGAAATCTTACTTGTACGCGATATTGACGAAAGGAATGAGAAGCGGAAAAAATGAGAACAATTCAGTGGCAACGACTCAGGAAATAACGAGAAACGAATTGCCGTTGCAGCAGACGCAAAAAATGAATCGCGGACCGGGAGGCGGCGGCTCCGGGCCGTTTCCACGTGCAATCCGCGGCTCGGGAGCGAGCGAAAGCTCCAAAGAGCATAGAAACGACAAAAGATCGCCGCGTGGTCACAAAGACAAATTAACGGATGAGCAAGTTTGGTCGGCGAAGCAAAATACCGGAAGCAAAGTTTGGGGACACGACGATAGATTCGACAACGATTACGAGTGAAGAAAAAGAGAAGAATAATGAAAAATACGAGTCTCGAATTTTTCGCGAGAAAACAGACAGACGATTTCAATTTTTTTACATTTTAAAAATAAAACTGACGAACAAGAAGAAGACGTATTTGCTTGTTTTCGGAATGAAAAAAAAAAAAAAAAAAAAAAAAAACAGCTGCGGAAAACCTTGATTGTAACGAATACCGAAAATATTGATAATGGAAACGCGAGGCGCATATTTATTGTGATAAAATTCGAAAGACATGCGATACATTTAGTGCATCATCTGTATTAATAAACAAGCGATAAATAATATAAATATTTGCTAGATTAAAAGGAAGAAAAAGAAGAGGAGAAGAAAAAAAAAACGCTTTACGTACATTTCTGATCATGTCATTTTTCCATTAATTTTTTTCTTTTCTTTACATTCGTAATATTTTGTATATCAACTCGGCGATGCTCAAAGATCAAAGGATTGTAATCCTCGAAGACATAAAAAAAAGAATATTGTGATATCGTTGTCTTGTCATTTTTTCTATCATTCTATTTTCGTTAAATTTTTTTTTTTTTTTAATTACTACTCCCTCGACGCCCTTCTTCACATTTACCTATTTTATATTCTCTGACGCTCAGGATGGTCGATGAATAATAAATTCTGGTTTTCGAGTATAATATATATACTTTGCCAAACTAGCAAAGGGAGGGAATGTCACGTCTGTGCTCAAAGGCGGTAAGGGAAAAAGTGAATACAAAGAATTTTTTTGGACCCTTGAGCGCAAATAAATTACGAAATTATAACTGATAAGAGAAACTGTAATCGATAACGAAAACTGCAGTCGGTAAGAAAAACTGTAATCGATAACAGAATCTGCAATCGGTAAGAAAAACTGTAATCGATAACAGAATCTGCAATCGGTAAGAAAAACTGTAATCGATAACAAAAAACTGCAATCAATAACGAAAAACTGTAATCGATAACTAAAACTGCAATCGGTACGTAAAACTGTAATCGATAATTAGACGAAAAAAAAAATAAAATTGTAATAAAATGGAAGACATTTGTTTTCTATTACATATCCTTCAATCAATATACATATCCATTATTTTACAATATACACATAATAATAACAATTATAATAATATATATATGCTTTAATAATAATTACTACTTAATATTTCTGACTAGAAATAGCTTCAATTATTGTAACTTTTCACTAAAACCTAACTATAAATTATAAATTGTTTCGACGAACTTTTTCTTTTCAGCGATGTCATCAATAGTGTTTAAAAAAAAATAATGTCGAATCTTTTTGTTATGATTTAGATAAATAAGAGCCAAATAAAATGTGTCTTTTTTTTTAAATTATATCGGTACGACTATTTATATACTTTTCCGACTACATTATTATACTTTATTTTTTAAATTTTTTATTATACGTTATATTATTGGAAGACATGATTATTTAATTCTTATAGTTACGTAAAAATTAAATGTCAAATTATTAAATTTCCAACTAACTTGTTTAAATATTTTTTTCTTATATAAAAATTGTCTGCTTATTGGTGTAAATTATTTGCTCGTTGTAATTTTAATTCTTCTTTTTTTTCGATTTTCATTCGTAACTTATTTAAAAGAATGTTTATGATAATGTGACAATTGTTTAAATTTTTTTTTTTTTTTTTTTTTTTTTTTTTAGACATTGTGGAAGACTACGTGATATCCTTTTTTTTTAAGCTCTCGGTGAAGCATCGTTGGCAAACATATTTGCAATAATTATAACGAATTCTTAATTGGGCAAGTAATAATCGCGAGGAATATAATCGGGCTTTGGGCTGCTTGGCTCAATTCCCAGGAGCTCACCCATAAATGCGATGTAAGTGATTGCCAGACGAAGAGTCTCGATTCTTGACAACCTTTTTTCGTAAGCAAATGTTGGAACCTATAATTTAAAAAAACAGCATTATGTAGAAAAAAAAACAGTCCGAATATAAATTATATTAAAACATCAATAATAATATGATTATTATTATTTTTTTATATATTCTCGAAAATTTTTGTTTTACAAAATTCAATGAAATTTGTTTGTCTATTCAATTTTTTATTTATTTTAATTTATAAATAAATAAATATAAATAATAATTATATTAAAATATATATTTATTATTTATTTAGGAATTAAAATAAAATAAAAATTGAATAAATTCAATAAATAAAAATAAATTGAATAAAATAAATAAAAAATTCAATTTTGATTTTATTTTAATTTATAAATAAATAAATATAAATAATAATTATATTAAAAATATATTTATTATTTATTTAGGAATTAAAATAAACTAAAAATTGAATAAATTCAATAAATAAAAATAAATTGAATAAAATAAATAAAAAATTCTATTTTGATTTTATTTTAATTTATAAATAAATACATATAAATAATAATAATAAAATTATTATTTATTTATGAATTAAAATAGAATAGAAAAGCAAATTTTATTGAATTTCCTAAAATAAACATTTTAGAGAAAATATATATATATATATATAAATTATAATAATTACCTTTTTACGAAGTTTGTCAAAGGCCTCATTGAGATTGAACATTCTTCGTCTTTCTCTTATATTCGCTGCTCGACGTTGCGAGACCGATGCAACTCGTCGTCTCGGTTTTTTCGACGATGAAGTTGGTTGACTATTTTGCATACGACCGTTCGGCGTATATCGACTGTGACAAATTAATACAACAATATACTTTTAATTAACAATTTATAAATTTCAATAAAAAAAATATATATATTTTCAAATTATTCAGTGTAAATACTTATAAAAATAAATGAGAATTTGAATAAATATTTTTTTAAAAATATATATATGTAAAAATAAATATATATAAAAAATTAACTAATGAAAAAAAGGTATTTCGAATAATTACAAAAATTATTTTTAAATTATTTTATTATGTTCACTAAAAAAAAAAATGAAAATTTGAAAGATTAAAAAAAATATGTTTGGAATTTTCATAAATAATATTTCAATAGTTTTTATATGTAAAAAAATTGACTAACAAAAATTATTAAAAAATTAACTTTTTTTTTAAATTTTATTATGACCACTAAAAAAATTACAATTTGAAAAAAAAAAAAATTAAATATGCAATTTTCATAAATAATATTTCAATAGTTTTTATATGCAAAAAAATTGACTAACAAAAAAAATGATATTTCAAATAATTAAAAAAAGGAGCATACATCAATTTATGTATTTATTACTAAATTAAATGCGTAAAAAAATGTATTACGAGCAGAAAATAAAGAAAATTGGTACCTTTGATGAAGCAAAGCACAGGGTTGCCTATAAAGTCCATGTTCATTAACGTGAGGATGACTGGGCGCGGGTGCTTGATACAAAACTGAACTGTCCCACATCGGATAGCTACCGAGCTCACCTCCCACGTATTGCGACATTTCTGAAGTTATTACCTGTGAATAAATAAAAAAAAAATTATTTAAAAAAATTAAAATTCATTCAATAAAAATATATATAAAAATTAAAATTCATTCAATAAAATGATGAATATACATTAAAATCCCGAAAGAAGAATTCTAATTTTTTAATCATTTTCGTTCATTAAAAAATTTACAAAATTGGAAAAACTGATAAAAAAATTAATAATAGTTGAAAATGTAAAAATAATAATTTGGCTAAATGTCATTATCAGATTTTATATGAATTTTAAAAACTTTGTTTTTGTTTTAATGGCTGAAACATGAAACATGGCTTTTAAAAAATAAGATTTTCTTTATTAATTTATAGCTTTAAGAATAATCATTACAGGCCTGTGTTTCAAAACTACTTTTATGCAGAATTCTTGGAACTTTAAAATGCTTTTTGGTTCGTCACTCTAACATTATTTATTGCAAAGATATTCAAGATCAAATATTTGAACACTTATAGCTATTCCATTTAATTTTCAAACACTCTTTAAATGTATTTTTAATGTATTTTCACAGTTTTGAAAAAGTTTCTTAAATATGTATCAAACAAATTACTCATTTTCAATTAATTTATAGTTTTAGGTATAGCAAAAAAATATGTTTCTCTTGAAACTAATTTCAAATGATTTCAAATAATTTCAAATAATTTCAAACAATTTCAAAAAATTTCAAAAAATTTCAAATAATTTCAAAAAACTTCAAAAAATTTCAAATAATTTCAAATAATTTCAAATAATTTCAAATAATTTCAAATAATTTCAAATAATTTCAAATAATTTCAAATAACTTCAAATAACTTCAAATAATTTCAAATAATTTCAAATAATTTCAAATAATTTTAAATAATTTCAAATAATTTCAAATAATTTCAAAAAATTTCAAAAAATTTCAAAAAATTTCAAAAAATTTCAAATAATTTCAAATAATTTCAAATAATTTCAAATAATTTCAAATAATTTCAAATAACTTCAAATAACTTCAAATAATTTCAAAAAATTTCAAAAAATTTCAAAAAATTTCAAATAATTTCAAATAATTTCAAACAATTTCAAAAAAAATTCAAAAAATGTCAAATAATTTCAAACAGTCTCAAATTGATTGTTTGAAAATCACAATTGATTTTAATTCAACCTTTTCACCACTTCTTGTATACTGTCTTAATTCAAAATTTCAAATACAGCAAACAAATGCCTCTTGTCCAAAAATAGATATGCAATAATTTCAAGACAAGCTCCAATGTTCATTGAACTCTATTTGTAATTGCACATATTTTTTCAAACTTTTAACACATGAATAAAACCAAATGACTTTAGTAAAAAAAAAATGTTATAAAAAAAAAAGAAAATTTCACTAACTGGTGCTTGGTTTCCATTAATTTCCCACAATGTTTCAGGGTAACTCATATCCTGTGTCTTCCAGCCGTTAAACAACCCACCGATTTCTCACTTAACTCGCAAAAATTATACAAAAATTATATATCAACAACAACAACAAGAAAATGTGAAAAATCACAGACTAAAAAAAATTATCCACTCGAAATAAAAAAAAAAAAAAAAATTCTCTTATCATCACTTTGCCGGAAAATAAAATAGAAAAGAAAAAATGTGCAACACGAGTTAAATCGTTACCAATAGGAAAAAGCTGAGAACGAGACGAAATCTCGTGAAATTAATTTAGCAAAATCTGCTAAAATATATATTTATTTTCACTGAATTGTGCGACCAACCGCTAGTGATCTCGATTGTGAAATGAAGCTCTGCCGAGAATTTCACCGATTTTTGGAGCCCTTCGCAGCGGCTCCAAATCCCTGCCGGAGATTCATATATTTAAGCCCCGCCCTTCGCGACACCACAAATTTAAGGGGGTAGCGAATTTATCAACCCCTGGTGTTACGAAACTGGTGCTTCTGGCTGTCGGGACTCCACGCTCCCATTGGATGGGCTTTCATGGGAAAACCGCCCATTGCTCTTATCATTGGTGACGGCTTATCAGAGGGCGTTGATACTGGGGATTCAATACTCAACTGCAACGCCCTTAAGACATTTTTTTTTTTTTTTTTTTGCGTGCCTGGAAGATGCTTCATTTTTATTGTTTTTTATGTGTAAAAAATAGTTAATAAAATAATGAACAAATTTATCTACATTTTTATTTATTTATTTATTTATTTATTTATTTATTTAATTTATTTGACTGAAAATTTCAAATAATTATTACGTATATTTGAGGAATAATTTTTTTTTTTTAGATTTTGTATTATTTTTGACTGCATATGTATTTATAAAAATTAAAATATGTAGCTTGATTTGTAAGATTTAAGAATAGAAAAGAAAGATTACATTTTGTAATATGATTATTATTAGTTTTGCGAATAAAAAAGAGCAATAAACATATTAATTGACGTTGTTGTTAATTTATTTATTTTATTTATTTTATTTCCCTGAAAATTTCAAATAATTATTACGTATATTTGAGAAAATAATGTTTTTTTTTTTACAAAACAGATTTTGCATTATTTTTGACTGAATATATATTTATAAAAAAAATATGTGTAGCTTGATTTGTGTGTTTTAACAACAGAAAAAAAAAGATTACATTTTACAATATAATTATTATTATTTCAGCAAATAAAAAAATATTATTGCAACGATATTTTTCTTATTTCTTTACATTCTCTTATCTCCAACATTTTTTGCCTATATTTTTCAATCAAAATTATTTTTAAAAAATCGTAAAGTTTTTATTTACATTTATTTATTTATTTATTTAAATTTCGTATTTACTATAAATAAAAAGTACAATTTTTATACATTTAAAAAAAAAGAAAAAAAAATGTAGAAAAAAAGGATTTACCTGTTTAATAAATTTTATAATAATAAATTTTTTAAAGGGATTATCATAATCAGTTGTCTGAAAAATGCAAATTCGCTGCAAACGACGCTCGAGGATTTCGGTCGCGTGTCAAAGTGTGTTCAGTCTTTATTGAGTGGAGTTAATAATTGTGCGGCACGCGACTAGAAAGTGACGAAAAGGTTCATCGAATCGAACATTCATTCAATTATCGTATTTGATGCAGTCAGCATAAACTGTCATCGAGCAAGCTGGATTTTTTAATTAAAGCCCAGACATTGAAAAAAAGCATCATAATTTTTTTTTTTTATTTTTTTTTTATTATTAATAAAAATTTGTTATTAATAATATTATATTTATATTAAATGCAATTTTCACGCTTTAAATTCTCGAGAAAAAAGTATGAATCCGATAAAATAATAATAACTTTCTAAAATTAGTAATTTTATAATTCGAAATTTGTATAAAATTTTGTAAAAATTCATCGAGCTAAATAATTTCTTTTATTATATAATATAATCATTTTTTTGTTAAAGCAGAATCCAGAAAAAATGTTGCTGTTTAAAAAAAAAATAATTTATTGATTTTAATTTTATAATAAAATTGCAATGACAATTTTTGTTAAATTAAAATAAAAAATATTTTATTTTAAAAGTGCGTAAAAAAAATGAACAATTTGTAATTTTTACACTTTTTTGCTTTTTTATTGATTCAACGCAAAAAATGTACAAATGAATAACATTTTTTTTTTAAATAAAAAAAAATGTTACAATATTTTGGAGCAAAAGTGTAAAATAATCGATGGCCAGTAATATCGAACGAATTACGTTTAGGGTGGAGAATATGAAACATATTGTTACACGATTTAAATGTCATCGAAGCGTAACGAGGATTCCCCATCGATTTGCAGAATTAATTAAACGCATATTAGCTAACTCACTCGTGTCCCTCGTCACTTTGTTGGACTCCGATTTTGCTCTCCCTTCGATCTCCCGAAACTCGAGCAAAGGGTCTCTCGCAGTCAAAACGTCTCGCTATTTTCTCCGTGTCGAATTTCCCTGGCAAGTGTCACTGTCAGGGGTGAATTCAATTATTCTGTTCAGTATAATATACGCCCACGCGGTTTCAAAATTTTTTTTTTTAATTGATATAGAATTTTTTTTTGGAAACATTAATATTGGAGAAAAAAAAAAAATAATAAACCATATTTTTGTCATTGATTTTTGTGGCTGATTAATTTATATCTTGGAAGTGAAAAAGAAAAATTATTTATTTGAAAAATTTGAAAATATTTTTTTTAATTGATATAGAATTTTTTTTTTTCAAAATGTTAATATTGGAGGAATTAAAAAAAATAATATACTATATTTTTTCGTCATTGATTTTTGTGGCTGATTAATTTATATCTTGGAAGTGAAAAAGAAAAATTATTTATTTAAAAAAATTGAAAATATTTTTTTTAATTGATATAGAATTTTTTTTTTTCAAAATGCTAATATTGGAGGAATTAAAAAAAATAATAAACCATATTTTTGTCATTGATTTTTGTGGCTAATTAATTTATATTTTGAAAGTGAAAAAGAAAAATTTATTTAAAAAATTTCAAAATATTTATTAAAATTATAGTAATACAATTAAATAATTATTGATATATATAAATTTCCTTTTTTGTTACAAAAAAGGATGGAATTTAGGATTTCGTTTAATAAAAAAAAATTTATTGAAGGAAGAAAGGAAAAAAAATTGAGCAAAAGGATTCTCAAATTATTGAAAGAACTATTATTTTGTCTATATTTTTTATATCCGGGTTTTCGAAATTAGATCAATTCAGTGCGAAATCCATTTTTTTTTAGTTAAAATTTTTTGTTTATTTTTATGCGAATTAAATGGAATATGGGATTTTATTTTATTTAAAAAAATTGGAGCAAAGAAGAAAAATACATTTTTGTTTATATTTTCTTGGCTTTCTGTTTTTAATTTAAACGAGGCAAAAAATTTGCCCGAAATTTTTTTATTTAAAATTTAAAAACAAAAATTTGTGCAAATAAAATGAAACATGGCATTTTATTTTATTTAAAAAATGGGCCAAAGAAGAAAATTACATTTTCGTGTATATTTTATTTGTTTTCAATTCAAATGACCCCAAAAAACTTGCCCGAAATAGTGTGAAATTTTTTAAATGAAAAATTAAAAAAAAAAAATGTATACAAATTAAATCAAAGAGAACATAATTTTATTTTCAAAAAATGGACCAAAGAAGAAAATTACGTTTTCGTCTAAATTTTGTAGGCTTTTTCTGTTTCAAAAAGAAAAAAAAGGCCCAAAAATTTTGAGCAGACAAAAAAAGGCGATTCGCATAAGTGTGAAACGCCCCATACATGGATTGAACGACCATTTTTATTTGGTATAGTTTACAGGCACGAAGAAAGCATCTCGTTGGTTCCTTCTCTCGTTTTGTATGATATTACATATCTGTATATATATATCTTATATATAACACACCCACATACATATATATATGTATATATATATATAGTAATATTTGGTACAGACGTAACTGCAAGCTGACGCCTCGGATCAATGCTCGAAGCGTCGGCGCTCCCGCGAAAGCTCTCCAGGTTCATCACGAAAATTCAGCGCGTTTCCAGCATCCCAGAATTTTCGTTGAAAATCAAATGAAAAATTTCGCTATATTTTGAATTAATTTTATTTTTTTTTTATTCGCACAGAGACAAATATTATTTTTTTTTTTGGTAATAATCTGAGTTATCAGTTCCTAAAATTGCAGTGGATAATTGCGAATAATTATTTTGCAATTATATAGATAATAATTAATTTTACGAATTCAAAGATTAATTTTTTTTCTAATTTATCTAAATTTTTAATTAGAAAAATAGTTTTTTTTATTTTTCTGGCTTCAGATTTTTTAAAATATAAATAAATGACTGTAATTTTTAAACAATGAATATTATTTATAAAGTTTCATAAGTAAAGAAAATTTATTATTGCTTAATAATTTATTTTCAATTTTTAGAAAGCCAGGAATTGTATTTATAATTTTTGGCTTCTTCCTTTAACTATCGAGTTAAATTAATTTTGAACAAACAAAATTAATTGGAAGTAATTAAAAGAGAGTAAAATTTCTTAATTGAAATTTTCGGCAGACGAAGAATATAATCTCTGCATTGCTGTGCAGAAAATTTGGTGATCATCGATAAAGCCGTTCGGATTTTATGGTATTTTGAATTTTTAAAAAAAGATAAATCTTAATTATCATTTCATAAAAAAAAAAAACATAATTAAAAAAATTGTAATATCTCTAAATTTTTTCTCTTTTTTTTTTAATTACTTAGATGCACTCGATTTTTTTTCTCCAATTTCCTTAATCGATAAAAAAAATTGTGAAAAATCAATCTCAATTAAAAAAAAAAAAGGAAAAAAAAAGTGATTTGGGGAAAGTGCACAAAATCGGTGCTAACAGGAATGAAGATGATGTAAACCGGGAATAAATAGCATAGATCGAAGGGGACGTGCAATGTGCACGTGCGGCTATTTTTCTTTTTTTTTTTTTCTTCCATCATCCCCCTCGAAAAATTGTACGCCGCAACAAAGTCACGCCTTGTTATATGCAGACACAGTTGCTTTTGGGGTGGATGAAGAAAATGATATGCGATCATTGGAAAGCCCCAAAATGTCATCGGGATTCCGTATTTCACGAAAACCTGTCGATGGCTCCAAATCTGTCGAAGCTACATGGCATCAAGGGGTGCGCAAAATGGAACAATGCGAAACATATTCGAAGTCGTCCCTGATAATTCGAGCAAGTTAAGCCGTGTTTGTCAGCCGAAAGTGAGACGGATCCAATTTTTTTTTTTTTTTTATCACTTCTTTCATATAGCACAAAATAATATTTTTTCTAATTAGAGTTCTGCATTTTGTAAATGAGTTAAATTTTTTTTTTATTATTTTTTTGTCAAATTAATATGATTTATTTTGTTGGTTTAGTAAAGAGAAAAATGTGCAATCCTCAGAAATTTATTATTTGAAAAACAAATTGAAATTGCAATATTTCTATCTTTTTTTATTTTTATTTTTATTTTTTTTAATTAATTCTTTGAAATGATAAGAAATAATTTTGAAGAAATTCTACATTTTGTTAATTTATCATTTATTTTAGAAAAAAAAAGAAATTTTAGTTACGATTTTTCTTCGTTTAGAATAATAAATTAATAATAAACCAAAATTTATAAGCGAAATGAAAATAGGAATTTAAAAAAAATTCTTTTTTGTACTTTCGTCAAAATTTTCTCTGTTATTTCTTTCATGCCAGAACAAAATAATTTTGAAAAAAAATGTTCTCACTTTTAACATCAAATATTTGTCATTTTGACCAACGAAATTTATCATCGTTACGAGACAAATATTTTCAAGTTCACAAAAAATAACAATTTTTCTTTTTTTTTTAACTATAATAAAAATATTGAAAAATCTCATTATTTTGTTTACCAACATTTTTTGTCAAACTTTTTTTTTCTAAAACAAACATTTCTTTATAAAAATACAAAAAAAAAATTGTGAATAATTATGAGCAAAAAATTTGTGTTAAATGTAAAAAAAAAAAAATAAAAATACATTTGTATTTCTCAAAATATTTCTTTTTTAACGACGAAGAAATGAAGAAGCTACGAATATGTCCATTAGAGATTCTTCGAGTAAGGGGGTTTGTGGCCACAGTAGGCATTTGGATAAATTAGACACGTATGAAATTCACCCCTATTTCTTTATTTCTTTGAACGCGTTCAACAAGAGAGCAAAAAGGGGAGACGTGAGATAGGCACTAGATATACAGAGCGTGTAAAAGGTATTAAAAGGGATGGTTGGTCCCCCTCAGCTTATGGACAACACTGATCTGTTGTGGATCAGAGCATTCCTAATCGTTCGGGCTTTCACTCACTTGCCTTTCTGACATACGGAACTGTGCCCTCCCCTATTTATAAATGTGACTCGTGCCCTTGTTGCACGTGTCGCTCCCTTTTCATCCGATTATCTTTCGCTCATCCTCATATTTCTCAAGTATACAAATTCTCTTCTTTTCTATGTCCGGTTAATTTATGCATTTCTCAATTACAATTTTAGTTAGCAATATTTTACTATTCAATTTGTAAAATTAAACCAACTCTTCGAGATTTCAAATAAAAACAAAATTTCAGTTAATCCTGAGACAATTTCTAACGCTGTAAGAATATTATTTAAAAATATAATCAAGGATCTGTCGAATAAAAAGACGCGATTTTCTTCTTCTCTATGAATCTCATGTATATTAACATATATATTTTTTATTCTTTATTTCTTCACTATTCACAGTAGGCCTAACATACTTAGAAATAACAAATGTTGGCTAAAACGACACATAATTGAGTGGGAGAAAATATCGGAAGAGGATCACGATTTAATATCTAAATATACATATACATATATATCATTAATTTCCTTTCATTTAACAGGTTTCACGATAAGCGCTCTTCTCAAACTTAAACTCAAAACGTTATTCTTAAGAAATCGATCCACCGATCATACTTTTTTAAAATAAGAAAGCTCGTCAGGCTTTTAAATTGTACGTCCAATCGAAACTGCGATAAAACGAAATAATATCAAACATAATTATTATCATTATATACAAAATTTGAAAAAAAAAAAAAAAAAAGGAACTTTTTTTTAAATCTAACAATTCAGAAAAAAAGGTTTTGAAGTGTTGCATTTTTTGTTTCCTCGATATTTTGTATTTTGTTTCGATTATCGCAGCGACGATTTCTCAATTCATTTAAATCACGATATAAAATTCGCCCGTGTCTTCTTTTTTTTTCTTTTTCCCCCGAAAACTTTCATTATTTCCTACGTAAAATCCAGGTACGAATCACAATACGATCTGCCGCGATAAGCAAGCGTATGCGTTAGGAAACATCGATTTATTTCTAATGTACAATTAGTTACACAGAACTTTTGTCGCTAGACGGATCATCAGTCATGATATTTGCTATAACGCGCAGACCAAAAGTCCTGGGAATGTATTAATCAATCGGATAAATTTGCTGAAGCGCTATTGCATTGCGAAAAAAAATTATAGCTCCCTGTTTTTTTTTTTGTTTTTTAAATCTGAAACGAGGCAATAAATCGCGAATCGATAATTAGTATCTTATCACACTAAAACAATACTTATTTAACTAGGAACATTGAATTTTCGTCTTTAAACTGATACGTTAAGTGGCTCTCGTGCTGCAGAAATTAATCTCTCTTCTATTTTACACAAATCACGATTTTTTTACTTTTTTCTTGCAACATATTTGTCAAAAAAACAATTGTTGATTAAAATTTTCTTTGTTTACTTTCATTTTTAATTACTTATCGTTCTAGTTGTTGATCAAAAATATTGGAACTGTTAAGAATTATGAAAATGAATAGACTTGCGTAGACATTTTTTGTACATCAAATTTCGCATATTAAATTTAATATACGTGTGTAAAATAAATGTACAAGACGTTTAAAAAATCGTATTTAGCGTATGAATACTAATTTGATGTACGAAATTTTGCACAACAATTTTCTAGACAAGTACATCCACTTTTCAAATATTTTTATTGGCCGGAAAATTTTTAGCTATTCGAAATTTCGTTTTTCTTTTCAATTAAGATTTCTGATTTTTTGTAATGTCGAATTTTTCGGCGTGGCAACTTTGATATTCGAGACTAGCAGTGCGCGTTATTCAATATTTTGTGTAATTAATTTCAGGCTCAATTTTAGTAATTTCAGTGGTTCACAACAACAACAACAAAAATACTATTCTGCAAATGTAAAAATAATTTCAATTTCTCAAAAAAAAAAAAAAAAAAAAAATTATTTTAAGTGTATACAATTATTCACTAAACAATCAGTAGCAACTGTTATTAACAATTGTCATTGAACCTAATAACAATTAATTAGAGACCATCGAATTGAAATTGTGCGATGAAAATATTTAAATTAATAAAACCAGTTAAATAGGTGCTAAATAATTGTTATTGTTTAAAAAAAATAACGAATTAATTGACCGTAATGTAGAATGATTGGTAAAAATTAGAAGTTTTTTGGAATTTTAATGAGCTTTAATTCATTATGTTTCTCAAAATATTCTCAACAAAATTATCTCTTAGATATTTCGTATTATTAACCGTTTGTTACTTACAGTTTTTTTTTCCGATAGACAGTCTGTAATTTTTTAACGCTTAATACTATCAAATATCTCGACGGATTAATTAGTGGATCATCTGTTTCAAACGAAAAATCGCGAAAGAATTACGGATTATTTGTGGAAAAAAAAATTCCTTGAAAATAAACAATAATCAGTTAACATTTTTGCAAATCCATTACAATTAATATTTGCCTGAATAAAACACACATTTCGCAATACAAATCATTCTCTACTATTGTCAGTTAATGCAGAAAACTGTAACAAAAATGTAACACCTACTTTAACAAGTGTAAATCGATTCAACGTCTTTAAAAGCAATTTAAATCCAATCGAAAAAAGAAGAAAAAATTACAAATTTTGAATAAAACGGAGTAATACTTAGATTATCCTGATTATACGTTTATCCGTTGAAAATTCTATCTATAATCCTGAACATAGCATTTGTGTGTACTATTTTCGTCTGGTAGCAAAAAATAAAATTCCTCGTTATTTCTATATTGAAAATAAATAAATCTAACGTAATGTAACTATTTAAATGTTAATTAATCCTTTTTATCCTGTTGAACATTGAATCCTACGGTAATATTCGAGGTGCCTTTCAGACTGCTCGCCAGGGTCAATACTGGCTCATCATTTTCTCCCTCAGTAGGCGAAGTTACGGCTGATGTCGGTGGACTCATTGCGTTGACTTTCCAATTTTCCAAATCCTCGCAGGACATTGTCGAGAACGAGCCGGTTTTGTTTGCGACCGTTTGGCTCGTGTAATCAACGTCGGTTTTGTGAGAAACATTTTGCGGCGTCGAGACGCTTTGAGATCGTGCAATAAGCTTTGCTCGATGACCAGAACGCGATTGCGGCGTCGAATAACTTCCTTTTAATTTTCTCGTATCTTGGCTCTCGCCGACGAATAACGATTTATCCTGAATTGAAGTTGACGCACCTTTTATCTGGTCTAGAGAAAGATTCGAGCTTGATTTTGAAGCTGCTGCAGCTGCTGCTGCTGCCTCTTTTATTCTTACATCTTCGTCGGCAATTTCCATGCTTTCAACTCGAAATCTGTAAAAAATATATTTTAATTACCATTTCATAGACGAAAAAATGTAATGCAACGGCTTTAGTTTTTATTAATAAATATATTAAGTTATTTGAAAAAAAAAATATATATTTCAAATATTCGATAAAATAATAATTAAAAAAAGTTTTTGATGATTTCTTATGAAAATTGTTTTTCTTTTCTTTTTACGAACATTTATCCACATTTTTATTTGTGATACTTGATCTAAATTTTGTTGTGTCCAAAATTAGTTATTATTAATTTTTCATAGAGTTTTCCTAATGTTCAAATACTCATTAAAAAAGTATTTAATTTTTTTTTCTAAATTCCGAATTGGAAGAAAAAGAGCAAGATATATGAGGTAAAAAAAATGAGAAAAAAAGAAAAATTTAAATTAACTACCGTCCAATCTTCTTGTAACTGCTGCTGGGTTTAACGAGAAGAGACGAGCTTTCCTTGTTCTGTTCAAATATAAATTTGACGTCTTGCTTTCGTTGTTCCTCGGTCTGTCGTAAAGTCAAAGTGTGCTCCTCGTCCTCGTCGACGACGGACTCCTGTGGAGTTTCATCTTTAGCAGCTCGTTCACGCAAATGTGCTAAATCTGGCCCACTTTTTCTTATAAGACCATCCTCGTTGCTATAGTAATCGGTGTATGAAATACTGCCTCGACTCTCGCCACGTGCGTCCTGATCGATCGACATGCAGAAATCATTGAAATCGAGATCGAGACAAGGTGTCGTTGAGAATTTTGGACCTGCGAATGGCTGCGTTCTTCAGCAGGAAAAGAAGAAAAAAAATTATTTTTTTTTTCTTTAACAGAATTGAGTTAAAAAAAAAAAAAAACAATTCTTACCCGTCGTTACTGACTAGACTCATGGACATGCTGCATTCTCCAGCAGAAGTTGGAGCCGGTGATGATGGTTCGGATGATAGGAAGGACTGTGGCTCACTGCTCCATCCTGTACCTATTGATTAATTATGAAACTGGTTTTAAAGATTTTCAACCCGACTTTTTTTATATTTCATAGGATAATACAACAAATTTCTATCAAATTTACAAGAAATATTATTTGAAAGATACATCTTGAAAAAAAAAAAAAAAAAAAAAAAAAAAATAGGATAATCCATTTATTATAAAGTAAACTCACTGTTCGGACTAGTCGGTGACAATTGATTACGAAGGTCGTTGCCCTCTCCATCCTGCCCTGGTTTGTAATGAATCGGCGTTGGCGTGATATATCTGCTGCACAAAAATGATCGATTCCAGCGTGATAAAATCGGCATAAATACCATATATACATTTATTTAAAAATAAATAAATAAAAAATAGTAAACTGAGAAAAAAAAGGCGAGTAAAATATCGACGACCAACAAATATTAAATAATTCTAAAGCAAAATTAGAACATAATAAAAAAAATATTAGAAGACGAAAAAAGTAATAAATTGAATAGTAAATTAATAAATAAATTTTATATTAATTTTATTAACATAATTTTTTTATTTTTATTATTATTTTATTATAATTAAAACACACCAAAAAAAAAATCATAAATTTTGACTGGTTAAAGAAATAAACGTAAAAGGGAAAGAAAATTAAAAAAAAAGATACTCACAGAGGTAATTTATTTAATTTCTTACGGTACCTGACAGCTTCCAAGTCGGAAGAGTGGTACTCGCGGTTGATACCGCCAATGCTGAGATTCGGAACGACGGAACCGCCGTGAATGCTTCCACCGGGTGATGGAAATTTTGGCGGAGACGAAGCAGGCGTTCTGAACAGTGGAGCACTTGTCATCATGTCGAGAAATGAGTCAAGTTGTCTCAACGACAACGCGTTGTGGAGAGTTTCGAGTGGTCTTATCGGTGGAACACCACCGAATCCTTCGATTGCTATAAAAAGATAAAAAAATAAATAAAATAAAATAATAAATGAAGAATGATAATAAACTAAAATACTCAACAGCTGCAGGGACTTCAGATTTCACATTTGTAAATTGAATACCTAAACTGTATATGGGGCGTTCCAAGTCGATTCACTTGGAAAAAAAAAATATTTCCATATTCTGAAACTTTGGAATTTCAACAATGGTTTCTTGTAGGAAAAAAACGAGAAATAAAACATTTCATGGTAAGAAAAAATAGTCCCATATTTTGAGAGTAAAACGCTGAAAATTCACCCAATGATAAAAAAAGAAATTGATAAAAACTATTTCAATTACAACGAAAATTAGGGACGTTTTTTTTTCTTAAAATTAAAAAAAAATGGAATATTATTCTCGAACTACGACGGAAATACTTGTTAAATAAATTAATTAAATACTTGTTTTTTCGACCGAAAAAAAGTTATGAATAAAAAAAAAATTCATCCGACTCTGTTTTACCGACCGATGGTAACATTTAGGTTCTTCGTCGGTAAAACAGCGTGTGACATTTGACCCCGGTTTGACCCCGTACCGGCTTAGCTTACCTATACTAATTTGACTTTATAAACGACCTCAAAGAAACTTTTCAATCAAGTAACAGTGTTACCGTCTTGTTCCCTTCTCTTTTCGTTTTCACAAAATTTTCCAAAAAGCCCAAATAAATGGATCGTCAAGATTTTTCAAGTATCTCCCGGAATAAAAGAAAAACGAGATTCAAGCTCACCAGCAACAACGGAGGCATGTGGCGGTACCATGTCCTTGAGATTGGGCGCGCTGGATGATCCGCTGATGACAGCGGTGCTGAAGAGGCTGTTGGCCGATCCGGTGAGTTTCTTGCTGACGTTATATCCCAACAGCTTGAAATAACTCATCTGTCCGGAGATACTGTGGCGGTGGCGCCTTGCTGTGCAGGTAGGGTCAGGTTCTTGAATGATCGAAGGTCGCGTGTCTGGGGACGAGAAGGATCGTTGCGTTTGGAGTCTGGGATGCGAGGATAGTGATAATGCCGATGATTTGTGTCTTTGATTGTTAAACATTCCGGAGTATGTATCCGAGTAAATGATTCTGTAGGTTTTTCCATGTATTCTCTTGTGTTGAAGGAATGAAGTTAAATTATTATCGCTGTCATACCTCGTGTCAAAATTCAAATGGGTACAGCACGAATTTGCATGTTTATAGCGTGTTCCTAAAGTGCTTTGACAATTGTCCGCGGTGGTGTGATAATAGCGTGAGGAACATTCGGCGAGCGAAGGATTTTGGGATTTCAAGCATTGATCATCACAGCATGAAGTTGCGATTGATTGAAGATTTGGTTGGTGGTAAAGCGAACAATAAGCTGTTGAATTCGCGGCGATTTCTGGACACGAAAACTGCCTGGGCAACGTAAAACCAATTTTCCTAAATCTCTCGTGTCCTGACACTCGATCACTTGGATTCTCTTCTTTGTCATGATACTTTTTATTTAACAAATGAAGATGTTGCTTGTCCTGCGATGATCTGCAATTTCCAATGTGTCTTCTTTCTGAATTTAGGAAGACCGTTGAAGTTTCCGAATCCATTTCAGGACAGTGTTTCGCCAATTTGCGTCTTAAAATTTCGGCGTCCCTTTTAGATCGAAGATCCTGGTATTGGTTTTCACGATTTGGTATGTCGTCGTCATATTCGCAGGTGCAATTGCTGCAGTGGCAATCGACGTCCATCGGATATCCGGGTGGGTAAATTGAAGATTCGTCAATGACAACTTCAGGACAAGATCGTTTTCTTGATAACGAAGAAGATTTTCCGTTATCCTGAATAACGTGTTCACCAATTGGACTCGGATTGTCAACTGAAATGACTTTACTTGACTCTGTAATTTTTGGAAAAGCTTCTGGTGAAGAACAGGTGGATATTGTCTCGCTCAATGTTGCCAAATAATTTCTGGAATCAATTGGATCAATGGAACCTTCTATCGTGGCTAAATTACATGGTCTTTCGAATCTCACTGAATTACTTTCACCGCCTGAATCCAAAGTAATGTTTGAAAAGCTGATGCTATCAGAGCTGCCTGTATTTTTGTCTCGCGTAGATTTGTCTTCGCTAATTGGATTACAATTATCAGCTGATGACAGATTCGATTTTCTAACAATTTCTAATGAATCCAATTCTGGATGCCCGGACTGATAAGCTGACAAGAAATCACTGTGCATCCTGCAACGAGCGCAAAGATGTTTAAAAGACGAGCCAAGACTATGAGGACTAGATTGACGTCTTTCTAATCGTTTTTGTTCCATTCCCCTAGCATGAAAGCGAGGAGAAGCCAAATGATCATCTTTTCTCAAGGTGCAACCATTATTTCGTGTTTCCGAATGTTGCGAAAAATCGAAACCAGACAGAGATCTTCCAAAAGGTAATCTCGTGTTGTTAGGCACAGAAAATTCATGATAACTCGTTGAATTTGGGGATGCTGATCTGGAGACTCTTCTCGAAGCCTCAGCGCTCTCCAGCGACCTTTTGTAACACGTACAATTGCTAAATTTGTGCGACAGAGATCTAATGAAATAAGTCTGAAAGTTTAAACGTTCTGCTGGCGATAAATTGACACTTTCCTGAATAAGAGCAGCGACATTACAATTGTAACAAAGACAACGTTGCGGACAGGGAGAAAGTGACCGTGAACGTCCTGCAAAACTGCGATTTTGGCGCCTCAGGAAATCTTCTTTTCTACCAAAATTTTCATAATCCTCATTCGCCGGAACCGTTAAAGAACCACGACGTGATTTACAATATTCTGATGTCCTAAAAGTAGGAATTTCTACAATACGCGATGGCAAACTTGTCGAACATTTGTTATCGAATTTCCCGTCGAAATTTCGACAGGGAGACATTGATCGCGTACGTTCCTCACCTCCTAAAACGTTCAACGACGCTCTACGACTATTTGGATTGGACAACGATTTAATAGCACGTTTAGTCGATAAAGTGGAATTGAAAAGTTGATGAGGGCTATTCGAAGAGGACAATTTATTGGAAAGAATATCAGGAAAGCTTTCCACCTCGTTCCAATGTTCCGGAACTTTTAATGACGCCCTACGACTGTTTGATTGTGAAATTGGAATCGTTGTTGAGTGTCGCGATGGCTTTGAACCATGCTCGATAAAATTAGTAGCTTTGTTATAAAGAATTGGTGGACAATTAGCAACGTCAGTTGGAAGACAATCATTAGTAGGAAGATAATTTGATAGAGGAAAGACTGCTTCTGATTTCTGACAGATTTCTTTGATATCTTTGTGTCTGTTCGATTGGGACAATGAGCTTGTGTTCTCGTTTCTCACTTCTGATTTAAAGCTCGACGTTCCTGAGGTCTTAGCATCGCAATATTCGTCTCCCATCAATTTAGATGCCTTGCAATGATGACACACAGATGAACAACTACTGGACATGTCGATTGGATGACAATTGTTAGGGAAATTGGTTTTAATCGACATGATTTGAGGCTTGACCCAGAAGCCAAACTCACCCCTTGCGTCGTTCACAGTTGGCAAGGTGAGCGCCGACTTGGATCGACCATATCGCTTTGTTTCACTTGTCTGAAGTGCCAATGGCATCAGATTACAGGATTGACGATTGGGCAAACAGGTGGTCAACAGTATATTGTCGGTTTTTTCGCGAATATCGAGAGAACCCTGACGATAAGGCTGTGACTGAGCGTTCGGTGATGCCAGGGATTTATTGTGCAGGGTTACCAAAGGACCGGAACACTGCAGGATCGTTTCGATAATCGGGGCTGGCAATTCTGGCGAGCTAACGGAATGCGGCAAAGCCACTGGAATTCCCAAATAACTTGGCGAACAGGTCATCACACTTTTCCGTTCTGTTGAAGACGTTCTAAGAAATTCTGGAGATTTTTCTTGCTCGATTGAATTTCCTTCTTTCGATGGAGACTCTGATGAATCTTCAAACAGGTTTGGTTGGTTCAGTGGAAAGCTTTTTAATGGCATTTCATGAAGATCCGATGCTTCTCTCGGTGGGGTTTCGGTTTTCAATGACGAAATTGGATTGATCTTTGTTGGCGAGATTTTTAAAGGTATTGAGTCATTTCCTGCTGACTCGTTACGTGAAAAATCTGCAGTTTTGGTGTTCTTAAGATCCGTTTGAAAATCAAAGTCTGGAGCATCGTTTTTCTCGATTGATGAACTTTTTTCCAACAATTGAGATTCCCCAAAGTCCCAGAAATCGTTGTCATCGTTCATCGAATTTTCCTCAGATTTAGCCAGTTGGTCAAAGCGATTTTTGCTCTTATTTGGAGGACTACCAGACATTAAATATTTCTCTGAAGCTCTGTTGTATCGCTCTTGAGCTCCCAGAGTTACGTTCGTTTGCAGAGCTTCGGTGAGCGAATCAGGAAGATCAGGTGAACTCGCGTAGAGCGAAAAACTCGATGGATTGCCCAGGCAGCTTGGAGAATTTCTATGATTTCCCGCGGAAACTAAATTCTCGACTCTCTCGTAGAAAAAATCGTCGAGATTGAGACGAAGCGAGGGCCGATCGTCTGGAACGACGAAATATTTTGTGTTGAGATGAATTTTCGTGAAGATAATTGAGATAATTAAGAGTACAGATGACCGAGGAAGGGAGGAGGAATATATAAAAAAAAGAAAGAAAGAGAAAGAAACATACTGTGTAAAAATAGTTGAATACCCGACACCGAAGACTGGAGATTGTTGGCACGAAATGTTCGATCAAATCCTTTTTTTTTTGTAACAGAATCAATTGGTTGCTACAAAACCTTCTGAATTATTTTTATTTTACTAAAATTATTCTAATCCATAATTCTATGTTCTTCTGATTTTTCTTTTCTTTTCGTAAAAAAATATTCTTTTCTTTATCATCGAAAACAAAAGTGTTTCGTGCCAAGCTCCGTAAATCAATAGAAAAAGGAAAAGAAAAGCAATTTAAAAAAAAGGACAAGACCAATAAGAGATAAAAATGCAAACCTGTGTAGAGAAAAGGATGAAGCTTAAAAATGCTGCAGACGATGATCTGTTAAAATCATTTTTAGACTCTCACAAAACCCAAGAAAAAAAAAATCACACGCGCATACTTCAGCCATGCAAAGCAAAAAAAACTTTCGTAAATGTGACACTGATTGAAATCTGCTTCCCTGACAACGAGAATTATCAAAATTTTCAGTAGGTGAGTCTCGCAAATTGTAGATTTGCAAGTAATGTTTTAGCGATGATTTTTATTTTTTTTTTTTGCAAAACAGCGTGGACCGAAAAGTGTTTAAAATTTTCATTTAATTCGCAATAATGACAAAAAAAAAAGTATTTATGTGTGTGTTCAAACGGCGTTACAGAGTAAGGCATTGCAATTTAGGATTTGTGATAAGGAATGAGGATTTTGGTGGCGGCTGAATGAATCACAAGATCACACTGAACTGCTTTGAGTGTTTCAGTGTGTTTCTATTTTCTTTTTTGTTTCTTGTGGTCCAACCAGTCGCCTATCACGAGTTAGTTGGCTTCCACTCGCACAACTATCGCAGATCAAAGAGTTATTTCAAACGTCCCTGTACCTGAACTTACGTCGTGTCCGTCGTTTAGAAAATTCTCAATGCTTAGAAGAAAAAAAAATAATTACATAAATCACAGGAAAGCCTGGTCGCAAAATTAATTTGAAAAAGAGAAAAAAATTTAAAAAAAATAGAAGGTTTCGCTCTGAGATAGAAATTCGAAGTTTCGCGAGCAAAGAATTGAAGAAAAAAAAAAGTAGATTGCTTGTTTCCATTGTCAATGAAAATTCAGCTTAACGTTTGTCGGAAAGAGTAGTGCAGAAACAAAAATATTTTCAGCAAATTAAAAAAACAATCAGTGAGCTTCTGCAGCTTTTGTTTTTTTGCACGATTTTGATGAAAGCTTTTACAAGCCAATTGACAACGCAAAAAGCAATATAACGATTTGAAAAAAAAAAGACAGATGTGGGTGAAAAGTTTGAATGAAGTTGAGTGAAAAAAAAAATTGTAGCTGAACGATGTTTTGCTCTTTTTAAGCTCGTTTTTTTTCTGGTTTTTTCTTTTTTTTTGTTCTTTGTAAAGGCCGTGGACACGCACGACTCATCCATGTCGATTTATGGAACGACGATGAGCTTACACGTGTTGACGTACCTTCTTTGTTGACTGCGTCCAGGCTCTGATACTGCAGCTTGTCTGCAGCTACAAAGAAACACACGAAAACACAAGGACACATTGCGCCAGCAGGGAGGAAAACGTCATTGATAACATCCGAATTATCTATCGGTTTGGTCGCAATTCCCTTGATATATCTAATACTAATAAGCTCTAACTAGCGTCTCCGGTTTTTAAAATTTTTTCTTTTTTACTCTCAGACATTTTCTGTCAATTCAGCCACTCTTTAAATCTTTTTATATAAAAATCATGATCAGAAAAAAAATTGAAAGCAGTTCCAGATTTTTTTTCCTTAAAACTTTGGGTGTTACATTTTAAAAAATTGGAAAAGCGTTAATAAAGAAAATATTAAATCCTAAATCGCATAAGGTGGCTTTGTTCATTTTTTTTTTGGTCTGCTTAAAAAAAAGTCGTTTCCACACTGCCGAAAAATAATTAAAATGAATGAAAATGAACTGTGAAATTAATTTTTGAGTTTGATAGTAATATCTGATTAATTGTAAGAAATATCTGAGAGTTTAAAAAATATTGAATGAATTGACAAATAATGCATAATTTATTAACTAAACTAATATTGCTCTTAATTCGGATTTAAAATGGCTACGCCTACAATTTATAATATCTGGCTATACGTTTATCTGCAATTCGGTAACAGCGGTAGATACAAGGCTTCTTTCTACTTTATATAATTCTCATCACAATATTATCCACTAGAATTAGGTGTAAATATCGTAAAAATTGCTAAAATTGTATCGGAAATATCTAAAATTTAGATAATTAGAAAATCTCATATGTCTCAAGTTGTGTAGAAAAAAAAATATATTAGCATATCTATTCAATGTCATCAGTTGACATTTCGAAAAATTTTAAATATCACGATAAGAAATTATCAAAAAGCATACTAAGTCGAATTTATTATCTTGTTTTTTTTTTGTCTTTTGTCTTTTTTTTTTATTATCTTGTTTTTTTTTTTTTTTCATGTAATATAAATTTCTTTCTTCTATAATACAAAATCCTACGCACCATCATCGAAGCTAATATTTTGCAGAATTAAAAGTTTAGTGAAGAATAATGACGAACCAGCTCTCATGAATAAAATCCTCGGATCTATTTCGTTGCACGCTATATCGACGAAATTTAAAAAAAAAAAAATAGGAACGACAAAATTGCTCGATTATAATCAGCTCGAATCAAACGACGTATAAAACTGTAAATCTCAAATACCAATAATAGCTTTAAAAAGGGAGATTATCGCGA
This sequence comes from Perithous albicinctus, assembly GCA_964016905.1. NCBI lineage: Eukaryota > Metazoa > Arthropoda > Insecta > Hymenoptera > Ichneumonidae > Perithous > Perithous albicinctus. The sequence goes on along the minus strand of OZ024698.1, from coordinate 17,793,961 downwards.
TGCTATCTAAACGCTACGAAAAAAAAAAAAATTCGAAATAATGTGCAAATTTTTTTCTCTGCAAAACGCAAATTTCCTACCGTTTCAAAATCACCAGTGAATTTAATAATAAGCTGTAAAAAATCGCCGTTGATTTATCATCGATGAAACTGAAAATTTCCATGACCACAAAAAATGAACGATTAATATAGACATGCAAAAGGCTCATTCCCATCATTAAAATAAATAAATAAATAAATAAATAAAAATAAAAACCAGTGGAACGTGCTTCGATCAAAAACACACGAAATCATGAAATCCCAAATTTCCACATGAACCAAAATCCGCGCAATTATTTGCAGACAAACGAAAAAAAAATTTTAAATAAAAAAAAGACAAAACTCTTTGGTTTACCGTAAAAACGTCGCGTAATTTCCAAGAAGGGGAGCCTTGTTTCGATATACGAATGCTCGAGACAGCTTCGTTTCTTTTTTTTTTTATTTAATGATAATTGGAGAATAAACTTACTTTTCTCAGGCTTTTCCTGCCTCTGATGATCGTAACTTCGGGCCCGAGGCTCGCAAATGCTGCTCGCCTCTCTTTCACGTCGTTGACGCTGACTTGCCGCCAATTGACTTCCCAGTCGTGCGGCCTCATGGCCCGCCACTGTTCTCGCGCTAAATCATTGAAACATTATTTAAATTAAATTAATCAAATTAATGACATTTTTTTTTTAATAAAATTAATTACGCCTATTAAATGAGGCATTTTTCGTCAGTTTAGATACTTTTTGTTAGCCGGCTACAACGGCTAATTTTTTAAAAATAAATATCCAAAACATACCTAATGGGAATTGGTGCGGATCCTTGAAGAAATCCGCTGTCGTAAGGCTCATCCATCATATTGGGATCTAGATCCATCATATCGATAGCTCGACTGGTCGTCGGACTGTCTAAGGTAGAATCCGCAGCTTCTTCAGTTTCTATCAGAGGTGGCGACGAATCCTTAACACAAAAAAAATCAACTTTAAAAAAAAAACTCTAAATCATTTATTTTTTTACAACTAATTAGCGTTAAAACGGGTGAAAATCGCCTGGATGATTTATTCGAAAAAGGTATTTAATTCGGTGTTTACAGATTGCTGTTGAGGACTTATTGTAGCGTCATCGTCAAGAACTCCGAGCTCCGCGTCCTCTTCCTCGATTCTCGTGCTACACTGAGAAGTTGTTTCCTGTAATAATAACGAAAATTTATTTATTTATTTATTTCTGACGCTGAATTTGTTAAAATTACTAAGATTTTTAATGAATAGCAATAGAGAAAATAAAAAAAGGAATATAATCGAGTAAATTGAATAATATTCAAAATCCATAATGTCAAATTTGCAAATATGATGGAAGGTAAATAGTGACTCACGAGATTATGGCTGGACTCGTTACGAGAATGAGGCCTGAATCCTGGGCCGGGTGGTAGATTTTTTTGCACGCAACAATTAACGCCTGGACTGAAGTGCAACTCAACGTGAAATCTCTCCTCGCTGCTTGGATCTTTAGTCGGATCTTCGTAAAGCATCACAACTATCTGAGACATGTAATTCAGCTCGGATACCATGCTCACGTATTCCATTGCACGCCTCCACTGTTCGTCCTTCACAACCTAAAATATTTCAACAAAGCACTCGAATTACGATTCTTTCTTGAAAAACTTGTTAATTCTTTTTTTATTAATTTTTTTATTCGACACTTACGTCAAGCAAGCCACCGTAACGCAATACTGTTAACAACGAGTGAACGTGACTCTCGCTCGTAAAATAAAGACGAGTTCTCACGTGCCTTCCAGGACTCGATACTCCGTGCGAATATCTTAAGGGAATAAATTTGACATGATTATAAGTATTATATTAATATTATTGAATAATTTTTCTTTTTTAATCCATTTTTTCCTCGAAAATCGTCTCTATTAGTCATATCATTATTATTTACATCCAAGATTTATTTTTAAATTTTTTTCAAATTTTTAACTTGGCAAGAAATGAATAAAAGTGAGGTATTTTTGTGTGGTTTATCGAAGAGTGAGAGAAAATAAATAATCGTCTCACCTAGGATTTAATCTGTTGACTGTTTCCTCACCGGACTCTTCGATATTTCTCTGAAGATCTGCTCGAATTTTTTTCAACAAAGGCGTGCAAATTCCCTGTCCAATTGTCATTTTTTCCTGCACGGTTAATCCGTATTCCTAAAATGGACGGCGAAAAAAACATCGATAAAGTAATTAGTAAATTAAAAGTCAAGTAATTTTGCGGGAAAATCAAATTTTTCGGACATTTGAAATTATTTTAGAAAAATATATTTTTTAAAATAATTTTCTAAAATAATAATAAACTAAGAATGAAATAATTTTATGAAAAGTCTTATTTTTTGCGATGCTAAATAAGGCGAATTTAAACAAAAAATTTCAAATTAATTTTAGAAAAAAATATTTTTTGGATCGAAAAATAAATCAATCTTTACAAAATTTAAAAAAAAAAAGGTTGTTTACTTGTGGAATAACAATGTCCGCGAGGTATTTAGCATAAATGTACAATTCCTCAGCGTGATCAAACTGCAGCGTGTGATTGTTGTGCTGCAAATCGTATTTAATGCAATCGTAAATATCCGGAATTTTTGATATATCAAAGCGCTTGTTTTTCGTGCAAAAATCTTTCTCAATTTTGCCCCATCTTCGTCCCATGAGTTCCCAAGTTTCGCCGTGATAGAGAATAGCGTCTAGAAACGAGAATATTATTTTTAAAAAGTCAACTTTCAATTTCGCTTTAAAAAAGCAACAAAAAAAAAGAAGAAAATTAATTGTCTCGACAGAGCAAAAATTCGTATTTAAAATACCTTTAGTTTTGGGATCGTCTTTCTTGATTCTCACGATATCCATTAATTTCTGTATAAGCGCCTGAACGTGTTGGCAACACTTTACCGGATTTTTCACAAAATCCAAAGCATCGTTAATGCTTAGGGCGTTGCCTGGATTTATTTGTTCACGATCTTCCCGCGTGAATTCACGATCCTGCTGAAGTAGCTCGTGTAAACGAGTTTTCACCCTGTAAAATAGACGATTATTTTTTAATTCTTATTTCATAGTAATTTAATTAAAAAAACAAAGCTGATATTTTTATGCTATTCAATTATTAAAACCGAATAATGAATTGAAAAAAAAAAAAAAAATCATGAATATAATTATTTATTTACACCCCTTTTTTAAAAACACTTCATAAGAGACAAAATAAAGTGCTAACAGACATATTTTTCTGACGATTTTTCTTGTTTAAATTGCACTCACATATTTTGATATTTGCTGCTATCACAGTCGTTGTCTAATAATCCATTTGTATTAGCGCTTTTGACCATTTGCACGAGAATTGGCGTAAGTTCGCCCTCAAGTGCCAGGAGACCTTTAGCAAATGCAGCGGCGGTCATTTGAACGCGACCCTCGTCGCTCGCATAAATCTTCAGATCGTGACGAAAAGTCGAGTGGAGCCTCAGTAATCCTAAACCTTGTGCACCGGCGTATTCACCTGCGTATTAATTTCACATTTCATGAAAATATAACCAATTTTTTTTTTACTTTCCATAACAGTCATAAGCTTTTCACGGTTTTTCTAATCTATAGGATTTTTCTTTCAGTCTTCTCAAGTACAAACATTTTTTTTATCTCTTCAAAATTGCCGTTTTTTTTCTTTCTTAATTTTTTTCCTCTTAAAAAAAGTATCGACAATTGGATTGTGATTTCCATTTTTTTTTCTTTTTTTTTTACGAATTACATTCCATTTCTTGCACTAAACACATAGCTAAGTTTCTATCTCACTACGAACTACAGAGCATGCGAAAACCCATTTTTTTTTTCAAACCACAGTAACGTTTTTATAACAATAATCACGATAATAGAAAGTTTAAAAAAATGCTATTTTTCAAGGCTAATCAAAGATTTTATAAAAACTTTCGTTAAATTTCGTTTAATAAAGGTTCTTAATAAAAAAAAAATTTTTTAATTGTAAATAAAGGTTTTTTGAGTGAGCTTGTTTAAAAGATATTAATAATTATCTGGAGGACTTTTTATTGAATTATTTTTAAAAATTTCGTCCTTTTCGCTTCTTATTTCTTGTCGATAGACAGAAAATAACAATGTAAAAGGAAACAATTGATATTTCGGAACGCACATCGATAAAATAGAAAATAAACAACTACTTCGTAAAGAATGATCTACGAAACAAGCGTTGGATTCAGAATATTATCGAGTTACCGTGGCTTGGTAACATCTCTGAGTCTTCCTCTGAAAATAATATCGAAAAAAAAGTATTTGAGTAATCATTTTTTTGCGCTTGGTGCCAAAAACCTTAATTTTCGTTTTTTTTTTTTACTACAGAAATAATTCTTTTTAAATTATTTTAAAATTTTTATTACAATAGTTTGTGAATTTTACTTTTAGTAATCGATGAATTTTTCTACCGAGCGGGTGAGAAAAAAATGACGAAAAAAAGAAATCAAAGCGCTGAAAGAATTCTTATTGATTTTCCGTATTATTCATTTAAAAATTTCATTTCGTGTTTCCCATTACGACTGACAAATAAAATCAGAACATTTTTTAAAAAATGTCAAAGCTGAAAAATCAAAAATTGTAAATAATTTTGTTAAAATTCTACAAAAAAAAAAAAAAAGAAAAGAAAAATGTACAAAAATGTATGAATTGTTTAGTAAATAAAAATGTAAATTTGCGACAGTTTTGAATCTCAGCCATTCGTTGTATCAGCAATATATTTTTGTTCTATTGAATGCATTGAAAAATATGAGATGCAAAATAAATGCGATAAAGCCATTAATTTTTTTTTTTTAATTTCTCCAAATTTATACGTTAATCATCGAACGACACATTTTTAAATCATAAAAATACGTAAATGTTGGAAGATGCGCGGGAGAAAAAAAAAAGTGAAGACGAAAACTAGAGAAAAGATACGAGGATAGTTTGAAAAAAAAGGATGAATCAATTGAAAACTAAATGACGACTATGACGACGCACGATATTTTTTATGACAGCAAAAAAAAAAAAGACAAGCATAAGAGCATATGATACGAACCACTAAGGTGTCTACCTTGACCACCGGGATACATGCAGCGGAATATACGGCCCAATTCCTCGGCTTGTATCCGGCCGGCCGGTGTCAATTCTCCGCCCCATTTTAGTATCAAAACCAACGAAGGTTCACCCAAACGATCTGAAAAAGAAGGAAAAAAAAAAGTTAAACATATTGACAATTTTTTTTATTAGTACCAAAATTTTTTTTCACTCCGGAATTCAACAATTAATGGCTGGCAATGAAAAAAAAAAAGCTGAAGCGATGAATGGGATGAAAATGTAAGGTTTTTATTTGTGGATTTTAAGGTTTTGATAAAAAAAAATGCTAAATAGGTGATAAATTAGTGATTCGGTTAATTCTGGAGTGATTAGTGGGCTTCGTGTAACATAATGATAAAAAAGCGAGGCATACTGTGACTGTTACCATCGTCGGAGGAACTTCCTCTCGGTCGTCCACGAGGCTGATATTTCATCTGTACCTTTCGATTGATTCCTGAAAAATGGCCGTACCTACGAAACGAAAAAATGACATTATTTTTAGAAAGATTCAATTATAATTTTTTATTTTTTCTTTTTTTTCTTTTTTACTGAACCTCAGATATTTCTCATAATTTTCTAGAGAAAAATCAGTAATGTGAAAATTGAATATTTAAGCAAAATTGTGAGAAATTAAAGAAGACTAAAAATAGATTTTTAAACATATAGTCCAAAAAAAACGAGTAAATCATCGAACCTACATTTCTAAAACGCTTTTCAGTTGCTCCAATTTGCCCTGTTTCTCTTCAAGCTCCGGGCCAGCGGCTCTGTGTTGAATTTCGGTCAGTAAACTTCTCGCAGTATCCAAAATCTCTTGCAACTGTTTCGGCCTCTTAAGTTTCACGTGACCGTGTTTGTAGCCATCGTATTTTGCGAATATCTCGAAAAACCTTGACACATTAACCACATCATTAGCAGACAACAAATCGCATTTTTAAAAAAGCGATTAAAATAAGGATTTAAGTAATGATTCTAAAATACAAATATTTAATTTAAAAAAAATAAAAAAATAAAAATTCTAGCCAACTTACTTTGGATGTCGAACTTCTACCTTCATCTTCTGTTTTGGAGTTCTGTCGCCGTGCCTGATAACGGCAACGACGCAACGGAGTTCCATCCTGAAGAATGGACCAGAAAAAAAAAAATTTAACCAATTAGCAGACAAAAATGATCCTAATAAAATAGAAAAAGAAATATTCAAAAATTGCTTTAAAACACCAAAAAACAAGTAGAATAAGGATTATTATTTTTTTTTTTTTTCGAGGTAGGATAAAACGAGAAAAATATACGTGTGCGTTTTGTATGAAAAAATAAACATTGTGCTAAACTTTTATTAATAATACATCGGCCTTTCATGCTTTTGATTTTAGAGGTAAAAATATGGAGGGATAATCGATCGTAGTTTTTTTTTTTGGTTCCTTGTGAGCGGAGGTTTTTTTTGTTCTTTTTGGGATCCAATTTTCATTTTGGTTTCAGGGGCCCCCTTTTTTTTTTGCTTTGCGTTTCTCTTACATTTTACCGAAGGTAGTGGGCACAATCGGTGGATCGTCCAGCTGAAAAGGCACGCTCCAAGGAATGTGTAATGTTGGGGCGAGCTCTCGGAGTATCATGTTACCCAATATCTTGGCGCAGTCGTCATAGTACTTGTTTGAATTCTTCACGAAGCTAAAACCGTTCACGTCGCAAACGAAAGACTTGCCGTTAGCTCTGAAAAAAAACATACAAAATCGCACGGCTCAATAAAGACGCAAAAGGTTTTTTTACTGAAAATTAATTTTTAAGGTCTTAAATTTTCTGCTTTTTTAAACTAATTCGACGATATTCTATTTTTCAAAATTTAGTTTTCTAATTTTTTAACTCGTTATTGTTAAACGAATCGAATTTGTTAAACTAATATTTTTTTTTTAAATGAAATAAAAACTCTCTACAAAAAAAAATCTAATCCCTTAAAAAATACGATTTTTCTTAATTTATCGAAAATCGTAGAAAAAAAAACCATGTTCAAAACCGTACCGCAGCTTCGTATTGACTGCCACAAGAAATCTCGGTGCAGTTTCAACAAGCCTTGAAACTGCTGCGACGCAACAGGCAATTCGATACTTAGATTCTAGAATATCACTGATAAACACACGCATTGCAATACTTTGTCGATTTACGAATCTATCTAATATAAAAGTATTTTTTTTTTTTAAATTTCGTAGCTTCTAAAAAATAGAAAAAATCTCACTGATTTTTCAAAATTATTCCATTTTATTAGGACTTTAATTTTTTTTTCTACTATTATTTACTTCTTGTTTTAGACACGTATTTTAAAATCTTAAGCCTGTATTTAAACTCGAAAAAAAAAAAATTTAGATTAAAAAAAAATTTTACTAAAAAATTGTTGCTTACCTCAAAAGATCAAAGCCGCATACTGTTTGCTTGAATGCCAAACAAACTTTGCGGCTGATAAGCTTTTCGGCATTGCTAAGAATTACAGGATAACGTATTTCTTTGCCCTCGGAGTCACGCTCAACTTTGCCATCCAACGCTGGACTCTTTCGCGCCTCGGCGTGCGCGTAATCGGGTCCAACAGTGTAAACCTTCACGTCCGTACCGTCGGTCGGCATGAAATCTTCATAAATATACGAGCCAGTTTTCCGTACCCTCGACTCGGGCGAATAAACGCTACTCCGGCTTCCTATCTATGAGGCAGAAAAATTTACGAAGAAAAACGGAAAATTTATAGAATTCATCTCAAATTAAAAAAAAAAGAAACGAAATGGCGATCCACATTGATAATCATTATTCGTACATTTTCTTCTCAATATTTCGGACGATTTATTTGAAATGCGTACTTTGCATTTCAATGAAAAATTAAAAAATCACGTCAAACTGAGAATTAAAACAAAAACAAAAACATAGAATTCAAAATATTCAAGTTTCATGAAAAATAACATTTTTCAAAGTTACCTTAAAAAAAAAAACAATACCAATACCAAAATAAAAAATGACACATTTTATTCAAATTTAAAATAGAAAATTGATTTTAAAGAAACAAAAAATAATGAATGCCGCAATTTGGATATTCGAGAAATTTCATCCGTTTTTGGGCGACCAAATATTTTTGAATAATGAAATTTAAAAAAAAAAAATTTCTAGTCTTAATTACTTTAGTGTGACGTGATCCCTTAAATAAAAAATGAATTTAAAAAGAAAACAAAAAAAATTAGTATCGCAATTTGAATATTCGAAAAATTGAATGCATTTTTGGGTGTCAAAATACTTTTGAATTTTGTATAGGATTTCGAATTATTTTCTTTTTCTAATTTCCCTATGGAGAATAATTATTCGCTTACTCCGGTGATCGGAATGAGTTCGAGACGGTCATCAGTTGGGATTGATTTTCCGGCCAGTGCGGCGAAGCCTGGTTGGCTGTAAAAGAAAACGATGGAATGTCTCTTTCGTACCTTTCGAAATAATCTCTGACTACCACCACCCGCGGAGGTTGGATAGTAGATGTAAATGTTGTGATCCTCGGCTGAAACGGGCTTCTCGACGAAGGGCTTGTTGAATGTCACGCCGTTAACCTCGACGTGATCCTCGGACTCGACGAGCTCGTGATCTGAAATAGATTCTTAGTTCTTCGCATGTCAAAAATTGAACATTCAACACAGGAGTTAAGCGAATATTAAAGCCCTCGTAACTTTTGTCAGGATATTTTTCTTTTGCTTTGAAAAAAAATGATCCCAAAGAGTACTACAAATTTGCAACTAATGAAAGTCATAATTTTTCGTAATTCTGGGTTAAATTAATTAATCTTCCAGGCAGTTCTTTTCATTTTTTAATTATCTACTGTCCATTTTTTTTATGATCCTGAAAAATCAGCAGTCATATTTGTCTTGTTTTGCTTATTATCATTATTAATAGGTGAAAAGACACAGCTGAGAATAATTTTTAAAAATTACAAGAATTGCAGCTAATTTTTCATGACTACTGAAAAAAAAAAATGTAATTAAAAAATTAAAAGAATTGCCTCAAGGATGAATTAATTGAACGCAGGTTTACAAAGTTTTAGCTGTCATTAGTATAATATTTATAGATAATTTTTTATTCGCTCTTGAAAGGAAAAACGTGCGTTGGGATTAAAGAAAAAAAAAAAGTGTATCATACAAGCGCATGTTTGGTTGATATTAAAGAGGCGAAAAATTTCGAAAAATTCTATAAAGTTTGTATTAATCATAAATGTACGAAGAATATTGATTTTGTATCACTAATAAGTTATTTACTTTGGAAATTCAATTAGAATTCCAGTCTCAAGAAAATATTCTGATCTAAAAACTTTATAAAAAAAACGCAAAAAATATAAATAATAATTCACACTCTCACACACACCACAAAAAAGTCAAACATATCAAAGACAAATTTTGTGTAAATAAATTATGGCGAAAAATTGAAATCTAACGACGATCTAACGCTAATAAAAATGAGAACGCCATTTATTATTACAAGAAAATGAAGTATCAATAGTTTCGAAAATAACATTTATTTCGAAAAATAAAAGTACAATTTTTTTTTTTTTTTGGGGGAAATTTACATTTTGTAAGCAGAATTATGAAATCCTTGCGAATTGTTAAAAAAGAAAAAAGTTGATAAATCAAGCTTACGTTTTGGATCCGCGGAGTCACGATCCAGAACCGCGTAGCGCGGTATTTCGATGCCCTCGCTGTCCAATATCGCGTAAACTCTTCGTCTGTCCTGTTTGCCAATAAAGAAATTTACGAAAATCGTACTTTAGTAATTTTCTATTCGAAAATAATTAAATTTCTAAATTTTATTTCCATGAAATATTAAAGAAACTCGTGAGATTATTAATTTTAGAATGCCTATATCAACGATTTACTTCTCTGTGAAATCCCTTGAGAAGTATTCACGTTTTCACACCTTGAATGATCGAATAAGCTTTGAGAATAATTACGAATATTTTTTTTTGCGTATTTGTGTGTGTTTTTTTAAACTTATCTCACCTGAATATCATATTGCATCGGAAGATTGTTAATGATGAATGGATTCCTGAGATTTGCATAGTGAATCGCTTTATCGAGAGGAAAGCCTTTGCTGTGAAAACTTATCAGGCAATCGACTATCGGCCAATCTTCGACAGGTTCCTGCAATTAAAATGTGTTTTTACTCAATGTGTCTGAATGTCTTTAAAGAGAATAAAAAATTAGGGAAAAGCGAAGTGAAATATTTTAAAGAAAAAAAAATCTCTTGTACTTTATATAATTTTCTGTTATTTTTTGGACAAGCAAAAATGAGGATAAATTGAAAGCATTTTTAATGGAATTCAAGAATGAAGAAGAGTGCAATATTTTTAAGTAAAAATGCGGCATAATTTATACGGTTTTCTATTACTTCTGGACAATCATAAATTAGAAGAATTTATTCTACAAGAATAATCGATAATTTTAAAAATTACCTTCAGTATAACTTCTTCAGGAAATACGAGAATCTTAATGTATTCAAATTCTTCGAGCCTCGTCAGTATTTCTTTCATGGGTTTGCTCTGTGATTTCTTGGCCATAGCGCATATTCCCACCAGGACCTGCTTTCCCTCGCCCTCGAGGTCACTGCCTCCCATACACCCATCCTTGTCACTGCACCCGTCCGACAGTTCGCCCTAAAAACATGAAAAAAACGAAAAAAAATTAATCAGAAATAAAAAAAACGGCAAGATAAAAATATTTTTTTTGGGACCTTAAAGAAAATTTAATTTACAAAGTAAAAACAAAGTGGCATTCGAGTCTCGTAAAAATGTTTAGAATATAATATTGCATTTAATTCCCAAGAATTCTGATGCATTATTCTCTACAAAATTCAAACTCTCATTAAAAAATAAAAAAACGTATATCCTACGCCGATTTTTTGTCCCAAACTGGGACATTTTTTTCGATTTTTAATGAGGGTTTAAATTTTTTATTTAATCTTTAAGCAAAAAACAAAAAATGTTCAGCTTTAAAAAAAATCGATTTCTATGTTTATCAATTAAAAATCAATGATTCGGACGAGTTTAAGAATATTAAAAATAAATTTGCAATATACTATATAATTCAAAAAGAAGAGCTTTTATGTAATTCACAAATTCACAAATAATTCGAAGATTTTACAAACACGTGTTACAAAAATATGCTTGGCAATAATTGTTAAAATTAATATTCTAAATGTGTGATATAAACAGCTGCAAAATTTTTGCATTCAACATTCAGTCTGCCAAAAGCAATTTGAGAACTTCCGGTCATTGCCAGCAAATAAAATTGTCACTCAAGCATTTATTTGTTTGCAAACACCGACAACAAGTTGTCGCGAATTTTCGTTGACAAAAAAAAGGCCACGCGTGTCGCGTGATCAATTTTATAGCCCGTTGATTCCTCAAACGTCACACCAAAAATTTGTGACGACAATAGTCTGAAGCGTGGAAAATACTTTAGCGCGTCATTACGAGCGAGTAGCGACAATTGTGCGAGACAGAATTGCGTCTCGCGAAATGAATTACGACCAAGAGATTCTATAATACATTTCGAGAGACGAAAGTCACGAAGCGTAGGCAGCTGCTCACGTTACTAGCCTGAATAGCTCTAGATATTTATATCAAAACTCATGACGAACCGCGATTAATGCAAAATCACGAAAATGCTAATTATCGCGTAAATAATTATTACTGCAAACTTGTCTTTTACATGCAAATTATGAGCTTCGTTGTTCTCATCGATAATTTAATTACCTTACGCTAAACGTCGTTAATGTACTCTGTTTTAAGATTACATTTTTTAACAAATATTTTTTTTTTTTTTGTTACGCAATTATACATATAATAAGGAAATAATATTTATGTCATATTTAACGAAAATTTATCGTCTGCATACAGAACTTTTTTTTTTTTTTTGTAAAATAAAAAAGATTTTTTTAATTTTTAGTTTTAGTAAAAAAAAGACTTTTTTATTTTCAGTTTTAGTAAAAAAAAAAGGTTCTTTTTAATTTTTAGTTTAAAAAAAAATCATAATTAACAAAATGACTTTTTATTAAAGTAACAAATCAAGTTTTTACATTGTACGTTTTTTATTTTATTTAACAGATTTCATTCATATTATTTTTTTTTTTTCAATTAAAAATCTATAATTTTGTAAAATTTACAATTTTTCTTTATTGAAACGATGACAAAATCGAATTACTAAAGTGTTGAATTAAATTTGTCCAATTCATGATTTTCTATTTGTACGTTTTTTTTCTATTATTACAAATACAAATTTATTTTTCATGAATTACAAAAATGACAAACGAAATCAGTGATTTCTTTGATCTTTTTTTTTCGTTGGAAAATTACAAAAAAAAAATGCTAATAAAGTTTGTCCAATTTACAATTTTTTGTATTTTTCCCCCCTAAAACTTGACATTTCTAAACTTCTTTTCCAAATTAAAAAAAAAGATAAAAAAATAACAAGAGAAAACCTGCAACTGAATGAAATTTAATTCGTCCAGTAAATAATTCACAATATTACCGTCACATTTTTATATTGCTAAATTTTAAGAATCGCGCGTTTATCTATTTTTGAAAAAAATCTGTTTACTTTAAATTTATCATGATATAACAATTCTTATCGTTGTATAATTATAATTCTTATCTGTTTTCAGGACGTTAAGATAGCATTGAGAATTTATTGATTCTCATGAATTGTCTCAACTAATGAGACAACGAGAATAAATTGGAGCAAACGTGCCGTTAAAACCCCGATTAATGTCTCCGATTGTCATTGATAAAAATGCATTAATCTAAATGAACAAGACAAGTTAGATTGGTCTGAATATTAGTAGGATTCGATAGAGACTAAAACATAGTAAATTAATTATATTATTTTCGGGTGGAAGGTACGTACCGGCATTGAGGAAGTATAAGAAGCAATAACGTGCCAAGCCGAGAAATCGTCGACGGCAAACATACCCGCAAAAATAATCTATAATATACTTAATCTCACACCAGCAAGTCGAGATCTAAGATTAGAGTGACCGAGTGTGAATATTCAAACGTGACACCGAAAATCAGCCGTATAATGGTTGATTCAACCAGGGTGAAGAGAAGATAACCACCCAGTCAATTAAAATACAAACTTTCAATCGTTCAATTGTTCGTGCGAATCAATTTAAGTTTGCACCAAAATTTTACGACGAAAAATGATTTTCAAAAAGTAAAGAAATTTACTGAATTTAAAAAAAATTATGTTATACAGATTTTTATTCAATTAATTTTATTTATTTTTCTATTGAAAAAAAAAAGAGCTTTGGCAAGCTGTAACTTTTGAAATATAATATCAAGAAAAAACTGGTAAGTAGCAAATGTTCGTTGTCGTATTCTCTGATGGACGATTTATTTATTTTTTTAAATCCAAAATTAAAATTAAACAAAGTTCTAAAAAACATAAAAAATCGTCCATCAGAGAATACGACAACAAAAATTTGTTACGTACCAATTTTTTTTCTCGATATTATATTTAAAAAATTATAGCTTGCCAAAGGTTTTTTTTTCAATATCCAGAAATCTTAAACCTCATTACGAGTGCAGTTGTATACCCAAAACCAAATTTAAAAAATTTATAAAAAAAAAAAAACGTAGGTTAATGATAATCTTCTGTTTGGACTATAAAACGTTGCTTTTCATTGTATCTTCGACTGAATCGACATTATTGGGAATGCTTTATCTTACATAACACTCGTCGCAGTAGCAGCAGTCATCAAAGTCCTCGATATCGGCAATGTCCTCGATATTCGGTGGACTGGAACCGTGATTTCGGTGACGCCACTTTTTTAAACGCCACCAGTCTTTCCACCAGCTCCATTCTAAGGCCATGGTCGATCTTTGGCTCGACTAATTAGTCTTTATTCTCATATCACGATTGCGACAGCAAAGCCCAATTCAACGATATTGCACATTATGGAATTGATTTATTGTCCATCGTTTCAATTTCCAACTGGTACATTGTCGAAATATTTATATTATTCTCTTTGGAAAATGAAGTCATTTCATTTTTTTTTTACCCAGAGGATTTGCGTTTAATTCTTTTGGAATTGCTGAAGCATTGAATTGTCTTCTGTTTGTGTGTTTTTACACAAAATGCCTTTGTAATTTTGGAGGCATTTTACAGCTGTTTGAGGTGATTGCACAGACTAAGGTCGGTCACCCATCAAACTGATTCACAAAGAAAATACGCCCACACGGTTCGCGCGAGCTGCTACGCTTTTAGAACAATACGCAAGACATCAATGAGATTTGTGTTTTCGATGCTTATTGTCTTTTCAATGATTCGGTAATGGCAACTGAAAATGAGAAGCATTATCATTTTTTTTTTTTCAAGCTCTTCTCTAAAATTCTAAAATGAGGGTTTTCGTTTGTTTGCGCACATTTTTCTCAAACGGAATTACTCGACCAAATTTCAATGAATTGAAAGTCTATTTTTTCGGTGATTTATCAAGATTCATGTATTTTTGAAAAAAATAGAAATGTATAATTTTCTTTATAATTTAAAAAACAATTTTTTCAAACATTTATTTACCTCTGTATTAAAAAAATCGTATAAAAAAATCCCATTCGCTTATTTATACCCACCGATATTCTGATGATGTACAAAAATTCCCAAATCGAAAAATAAAAATTTATACGGTTTCTACATTTTTTTTTTTAAAACATCAGCTTTGCGATATTCACTATTTTCAAAATGTGGAACTCCTCGTATAATATTTAATACTCAGATCTGGGATTTTTTTTCGACATTATCAAACTAAATTTAGGAACAAATAATCGCCGTGAATTATTTCAGTGAATTATTTTTAATGATGCAAAAAATGTTGGAACAATTCGTTTATTTTACAGTCCAAAAACAATGCGATAATTCTGTAGCGTTTGTACTCGCTTGTTATTGTTTATAAGTTACCAACGATATCACTCGATAAGGAGGATTTGCTCCAATAAAAAATACTAAAGTCTAATTGTACATTTCCCCTGATTTGTCTCGGAAGTAAAACTGCTTTTTAGTTTGAAATCGTGAGATTAAAAAAGAAGAAAACTTGTGTTGTAAAAGTGAATGCCTCTATTACCGAACCACCACGTTTTATGTTCGCACGCACTTGTCACAGGCTTATTGATATTTTACGATAAGAGTGGCAATAAAAACGTTGTGTCATTTACAACATTAACATTCTCTTTAGAATCACTGCACTCCGTACATTTATAATCCTTTTCCGTGTGCACACCGAGGCTTCGATGACTTTCAAAATGCGGCGACGATTATTCTAAGTCATCAAGAGCTCCGAGCACCAAAAGTCGTGTAAACTCTTGACTTGAAATTCTCGGCGGGAAAATTCTTGAATCCTCAACTACTGAAACTTTCATTCTTCATCTCTGTGCTCCCCATTTTTTTTCTTTTTCTTTTTTTTGTTAATTCAAAGAAAAATTGGAAATTCTCCAATTGTCGAATACTTCAATCTTGACTGTTCATCACTGAAGTTATAAACTTAAAAGAAAATTTACTAAAACTGTTAGTAGCTTTAAAAGAAAAAGAAAAAAATTGGAAGAAGATGAAGAGGAAAATTGTAAAATGCGTGCGAATGACGCGAATGACTCTGTTCAACTGAGAACAAAGATAAAATTCAAGTGAAGTTGTGCTCAGCTGCACGCGATGCAATAAAAGTCTCCGTCGCACTCGCAGTTGTTACCGCGAGTTCGTTATATTGTGGCTCGTGGGTTTCGAGACGAGACTGTGGCAAGCGACTAACGCAGCTCGACGAAGAATTATTCTCGTTTGGACCGTTCTCCTATCGAAGCAAACGTAAAGTGTAGAATGTTGAACGCAAGCGCGCGCGTGCGAGCGGGCTTCCCACTCCGATAAACTGGAAATCACTTGATCGAGCATCATCGTTTCTATTGGCGATTCTTGGTCCTTGGCATTGTCTCAATAGCATCCTGAAGTACCGCGTCACCTTAAACATCACCAAATTGTCTCAAATTTTGATCTTTAAGGAGATTTCCATAATTTTCTGTATTTTCTCTTAAAATAATATTATTATTTTAAGGGGGCAAACGAGCCCGTTTCGACCTGGGTCTGACCCTCGACCTCTCCAATTTGGCTCGTCATTTTTTGTGGGATTAGTTAGACCCTTCAATGCACCAAATTTTTTTTTTCTGTGGCAATTTTTTTTTAACATTATTTTAAAGTCACACATCGAATGGCATAATTTAAAAATCTGCAAAAATTCTGAAAAATATTTTGTTCAATATCAAAATTTTGTAGCTTGTTGTATTTATTTTTTTTTTTCTTTAAATAAATTCTCTGTTTGTTCGATACGTTTCGACCCTCGTCTGGATTTTTTTCAATCCATTATTTATACATTGTGTATTGTTTATCTCCTGACTGTTGGTTTTCAACTTTTTTTTCCAGCTGAGTAATTCAACTGCATTTATCGCTCTCGCGACGACATTAGGAGAGATATCAATGCCTGTGGGAGTAACTGGGTGGGTAGCTAAAATGATAGTTTCACTCGTAGTGATGAGAAACAGTTGTTGATGAATACGCATATTTAAAATCCTCTATTTGTCACTATTTAACTAGCTTCAAGTATTTCACTGCACACATTTTCACGAGAATCGTTCAACAAACTCCAGACACACAAATCTAATATAAAAATGTATATTTTTTTAATTAAAAAAAAAAAACAAGAAATTTCATTTATTTTATATCAGAAAAATGTAATCCTTTAATTTATTTCATTGTTATTTTATTGCAGTCACAGATTGATCAAATGATATTGAGATTTATTTGAGAAGGTTCGTATAAAATTGAAAAAAAAAAAGGCAACCACCTGCCAGATACTGAATTGAGTGCAAGGTCACACCAAAGCTTTGGCAATCATCTGCATTTATCGTGTACAGCTTTGGCCATTTTGTTACATTCAGGAATTTGATATTTTTGGCAAACCCTGAAAAAGAGAGAGAGAGAGAGAGAGAGAGAGAAAAAAAAAGAAATGTATATCCCGAAAAGGGGTTGAGGTCAAACCTTCAGATTATTTGCTTGAGTCTATTGGTGTTAAAAGTAATGAATATGGGACATTCCAAGTCAATTCACGTGGTCATTGGCCCGATCCTCTCGGATTCAGTTGACAAATTTTTTCTGGCATATTTCGCTCCAAAAAAAGTGGATATTTTTTTCAGATTTTTATCACTTGTTTTACCCTATAAAATAATTTTTTTATCCATCATTTTTGAGTGAAAATAAATTCCAAACCGTTTTAAAATTCGGAATTTTTCGCTCATATATATGCTGAACATTAAGTAAGTTTATCTCCGGCTTTTTATCAATATGATTGAAGCCAGAGAGGCTTCACTCTTGCAGAGCCAAAGAATAAAAATCGGAGGCAATCTTATCTCCAGTGAAGCAGATGACCCAGTAATACAATTGTGCAGAATCAATGGACTACACAAAAGGAAGTTCTTTTCTGAAGATAACGAGCCAAAATTCACAGTGCTGGTATCCTATTGACCGACGTGATCTCGGATTTGATAAGATGCCAAATTTCAAGATGAATTCTGTGAAAATTAAATAAATTAATGCATTCATTTTCAACTCAATATTTTTAAATCCATGAAAATCGATTGAACGTATAAAATCTACATAATTTTTATGTATTTATTAATTTATTAATAAAAATGAAGAAAAAGTAGAAATATTTTTCCATAAAAAATGTGCATTCCCAATTTTCTTTCTGCGAATAGTCGTCTTTTACTAATTTTTTTATTGATTTTAATTACATTGAAATTTTGTAAAACAAATCATGGTGACTAAAGAAATGTTTACAAACAAATAAAGTTTTACGAAAAATCAAGTTCATGGAGATATTTAAAACTTGGTCAGCTGATAAGCGAGAGAATGAAATAGAGAGGGAGTAAACAAGTATTTTACAGCCGAGTGTTTGCGCCACCAATTAAACTAAACGATATGTTAGAGCGATGAGAAAAAAATAATTTCAAGGCCTTTGACGAACGAGCGAAATGACGCAATTCGGTGCAACCACCGAAAGAAAATTATTTTCTGATTGAATCGAGCTGTTTTTCCTCCAAAAAAAAAATGTGATCGCCAATTTTGGCTTCCTCATAGAGGAAGCTTTGTGAAAGGTGGAAAATAAATTAGCAATATGTAATGTCCAATTTTACACCCTTGTTTTCAATAATAATATAAATTATTGAATATTCGAGAATATTTTTATTATTCAAAATATCAGATCATTTTTTTTTTTAAATCTGTGAAATATTTGATCTAATATTAGATCTTTGATTTCTGTAAAATCACAAATATTTTATTAATTTTGCCAAAATTCAGTATCAAATTTAGGATTGGTTACTAAAACTGTTCTCAAGTTATAGCATTTTTTTAAAAAATGCGAAAATGCGAATTTCTACAAAATCTGAAGTACTTCATCGATGAAAAAAAATATTTAGCATAGATTTCACTCCAGAGTAAAATTCTCCAAGCAAATAAATAGTTAATAATTAAAACGCACCATGAGCAACGAAGTTCGAAATGGACTGAAATATCCGCACGTGAGAATCTCTTCGAAATTCACGTTGTAATTATTATCATTGTCATCGACGTCGTCGCACTCGGGGTTCATGATTTATTCAGTCTTCGTTTTGCGAATTCACAACGACTATCTATCCCAGTTGATATATTTTCTTTTCCAAGCTTCTAATTTTCCATATCATTGGCAAGCTTTATTGGTTTGGAAGCACTTCAACCAACAGATTATCACGTAAATAACTGTTTAAAAACTTTCACTCATTACTACTTTGTACTCAAACTATTTTTAGCTAAATAATTAATAATTCGATCACGAAACACTTTCACGAATTTTACAAACTTTATTTTTTTGCTATTCCAATTTTTTAAAAAGAATATGAAAATTGAATTTTTTTTTTTCGAGATCTGTAATGATTTAATTAGATTATTTGATGGTCACTCAATAAATTCCTACATTTTTTTATTAGCACTTATTATTCACTTGTTATTTAACATTTTATCGAATTTCTTATTTTCAATTTTATTTAAATTAATTTAACTGCTATTCTCAACAATTATTGTTATTTATTGAAAGAATACAATATTTATTTTTGAGACTTGTGATGAAAATTGATTTTCCTTCAGTAAGAGAAAAATGTCTATAATCTGTGTATCGATTCGTGGCTCACTTGAAACTGAACTACGAATAATCTTTTTCACAGATTCTCAGCTGTAAACGGAAGGAAGTTATTTAACAAACGAGCGTGTTAACCACGTGAGTTCAGAGCTTTTATCAGCACTCACGTTTTTTTTTTTTTTTTTCTTTTTCTTCCCCTCTTTCATCGACTAACAAAAGTGATAGCATCGCGGCGAACCTTTGGAGTGGATAAGAAGTGGGATTAAGCAATCGTGGTGTGGGAATCTATTATCACAATCTATTAATAAGTAACAGAAGCGTTTAGACCTCGGACTAATAATGTAACAAGGAAGTAGCACAAACTCTAAGAAAATTTATGTCACGCGAAGGCCACTCAGAAGCTAACCGATATGCAATGAAAAAGCTAACGAACTCAGTTTAGTTAAATGATTTTTTTCTCACACAAATTTCATCTTAAGTTTCTTTTTCTTTGCAAATAAATATTTTTTACACTTTTTTTAAATATATACAATCGAACGTATTGAACGAAATAATTTATGGGGGTGGGTAATACAGGTCACCTACAATTTTTTTTTTTCGTTTAACAAAAAAAAAAGTCTCCAGAAAATGTATTTTATTTTTAACAATTTTAATAATGAATTTTTAAAAAAATCTTTTTTATCTTTTTTTAATTAAAAAAAAAACAAAATTGGCAAAAATAAAATGCATTTTTCTAGAGAATTTCTAAAAAAAAATTAAACTTCAGGAAGCAGATATATTTGGTATTATTATTTACACTCACCACTCAAAAATACTATTTTTAAAAGCAAATCAGTGATTATAAAATCTTCTGTTATTTTTAAAATAAATCAAATATTTGAAAATAAAACACTCTGTGTGATTATTCACCATCATTTGCCAGTAAGGCTCGGCCTCGTCGTCGCAGTCCGTGACACAGACATTGGGGACACTCGTCGAGCCAGTCGACATCGACGAGCTTCGTGATATTTGGGTCACATCCGATACCAATGCCTGGTCGATCATTTCTCTATAATTATTAACAAAGTTTTTCTACCTTCCGATGAAAAAACAAAAATCTAATAAATATTTTTCAGGTCGTCGAGAGACCGTCTTGTAATTCTTTAAATTAATTACATCTTTTTGGCGATTTTTTTTAACCGGATATAAAAAAATTTTGTCAAATGTGAGCGTCGTATTTAAAATTACAAATGTTTCACTTTCGGGATAAAAATGATTTTATTTTCTTTCCACAATTCGAGCGAAAAATTTGATTTTATCCTAATTTTAATTCACTTCGTAAAATCTGAGAACGAAAAATCAAGTTTATTGAAAATTCAAAGAACGTTGACTTTGAATAATAATAATAAAATTATTAATAATATTTTTTAAAACTTGTTTAATAAATACAAAACTCTGTTTTTTTTTTCATGCCAAATTAATATTACGATTTTTTTAAAAGTATTTTCTTGCATTTGTGAAATTTGATTTTAAATTTAAAAAATGAGAATTATAAGAAAATTTACAAAATCATTACTGATTTCGTAATAAGTTTTTGACATTACTTTTTGAAATCCATTTTTTTTTTTTTTTTTTTTTTGGTATTTACATGATTTTTTTATTCGGTTTTCCTCATCCAAAAATATACAAATTGTAATAAAATCAACGTTACGATTTGAATATATTATGCATCTTTAATCTAATCGCTAGTAAAACGTGACATACGTAGAAATGTCTCGTTCCCCATCTTTCCGTTTGTTCCAAAAGAACATTGACTGTTTGAGACACCAGCCGCAAAACGAGATAACAATTTGCCAGTATTTCCACCAAGTGCGAGCCATGCCAACAAAACGTGCGATTTTCCTATCGCAAAGTCGGCTCAGTTGTCATTTCGCATTCGGAGTGTCGAGTCAGATTCAATGAATCCAAGAAGATGGTCGAAAACACACACAGATTCACTTAAAAAAAAAAATTCATAAAACCAAAAAGAATAAAAAAAAAAAGCCCCACGAATTCACCACTTTTAGATTCGTTAAATAATTTCGACTGATTGAAAATAGACTGCAGAATAAAAAATATTTCTAATCACATTGATGAAGCAAAAAAAAAATGTAAACACATTTAATTACTCAAATTTTTCTCTAAAACTTATTTTGATAAATATTGTACTAAATTAAACTGCACAAATTGGTTGAAAAAAAAAGGATTCCAATTAAACGTCAAACAAATATTTTGTTTGGTATCGTTGAAATAAATGTGATGCACAGTTTGGTAGAATCATCGAATTTCGAAGATATTTATGATGGACAAAAATAGAGCTTCACTGTTTTGCGATTAACAAGACGAAGAAGATGAAAAGGTACGCGAGATTAAAAGAAGATAAAAGTTTAAAGTGGCCACAGAAACGCGTTATGAATCGCAAAGCCCGTCTCGTTCAGCGCCGCAACTTGTGACTTGTTTTTTTTTTTTTTCTTTTTCTTCCTACACGTTTTACACTGGTGAACGAGATAAATTTAGATGGATGTGGCAACGACCCTGATACGCGAGTAGCCGAAGACTCAACACACTCGCACCCAAAGGCGCAGTGAATGCTTTTGCATAATACGCGAATTTTGTGAATGGTTCGTACGAACTTACGATATGTTTGTGTCTCGTTATTTTTCAAATTCTTCAAATTCTTCAGCAATAAAAAAACGGCAAAAATTGTGAAATTAAAGTGAAGTCACCCGAAGTGCATATCGCCAAGATAATGTCATTTTAGTAATTAATATTAGTGAAAATTTGTGTTACAAGCTCAAATAATATTGTATCATGAATCTAATTTTTTAAATTATGAGTTTAATTAATGTGGCAAATTTTCGATTCTTTGCATAACTTTCTTGTTAGAAATTGCGGATATTTAAAAAAATTCAATTGACAAAATAATATGATTTCCGTTAATTTTATATAATAAAGTGCAGTGCTGTGAAATTAATCGTGGGTCGATAACATCGTGGAACGTAGAGATGATTTGCCTATCAAATTTGTTCGTGCCAAGTTGACATAAAAATATTAGTAGCTCGTTCATCTGTTGAAGAATATTATGAAGATTTTTTAATAATAATTGCGCATGGATTATGTTGGTCAGGAATATTTTCTTTAGCTAATATTAATAATGAACGATTAATATCACGAAGGTTATTTATTAATAGTTTTCTTCTCATAAATGAATGTGACTTAAAAATCATATTAATTTATTTGTTAATACGATTTAATTGTTTCATAATTAATATTTTTATCAGGATTAATTTTGAATTTGATTTTTAAAAAATGATTGCTTTGTCAACTTTAAGTCAATCAGGTCTAATAATTTTCTGAATTTTATTAAATTGCATATTATTTTGAGATTTTAAATTCAGAATATATTTCTTCGAAGATGTATATCGTTGTCGTAATATTATAAAAAGCCTGGAAAAAATCCATTTTTGATGCTAAAAATCGAAAACGCAGAAAGGCGGGTGGGCAGCCCCCGGTGGGAAGCCTCTCCCCCCCTCTGCACAAATATATTTTTTTATATTGCGTTCCGGTGAAATTAGCTTCCTCATAAATGAAGCTTTATGAGGAATTATTATTATTCTACTCAAATCAGTAGAATGAAGTATTCTAATAATTAGTTTCGAAAAATCCTGTTTATTTTTTTTTTTTTCACTCACTCTGGTGGAAGATCGATAGAGTGAAGAGGCTGTCGGATCGACGTGGGACGGTGGAACTGCGTTTATGTCCCCTACGTAAAAGATCGGTCGACTCGTGCTCCGAAGATCCTAAAAAAGAAAAAAATTCCTTTAAATAATCATCCAATCGTCGTCTAAACTTCACGCACATAAATATACATCCTCAAAATGATTCGGCAAACGCCGAAGAAGGAAAACACGCAAAATAATATCAGGGTACATCAAAATTGACTAAGCCAATAATTTTACTTTTTTATACATACTTTTCTCTTTTTTTTTTTTTTACCTGATAGCCATGTTCCAGTTCAGTGTAAGACATGTCAGAGCGGCTTTCATTGAGGATAAGAAAGGTGCAGCTTTTCGTGAACAAGTCCTTCAAATCGCTTGTTAAATTCCTGTAATTCCATTATTATTATTATTATTATTGTTATTAATCTATAGAGTACTAAAAAAATTATGCGAAAAATTCTAAAAAAAATAGGTTCTACGCTAGAATAAATAATTTTACAAATATTCAATTTTGCAATTTAGATTTTTTTTTTTGTTGCCAACCCAAATTTGACTCTTTACTAATTTATCATTATTATTAATCTATAATAAAAATAAAAGGTTTCATTCGGAATTTTCATTTTCTTTTCTAATTTAGACAAGATTAAATAATTAAATTAAATAATTTCACTAATATTCCATTTTTTTTTCAGATTTCTTTTTTTGGGCAACATAAATTTGACGCTTTACTAATTTGTCATTATTATTATTCTATAAACTACTAAAAAATGAAATTCTAAAAGAAAAAAGCAAGATTCTAAACTAGATTAAATAATTCGACATTCAATGTTTTGTTTGAAATTTTTGTTTTTTTTTTTTTCTAATTTTCAAAAAGATTAAATAATTAAATTAAACAATGTAACACAAAAATTCAACTTCTTGTTTGGAATTTTCGTTTTTTTTTTTTTCTAATTTAGAAAAGATGAAATAACTGAATAAAATAATTCCACAAATATACAATTTTTTTTTTTTTTTTTTTTTTTTTGTGCAACACAAATTTGGTGCCTTAGTAATTTACCATTATTATTATTCTATAAACTACGAAAAAATGTGAGAATTTCGAAAAAAAGATCGAGATTCTAAAGTAGATTAAATAATCCGACAGACACTCAATGTTTTGTTTCCAATGTTCGTTTTTTTTTTTCTTATTTGTACACAAAAGATATTTAACACAATTCGGAATTTTTGTTTTAACAAGTTAAATCTGACGTTCCACTAATTTTACAATATGGAATTAAAAAAAAAAAAAAAATGGCAAAATTGAATTGTACTTGGTATTTACAGCGAGTGTTTCGATGAAACTGTGACAGAGATGGAAATTAGAATACCGCCTAAGTAGTATAGTGTGTCACAAGGCGGTATATAGTAAATAACGTCGGTGAATCAATAGTCGAATGGCATAAATGGGTTGTAACGATTTTTAAGTTCTAACCTCAAAGACAAGAAATATTCGTTTATTATTGACGATCGATTGGCTGACGTCTGGTTTTGTGTAAAATTTTAATTTCAATCAATTCACAGGGTATTCAACGATAGAAGGACACGTGAAAAATTTTGAATTCGTTCACAATAGACACCACACAGTTTTGTCAATAATCTTCCGACATGTTGCGAAATTCGATATATCGAAGTAAGCCGCTTTTTTCGATATATTTTCACTAGAGATGGGCGGCGCGATATTTGTGACCGATGAGTTTTTGGTAAATTAACGGTTCCTCGAGCGTCAATTGACCGACCGAAAAATGACCAATTTGTGAGAGGAGCGCCATAATCGACCGATTCAAAAACTAATTGATGTAACACTGCTGACTGCTGGTCCGAAACCACCGAAACAGGGCTGAACTAGGGAAAGTCGGAAAGTCCCTAGGCCAGCCAATCGTTTACGCGAATCGATTAAAGTTAGAATTTTTCATGTTTCGTTACGAAGCAAATATAAAAATCACCTAGCAGAGGATAGGGATTGCTTAGATTTATGTACCTATATGTAAACATATGTATATAAATATCACGATATCGCGCAGCGATACGTATTCAATTTCGGGAGGGGAGCGAATTCTGCAGATTATCCGAGCTCGAGAGAAGCATCTCAGAGGCCTTTTAAGACAGACGTTCTTGAACAAAATTCATCCAAGTGTTTTCATTTTATTGTGTTAATTTTCTTTTAAAAGTATCCGCCGATTTTTTTGGCATCCAAAAATGGTAACAAAGCGTTTTCGTAATATAAACACAAATAGAAATTTTTATTTTCAAGCAACATTGTATTGTAGAATAAAAGATAATCGCTTTTTTCTTTTGTTTTTATTTTATCCTTTTCATCATTAGACAGAAGGAAATGCAAAGAATAAATCGTCAAATTCAAAAGTGAAGAAAGAAGAGAACGATGAAAAAAAAACAGGAAGAAAAGAAGGCAAAGGATTAACTCCTTATCAAGGCACGCGACGCTGCTTTGGACATTACATTTGTCCTGAATGCAAACGCCAATGGATGAGCAGCAACAGTTGGGCTGATATGGGTCAAGAATGCATGAATTGTCCAACAAATGTTTATCCTGTATCACAAGTAAGCAGTGATTATATTATCTCTTCAATGTTTTTTTTAATGGAAACATAAGTGATCTTGTAGTTTTTATAAATTAATATACCTTTTTTTTTCTTTTTCTAAGTTTTGTCTTTTAACTGAAAGGAACTATTAAAAATGATCCTGATAATTTATGTGACAATGTAATACATAATTTAATCTTATTGTCATTTTTATAAATTTATTTACCAATATTTTTTTTCTTTCTTTTTTTAAGTTTTGTCTTTTAATTGAAAGGAACAATTGAAAATGATCCTGATAATTTATGTGACAATGTAATACATAATTTAATCTTATTGTCATTTTTATAAATTTATTTACCAATATTTTTTTTCTTTTTTTTTTTTAAGTTTTGTCTTTTAACTGAAAGGAACAATTAAAAATGATCCTGATAATTTATGTGACAATGTAATACATAATTTAATCTTATTGTCATTTTTATAAATTCATTTACCAATATTTTTTTCTTTTTTTTTTAAGTTTTGTCTTTTAATTGAAAGGAACTATTAAAAATGATCCTGATAATTTATGTAACAATGTAATACATAATTTCATCTTATTGTAAATTTTGAAAATTTATTTACCAATGAAACAAAGATATAAAATATACAATTATATATTTTTTTTTTCATGAAATATGGATGGTGGATTAAATTTGTGTGCAATGTAAAAAATCACAAATGACAATGTTTTTAAAAATACATTAAAAAAATACAAATTATGGCCTTAATTATTTTTTTTAAACAATCTGGAGGGCGCATCAATTTTTTTTTTTTTTTCACTTATCAAAATAAACAAAATTTATGTTAAAAAATATAATTTCTGAGAAGTAAAATAGATTTAAAGTTATTCGATATGAATTCTCTACAATTGTTCTCACTCCTAATTTTTAATTTAAACAGAAAAACAAAATTTGACAATGTTTAAAACAGTTCTTTTTTGCTTTTCTTTCTTGTAGAAAGAGAGAGTATTTTAAAACTTGATAATTTCGTAATTTCTCAATTGTTGCAGCGACCATTGCACAAGCCAGGATATCTGAAAAAGATAGATCCCAAAAAAAAGCATCCCCAGGAATTATGCGAAAAGTGCAACGCAGTTGGCCACTATTGCAGACTCGAAGATGACGTTATTTCTTTGCCGAAGAAGAAGAAGAAATCTAGAAGGAGGAAGAAGCGCGCTGCTGAATAATGCAAGAATAACAAAATTGACAAAAAAAATGCTGATCCTTTTCTTTTTAAAATTTTTGTTAATTTCTTTTTTTTTTTTTTTTAAAGATATGACGATCTTTTAATTTTTCTCGAGTGAGCGGCGAATAATTTAATGGTATAAAAAAAAAACATTGATTTACTTATCCTTATTTTACTTTATATTATTTTAAAAAAAAACAATCGTCTGGATTGTTATCGATGAATGTGATGTTAATTGTTTTTTTTACCAAAAACTAATGTTTGAAAGTGTATAGATAATATTGTGTTATCTAAGTACTTATAATAGATGATTTTATTTTTGTATCTTGAAAAAATAGTTATAAGATTAACATTTTAAAAATCGATTGGATTTATCGATAATTCGTTTTTAATTTTATTTTCCATTGACAAGATAATGATTGCGATGATAAATCCAAGATTGAAAAATCGTAAGCGTTACTCGAATCAGCAACGTAATGACAAAATTTTATATACAAAGTATCGAATATTACAGAATATTTTACATTCCCAATAATTGATCTTTCATGTGTCTCCTTAAAACTCTGTTTCTAAAAAAAAATTGCTGAGAAGAAAAAAAATATGAAAACACAATTTTGTAACTGAAATATTGGTCAATTTTTGTAGTTGGGAAGTTAATTTAAAAAAAAAAAAGTATCACATTATTTTAGTGTTTCGTATAAAAGTTGAAGAAAAAAGTGGTCAAATAAAAGGAAACGTGGATTTTTATATAAAGAAAAAAACAAACACTTTTTTTATCGCTTTGTTGTATTATATATATATTTACCTATATATATATAATATATATATATATTTATATATACTTTGTCGGTGTGCCAAATATACAAGCCAAAGATGTACACCAAAAATTCATCGTTCCTCGTTTCTAATGCAATTTCCTCGTTTTGTTTTTTTTTTTTTTTTTTCAATTAAATGGTTTCTACTAAAATCGCCTACTGACCGTAAAAATTGTTCTCAAAAAAAAAAAAAAAAAAGACTTCAGTTTACGGTAAAACACGTGATGATTGTAACGATCGATAAACACAACCATTTACGATGTCCCAATTATATTACGTACATTCCCATGTACGTAATAAAATTCACATCGATATACTGTTTGTGATATACATATATAAATAGAACGAGTACAGTTTTTTTGCTTTTCTTTCCTTTCTTCTTTATATGATACAATATACACGATAGGCAATGTACAGTCGTCAAGGATTGGTAACGACGAAGAGACGATCCGCCGCTGGATCCTCGCTGAAGTACGCTGCGGAATTAAACATCGTAGTCGTTGTCAAACCCGAAGACTGGGGAATGAGAGGATCTGTGGGCTGAAAAAAAATTTTTTTTTTTGGTAAGAAAAATCGTAGGATTATAAAAAAAAAATTCTTTTAATTTTATAATAAAATTTTTTTTTTCTCGTGTAGTTTATTATTTATTTGTTTAATAATTTTAACAACGAAAAAGAAATTAAAAATATATATAAAAAAAAAAAAAAAGAAATTATAAAACAACATAAAATAAAATTGTAAAATAAGAATTAGCGAAAAAAGGAAATCTTACCTCCGACGACGATATGACGAGTTGCTCGGAAGAATTAATTTCCCTGACTTGCGTGGGCGAATTAGAAGCAGTCTCATCCCTAATTCCCGTTTGCGACAAATTTTCTTTACTTCTCGCAGTCCATGCATCAGAATTCTTGATTTCCACGCTCGATTCAACGACATTAGCGGCGCCGCGATAAAAATCAAATGCCTGAGCAGTTGGTTGAACGGCAACGGGACTGGAAACGCTGGGCGCCGGTTGATTAAGTAGATTGACAACTTGCTGAACCTCCTTAGACTCGATAAAGCCGGTACCAATTTGTAGACTCCCCGAAAATCTTGTTCCACCGATGGGCGAGCCAGGTAGCGATTTTCTGATCTCATTGTCCAATCTTACAGTAGTTTGAGTCGCGGTAATTTCCGGTTGAGGTGCAATATTACCAGTAAAAGCCGGTTGTTCTTGTCCCAAAAGGCTGATAACTCGAGGATCGACGGTTGAAATCTTCTCCGTTGAATGATCCTCATTCTCAATCGTTCCTCCAGTATTAACATCACTTTTGGTAATCTCCGTACTCGGTAAACCCGGCAAAAGTACAGGAACATTAACAGGACTGGGAATATCCGATGAGCCAACAGCAATTTTAATTGGAATGTATGAATTAGCATCGCCACGATCGTATCCCAAATTTTCAGGCTGCGGTGCGATTGAACTTGGAAAACATGGTTGTTCCTGTTCGACGAGACTGATAACCGGACTTTGTGGTGAAATTGGTCGATTGTCTTGCGTCTGATTAGCCTGATTAACCGGCGCAGGTTGAGGAAACAATTCGGCCCTTAAATTGGGTAGAAAGCTGTTTATAGTTCTCCAAGTTGGTTCCCAAAGGTTCGAGGTTGGCGTTAACACTCCAGTCGAGGACATTACCAAAAGCATGTTCTTGAGTGATTCGGGAATAGCTTCGAAGAGCAATTCACTGTTATCAGCGTGCATGTAAGCTCTTAAAAGATCAAGAACCGTGAGCCAAAGTGGCAAAAAACCGGGTAGCGTCAACAGAGGCGTAAGATGATGAAGAAAAACTTTGGAGAGCAGCATCGCGGCTCTAACGCGTGTTTCCTCGATACCGGCTGGATCGTTTGGCGCAACCGGTTCCAAAAGTTGTGCAAGCAACGGGAACAACACTTGTTCCAAGCATTGCGACCACTCCGAAGCGGTTAATTGAGCCAAATCATGAGCCAAGAGAGTGCTCTGAAGATAGGTGATAGCCGAAGCTCTAACCGGTCTCCTGGAATCGCAGCATAGTCTCGCGATTCCCTGCAAAAGTGGTCGCCAAGCTTGTGGCCAAAGTGACGTAATTTCCTCGCCTCTTTCACCGGCCCAAGCGCGAAGTATCTGGGCAGTTCTCGTGTGCAACGTGTGCATAAGATCCAACAATTGTATCGGGGCCTGTTGATAAGCAACGTTCGTCGTTAGATCGCCAGCGGAAACATGAATTCTTCCCCTTTTTCCAGGGCTACCGGTCTGCAAAACAGCCTCGCCAAAAGTCCTGACGCAACGTATGCTAAGCTCGAAATTATCGGGCGTTACGTGAGCAACGTCGCGTATAAGAAAAATAAGGCTCTCGCAGCATTTGGCAAGAGCAATTGGATCGTGAGCTTGTAGATCACGATCGAGGATAATAGTATCAGCGGCTACCGGGAGCGGCGCTTCCGTTCCAGTCGGTGACACGAGAACCCACTCGGGAACCGGTGATATCGGTCTTTGATCCAAGACCGAAGTTCTTTGATTCAACGTTATGTTTCCCGCGCTCGAATTGTCCTCCAGTGCATTTGTCGAATTGTGATTTGTCGCTTGATTGGCTTGTTGCGGTTTTGGAAGAAGTGCACCAGCGCCAGCGCACTCTAGGAGGCTAAAAACGACTCTCCAATCGTCGGTACTGTGAATATTAGCAGCGCCAGTTTTAAGCAATTCAAAGAGTCCGTAAGCAATTTGACGCGACAGCGGTGGCATTGTTGACGATGGTAAATGCGCGAGTGGCGTTAACGGCGGCAAAACTCGTGGAAATTCTCTGAGTGCTTCCTGCGGAATATCATCGGAAGATTCCTGAAGTGATTTCTGATGAAATTCCTCGCCTCTCAGCAGTCTTATAGCCAATCGCAAAAGTCCAACTGCAACGCGTTCCAACAGATACGGATGATTTTCCCTCGCGGCACTTGTCAAAAGGCCGTCCAAATGCGCTTGAACGATTGGCCAAATGCACATAACACGACCGCGATTTTGTATGGTAACATCCATCAATACTTCGAGTATAAAAACTGAGACATCCTCGTCGTGGGGATTAACGGAAACCAAAGCTCCGACCAAAGAGGTCAACGAATCCTCTTGCAAATATCTGCTTTCTTCGATAATCTGCTTCAAGTAACAATTGGCTATGCAATCGGTAGCTTTTTTTCGCGTTATCGCTTCAACGGGATTTGGATACCAGGATGTTTCCATCGATATGTAGGAATACAAGCTGAATATAAGGCCTTGTTCGGCAGGCGGTGCTTTTGGCGTCGTTGATTCGCGAATTATATTAACCGTACCGCCTGGTTCAATGAAATCCTCGCCGTCGGTCATGCTCTTTGGCAACAAACGCGCTTTGTAGAGTGTCTGAAGGCAGTCTATAATATTTTTCCACGACGCGCGAAGTCCATTGCCGTGCAAATGCGTGATTTTAAATAGAGTCCTAGCGGCTAATTGACAACGTCCACTTCTGCCAAGATGAAGAACAATCTGATCAGGTTCACCGCCAGTCGCGAGTCCCGTAAATTTGCATAGACTCACGACAAGCGTGTCCAAGTCGCTGCTCATAACGTAATGCGAGCTGATAGCCGCGCAAGTTAGAAATGTTTGAGCGACGCGTCTCTGTAGCGTTCTATCGGGTGCTTTGTCGTATGCTCGGCACAGTGCGCTTATTATCGGTGCCCAAGCGCGTTCGGCAAGTTCCTTATCAACGAAATCACTGGCGCTGCCAACTTTGAGATAAAGACTCTCGGGACTCGCGCCACGTCTTAGTAAAACCTTCCACAAATAATTTTCCTTAACCAAACCTGTTTGTTCAGCTGGCATTACAATTTCCTCGCTCTTAATCGAGACGTAAATTTCATCGAGCATATCCTGATCAAAATCCGCGCCGCCGTTGACCTTTTTCAGGTTTTTCTTAAATTGCTCGGGCGTCATTGGATTGCTCTGACGTTTCGCGTTGTAATTGTGCTGATCGACGTTAAGCATTATCACAGCGTAAGCCAAAGTGAAAGCCGCGTCGGCCGAGGCAAATGGACGTCCATTACTGTCGTGCCAATGATCAGCAAATTTCTCTAACAAAAGTGATATCAACGGTGCTTCACCGGGAAGTCTAAAAGACTCGAGATACAGACGCAAAGCTTGATCTATACGAGTATTACGTAGGTCAAAATTTTGCACGAAACAATTTAATATTGTTTTGTTTTCCTTTTTGCTTATATACTCGCCAATGGCTTTTTTGTCGAGCACCGGATTTTCCCGAAGTAGTTTAGCGATTTTTTCGGGATCCGGAGGGCCGCCAGCCGCGCTCCCTAATAAACCGTGTTCCGTTAATTTGGCAATGCCTTCACGTGGATTTTCATTAAATTTTTCCGTTCCCAATGCCAGCCATCTTTTTCTAGCTTTTGTCGTCAAAAGTTCCTCTCTCGTTGGCAATATTTCGTTACTTTCGTGCCGCGATGGTTTGCACAAATCACGATAACCCTTGCATCTCGCTTCTATTCCAACAACGAGACTAATTATCGCTTCTAGCGATATAAATTGAATGCTGTACATGCTGCCCAACAGTGCGGAAGCATTTTTCGACAAGAGCTTCATCAAATCCTCGTACAAATTTGTCGAATAAAGCCCGCAATCGTAATTCAAATAGAATTCAGCTGGCAAACCAGGTATTCTCCAGATTCTTACGATAGCTTCTAAAGCCAATTCTCTCTGTTCGTAAGAAATTCTGTTGCTGTCGGAATCAACGATTTCCATTAATTTTAATACATAATGCTCCATCTGAAATTTAAGATGTTCGCGCTGTGATTCGAAGAGCAAGAAGGAAACTTGTAGATTAGCTGCTAAGATCGAGAGTCTTTCGGTGCCCAAAAGAAGTATCAGATTTCGGCACAATTCGTCTTTAGCCAAAGACAAGAGTGATGGAAAATTGGCCAGAGCATCGGCAGCTATTTCCAGAGCAACTTGAAGAAGACTCAAGCCTAAATGCGTCATTATTTCGGTATTTTGCTTGTCCAATGGACTGCAAAGTGAGACTAAAAAACGAAATAATTCACGAACGCAAAGAGCGCCATAAGGAGCTAATTGTTGAGGCGCCGTAAATCTCACACCCTGAGGATTAACGTATTCCTCCAATTGGCACTCGGAATTAACGCGGATCTTTGGCAAATTTGTGTTATCATTGCCGCTACTTATACTCGCATTATCGTCGACAGAAAGATCCTCGACACTGCCGGCTGGCGATTGAATAACATCTGGACTTTTTTCACCCTCTTGCGAAACCTCGTTTTTCGTTTCCTCTACGTCGCGCGATTTTTTTTCATCCTCTAAATTATCCTGTGGCTCTTTTTCCGTTTTATCATCATTATTCAATGATTTCTCAGAACATTCTGTCGATTCTTTGTCTTTGGATTTATCGGAATCTTCGGTTTCACGCAATTCCGCTGTTTCCCCGGAATTTTCAGCGACATTTTCGCTCTTGTTGCTCGTGGAACTTTCGCTTTCGGGCTTTTTCTCGATTGTCACATTTTTTGGGCTCTCCGGATCAACGGGCTTATACGGAGTTCCCTGATCGAGAGATCCTTGCATATCGAATATATTTCCCGCTGGTGTCACCGGAGTCGTTGCCAAATGACCCGCGCGAACACGTTCAACTGGACTCAAAAGACGTGTCTCATTCTCATCGCTCTCCGCAACTTTTGCCTTCTGTTTCGAATGACTCTTGCTCTTTCGACTTTTACTACCGCGCGAATTTTCTATACCATTTGTACGCATTTTCTTCATGTTTGGAATAACGCGCGTGTCGTCAGCAAATTGGGACAAACGGGCGAATAGATGCTGAACCATTTCACGAAGGCAGTGCTCCGCTGTGCGACGCAACAATTCTGAGAAAAAAAAATTGAATTTCGAACGATTTAAATTTACGTTTAACGAAGAAGAAAAAAAGATGTTACAAAAATGTTCACAGTTTTTTTCAGTCTACATAATATAAAATAGATTTAAAAAAGGACGCTTTTGAAATATTCATAATATTTTCCATTTTAACGCCTAAATGCAGATTTACAAAAATTAAATAAAAATGTAGGACGCATTCGAAAGGCCATTCAATTATTCGTCAAGATATTTGCAAATTTTTTTGATTGAAAATGAAAAAAAAAGATGTTAAGAAGCAGGGAATTGACTTATCTACATAATTTAAAAAGTTCAATTTTTTGTTTTTTTTTTTTTTTTCGAGTCTTACCGCTAAGACGTGTCTCGAAACATATTCTAAAGCAGCTGAGCATGATTTCGCAGATACTCTCGTCGGACAAGTGATCGCCAGCGGGTGATTGAACAAGAGCTCGAAGTACTTGCAGTATTCGCATGAGAACGACACTGTCGCCAGAAGGATCGGTTCCAACGAATCTCGCGTGCGTAACCGCATCTGCGATTGACTCGACGCAAGCTGCGATTGCTGGATGCTCGTGATCTAAAGAAATTGGAGCAAAAATGTGGCATCAATCCTTTTGTAAAAATGTACAATGAAAAAAAGTAATTACCGAACTTTGATTTATTTTGATAATTATTCAGAATTAGGACTTTTAACAATTAAAAATAATATATATATTATTTAATTGAAAACACAAAAAATACATTTTTGTAATTTAAAATTTTTTAAATTTAGAATAATAACTTTTTGGTGAGTATAATTTTTATTGAGAAAAAAAATTATAGAATTTTAATTTATCTTTGAAATTATTCGGAAATACAATTTTTCACTTTTTTAAGTTACAAAAATTAAAAAAAAATTATTTATGAGTTTCTTGAAAAATTACTATAAATAACAATTTTCATGGCAATAAAATCAATTTTTTGGGAAAAAATTTGAGGGTTTTTTTTATCCAACTAATTTCTGTCTTACCAACAAGACTGCACGATATCATTTTATTAACAGCGGATAGCGCAAGACTAGTAACAGGACCAGTTGTCTCCTCGGATCTAACAATCTCAAGAAAGGGTGCAAGAAACACGCTGGGCTCCAGATGCGAGAGGTCTCTCGCTTCATTGAGAACCTCCTTGAGTGACGATAGTCCTTTCATCAGGACATCCTGGTCCTCGTCCTGAGAATAAAGAAAAATATACCATTTTCAAAAAAACTGTAAATAACCATATTTCATTTTTTTTTTTTTTTTTTCATATTTACATATGAACGTAGGATATATTTTTTTTAATTTTTTAATGAGAGTTTGAAAAATTAGAAAGG
This sequence comes from Perithous albicinctus, assembly GCA_964016905.1. NCBI lineage: Eukaryota > Metazoa > Arthropoda > Insecta > Hymenoptera > Ichneumonidae > Perithous > Perithous albicinctus. The sequence goes on along the minus strand of OZ024698.1, from coordinate 17,758,985 downwards.
AATATAAAAAATTGCCCGACTCCCAATTTTTTCTCCCAAAATTTTCATCTCAATGATAACTATTAAAAAATTAGTTTTTCCGTAAGAAAAAAAATTAAAAAGATAAAAAAATTAAATTTCCACTTCGAATTATGGAAAAGAATTTTCATTCCTCTGTTTACAATTGAAAAAATTGGTTTCTTCGGCAAAAAAAAAAGATAGCGAAACAAAAAAATTAAATTTCCTCTTCAAATTACCCGAAAGAAACTCGATAAAGGCCCAAAATTAATTTTCACGCTCCGAGTTTAAAATGCCAAATTTTTTTCGATTTATCAAAAACATGTTGACGAAGCAAAATTTTCATTTGGCATCTTTATTATGAAAAAATAGGTTTCTTCGGTAAGAAAAAAAGAGGAAAACGAAAAAATTGCTGTCAAACCTGATGAGAGTGAGACGACCATCGTACGCCTCTTCGCATAGCAGTCATCAAAAGCCCGACCTCGCCCTCGACGATAAAAAGCCCGCCGTACGGGCACGTTGGTCTCGTCATCCTGAATTTTAACTTCCTTTTTACGTGTCCACTTAAAGACGAAACTCAGGTCGACTACATACTCGCCATTGAGCAAACATGTGTTTATATTTATCGCTAAACGATGTAAAAGTGAGGAAGAAAAAAAAACAACGAAAAACAGTTAACAATAACAATGGATTAATTGCGTAGACGGGACGTTTTTTTTAAGCTGATTTTTGCAAAAATATCGCGTATATTGTGTAAAAAAAAACCCGAAAACGCGGCTCGATAAATACGGAGACGTCAAACGTCAGGAAAAATATAAGTTCCAACGCGACGAAACGACCACTAAAAGCCTCGAGCAAAGTTATCGGAATTCAAGTGCGGTGGCGTTGACAAACGTAAAATCGTCGATATTGCAGGTTAGAATTTGGTGGAAAATTGATTTTTACAAGAGTCGATGACGACGCTGAAGACTTCCGGTTTGATAAGGATTTCATGTTCGGATATAAAAAATTGCAAAGTAATTTAATTTCTGTTTGTTTATCTTTGAGCGTTAAAGATTTTTAAGATCTTTTTTGGTTCGGCGGTTTAGCGGAATATTCTCGAACGTAAACTGAAAAATGAAGAAAAATTGAAACATTTTTTTTTCGCTGGTTTCGTGTAAATAAAAATTGTCGATATTGCAGGTTAGAATTAATGGGAAATTGATTTTTTAGACGCTTGATGACGACACCGAAGACTTCCGGTTTGACAGGACAAGAGTTTGATGCTCGGAAATCGAAAATTGTAAGGTAATTTAATTTCGGTTTCTTTATCTTTGAGCGATAAAGATTTTTAAGATCTTTTTGTTTCGGCGGTTTAGCAGAATATTCTCGAACGTAAATTGAAAAATGAAATGTAAAGTATTTTACAAAAATAATTAAACCAACATAAAAAAATGATAATTTTCAACCTTAACGAACATTTTTTCGATTTAAATCTATAAATAAATTTAAAAAATCTCGAACATAGATAATTTTTCTTCAATAATTCAGTATTGCTTTTATTACATAAATCTACAGAATAAATAATTTAACTTTGTGTTGTATAAAAATGATCATTAACAATATATTTCGCTTATATAACGATAAATATTCACACAAGTAAATTAAACATATACATCAGTTATGTTACATAAAATTAGGTCCATATATGTACCATTTATATAACTAATAATAATAATAATAATAATAATAGTAATAATAATAATAACAACAACACATATATAACTCACAGAGTTTGTTCGTTCACAGCAGCTATTCGATTATCTTCAAGGAATGTTTTCTTTTTTTAATTTTTTTTTTTTATATAATACTGAAAAGTTGCAATGAATCAATGCATTTACAAAATAAAAAGGACATTTCACGCTTTCAAAATAAAATGCGTATTAATAATAGTAAATAAAAAAAAAAAAAAAAAAAAAAAATCATCATCAATCGGTCTTTTAAAAATTAGTCATTAAATATATTTACACAAATGTTAATCAAGAACATATATATAATAATTAAAGTATAATGACGAGATCAGAAAAGAATTCGTTAGGGTTTGAGAATTGGCTCACAACTCAAAAAAGAGTCTTTTTCGTTGACAAAAAAAAAGGAAAAAAAAAAATTAAAAAAAATTAGAGGTAGGCATGTTCGAGTGATATAGTGTTGATAACATTGCTCCTGTTATCTACATTTCTATTATCGTTACCGACCGTTGGTTTCCATTCCCTTACGCCGATGGTCATAAGATCATCGCAATTTTTCGCTCTTCTACTTTCGTCGGTAATATCAAAAGACAAATTATCATATATAAAGGCATTGGCAACGATGTTCGAATATTTTTCCTCGTTCAGCGAGGCGAATCTCTTGAGCGTAACATTTTTATTCATTTCCGTTCTCGTTGTTCCTCCGATATTATTGATTTTCGTTTGGCAATCGCCGGAGAATTTGCACTCAATTTGATCCAAGCTGCGACCGCGTGTTTCCGGTAATACGCAAATGGCAAAACCCGCCCCGACAAGGGCAGCACATGCGAATATCCACATTGTCGTCTCGAGACCGAGTGCGATGCTCATGTCGGGATACGTTTTGATGGCCGCGAAAGTCATTATCTGTGCAATGCTGGTCGTGAGTCCTCCAACCGCGCCGCGAAATCTCAGTGGATAGAGTTCCGAGGTCATGACCCACGGTAGAGTGAGATAACCGATCATCGAGAAGCCAACGTGAAGGGCTATGCAAATAAGTGGCGTCCACGATGGAACTACGTACCTGAAATCAATTGATATCACGATGATTTATTTTACAGTTCACTCGATAATCAACTATACTTTCGTACGATAGGCCAAATAGTCTTGAGTTCACTCAATAGTGAGCTATTGAATTGTTGCCAAATGTTTTTCAATTGTCGACTATTGAATCGTTGACTCAGTCGCAAACAATTGAATAGTGACTTAATAATATGCTGTTGAATTGTTAGTTTGCTATTGAATTTTCGTAACTGTTAAATTATTAACTCAATAATCAGCTATTGAATCGTCGCCTCAATATTGAATTATTGTAAAATCCACAAAATTGTCAACTATTGAATTGGTGGAAAAAAATAGTCAACCATTCAACTGTTGATTCAATTAGTCAGCTATTGAATTCATGAATCAATAGTCAGCTATTGAATTGGTGAATCAATAGTCAGCTATTGAATTGGCGAATCAATAGTCAGCTATTGAATTGGTGAATCAATAGTCAGCTATTGAATTGGTGAATCAATAGTCAGCTATTGAATTCATGAATCAATAGTCAGCTATTGAATTGGTGAATCAATAGTCAGCTATTGAATTTGCGAATCAATAGTCAACTATTGAATTGGTGAATCAATAGTCAGCTATTGAATTGGCGAATCAATAGTCAGCTATTGAATTTGCGAATCAGTAGTCAGCTATTGAATTGGTGAATCAATAGTCAACTATTGAATTGGTGAATCAATAGTCAGCTATTGAATTCATGAATCAATAGTCAACTATTGAATTTGCGAATCAATAGTCAACTATTGAATTGGTGAATCAATAGTCAGCTATTGAATTGGTGAATCAATAGTCAACTATTGAATTTGCGAATCAATAGTCAACTATTGAATTGGTGAATCAATAGTCCGCTATTGAATTTGCGAATCAATAGTCAACTATTGAATTGGTGAATCAATAGTCAGCTATTGAATTGGTGAATCAATAGTCAAATATTGAGTTGGTGACTCGGGAAAAAACAAGTAAAATAACTATGCTAACCTTATCGATATGGCTACCCCTGCTGCTGCAAAAGCCATGCCAAATCCACTTGCACAGGCGAGAATCTTTCTACCGAAATGACTGGCAAGTCCAACCCCAACCAACGATGCCACCAGTCGTACAATAGCAAGAGCCACGCTACCCGCGTATCCGTCTATCTTTACGCCAACATCCTCGAGTACCGTAACGGCGTAAAATAATATCACGTAAATTCCCGAAATTTGTTGAAGCGCGAAGAACGCGAAGAGTATCAAAAATGGCTTCCACACGCTCGGACTGTGAAGCGCCTCGAGAATATTTGACTTTTCTTGTTCTCGTTTTACATTCGTTGTGCACAACTCTCGGTACTCATTTTCCGTGGAGATACCAGGACCACGCAGCCAGAATAGGGACTGTTTGGCTTCCTCGATGCGACCTCGCGTTGCAAGCCATGCAGGAGTTTCCGGTAGCATTCTGTGAAATTAATTTTTCTATCTTATTCAAATCTAGTAAATCCGGTAGAATATAGAAAATTTCATGATTTTTGGTAAATCTGTTAAATTTTTTTAGTAAATCATTAAAATTTTAGAAAATTTGGTGATATAATTTTTTACTACATTTTTGGGGAATCTAGTAAAATTTCAGTAAATCTGATAAAATTTCGAAAATTCGATTACATTTAAAAAAAAAAAAGTAAATCTGGTAAAATTCTAGAAATTTTTTAGTAAATCAATAAAATTCTAGAAATTTTTTAGTAAATCAATAAAATTCTAGAAAATTTGGTGATATTATTTTTTACTACATTTTTGGAGAATCTAGTAAAATATCAGTAAATCTGGTAAAATTTCGAAAATTCGATTACATTTTTTTTTAAAAGTGAATCTGGTAAGATTCTAGAAAATTTAGTGATATTTTAGTAAATCTAGTAAAATTTTTGCAAACTTTGTAATTTTTTTTGTAAGTTTGGCAAAATTTGTACAGTTGCTAATGCTTTTTAATAGAAAAATCATATGATTTCGCTTACCTGCTCAATGCCAAGGAAAGTATGGCTGGCCCGATACTGATCGCTGCTGTCCTTTGCCACGTCGTCAATGCACCCAGTGTGTAGATCATAAGGACTCCGAAGGACACTAATACTGGTCCGGAACTTGCAAGCCACGCTCTTTGATGAGGAGCTGCCGCCTAAATGAAAAAAAAAAAAAAAAAAAAAAAAAAACAAAATCCATCAATTGATCTCCAATTTTTATATTTTAATTAATCATTTTTGAATAAATAAGAAAAATTTGATAAACATTAGAAATTAATTAATTTTTATACTTTGAATATTTTTTTTTTAAACTACAAAAAATTAATAAACATAAAAATTAATTAATCTTTAATTTTTATACTTTGAATAATTTTTTTTTAAACTAGAAAAAATTAATAAACATAAAAATTAATTAATTTCTAATTTTTATGCTTTGAATAATTCTTTTTTAAACTAGAAAAAATTAACAAACATAAAAATGAATTAATTTCTAATTTTTATGCTTTGAATAATTTTTGTTTAAACTAGAAAAAATTAACAAACATAAAAATGAATTAATTTCTAATTTTTATGCTTTGAATAATTTTTTTTTAAACTAGAAAAAATTAACAAACATAAAAATGAATTAACTTTTAATTTTTACACTTTGAATAATTTTTTTTTTTAAATAATGTGGTTAAAATTGTGAGTGTACCTCGCTAACGTAAAGATAGAGACCATTGGCCATTCCCGTTCCAATTCCACTGATGAAACGACCAGCGTAAAGCATCGGGACATTCGTCGACAAGGCTATCAGTAGCCATCCAGCAGCGTGTGGGAGTGTCGCGAGAGCGATTGCAGATCTACGTCCAAAACACTCAGCCGATGAGCCCGCTATCAATGCTCCTAAAGGATTCGATATGACCCCTAAAGATGCTATCCACGATGCTTCGGACACTGTTGCAAATTCGGATTCCAAAAGTTTGGGTATTAGTACGGCGCTAAAGCCCTGCGAAAGTCCCACGGATATTTGACCCGAGTGAGCTGCCAGACCGGCAAGAATCTGAAACAATAAAAAAAAAAAAAAAAAATTTTAAAGAAAATATTTGAAACATCTGCTAGTAATTTATTACACAAATTTTATTTATTTATTAATCTACCTGACGAAACCAATTAGTAAGAAAAATTTCTTTGCTCAGAACATCAATATGTGAGAATCTCTAATTTGTATAAAAAGCCAAATCTCCAAGAAAATTTATTTTCTTCAATTAAATTTAAAAAGTTAATTAGCTCGAATAACAATTTTTACGATTTTTTTTTTCCAAAACCGACAAAAAAAATAAATATAATTATTATAAATAAATTAATTAAAAATAAATAAATAATAATAATAATAAAAAGAATTCCTTCCAAAATAATTTATAAGATAAACCAATTTTTTTCTTTCCAAACCCGAAAAAATGCATCTAAAAAAAAAAGTCATTTAGCGATAAAAACGAAGCGATAAAAATTTTAAAAAATAATTTGCAACAAAAAAATGTATTGAAAAAGTCAATTTCCAAGAAAAATATATCTGCCTTAAAAAGAAAGAAATTATTAATAAATTGTTTTGCCTGCGCTAAGAAAACAATCTGCATTACCGACCACTTGTTATCCCGAATGATAACAGCAGGTACAACAATAGTACGATTGAAAAGCGCGCGCGTCAGCGCAGATAAATCATGCGCGTGCTAAGTAATCGCGCAGGTGCGTGATCTATCGCGCATCATTGTTTATTTTTCCTTAAGCAGAAGCTCCACTCGTTCTCATAAACGCGCAAAATGATTTCCGGTATAAGCAAAACAAAATGGTAGCGCAGTTTTTATCAGCACAGCAATATATTTCATGAGTTTCGAAGGCCAAAGATCCATGCCACCATCAATCCCTCTATAACGAAAATATTTACGAAACTCGAGAGTACGTTTCTTTTTTTTTTTTTTTTTTTTTTTTTTTAAACAGCGCGACGACTAAATATTTACTTTGTTCGACAAACTCCTAAATACATTAGTACATTAAATTTCTCCCATCTATCTTTTTTTTTTTTATTAATCATAATAATAATTTTAATAAATAAGGTAATAACTTACACCTTGCGTGTCGCCAGTTTGCAATGATTTCCACCAATATTTAGCCTGCGCGACCATCTTGACAATAATTTTCACCTTCTGAAATCAATTATTAAATATTATTATTATTATTATTATTTTTATAATAAATAAATAAACAATAAAACAATGAATATAAATGCAATGATTAGTGTAATAATTATAACTATGAGGCATTTTTTTTTAATTCTTCTATTAGTTATTATTATTATTATTATTGTTATAATAAATAAATAAACAATGAATATAAATTTAATGATTAGTGTAATAATTATAACTATGAGTAATTTTTTAAAAATTGTTCTATTAGTTATTATTATTATTATTATTATTATTATTATTATTGATGTGTTGAATATTTTTAATTATTTTTGTTAAGTGAATATTTGTTTATTCCTACTCTTATAATGTTAAAATTGATTTGGATGAATTTTTTTTTTTAAGAACTGATCATTTTGTAAGACTGAAAAAATTATAAGTTTCGTGTGCAGAGATTTGGAAAATCGAGTGACAAGCGGAAGCCGATATGTCAGAACGTTGCAATTGCGCTGGATCGTCCACGCAAACGTCATTAGTCATTATCATTAAGAGCCATGTGAGAGACGTTTGCTTCCGCCATTCATAATGATCCGAAAAACAAGTGAATGACAAGTTTGTGGTTTCGACTTATGACTCTGCATTTCCTGCTGAAATGCAAAAGCATTGCCAATTTTTTTTTTTTTTTTTTGTTTAATTTTATTTACTAATATTGGTTATCAATTTTCAAACAAAATTGCTATATTGAAAATTCCAATTTGCATGAAAATGAAATTTCCTCGAAATATATATTTGCAAAAAAAAAAAGATCAATTTACAAGAAAAATTTATTAAAAAGTCTCGTTTTTTTTTTAATTTTATTTACAAATATTGGTTATCAATTTTCAAACAAAATTGCTATATTGAAAATTCCAATTTGCATGAAAATGAAATTTTCTCAAAATACATATTTGCAAAAAAAAAATTAATTTACAAGAAAAATTTATTAAAAAGTCTCGTTTTTTTTTTTTTTAAATTTTATTTACAAATATTGCTTATCAATTTTCAAACAAAATTGCTATATTGAAAATTCCAATTTGCATGAAAATGAAATTTCCTCGAAATATATATTTGCAAGAAAAATTTATTAAAAAGTCTCGTTTTTTTTTTTAAAATTTTATTTACAAATATTGGTTATCAATTTTCAAATAAATTTGCTGTATTAAAAATTCCAATTTGCATGAAAATAAAATTGTCTCAAAATACATATTTGCAAAAAAAAAAAAATAATTTACAAGAAAAATTTATTAAAAAGTCTCGTTTTTTTTTTTTTATTTTATTTACAAATATTGGTTATCAATTTTCAAACAAAATTGCTATATTGAAAATTCCAATTTGCATGAAAATGAAATTTTCTCGAAATACATATTTGCAAAAAAAAAAAATTAATTTACAAGAAAAATTTATTAAAAAAAAAATTGTCTATTTTTTTTTTTTTCAACATTCAAAAATATTGGTTATCATGGTAACCAAGTGTTCTGGACAATTTGTACTTGGCCTCAAACCCCTCATTTGTGTGTTGTTAATTGCTTCCTATGAATCTATCGCACTTCCGGAGATAAACCATCGATGATATATGGCAAAGGTGTTTAATGCCATTTTTGCTAAGGCCGAGTGATGCCTGGAGCCAAATGCACATGTGCATAAACTACAAATGTACTGTTTTATTTTATTTCGTTTTTTTTCTTTTTTTTTTTTTTTTTTAACGAGCGCCCTCATCCCAAATACATTTTGAATGAGCAACTATAAAAGTCAATAGAGTGAAAACAAAGAAGAAGAAAAAATCGACGAGTCTCTTAAGAAAAATACTTATTTTGTGAAGAGATTTTTTATTTACATTATAAATATCGTGAATTAATTTTGAGAAAAAAATAAATAATCAATAGTTCGAATTTTTAGCGAAAAAAAATGTAATTAATTTATTTGCAGAAGACAAATAAATTTTTTTGTTTCAGAACAAAAATTTTAGTTGAACCTACAGTGTGACACCCTTAAATTAGCCTCAAATCGAGTCATACAAAAAATAGGTCACGTGTCAATTTTTAAATTCACTAAATTAATTTTTTTATTCATTTAATTTATAATGTCTTTTATTTACTTTAATTTAAATATATAAAAAATAAGAACAAAATTAGAAAAAAAAAAAAACACAAAAATTGTGCAAAATAAAAAAAGTCAAATAAGCACATTTTTCAAAAACTTTTTTTAAAAATCTAAAACTCTTAAATTAACCACAAATTAATTCATAATAACAATAAATCGATCGTAGATTCAATTTTTTTTAAAATATTTTGTGCAGTGAAAATAATTCTTTTTTTAACAAATCTAAAATCGGGAACTTAAAAATTTCAAAAGTTTCAATTTATTTATTTGAAGAATAGAAAATAAAATTTAATTTTTAACATTAATTTCTCTCGGGAAGTAAAAAAAAAAAAAAAAAAAAAAAAATTTTCTTTACAACGCAACTGGGTCGAGCATGTTTCTACCAATGAATCAACATTGTTGAGCTGACGGGGGAGGCGGTTTGTACCACGTTGACGTGCATTACTCTATATAAATTATCGTCACGAGAGGAGTTTAGAAGGCTCGTCTCGTGATCGAGCGAATAACGCTCTTAAGCATTTTGAGTCGTGGAACTGAGGCGTCTAATCGTCCCCCTTTGCTCCATTATTCAATTTTCTAACCGGAACCGGTCATCTTCTCACGAGCAACAATTTCACCTCCCCAATCGAATTCAATGCAACTGCTAACACGACCCATCACAGACAACACCGAGACACTATTTTGCTACTCATTCAATTGCATAATTATTGTTTATACAATCGACGCCAAATTGCGCGTGACTCAAACATTACATTTTATTATTCACAACAGCCTTTCAACAGACTAATCTTTATCTCGATAATAACAACAATATCAATTGTCAGTTTTTTTATAAACTATTTTTTTAACGAAAAAAAATGTTATCAAAAAATATCATTTAAAATTATAACAATAATAATAACAACAACAACTACAATAATGTAATAATAATAATTATTATTACTTTTATTATTATTATTATTATTATATTATTGTAGTTGTTGTTGTTATTATTATTGTTATTATTTTAAATGATATTTTTTGATAACATTTTTTTCCGTTAAAAAAATTGTTTATGAAAAAATAATAATAATAATTATTATTATTATTATATTATTGTAGTTGTTGTTATTATTATTATTTTAAATGGTTTTTTTTTTGTTCACAATTTTTATAATAATAATAATAATAATAGTTATTAGTAGGATTGTTATAATTATTTATCAAAATCTTTTTTCCCGGAATTTTTGTTATTATTTTGGAATAATCAAGGTTCAAGCAGCTGTATCGATTTCAGACGCCCGTCTGTCTAGTCTCGATCGACACCGTGAGAGATCTCGAGTTGCAATCCAAAGTCACGGATTGATTTTGTAATAAACATAACACCGGTCACTCCAGTGAATGTATACATATCGACGTCATTTACTGTTCCATATTCGTTGAGAATAAAAAATAATAAAAAATACATAAACAGTCAAGTGTATGCACCTGACATATATATATATATGTCAGGTGCATACTTATCTATATATAAATATGTAGAAAGTTATATATAAGTAGAAATGACAATCCTTCGATTTGTAACATTGTACTTAATTGTTGCAGTATTAGCTCTGATATTCGTATGAAGGAAAGAATGATAGGATTGATAAGCAAATGCACCCGCATTTGCTGACAAGAAAGCGTTTAGTATTAGGATTCAGGAGAATATTTAATAGTCTCTGGCAATGAGACACAGCTGCAAAAAAAAGGTTGTTAAGGTTGAACATTTTTTTTTTCGTGAAAAAATTGTTTAAGATATTTTGTGAACATATCATGTTTGTGAATAATTGATGTAAAACATTTTTTTTTGTTTTTTAATTTAACTAGTTTTCAGTAAGAAAATCTTTTTTTTTTATTGTGGCTGCGCGCTTTGGCTTGGAAAGTGGTTAATAAATTCTGAGGCAGCTAGAAAAAAAAATGATAGTAAATTTATCAAATCTACAGGTTTTTTTTTTTTTTTTTTTTGTAAATAAAAAAAAAAATAACTGGAGCATGACGTTTTCTTTCGGAGAATGGTTAATAAATTCTGTCACACAGCTGGAAAAAAAAAAGATAGTACATCTGTCAAATCTACACTTTTTTGTCGAAATATTCATGCAAAATATTTAGTAATATTAAAATACACGTGAATAATTCCTGTAAATCATTTTTTTTTTTTTCAATTTACGTAGTTCAGAAAAAATAATTTTGAAAAATTGCAGCATGACGTTTTGTGCCCGAGAATGATTAATAAATTCTGAGACACAGCTGCAAAAAAAGATTTGTAAATTTTTCAAATCTCCACCTTTTTTTTTTCAAACTTAAGTAGGTTTTTTTTGAAAATTAAAAAAAAAGAATTTGTAAACTTTTTTTTTTTTTTTTAATTTACGTACTTTTTCAGTAAAAAAATAATTTTAAACCTTTTGTTTTAGTGAATGGTAAATAAACTCTGATACATTATAATACGCGTAGGTGGGAGCACTCATTTTTAGCATAATTGACGAGCCAGAATTCAAGACGCGCGCGTGCTCTGTAATTTTCTTTTTTTTTTTCCTTCCTTTTTTTGTTCTCCAGTTTGGAATAAATTATGAAGAACCGGTTTTTTTTTTTTTTTTGCTAAATCGTTTATTCTAAGCTGAAACAACAGTGAGTTGATTCACTGAATAATATTGCCTATTATGTAGACCCGTGTTATTATTATATGGCAATTTACTGATAAACCATGCGTTTACTGATGAAAATAAAAAAAAAAAAAAAAAAAATTGTCTGTTCACTCGGTTATCGTTTCCACTTAGAATTGTAATGCGAGACGATTTTCGCAAAGGAAACAATGAATTCTTTGATCCGAAGACAGAAGTGTCATTGATGAGCGAAAAATTGTCCGTTGTATCTTCACAGTCTCAAAAAATTCTTTTTTTAAATATGATAATTAACTTTTTAACATAAGCTAATTTTTTTTTTTTTTTTTAATCTATTTTATAAAATGTAATTTTTTAATAAAGAAATTTCTTTATTTATTTGGGGGCAAAAAATAATTCTACATTTTTAACCAAAATTTTCGTAACAAAAAAAATATTGCAATATTTACAGCTTTTTTTTTGTAAGTAACAAAAATAATTGTGAACGATTTTGGAGCAATTTTTTTAGACCAGATCACTTAGGAACCTCAAAATAAGCGTGACAACATTTTTTGCTGCTGTGAGACTATTGATTTTTTTTGTAATCTGGCATTTTAGACTCCAAAAATGTATATCAAATATTTTACAGTGATTGATGATTGAATTTTGAAAAAAAAAAAAAATATTCAAGACCATAAATTGATGGTGAATATTTTAGATCCATCCTTAAATTAATCGCAAATCAATTCGTAATAACAATTAATTCATTTTTTATTTTTTGCTATTCTGGTCATTTGAATAAGTATTTTTATATTTATTTAATTTAATTTAAATATTCAAATATTTATTTTAACTTAAATATAGTAAAAATAAGAAAAAAGTTTGAACAAAAGTGTAAAAAAAAAATTAGTCAAATTTATTTTATTAATTTTAAATTGAACCTACAGTGCAACACCCTTAAATTATCCTCAAATCAATTCATACTAAAAACTCGTCACCTGTCAATTTTTTTCAAAATTTTTTCTATCGTCATTTAAATAATTTTTTAAAATTTATTACACAAATTTTTTTATTAATTTAATTTATAAGGTCTTTTATTTACTTTAACTTAAACGTATTAAAAATAAGAACAAAATTTAAAAAAAAAAAAACAAAAATTGTACAAAATAAAAAAAGGTCAAGTCTGCACATTTTTCGAAAAACTTCAAAAAAATTATCATCGTCTAACATTTTTAACCACAAATTAATTCATAATAACGTTAATTATTTTAAAAAATTTGCTACATTTATTTAAATAAGTGTCTTTTATGAACTCCACTCAAAAGCCACATAAAATGAGTAAAATAAAAAAAAAAATTATTCCAAAACTAAAACTAATGAAATTAAAATACTTTCCACAACGAAACAAGTAAAAATCATCGATCAACAGTGAATATTTTTCTCCCACCCTTAAATCCCTTAAAAAAAAAAAAAAAGCCCAAAAAAAAAACTCACCTTAAAAAGAGTCGCCTAAAACCCTAAATCACAAATTCGGCCACTTCGTCAAAACTCGTAGTAAAAATATTTGAAAAGTGACGCCAACAAAACTGCACGCATCACTCTACTTCACTTTCGCAAAAAGTTTATAAAAAAAAAAAGATATTCACAATATTAAATTCCTACATTTTATTAAAAAAAAAACAAAAATGAATTCTCTTATTTTCTTTGAATCATAAGATAAAAAAAAAATTTCCAAAAAAAACTGAAAAGAATAGAAAAAAAAAATTGTCACGTGTACTTGTTTAGTTTGAGCGCGATTTCGTTCGCGTCGTTTTTTCCGCTCTGACTGAGCTGATTTCGCGCGAGGACCGAGCATTTATATCGAGTCGCGGGAGTCCCGCGGTAAATGCGAGAGCTCGGTAACTCCTGTTGCTAATCAGAAAACGCGCTTCACGATGTCTTTTTTTTTTTTTGCTTTTTTTTTTTTTTTTTTTTTTTTTTTAATATGCATAATACAACTTTCTGCAAATTAATTTTACAGCTTTATTTTTCCATTATTAAGCCAATTTGCAAATTTTCTCTCGAAGTTCCTTTCCATTTTGCACCTTGTTTGCTTTCGAAGCTTTTGTATGTCTCCTTGTTGCTCTCAGCTCGGTTTGTATGCTTCTATCATACTCTACTCTCCCCAGAAGAGACCAATGCCACCGTTCTACATGCGTGTATATAAGTCATCCAAGAATAGATTTTCCCTCTGCGTGTTTCTTCGGCCTTCGACTTGCTTCGCTTCCAACGAATTTTCCTCGCCAGCTTGTAAACAAACAATTTTTTTTTTTTTTTTTTCGTCACTTACGTCTTGTAATCGATGAGCTTTCATTCATGCTAATACGGTTATTGATTGTTTTGTCGAAGTGGATATGCCGGATGTGATTTTTTTTTTTTTTTTTTTTTTTTTTTTTTTAATGTATTTCAGAAATGTGTTTTAATTGTTTTGTTCTCGAAGAAAATTGTTCGTAACGGGATTTTGGGGAAAAAACCGCAGATTTTAATATTTGGGAAGTGGAGGAAAATTTTTTTTTCGTCAATGGTTATTTTTTTAATTATTTTCATAAAAAATAAAAATTAATCTTCCATAATTTTTTTTTTTAAATGATTGTTTACAATGTTTTTTTTTTCTTATTGGATGAAAAATCCGAGATTTCAATATTTAGAAATTGTAGGAGAAAATTAATTTGTTTTTTCATTGTCATTTTTCAAATTATTTTCAATCAATAAAATTGCTCTCATTAAAAAAAAAAAAAAAAAAAAGAATCTTTTCTCATTTTTTGGAATTTTTATACACAATATTCGAGACTGTAAAAATAGATCATTCTAAAAGCATGAAAGTCCAAAAATCTGTTTTTTTTTTACGTCATTAAAAAAAAATTATTTTTCCTTTTTCAAAACTTTATCTACTACAATTTTAAATATTTGGCATAAAAACGAAAAAAAAAAAAAAAAAAAAAAAAAAATCAAATATGTTTAAATCCGATGTATAAATTGATAAATTGTTACAACGAAAGTGGGTCACGATTGGAGAACCTTCTCGTCGTAATATATATATATATATGTACTTTTTTTTTTTTTTTTTTTTAGCAATGCCTATTACAGTGGTACTTACAACTTTATAATAGCTTTATATAGCCTCTGAGACAAGTTGTATTCCCCAGTGAACGGCGTTTCAGTGTGTGTTGAACGTTAGGCTCGCCGACCCTGCAACTTGGAGCATTCCCTTGCTTTCCGATCGTTCAGCACACTCACGAGCAAATCTTATATGCTCTGTAAATGCGAGAGCGCACTTGAAAAAGTGGCGACGATTGTAACCAACAATATGCCCAGAGCACAATCTGGCCCTGACTCGCGTCAATGAAAAACATATAAAGAGCCAACTTAATGGCTATTACTCGCTCCCACTAGTTTAATTATGTCGGCGCATTTGTGAATTCGACATTTTTTTTTTTTATATCACTTATTATTGCTGTACAAATAGGCTCGATTTTTTTTTTCCGAGCCCTTTAGAGCCAAACATTTTTAGGGCAATACGTTGTTTCTATAGAATTCGACTCTACACCACCAACTTTACTCAATGCTCGACTCTACACCACATCGACTCTACTCGACATGAACTCTACGCAATATTCGACTCTACACGACATCAACTGTAGATAATGCTCGACTCTACACAATATCGACTCTACACTACGTCAACTCTACACTACGTCAACTCTACACTACGTCAACTCTACACTACGTCAACTCTACACTACGTCAACTCTACACAATGCACGACTCTACACGACATCGACTCTACGTAATGCTCGACTCTACACTACATTAACTCTACACAATACTCGACTCTACACAATGCTCGACTCTACACGACATTGACTCTACATAATGCCCGACTCTACACTACATCAACTCTACACAACACTCGACTCTACACTACATCAACTCTACACAACACTCGACTCTACACTACATTAACTCTACACAATAATCGACTCTACACGACATTGACTCTACATTATGCTCGACTCTACACAACACTCGACTCTACACTACATTAACTCTACACAATACTCGACTCTACACGACATTGACTCTACATAATGCTCGACTCTACACTACATTAACTCTACACAATACTCGACTCTACACGACATTGACTCTACATAATGCTCGACTCTACACTACATTAACTCTACACAATACTCGACTCTACACGACATTGACTCTACATAATGCACGACTCTACACTACATCAACTCTACACAATACTCGACTCTACACGACATTGACTCTACATTAGTCGCCCTATCAATATATATTTTTTTTAAATCCTATTTATTTCTTCTTCCTTGATGGATTAGTGTCTATTTTTTTCTTTTTTTTTTCTAGCGTACCGCAAATTTTCTGGAAAATAATCGGTCAATACGATAAATAATTGCCGGCCAATTTAATAAGATTTTCTGCAATGTGATAAGACGTTGTCATAATTGCCGCGACGTGTCGTCTCTTCGAGTCAGTGTCGTCGGTATCCACATAGTTTGTAGAGTCGGTAGATTGTGCACAATAGTTTTGCCATCGTGCAAAAACACGATAAGCATCTTCCGGGCAGGTTGGGAAGTGCTCTTTAATTGCTTGTTGATCTTACGAGGTATACCCGATTTGATCGCTAATTACGAATGTCGATTGTTGCGACTCGTGTGACGCAATATCTATCGCATCGATAGAACCGCAAATGGGATGTAAGCAGTGAAATAACGATTTTGCGGTAATCGTAGCGGTTCGCGTAAGCCAATTGAGAAGAAAATCGTGGTTGACGAGTAAAATATGACGGGAAACACGACATTGGCATTAACCTTGAACAAAATACATGGATCAAGAGAAAACGATACTTTTAGTGAATATTTCTATCGATTATACAACGCGCTCGATTTATGTCCCATTCATCCCTTATTTTATATTTCAATTATGAAATTTCCAGTTTTGGAAAAAAAATCACGTTTCTTGCACGTTTGGCGTTTTTTAACTTTTACGAATTTTTAGGATTCGATTATTTTTTTTTTTGTTTTTTTTTTAAATTAAACTTCTGGCTTTTGTGTAACTTTCATTTTATTGTCATTTTGATTTCAATTTAATTGAAATTGAAATTAAATGAATTTTCTTGAAATTTCAAATATTTCTTTTTTTTTTTTTTTTTTTTTTTTTTTTTTTTTTTTTTTTTAATATCCATCATGTTGAACTTTTCTTTAAATTTAACTTTTCTTGAAATTTCAATTTTCTTGGAAATTAATTTTTCTTGAATTTTCAATTTTCTTGGAAATTAATTTTTCTTGAATTTTCAATTTTCTTGGAAATTAATTTTTCTTGAAATTTCAATTTTCTTGGAAATTAATTTTTCTTGAATTTTCAATTTTCTTGGAAATTAATTTTTCTTGAATTTTCAATTTTCTTGGAAATTAATTTTTCTTGAATTTTCAATTTTCTTGGAAATTAATTTTTCTTGAATTTTCAATTTTCTTGGAAATTAATTTTTCTTGAATTTTCAATTTTCTTGGAAATTAATTTTTCTTGAATTTTCAATTTTCTTGGAAATTAATTTTTCTTGAAATTTCAATTTTCTTGGAAATTAATTTTTCTTGAATTTTCAATTTTCTTGGAAATTAATTTTTCTTGAATTTTCAATTTTCTTGGAAATTAATTTTTCTTGAATTTTCAATTTTCTTGGAAATTAATTTTTCTTGAATTTTCAATTTTCTTGGAAATTAATTTTTCTTGAATTTTCAATTTTCTTGGAAATTAATTTTTCTTGAATTTTCAATTTTCTTGGAAATTAATTCTTCTTGAATTTTCAATTTTCTTGGAAATTAATTTTTCTTGAAATTTCAATTTTCCTGAAACATCAACTTTTCCTGAAATTTCAATTTTCATACAAATATTTTTTTCTTGAAATTTTAATTTTTTTTTTCTAAATCCAACTTTTCTTAAAATTTCAATTTTCATTGAATCTTCAATTTTTCTTTAAACCTAAATTTCCATGAAAGCCCAACTCTCCTCCAAACTTCAATTATCTTTTTCACGAAACTTCAACTTTTCTTAAACCTGAAAATTATCGGAATTTCCATTCTCGTACTGTCACAACATTGTCAAAAATAGCAAACATTCTGTCCAAAAAAGAAGAAAAAAAAAAAAAAAAGGTCCAGAGATTCAATCGAAAATAACAAGTAAAATCCATAAAATTTGTATATAAATGATAAAAATAAAGATCGTCTGACCATGACCTCGGTCTTGAAGACATCCGAATCGCATCGTCGAATATATTTTTTTTCTTCTTCTTGATTTCTCTTTTAATTCTGTTCTGTTCGGGCGACTTCATCGGCGGAACGCGAATTTCAACAATGAAATTCGACTCATGCCCACGCGTGACCCACATTTTTTTTTTTTTTACGAGTCTTCAACACGAGCCGATTTGTCGGAGATTTTCATAAATTAAATTTCCAATGGGTTGCGATAGTTATCGAGAAAAATGAGACTCGTCGGACACGCGACGGGGAGGAAATATATGTTTCTTGGGAGCGGATCAGACGACGATTGATCGAAAGCGTTTATATATATATATATATATATATATTGTTCTTGTTGAGTTGATGTTGAAGAACGAGCTGCGAACGCGGAACACATGGCGAACGACAGTTTGTCGCCCCGAGCGATTCTCGCTTGTAACCGGCAGATTGAATACCCTCGTTTTTATTTTTCTTTTCTTTTTTCTTTTTTTTTTTTTTTATCCCTTCCCTTTTGTTCACCCGCCACCCGCGCAGATTTCTGCTTCCAGGAGTTGAGTCGAGGACGACCGGTAAATAAACACGCAATTAGATGAATAAGTGTGCGAAATCTATAAAATAAAAACAGTCCATTAAAATAATTAATTATTAAGTGTTAAAGCCATATTTAAAACCTAAAACAATAAAACGATCCCAAGAACTTTTACAGCGCTGAAATGTAAATCACTATTTCACGGTACAGACATCATTTTAGCACATATTTTCCAGAAAATATTGAAAATCTTTGAAAAAATTAAATATCTCCTCGTTTTCTCATTAATCTCGCGTTTACATTTTTCAGAAATAACGTTACACGCTATTTTTATTTCAGAATCAAATCGCGAACAATTCGTGTGCGAGAAACGCAAATCGGGCTGTTCGCCACCTATCGGACATTTTTTCAAATAGATGCTCCAAAATGCTTCAGAAATATTTACGATTTAACGAAAAATGCAGAAAGTGTCTGAGACATAATTAAGAAAATAAAAAAAAAATTCATTGCCTTACGTATTTATTTTCAAATAAACAAAGACGATTACAAATTAATTAATTTTCGCATGATTTTTATTTGAGAATCTAATGGCGAACAATTCGTGTGCGAGAAACGCAAATCGGGCTATTCGCCACCTATCGGACATTTTTTCAAATAAATTCTCCAAAATGCTTCAGAAATATTTACGATTTAACGAAAAATGCAGAAAGTGTCTGAGACATAATTAAGAAAATAAGAAAAAAAAATGCATGCCCTTAAGTATTTATTTAAAAATAAAGACAATTACAAATAAATTAATTTACGTTTAACGAACCACCTTAAGTATTTTTTTTCGCATTATTTTAACATAGAACGATTGAATAATATCGGTTTATGCGCGACTTCCACATTGTGAAAACTCGTTTTCCATCTCATCCACTAAAGGTGCGTGTGCGCGTAACCAGGACCTTGCTTTCTAATGGCCTGTCCACAGTAGATCGTCCTCTTCCTTATCACGATTTCGTATTTTCGCGATATGCACATAATATATATATATAGCGCTCGAGGCGCAAACGTAATTTCCACATTTTTTTTATGTTCTTTTTTCTCTCCCCCCTTTCAATTCGCCACCGATCTAACGTCTATTATTTTATCGATCGCGGTAACGAGTTTAAAATTCCGAGTGCCTCGAGAGAACTATTCTTCAAATGCGGAACAATGAAACCGCGATTCTCACAACGCTATTAAATATATATATTTCATTAAAAAGTATAAGTGATAGAAAAATATTGTTCGATTGCTGTTGAGAGCTGAGAATTTTTTTTTTTCAGCGTCGATCATAGGCAGACAGATCTATTATTAAATTCTTCAATGAGAATTTATATCCGTTACGATGAACGAACGGACATTGTTTTACAATACGGGAAACAAACTGATCTCTGTTTTTTTTTGGGCCCATTTTTTTTTCCACAATTCTTTGATAATTTTTTTATCGTATTATTTGTTATTTTGATAAAAAAAAAAAAAATTAACAAACTCCTTTTTTTTCATTCTTTTCACAATCATTAACTTTTCGTTTAACTAAAGATTAGATTTTTTTTTTAGTTACATCACATTTTTTCAATTTTTCGTCAAATCTGCAATTTCTGCAAAATAAAAACAAATAAAAACATTTTTTTTAACTTTTTTTCTTTCATGCAAAATTAGAAAAAAAAAGAAAAATGTTTGTGGAAATGTTCAAATCAATTTTTTTTTTTTATATTACGCTAAGATAAATTTTCAAATTAACAATAACAATACAAATAACAATGACAATTATCGTCTTATACTAAATACATCCAATATATAACGCTTAGGGTATAATTAATTTATCTCCTTTCTCCGTGACCATGCCATTGACGTGCACGTCATTATTGCGCTCTCGCACACGAGTGACTCGCCACACTCGCCACACTCGATGTGAATGAAAGTCAATGAAACTGGGTACCACCCGAGACGAGGAAGTAATTTGCAGAAGGTCAGGCGCTACACTCACACTCCGGAAGTTCCTTCCTGCGGATTCGTCGTAGCTGTCGAGACTACTCGCTCTCAGAAGAATTAGGGACAGGTTTTATCTTCTCTTTTTTTCCATAAATTATTCTTTTTTTTTTTTAAATTAAAACCTCGACCTTCGCTCATGGGATTACAATATGGAGCAACGAACCAACTGGGCATTCGTCCTTGTGAACCTTTAAGTGCTTTACAATATTTATTCGCTCGCGCCTGTCTGGGAACTCGGTCACTACCTCGTTTTTACAGATTCCAACTCGAAACAGGCTACACAAAAATAATCGACACATTACTGAGTGATGCTAAAAGTATGCTAAAAATATGCAAAGACTGCTAAAAGTGCGCTGAAGGTATGCTTAAAGTATGCTTAAAGTATGCTAAAAAGTATGCGAAAAAGTATGCGAAAAAGTATGCTAAAAGTATGCTAAAAGTATGCTAAAAGTATGCTAAAAAGTATGCTAAAAAGTATGCTAAAAAGTATGCTAAAAAGTATGCTAAAAAGTATGCTAAAAAGTATGCTAAAAGTATGCTAAAAAGTATGCTAAAAAGTATGCTAAAAGTATGCTAAAAGATTGAATTTACAGAAACGCATCCCTGCTCGGAAAACTGTACAGATCTTTTCTCACTTCTATGTGAAATAAAATCTTGAATTTTTCCGAATAAACTTAAAAAGAATATTCTTGGTATGATTAATGACCTGAAGTTGCACAGATTTTTCTCTGTTTTTAAATGACTGAAATTCAAATTGTGTTTCTTTTCATGAGTATACAGTCATCAATCATAGACGTCTAAATGAGTATCAACGATGTCATTAAACATGACACAGAAGACTATGTGATTAATAAATATTAAAAAAAAAAATTGTCCACTGGCTCTCGACATTTACTGTCAACAATATATTTCAACTTTTATTGCCATCTCTGCCTCGATCTGATATACATTTTAATGCACCTCTTTTTTTTTGTTCAACTTCTTAATATACTTTTAATTCTGGATCATTCGACGTTTCTAGTCTAACTTCCTCATAACGTGTATCGTACAAGATGACGAGTGTATGCTGACAATGATCTTTCGATCGTCAACTATACTCGAGCTGTAGATATATATATACGTTTTTGAATTATACGATAGTCGAGTCTAATGACTGTTGCGGATACTAACACACAGTTACGTTGAATCATTCGACCGCGTTCATTACCCGCGATGCGATGATGACCGCTGCTGATAAAAGACGCGATTTTTTTTTCCTTACGTCATAATTGCGGACTACGAAGGTATACGCTAGTCGCCGCTCCATGAAAATAATTAAGACACCGGAAAACTCGTAGCCGTCGTTAAACCTACAAAGTTTCGCACGTAGCCCAACTTTAAACGAATTATCTGTGACATGATTTTTTTTTTTTACGCCAATTGTCGTAATAATGTGTTGTAAACAATGCTGTTTAGGAATATTTTTGTGGTCGTATTCTTAGAAAGAATATTCTTCGATGAATTTCTGTGGCGTATTACTAAAAAACATCCTTCGCAATATTTTTCTGTGCCATATTCTTAAAAAAATATCCTTAGGACATTTTTTTTTGTTTTTTTAAGGACAAGTGCTGTATTTAAAAAAAATATTTTTAGGAATATATTTGTGCCGTAGTGTTCAAAAAATATTCTTAGGGGTATATTTGTGCCGTAGTGTTGAAAAAAATATTCTTAGGAATATTTTTGTGCCGTATTCTTAAAAAAAAATATTCTTAGGAATATTTTTGTGCCGTATTCTTAAAAAAAAATATTCTTAGGAATATTTTTGTGCCGTATTCTTAAAAAAAAATATTCTTAGGAATATTTTTGTGCCGTATTCTTAAAAAAAAATATTCTTAGGAATATTTTTGTGCCGTATTCTTAAAAAAAATATTCTTAGGAATATTTTTGTGCCGTATTCTTAAAAAAAAATATTCTTAGGACATTTTTTTGTTTTTTTAAAGACAAGTGCTGTATTAAAAAAAAATATTTTTAGGAATATTTTTGTGCTATATTCTTCAAAAATATTCTTAGGGATATATTTGTGCCGTAGTGTTCAAAAAAATATTCTTAGGAATATTTTTGTGCCGTATTCTTAAAAAAAAATATTCTTATGAATATTTTTGTGCCGTATTCTTAAAGAAAAATATTCTTAGGAATATTTTTGTGCCATATATTTTTTAAAAAACATTCCTCGGAACATTTTCATGCCGTATTCTTAAAAAAAATATTCTTAGGAATATTTTTCTGCCGTAATCTTGAAAAAAATATTCTTAGAAATATTTTTGTGCCATAATCTTGAAAAAAATATTCTTCGGAATATTTTTGTGCCGTATTCTTAAAAAATATTCTTAGAAATATTTCTGTGCCAATATATTCATAAAAAAAAAATATTCTTAGAAATATTTCTGTGCCAATATATTCATAAAAAAAAATCATTCCTCGGAATATTTTCATGTGATATTGTTAAAAAATATTCTTCGGAATATTTGTTTGGTCATTTATTGGTTTTCACAACGTAGGATATTATCCTCGTAGGATAATAAACTATATCGAGTATAATGCTCATACCTGCGTTTGCTTGAGGAAAATAAAAATCATCATGATTATTCTCCACGCTAAAAAAAAAAAAAAAAAAAAAAAAAATGCGAAGAAAATGAGTGATTGAAATTCTAAAACCAATCGAACGATGAAAATTCTATTTAATTCGTCAGAAATGGTTTGCGAATTGTCAGTGCTCACATTGAGACGATACGCGTTCCAATTGTGATGGATGAGCTCGCTTCGACATGCAAATATATTTCCGATTAACAATCCTGTCTAGAGATGAGTACTACTCATCCATTACTATTAATTTCTCTCTGCTACGTTTTCCGACTTGCTAAACGATCTTCTCGTTCTCAGCTCTTGTGGCGCTTCAATTAAGTCAAGCTACAATAATTCGCCTTCGCAAATTCCAAGTCCTACGTGACAAGAATAAAAAGTTTATTCACCTAATCGATCGGGACATATCAAAGAAGAAAAAAAAATGTATAAATACGAAGCTTCGATATAATCGTCCTGGATTGAAAAAAAAAGAAAACGATTTAATTGAAGCTGAGTTAATTAATTTCAGACGAAATAGTTGAAATTAATATTGAAATAAAAATATATGAATCCATGTCATTTTTTTTTTTTTTTTTTTCTGAAAAATATGGTTAAGATTGTTTTAACTTTTTGAGCTATAATATTTTATTGTCGAAAACGAAATTTTATCAACGTATGAATTTTTCTATTTTTAACAGAGCTGTTTAATTTAACAGAAAATGGAAAATAATTATTTTAAGTCTACATCTTATTCGGTTTGACATTTTAGAAAATTCGAAGTGGAAGGAATTTACATTTTTGCAATTAATTAACATACAACAGTGGCAATAAATAAATTTTTAACTCGATGCTATTAATTTTTATTTAGTTAATTCAATTTTAATTTGATTGAAATAAAATTTTGTTCATACACGTAGAGTTGCAAAAAAAAAAAATGATGGAAAAAAAAACATTAAAAAACATACTCATGTTAATAGAATTAATAAACAATAAATTTTTTCTCAACCAGAGAAAAATAATTCCAGATATTGGAGGAGCTTAAAAAAATATTTATCAACGCTCATTATTAAGCAATATTCTCTCTTTTCGAAATCAATTTTTTTTTTTTAAACACAATTAAAAAAAAAAAGATTCCAACCCCGATAAGATTATTTTTCAGTTCGAGACAACGAATTTTTTTTCGTGCCTTTAAAAAAAAAATTTCAACCCCAATCCAAACGACTTATTTATTAAAAAATCTGCAGTCTTCGATTTCTTTTTCTTTCATTATCAACAAGGATAATTTTCCTCAAATTTCCATAAATGCAAAATCGCAAAGGGCAAAAAAAGTAAGTGAGAATTTAAAATTGACTCGAACTGCGTCGATCGATTTAGCGGTTAATTGGCGGACGGGATTTTCCAGCTTTGAATCGCTATGGATGTTATGATAAAATTGTTATCGATGAACAAAAAAAAAAAAAAAAAAATAGGACGTCGATGAATAGGCACAGAGACTAATAATGGCTTTGGCAGAATCCGATTATCCCACGTGTAGAATTTTATCAGGAGCGTCTGACGAAATAAATAATAATGGCCTCAAGAATGATCGATGTTTCGAGAGAATAAACAAAAAAAAAAAAATTAAATAAATCAGACAATTGGCGCACTTGAAGATCGGCGAGGAAAAATCTCAAACATTGATAATCGTTTGGTGCGCATGTTGGGTGCATAATACATATTGCAAACTCATATGCGCAGGACACAGAGAGTCTATATATATATATATATGTGTGTGCTTTGATATCATTCCTGCAACCGATCTCTTGCGTAACCGATCGAAATGATATAACAGTGTAAGAAGCGCTGCTGTTGTGGGATCGGTTGAGGGGTCACGTGACACTCTAATCGCCCTCCAGATGGATTTTCGAGACGATCTTCGTCTGTGCACCACGTTCTTCTTGTGATTTTCCTTCTTTTCTTTGTCTTTCTTAAGATTCCCCGGACGACCTATGACGCCACCTTACGCAATACAATGTTTTTGTTGCTGTAAAAATGACAAAAATGTATTTTCGAATAATAATTTTTTTTTTTTTTTTAATTAAGTTACAAGAGAACTCGTTATATTTAAAAATCGAAATTTCGTATTTTTTTTGTAAAGATTCAATTTTTTTTTTTTCGGAAAAATCCAAATCTCATTTTTTAAATGTAATCCACATTTAATTTTTTTTTTTTTTGTAAAAATGCATATTTCAATTTTTTTTTTGTAAAAATCCAAGCTTCGTTTTTTTTTTGTAGAAATCCAAGTTTCGTTTTTGTTTTTTGGAAAAATCTAAATTTAGTTTTTTTTTTTGTTTGCGAAAATCCAAATTTCGTTTTTTTTTGGTAAAAATCCAAAATTCATTTTTTTTTTTTGTAAAAATCCAAATTTCATTTTTTTTTGTTTGCGAAAATCCAAATTTCGTTTTTTTTTGGTAAAAATCCACATATCATTTTTTTTTTTCTTTGTAAAAATTCAAATTTAATTTTTTTTTGTAAAAATCCACATTTAATTTTTTTTTTTTGTAAAAATATAAATTTAATTTTTTTTTTGTAAATATCTAAATTTCGTTTTTTTTGTTTGCAAAAATCAAAATTTCGTTTTTTTTTGTAAAAATCCACATATTATTTTTTTTTTTTGCAAAAATCCAAATTTCGTTTTTTTTTTTGCAAAAATATAAATTTAATTTTTTTTTTGTAAAAATCCAAATTTCGTTTTTTTTTTTGCAAAAATATAAATTTAATTTTTTTTTTGTAAAAATCGAAATTTAATTTTTTTTTTGTAAAAATCTAAATTTCGTTTTTTTTGTTTGCAAAAATCCAAATTTTGTTTATTCTTTTGTAAAAATCCAAATTTCGAATTAGTAATATTGCTGTGAAGCTCCAAATTGGATGAAAATGATTGATTGAAATTAGGGAAATTTCAAAAAAGTGAGACGAATTCACTGATTTTTTCGAATAAAAATTAGTTTCTTTTTATTACGAACAACAACAAAAAAAAAAAAAAAGAACGTCACACTTTTATTATTCTACATAATTTATATTTCAGGATGTTTTTAAAAAATGTTTAACGATCGTAATCGTTTGATTCAAGGTAATTTTTCTAAGTGTGCGTTTTTCGTTTAAATGAATTATCATGATTTAGCAATCAAGCGTTGATTTGTATTTTACCAAGGTGGTAATTAATATGTGGTGCAGATTAACAGATGCACTATTCATAGATTCGAGCAGCTTTGTCATTCCTCCTGCGTTCATCTGGCGATTCGATACCGGCTGACGTTACTACGTGTACGTAAAGAAGCTTAGACAGGTGGTGCAGGAGAACATTGCGAGAAAAGAAAAAAAAAAAAAAAAAAAAAAGAAAAAAAAAAGAAAAATTCAAAGCCGCATGGTACGTGAGACGTAAGTGCAAAAAGAGGTCTGGTTATATGTACATGTCTCTATGTCGGTGCGTTCGCAACTCCCGATTATTATGCAATGGCAACCTTGGCAATGACCTGCACTAAGCAGAGGTTGTGCGTTCCGCGCTGGAGAACCGATCCCTAAGAGCCTGAGAGAGTCTCTCTCTGTCGCAGGAAGCTTACGCGCGTGTCATTCGTGTCATTAACTCTCTCTCGCGAGCACGACGGGCACCAGGAAACAATTTCAAATATGCTAAAAGGTGTTGGTAATTATTTTAATCACTAACAATTATGTCAATAATCCTCAAAACTCACGGAGTGATCGTTGACGTCTTTAGGAAATGACGAAATTATTTTTATTTAACAAAAAAAAACGAAGGGAATTTTATTTCTACCAATAGGTATTGAAATAAAAATGTTTCTGATGTATTCACTATTTTTCCCGTTACTGCAAATGTCTCCAAATCGTTTTGTAGCATTAATGAAAAAAATGACCGCTAGATGGCGACGAAGCGCTGCAGCGTTTCTCGCACGCGAACTGTCGCCTCAGTCTGGGCGAAACTTCAAAGCTTCAGCGAGGCGCCCTTACAAGCTTCTAATTATATTTTTGTCATGAGGATGCACAACGACAGAAAAATACTTTTTTTGCATTATTCGGAATGTTTTGTATTGTTAATAAAATAACAAAAATATTTTTATGAGGGAGAAATATATATATTTTTTTAATTATTCTATAAAAAGATTCGATTTTTTCGAAATATAATGAATATTAAATGATATTCGTGAAATATTTATTATCAAAATTTTCACCAAAGCATAAAAAACCGTTTTTCACATATTTCATATCTTTCAGTAAATTGAAAACATTTGTAAATCGTTTTGTAGAATTTGGGAATATTTTACTGAATATTCGCAAATGCACACTAAAATAAATTTTTCATAGTTTATTCGAACGACTTTATAAATGTTTATAAAGATAGAGTATATTTTTTTTTTTTTTAATTCTTTTTTATATTCTAATAAGAAAATATTTTTTTATTTATTTCTATAAATTTTTTTATTCAAAGATGAAAAATATTGCTAAAATAATTTTAAAAAATGTAACATAGCTTGTTTTCAAATGTCACAAATTAAAAAAAAAAAACGTGCAAAACGTGCATTCGTAGAACTCATAGGCACTAATAGGTTTTTTTTTTTACATATCGTTCAAGCGATTTATCTCTGACACGCTTATGTAAATTTTAAGCATATCCTCAGGGCGAATAATAGTAATAATAACAGGATTAGGTTCAACAACACCACCTGCGTAGGCCCTAAACTATTATTCTTCAGAACACCAAGAAAAATAAATATAAAAATTAAAAAAAAAAACAAAAAAATGGTTTTTTAATAATAAAATCATATAATAGAATAACTAATAATCGGGAGGGTGAGTAAATAATGATATTTATAATATTTAATATTACAAATATTTGCAAAATATTTCTCAATATATCAACAGTTTGTTTTAGCGACACCAAGTTAACAATTAGCAATAAAATGCTGCACTCATTGAACCGAGTTACAAAAAATTCCATTTTTTTTTTTTTGCTCCATTGATTCACTCCTGGTTTGCATAATTTGCTACTCTCGTAGCTACTCGAGCGAGTGGAAATGAGAAGGATGGATAGAACAGAGGTATAGAAATAGTCGAGGTAGAATAGAATATATATATATATATATATATATATATATATATATATATATATATTATGGGAGAATAAGAGAGAGAGAGATAGAGAGATGTGGCAAGGGAAACTCGATGCGGTTGAATGACCATCTGGACTTTAGTAACATTTATTAGTGTTCTGCTTAGCGCTTATATAGCAAAATGAATGTAAAGATAAGGATAGCAATCTACCATGTAAAAGGGACAAAGCAGAAAGCCAGAGAGAGAGGGAGAGACGAAAAGTAGATACGGCGATTACAATATGCGGTAGATCTAGCCGAACCGAAATTACATAAGTATCGAGGTTGGTGGACCGCGCGGCATAATATAAAATTTTCGCAACGTCGTTCAGAAGGCATATTCGAGGGGCGCGAGCGTATTATATAATTGCTTAATCAAATGCCCCAGTTTCTTACGTTATTTTGTTTATACAGTTAAAAATAATTTTTCAAAAATCGGCTTACAATTTTTTGTAAAAGACGATACGTCGTTTCTACACAGAATACGACTCTACACCAGTAGCTTTACCGACAACTCTGTTTTTGTTTTTTGATAAAATTTTTTAAAAATCGTACGAATTTTCAAATTCAAAAATATCGGTATAAATGTTCAAAAACATATATATGAAAAAATGAAAAATTTTGAAATTATCTAAAATAGAATTTTAAAAAAGTCTCGATTTTTTTAAGGTTTTTCAATTGGAGCCGAAAATGTCGACATTTAAAAATGATTGATTTTCTTTTTTTTTGGATTCTCATAAAATTTCAGTGCTTTTCCAAAATTTACAATTTCAATTTTTTTTTTTTTAATGATAATGATAATGATAATGATAATGATAATGATAATGATAATGATAATGATAATGATAATGATAATGATAATGATAATGATAATGATAATGATAATGATAATGATAATGATAATGATAATGATAATGAAATTGTATATTTCGAATCGAATCGGTCGATAAGGTAGAAATGAAAAATCGTAATTTCGGTAATTTTCGTAAGAAAATGTTTGCAGTGAGATGACGACACGTGATTGGTCGTTCGTTTAATTTAAAAATGGCGCTGTTCGCTCGTGCCAACGCGAACACATTATTGTTAACGAACAATTGTTATTTGTTAAAATTGACAAGTAACGACGTTATATTCCGCGGTTTTGGTTCATACACGAAAAATTTATCAATCCCCAGAAAAGCATCAAAGTGTGCTTGTCTCGTTCATTCCTTTTCTCGCTGTAACGTAACCTCAAATACGCCGAATTATTTGGTTCGTAAGTATCGATTTATCAATTGTTTATCAACATCAATGATCCATTTCTCAATCGTTCGGCATTAAAATTTCATTGTTTTCTCAAAAACCGTTGAAACTCCATTTTATCGTGTATTAACCGCTTGCAAATATAACCTAACCTAACCTAACCTAAATTTTCGAAAAACGAACAAGTCACCAATTTTTCGAAACAAAAATTTCAGATAATCCAATAAAAACACACGCACAGTTGAACTTTGCTTCCTCATTATTTTTTAATTAAAAAAAAAAAAAAAACAAAAATGCAGATTTCTATAAAATCTTCACTGATTTTTAGATTCTAGACAAATTTGGCATCAAACATTGACACACTCTACGTTTTATGCAAAAGTTTAGATAAGCCGCTTGAACCGTTTTCGAGTTATAGCGTTTAAAAGAAAAAAAAAATCAAAAATACAATTTTGTATTTCTGTTATTTCTAGGAATTTTTGTTCCTCCAAAACACACGAATTACAAAAAAAAAATAATTCATGAAAACAATTCTTTCTCTGTGAGTGTTTTTTTTTTTTAGCAGATATAATAATAATATAAAAAATATTGTTACAAATTCGAGAGTTTTTTTTATGAAAATCTAAATGCAAACGATGAATTTCCATTTTAAAACATTAATCAACTTTCTTTTTTGCATTTTATCGTTAAATTAACTCAAAATTATTTTTACTTTTTAATATTTTAGGAAAATGTCATGTCGTGCCGCACAATGTTAATTACCAACCTTTTGCCGTGCTCGTGGCTCGTCGTAGAGAAGAAGCTAACAGATCCATCGTTGTTCAGGTACAATCGGCGAATTCTTACGAAGAATTGATCGCTTACTGCAAGCAGTTTGGCGATGTAAATGAAATGCATCATTATACGATTAAGGACAAGTCGGTGAGTCTCGCATGAGTTCCTTGAAATTCTTATACAACTGTTAAATATATTTTACCTGAAAAATCGATTATATTTACTATTGATATAATAAATAACAGCCCATTGGCAATATTTCTTCCCTGTAAATCGTACTTAGATGTTTCTATAGAATTTTAAATGTAAAAATATGTATAATGTAAATATTGTCAATAAACACGTGTTCCAAATAATAAATTGTAGCAATAATAAGAAAGCTTTTTTGCGATGTAAGAAGTAAGTTTCATTAAGGATAAGTTATGCCAAATATTTCACAATCATTTTTATAATCATAATTATGTAAATATAATTGTTGTATTTACTTTGCAAAATTATACAAGTTTTTAAAATTACGGCGCTAATGGGTATTTCCAACTTTTTTTTTTTTTATAAGTAGTCTTAAAATTGACCAGAATAGAAAAAAATTTTGGTTGAAAATTAAAAAAAAAAAAAAAAAAAAAATTTGCAAAATAATTATTGTAGTTTTTACTGCTGAAAAAATGTTTGATGATTTTGTAATTTAAAGAGGAAACCTTTTGCTGAAATTTTTTTATTTACCTGTTTCTTGTTGAAAATCATAGCTGATTAAAAAAGGTCTTAACATGATTTTTAAATTATGAACAATTATGATCCATTTCAATATTTTTTATTTATCAATCAACCAATTTTTTGAGCACAATAAAAGTTGCTGGGTTTATTTCGCGATTACTTAAAGATTTATTACAACAGTACGGGGATTTTTTTTTTTTTAACGATATTTTTCTTTTAATTCTTGAGATCTGTATCTTAGTAATTATCATCAATAATGGTAACAAAAAAGAAACATCATTTTCACTGTGAATCTTTGTAAATATTACAATATTTTGTTTTATTACAAAGACAATTTTTATCTGTCAAAATGGCGAAACTTATTCCTATTTTACAAAAAATTTTTTTTTTACTGTTTAATACTAGAATTTTAGAATAAATTAATTTAAAAAATTGAATTATCTTAGCACTTTTACTTGATCGAATTTAACGAAGAGGCAAGTGCAAAGGCGGTACTCGAATCAGCGACTCATTTAAATCTTGACGCGGTAATACCGGTGCAATCGCAAATGCTTTGGTTCCGAAATGTTCGATCATCAGCGAGTATCAAAGCGAGCGATAAATCGAATGGAGGAAACTTGAACACACAGCCAAAAGCAATAAATGGCTCGCAGTTTCCTGATAACACGAAAATCACGGAAAAGCTCAAAGTCACTGATTCCGTAAGTTAATATTCGATAGAAAAAATACAATTAACTTAATTTATTATTAAAAAAAAAAAGAAGGAATCAATTTTTTCTTTTTTATTTAAACAGATATCGGAGCAAATGATTTTGTTTCACAACGCCTGGAAATTGGACGAGGTTGGCATAAGGCTACGATTTTTAACAGCGCATCAACTCGAGCGAAGTTTCGTTGGTCTTTTTCCTCACATAACCGTTTCTCCATTTGGCTCGTCCGTCAATGGTTTTGGTAAACGAGACTGCGATTTGGATCTCGTTCTCGCTCTCGATCAAGATCAGGTAGTTAGTTATTCTCTATAGTTGCTCTTTAATCGCACTGATCAAATGAGTGTTATATTTTTTTCAAATCATTCATACAAAGATGCATCTCCCCCTACAATTAAAAAAATTAAGGGCTGCCACATTTTTTTTGGTTGTATATTTTTGTAACTATTTTAAACAATCAATCGTGGCAATTTATTTATATAAATTTTCCCAATGAAAAAAAAAAATCGACATAATGCAAAAAAATATGGAGACTGCGTCCGGTTCAAAATATGTTGTTTAGACGACTGAAATACACATAAAAACCAAGTTTCAACGTTTTCCATTCAATTTTTTGTCACGGAAACTCCCAAGTTAATGAATCACTGATAATGCTACGAATAATATATAGCTTCCTTTTCTTAATTTGCTACCTTTATTTATCGTAGGAAAAGACATCCAGCAGGTTCGTTTTTCACACAAAGTCAATATCGAGCGACAGCAAACTGCAGACCAGAAGATTGATGGAAACGATAGCCGATTCAATACAGTATTTTGTGCCCGGTGTATCGAATGTCAGACGAATACTTCACGCTAGAGTGCCGATTATCAAATACGATCAGTCACTCATGGGTCTTGAGTGCGATCTCTCCATGACAAATATGTAAGTCTTCGATTTTTTTCATGTATTTTTTTAAAATTAAATCTACAGTTTTTAAATTTTCAGCAATTTTAGTTATTTTTCTTCTGATCATTCTCAGATAATTTCTCATATTACGTTCTCTGAATTTTGTCTCATTTTTAAATGCGTAATTTTCGAAAATTTTGTATTTTATACCATGTTGTAAGATTTTTTTTTAATTCCGGAACCTCGATCGGTTTAATTTTGGTAATTACAAAAAAAAAAAATGAATCTGTTAAATTTACAGGAAAATTAAAGATTTTTCTTAAAATTCTTTTATTTTGAAAAAAATAAAAGCAAATTATAAAAAATATCCCAGGAAGCAAATTTCGCAGACAACAAAAAATGCTACTTTTGATAAAAATTATTCTTATTATTTAAGCTATTGGAAATGTTCTAAATATTCGAATTATTCGAAATCCAAAAAAAAAAAAATCAGAAACACTCGAAATATTGCAAATATTTGATTTCAATAATTAGTATTACATTAATTTCAAATTATTCAAAATTTCGAATATTCGAATATTCCCGATATTTTATTAAGTCGTTAAAAAAAAAATCAATGAATTTTTAAGGGTGGCATTTTACATGTCGGAATTATTGTGTCTGTACGGTGAGGTTGATTGGCGAGTTCGTCCGCTAGTTTTCACGATCAGACATTGGGCAAAATCTGTAGGATTAACAAATATGTCACCTGGACGTTGGATCTCGAATTTTTCAATCACTCTTCTAGTTCTATTTTATCTTCAACACAGAAGAATACTGCCATCTCTAAATACGTTAAAAAGTTTCGCAGGTACGCTCATTAAATTACATTACAATCACAAAAAAAACATAATAATAATAATAATAATAATAGTAATAATAAATGAATGTTTTAAAAAATTAAGGTAAAGCTGACAAAAGGGTGGCGGATTGCATCGACTGTACATTTCTCCGCGACGTAACAAAAATGCCACTTCCAGTAACAAACACCGAGAGTCTCGAGATTTTACTTCAAGGTTTTTTCGAGTATTACTCGACGTTTGATTTTTCAACCAAAGGAATTTCACTTCTCGACGGTATGAGTGTGTTTAAACCCGATTTTTCGCCGCTTTACATTTGCAATCCATTGGAGACTAATTTGAATGTAAGTAAAAATGTGAGTGCCGAAGAGATCGAGAGACTAAAATTAGCGTTGAGAAACGCCTCGTGGCTTCTGGAATGCCATGAGGATGAAAAGAAAGGTGTGCACGGAATACTCTCGATATTCGAGCAAAAGTTGGACGTCGTGAGTTTCGTCGGTGGCAAACGTGTCGTAAATATGTCGGCGATCTTCCGAATTCCCAACGAGCGACCGACGAAATCTTTGAAAACCGTTGCCAATGGTATTAACGAAGTTGTCAGTGAATCGGAAGCGAACAGAAATGTTCGAATGAAAAAAGGACGAGCGAAACGGAGATGAAATATTTTGTATCGTCGCAATATTTTTCGTGTAAACGCGGTTTCATATGAGATATGACTTTGCAAATAAAATCGTTGTTCACCGATTTTATGACTTTTTTTTTCTTTTAATTCATCACCATTTTCATTTTATCAGTACAATCAGAATGGTCGAAAACATCGACAGAAATGGTTTAGAAAAAGTGACAAAATTCAAACTTGGATGCCTAAAGAAGGGCTTTATCAATCGCGTTGAAATTTAGCACATATGTAGAGCAGATACACACCTTTGTTTGTGATCATTTTCAAAAAAAATTCAAGCATAACGATTATTTTTTTTATTCGATTTTGAATTTTTCGAAAAATATCTGTATGTTCTCTATCTTTCGCAAATTTTTAGCTATCGAGCTAAATAATTTTCTCACTAAGGTTTTGTGAAAAATCGAAATTAACGAGGAAGCAATGTGCAAAGTTCTACTTTGCAGCTTGTTTTTTTGGTTTACTTATAATTATAAGTAACGATATAATTTTCCAGATATTACGTTGTGAATCTAAACGATGAAATTTCATGGGGATTAAACGCAATAAACCATTTGCAGCTGTATATTTTTTTTTTTTTTTTTTTTTTGTCGTTCAGACAATAATTTTTTCATGCTTTCTTCTTTTATTCCGTTGTTCCATAGATATTATATATAGTACAATATATATATATATATATAATAATTTATCGAATTTAATACGTATTACTATTATATATAATATATATATATATATAGAAATATATATATATATATATACTATAATTCAATAACGTCCTTGCGTGAGCCTCGCGAAGTTTCTTACAACGATTATTAACTTCCCCATTTTTTAAATTTCATTATATCTCCTTCAGCTTCTTGATTACCATCGATTAAATTCGTAATGTACCGTGGCTGGCAGTGTATTTAACTATCTAACTAATGTTTATTTTTTATTAATTTATTTATTTATTTTTTTACTAAATTCACCCCGGCGAACAACTTTGCACCTCTCGATTTCAACATCTTTTATTAATTGGGCTTCTTCTTTGTTTGTTTAATTCGATAAATTACCTACGACTTTTTTTTTCTTCTCCTGGACTTGTAAATATTAATTGGCGTTTCGCGAATTAATATTAATCGACCGTATGCTACCTGTTTTTTTTTTTTTTTTTTCTTTTTTTTAAATACTTTTTAAATTTTTTATTTCTTATCATTTTCGTTCTTTTCCTACGTAATCACTAATCAAAGGCTCTAAGTGCTTTTTTTTTTTTTTTTAAATTTCTTCACTGCTCTTCACTTCCTTCATTAACTCCCGCATTGCATTTTTCAAGGGGCTTGTGAGCTGGTATTTTTTTTTTTTTTTTTTTTCGATTCAGTGAAAAAATTGGCAGCTTTCGTCAATCTCGACGCTTTTGGTTTTGTCAATAAGCGCGAGACAAAAAATCGTTTTATCAAAAAAAAGGAAGAAATTAAATGTAGCGGCTGAGATTTAATCTCCACGCGCAGTAAAATTCATATAAAATTTAACAGAAGTTAGTTAAAAATTGAGACCAACAAAAAGTTAAATTCTTTGCAGTTTCTTTTGTGTATTTTGTTGTTTTTTTTTTTACTCAATTATTTATTCAACTTAATAAAGGCTCTGTCCTTTTTGTTCCTTCAGCTTGCCTGTGAAGATCTGTAGTTATAATATAGTTACTTTTAAAAGGACTCGTCTTACAACGCAGTCTGAAATTGACGCTGGTTTTCTCAACGTTACAGATTCATTGTACTTTAAATTAATGAGCAGAAACGTGATATATTTTTTTTTTTTTTTTTTTCGTTTACTTTACGCTATTTGATTTAGTGATATATATATATATATATTTTGTTTTTTAATTCTGAAGAAGTGGTCGAAACACTAAATCAATTGGACAACTTTTAAATCTCCGATTCTAAATCAGTGATTTTGAAAATTGATTGTAAAACCGGATTTTATATAATTTGGCTCATTTACGTTTGAACGCTATT
Source organism: Perithous albicinctus (assembly GCA_964016905.1). Lineage (NCBI taxonomy): Eukaryota > Metazoa > Arthropoda > Insecta > Hymenoptera > Ichneumonidae > Perithous > Perithous albicinctus. The sequence continues at coordinate 17,722,842 of OZ024698.1, read as the reverse complement.
TATTATTGACCTGGAAACGACTTTCGATGGATTTTACTTATTCTATAATGTTAATAATAATAATAATAACCGTAAACCAAAAATTTGGAGCATTCTCTGATAATTTAGCCATTTTTTTTGTCCTCCTGGCATGAATATTTTTCATAATTAGCCAAATTAGAGAAATACTTGAGCGTCATTTTCTGTCAATACTTTGTACAGTTTTAAAAATTCGAAATGCCAGATAGTTCCATTTTTTTAAAGTAAAAAGTAAAAAATTACTCAAGTTAGAAATCACTAGAAAAAAAAATGTTTCCCCATCAAAATTGTACATTTATAACATCTTTTCCATTAAATTTTTCACACTTTTTTGGTTGAATGTTGATTTAAAAAAAAAAAATGTATTTAATTTTATTTTTAGAAAAGTCACTTTTATTTTGTTGTTAAAAAAAATGTATCTTAAAACGATAAAAAAAAAAAAAAATTGGATCCACTAAAATTTTGTTTAGTGGTTTCGATTTTAAATAAAAGAAGTGACCTAAAATTAATTTACTCGTATAATAAACGCGACTTTTCCATCGTGCTTAATAAACCCCATTAATAATACATCACAGTATATTAAATTATCGCATTTTGGATCGATAAATCCCGATAAATGATTTCGCAAGAAAGCAAAATCTTATTAAGATCAGACGCGAGAAAATTCAACAAATCTTTAAATCTCTGAAACAAAAAAACAACACTTAAAAAGAAAAAGAAAAAACTTTTCATAGAATATACAAAAAATTCGCCCTAAAATATAAAACAATTTCAGGCTGCGTGGTTAATCATCATCCCCTTAATCCCTGTAGCTCTGGTTAGTCTTCATATTATATATTAATTAACGCTAAATATTTCCTCGGCGATGAATTTTCCTTTTCATTTCTTTTTTTTTTCTTCTTTTTTTTAATTCGTTTTACTTTTGCGATGATAGCGATGATGATGAGCATGATGATGTCTGTGATGAGATCTATTTTCTTGTACAGCAGCAACGAGGGTTCTAACAGCTTCTTCATGGCCCTCAAAGCTATCGGCTTTTTTCAATTGGCCAAGACCAGTTGCACTGGCTTCAGCAGCGGCGACAGCAGCGGCGCTTATTCCGCTTCTCTTGCTCTTCGGCCTTGGAAATGTCTCCCATGATCTTTGTTTCTGCACGAGAGACGCTGCAGTTCCTGACGAACCAGTTTGAGCCGGTGGAGTTGCAAATAGCACGAGAAGGGCCTTCCTCGAGTCTTGGGACGTTCCTGGCTGTCCAACAGTGCCATCTACAATACTGGATCTCGGACTATTTGCTGATCCAGTTGTGCTGAGACTATCGCAACTTGCTCTTCGTCTTCTTCGCGCTGAAACGCTTCCGGAGCCTCCGGGTTTTTCGCTTGGATAAAAAACATCCTCGGGATCGCTCATGGGATAAGATTTCACGCTTTTTGGCGTGGTTGGCTGTTGCTCATCAGGCGGAGCTGCGTGGACGAGCGCTTGAACACGCTTCTTAGCTTCGCCCAGTGTCGACGCCTCGGATATCCTTTGATATTCGCTCTCTTCACCACCTAAAAGAAGAAAAATCATTGGTTTGCAAAGAAATTAATTAGGTTGATTCAAAACGAAAAATAAACTTTTCTTTACAATTTTTTATACGACAAACCGGTAGAAGAATATTTGTTTTTTATTGAAAATAGTGTAAATTGAAAAAATCACAAAATCTTGAAATCCTTCTGTAAAAGTGCTCTAAATTTTTTTTTAAATGCGAATATTTAAGCAACGTTACAGTTAATTAAAAAAATACTGAAGAAAGCTCTAAAAAAAAGCTGATTTGTATTTTATTTAATTTTAATTTTTTCAGTTTTCTTCTAATAAAAAAAAAAGTATAGATGGAAAAAAATCACAAAATCTTGAAAACCTTCTGTAAAAGTGCTCTAAATTTTTTTTTTTTAAATGCGAATATTTAAGCAACGTTACAGTTAATTAAAAAAATACTGAAGAAAGCTCTAAAAAAAAAGGCTGTTTTGTATATTAATTTATTTTATTTTTTTCAGTTTTCACAACTAACCGGCTGATTGACGTGGCTGTGATTCCGTGCATCTCTCGGGTTGTTCGCCAGCCTCTTGTGAACCAGTTGCTGGGCCTTCGCCCCCTGTACCGCCGGTACTTCCACCCCCTTTGAGCGGTCGATATATCGAGCGTGGTTTGGTGCTCGACGAGGAGCCCCCGTGACCCGGTGGTGTCTTGGGTTTGGCATTGTCCGGCGATTTTCTAGATCTTCTGCTTTGACTCCGATCCCGTCCGCCCTCCTCTCGTCCCGGTGATTTTTTTCGATCCTCGCGCGGACGTACCTTTTCAATCAACTGACTAAGTACTCCGCGTTTTACGTCTGACGGTTTTGTCGTACCGTACACGACAATATTTCCACCAGAGTCCAATAAAGCTCCGACTCCACTTGACGGAGTTCTGCAGCGTGTTGGCATTTCTTTCGTTTCTAAACACAAAGTTACAACAAATCCTTTTATTTCTTCAATTTTTTTCTCAAAAAAGCCTTAATTTTGTTGGATATTTTTATTTATTTTTTATTTTGATATGACAAACTTTTCGAATTTTTGGTAAAAAAAAAATCTATACGAATTATTTTATATTTTCTAATTATTCGAAAAAAAAAGCTCAACATATTTCCTTCCACAGTGAGATTTGTAAAAAATAGAGGCAAGATAATGAAGAATTATTATTAAATTCAACATTTTTTTCTTGCTCCAATTATTGCTCTTAAAGCATCCAAAAATTGTCAAAGCAAAAAAAAAAAAATACCAAGTACCTCTTCATAATAATAATTCTTTTTTAATAACATTTTTCTTTCTTTCTTTCTTTCTGCATTATTTTTTTTTTTTATTTACTTTATGAATAAAACTCAAATTGTCAAGAACTTTGACGACCCCATTTCCACAAACTTTCTGCGTTCTACGCTGTTTCACTATTTTCCATCCCTTGTACTTTGGCGCCTCTCTTTTGTCTCTGTTCCTTTCACGGAATCTCGAGCTTTCATTATGCGAGCAGCTTTGTCGGCAACTGCATTTCTCCCTAAATTCTCCCTCCTCCCTAAACTCCTCCCCCGCGCGATCCCCAACCCCTTCCGCGAAACATCACTTTGCCCACCCTCTCAATCTTGTTTCTCTTTTTCGACTTTACTTCGCTCTGTACTCGACTCACAACTGTTTCTCTCTGCTTTTTTTTTTTTTTTTTTTTTTTTTCTATTCCATTTCTTCCGTTCTCCGGAGAGCCCAAAGAGAGCAGAGCAGAGCTTTTGTACCTTCCGTCAGCTTTGCCTCCCTCGCTTCTTGCACATAGATTTTTATTATTATTATTTTTTTTTTTTACATCACCTTAAGTCGATCAAACCAGTGAATATTTTTTTTTTTTTTTCTATTTTCTCTTCTTTTTTGTTTTTCAACTGCAAATGTGTACCTTTCATGTAAAGCGCATTGTCTGCACTAGTAGCGTTGCTCCTGGAGTGCCGGCAATCTTTGGTAGGAGCCGGAGTTTGAGATTGCTGTGGTTCTTGCATTTGCAAACTAGCCAAATGATCCAAAAGAGCCTCAAGATGCTGCTGGTTCGAGGCATCGAGTGCTGCTGCCCGCATTTCACCAGCATTAACTCCGGCAGAAAATGACTTTACAAAAGGTTCGAGCTGCTGGGTCAAATTCTGAAGCTGTTTCACCTCACCCCTCAATGTCACAATATCGTTCATCTGCAACGGACAACAAAAAAATAGGAATTATTTTCATTTCATGAAATTTTAAATATTTGCATAAAATTACATTTTTATTTCAAATATTTGAATTAAATTAAATTTTTATTTCAAATATTTGAATTAAATTAAATTTTTATTTAAAATATTTGAATTAAATTAATTTTTTATTTAAAATATTTGAATTAAATTAAATTTTTATTTCAAATATTTGCATTCAATTAAATATAAAAAAAAGAAAAACTGTACAAATAAAAAAAAATTTTTATACGGTTTCCAAAAAAAAAAAAAAAGCGACTATTTAAATGTGAAAATAAAATTCAATCGAAACATGGTAATTTTATAAAATCATAAAGTCTGATTTTTTTTCAAATCTTCATTCTTTTTTTTTTGTGAAACGTACATGAAATGCCCTTTATTTGTATCAATTAAAAATTCAATTAAAGGTCAATATTTCCAAATGATATTTTTCTTTTACCTGAGAATGGAAGATTTCCTTCTCGATATGGATTTTGCATAATTGTTCTTCCCAAAGTGCGTCAAATATATTTCCAAGCCTCTCAAGTTCAGTCTGATGATGTTCGAGCTGTTGTTCCAAAATTCTGCAGTCTCGGGCTACATGCTCGTATCTTGAGCCGAGAGGCGGAGTATTTGCTCTGCGAAGAACAGCAACGTCTCTGTGTAACTCGCCGAGACGTTCCTTAACAGTCATCAATTGTTGACTGAGTTCCTTGAGTTGCGAATCAAATGTTCTGCAATGATTGGAAAAAGGGCCACTGCCGTCTTGCTGCTGTTGTTGCTGCTGTTGCTGCTGTTGGCCACCACTTTTATGCGGTGTCCTTTGCGAAGACTTGGTGCTCTATTCAAATTGTAGAACAGAATTGAAGAAACTCATTTATGGCTTTTTCTCACTGATCTTCTTTTAGACAATTTTCTCATTTTTTTTTCTCAACGTTCCAACAATCCAGTTTAGAAATACAGAATTTTTTTTCTCACATAGAAATATGTTAACACAGCATTTTGTTTATCAATAATAAGAAGAAAAAAAAAATTGTAAAAGACAAAAAAGGGGAATGAAGATTAATTGTGGCTTGAATGATGATTTTTTAAATTTCTGCTTCAATGAAATTCACTCGTTCAAGCTTGATAAGATATTTTACATCCTTCGCAGTAATTTTTCTGTTGCGAATCAGTTATTCTAAGCTCGAAGGGACTATTTTTACAAGACATGGAATTACCTTAAAGTTTTGCTAAACGGATGGTTTACATTGTTTTTTTTTTTTTTTTTTTTCTTAAGATGCTACTGTATTCTTTACTAACTCAGAGATAAAGTCAATAATAATAATGACCATGGTACTGGTTTGTTCGCAATGATTTTTTTATTTCTGCTTCAATGAAATTCACAAATTCAAGCTTGATATAATATTCTATATCCTTCGCAGTAATTTCCCAGTTGTGAATTATTTTACTTTGTGCTTGAATGAACTACTTTTACAAGACGCAGAACTGAAGCTTATTTCTTCTTTCAATGCAAATTCACTATTTAGTGCTTGAAACAAAAAAAAAAGCAAAAATACATTTTACTTCCTTCGGAGTAAATTTTCAAATTATGAATTATTGATTTCAGGCTGGATAGAAGCACCTTTACAAGACATCAAACTAACTTGAAGTACCGGTGGTTCCTGTCCGACAGAATGTGTATGATCGTAGAGCGATTCCTTCTGTCCTGAAATTTGTCCGACATAAGGCTGAAGAGCTCTGGCAAATTCATTTCTGTAGTTGGTCTTGAGATGAACACCGAGAAGTGGTGGCCTCGAAGAGTGTCCAAGCTGAGCAACCCTGTCGAGTCTCTCCAGCATTGGATGTGCCAATTCAAGAAATTGATATTTGGTGGCACCGCTTGTGAAAACAGTGCAGAGCATAAGATGCATCTGCAATACTGGAAGCGCAGAGCCCAAGGATAGCAGCTGCGCTCTCACCATTCTCTCTTTAGTCTCAAACTGTCTCTGCAATTCTGTGAGTACGGCTGAGTGAGTTTTGTTAACAGCCTCCTGCATGCCCTGGCAATAAGCATTAAGAGCCTTTTTCTCAGAATCCAAGCTCCTTCGCAGTTCGTCAAGCTGTGATTTCAGTGCCAACAATCCATCTCTAACTCCAGCCTGAAGTTCACATATGTAATTGGCTGTTCGCTCCATCTTCTTGGATGCCTGATGCCATGCACTGTCGATGTCTACGCAGTGGAGCCTGGCGTCTGCTGGAGTTTCTCTGAAGCATGTTGCGCAGAGCATGCACTTTGCACTCTGACTATACATAATGTAGAGTTCACCGTGTGTAGAACAGCGACGCTGCGTATCCTTGGCACATTTGCTCATGTGCACCACCTCGTGCGAAGAAAACATTTTGGCTCTATGAGTGTTCTCTCGACAGTGAGTACAGAGAGCTTGGCCTGTATCGAAGAGAATTCAAAAAAGTCCAAGTTTTTCATTTAGTAACTGGAAAGATATATATTAATACAAGGCATCTGAAAATTAGTTTTACAAAAATTGTGCTGGAGGATTATTATATAAAATCTTGAGTTTTGATAAAGAGAAGAAATTCAAGATTTTTATGATGAAGTTTTTGTAGAAGCTTCATCGGTGAAAATATTTTCTTTCATTTTCAATTTGTCGTAGAATTTTAGATGGAAGAAATTTTGCAAGGTGTTATTTTCTGTTTGCAAAAATACTCTGTTTGGTCTGAGTATGAAGAATTTCAATTTAGAGCTCTTGCGCAGAAGATATATTGCAACTTTTGTAGTACATGTTTCTTAACGCAGTGAATATTTTATCAAATGTCTTTGTATATTTTAATTGGACAGAGTTTTGTTAGGAAGAGATTGAGACCCTGCAAAGGAAATTTATTTCAATAGTTCAAAGAATTTTTACTGTGTATGATATTTGAAATTGGAGAAAAAAAATTTGATGAATATGTTATCGGATAGATCAAATCCAGATAGATCAGATCCACATAGATCAAATCCACATAGATCAGATCCACATAGATCAAATCCACATAGATCAGATCCACATAGATCAAATCCAGAGAGATCAGATCCAGATAGATCGGATCCAGATAGATCGATAAAATTTGAAAAATGGTGAAATTACATTTTACCAATATGTATATTAGGGAGAAAAATAAATAAAACTTTGGAATTTTTTTTTTTTTTTTTTTTTTTTTTAATCAAGCTGCAAGATTTCACGTGCGCAAACACAATTTTATTTTAATAATTTTCAGCTGCCTAAATTAATTTTTTTTTTGTTTAACTCACCACAAGTCGTACAGAAAAACATAGTAGACTTGTCCCTCTTGTCGCAATTGGCGCACGGTGGATTTTCCGAATTGGCCAGTTCGACAAGCTGGCGCATCAACTGGTCCACCGGTGGAAGCTGCGTACCTTCTTTCAACTGGGTCATTTGGCTGAGGAAAATTTTACCATCATATATGATGCAGAAATTTGATGTTTTTGTTTAAGAACAAAAATAAAGAATTTAGAGTAGGATACAAGATCTCTTCTAATTTAAAAATTTATATATATTAGTAAAAAATGACAAGAACATTAAGTGGGTTTAAGTCTATTATATAAATATTTTTAACAGTGATAAAAACAATAGTGGCAATAATATAAATGATTGGAACAACATGATAAATTATAATGCATTTTTTTAAATTAAAAATTCATTTACGATTCTATTTAGGTCGATTATATAGATTCAAATAAATTAGATCCAAATAGATCCAATCTAGGTCCATCAAATTCACACAGATTAGATCGAAATAAATCAGATCGAAATGGATCAGATCCAAACAGGTTGAATCCAAATAGGGTAGATCTCAAAAGATCAGATTCAGATAAATCCAGGCAGATTAGATCCAAATAGATTAGGTCCAAACAGGTCAGATTCGAATGGATTAAATCTAAATAGATCAGATAAATCAGATCTCAATAGCTGAAATGAAAATAAAATTTAATCTGGATCTGATATATTCACTTTTCCCTCATTTCCCTTTTATTTCCAATAGTTACACTGCGGATTCACGCGGTCTTTCCTGCCTTTCCAATTACTCCTCTTTGCATAACTTTGAATTTGTCAAAGCCAACATGAATTCAAGTAATTTCCACTTATTATCCATTGAATCAAGCCTCGATTCTCCTCTCCATCTATAATCCCACAACGTTTAATTTTGCATCCAACTGTCGATAACAATTGGTGAACATAGCTTCGTCATAACAAAAGCATCTTCTTTTTTTTTTTCAGCTGCAAAATAGAAGATGGAAATTCCTACATTTGCTTCCAATGCGGTTTGCAACTCAATTTCCATCAGTGCTTTTAATCAGCCAGTCCAAAACAGGCGGTTTTGTTGCACATAATATGAGGAACGATGGCAACACCATGACCTACTAGGATGAATTGTCATCAGTTCGATCTAACAATTACACATTGGAATGATAGACGAGGGAATGCACGAAGAGATGAGGCTGGAGGATCGCAAAGTGGAAAGCATCCGAAGTGGTGTTGGCACGAACAATTGAATTACTGGGGTGGTAGGCGCAAATACACTTGAAAAGGTACACACACCTCTCGAAGCAGTGAATGGGAAGAGTTGAAGAGTGCGGAACTGAGGAACGAAGAAGAAGAAGCGAGAGGGAAAGAGGGATGAAGGGTGAAGGGATGGAATATCGTGGAAGGCCTCGACCAAGAGTATGAGGATAGCGTAAGCATACAATCAGCTCTGGGCAGACAATAAGAATGCCCAGACAATGAGTGCCAGAGAGATCGGGAGACTCCGATAGGGTTGCTATGCGACTTCTCTCAATTCCTCTACCTCTCTCTCTGTGTGTGTCATTCAGTTCATTCACTCACACTGTCAAGCTCCAGTTGTTGAGACACTGAAAAGTCAACCCGTGCCCAATGAAAATAGTTTTGTGCGGTTTGACTCCCGCTGGCATTCATTCCCCATCCAATTAAGTGCAAATACATTTTCCACATTCAACCAAACTTTTTCCATTCGTTTGCTAAAGTTCTCCCTTTTTTCCCTTCGTTCACTTTGCATGGGATACAAGAATGTTTGAATTGTCACAGTGACGATTGTGCAAATGAATTTTAAACATATATTTCTTTGTTTAATATTATTTTTTTAAAATGCAATGTAAGTGAATTGAAAAAAGGATGAGGTTGGTGAATTTGAGGGATGTTTTCTTAAACGACACACTTGTGGATTTTAGAATCTTTTTTTTTTTTTTTTTTTTATAAGAAAGTGGAGAAATATCATGATTTCAAAAATTAAATTTGACCCTTTTTTTTAATTCATGAAAATTTTAGGGTCAAGGGTTTCCCAAAATAAGCCTAACTTTAAGCCACATTTCATCAATAGATTGGAACTAAATTTCGAATAAAATTTTGTTAATTCTTCAAAGATCTTGACATATAATTTATATGCAAAAATTCAATCCCAACGCGATTCATCATCAAATATATTAAAACTGCAAGAAGAATGTATAAAAATGTATGGTTAAAGATCTTTTTTAAAAAGTCGTCCATTAGAGTGTGTGGAAATGACTAGGCTCCCACCTCAAAATTTTAAACCCATTTATCTCAGCGACAAATAAATGAAAAATCGCCAAACCGTAACCAATCGATGCAGATTTGTGGCACGAACAAAATCCATGAAAATCAGTAATTTTTATAAAGCTGTTTTGAATAAAAATGAGTCAACAGTTTCTGGCGTCATAATGCACATTAATACCAGCTGTTTAAACAGCGGCCATTGAAACGTTGTGGACTTTATCAACGCCACAAACAAACTTGATTTGTATTCTCGAATTTTGAATTCATACACAAAGTATCCCTTAAGAAGTACATTTCATTTTTATTGTTACTTATAAATTATTTATTTATAAAAATAAATAAATAAAGGTTTAAAAATCTGAAAAAAAAAAACACTCGGAGAACTGCAAATAAAAAATATCCCAAAATTTAGAATCCAATAAAAAAAAAACCACAGAATCCATAAAAATTAAAAAAAGATGTATATTCTTTGAAAAAATGTCGAAATATATTTACCCGCATATTGGACAAGATATTTTGTTGTCTATGTGAGGTCCTCGTATACATCGAGCGCAAAATGTGTGAAAGCATGATAATAAGCATGGCTCGCTGTAGTAATCGTGACAGACGCCGCAAGTGAGTGGATTCCTCGGTGCACCAGTGGGACCGGAAGTCGTATCGTTTTCACCAAGGGCATCACCAGCCACCGAACCGGAACCCGCCATTTTTTTTTTAAATATTTTTCTCTTCACCCTTATTTCAAGCCCTATTTTTTTCTTGTCCTCCAAACCTTTTTACGATTTTTCTGATTATTTTCTCGTCTCTCAATCCGAATCTTTTGCCCCACTAGTGAATCCACTCGGCCTCTTCCTCTCTCTCTCTCTCTCCCTCTTTATCTGTCTCTCTCTTTCTGCTTTGAAACCCTCTCGACGAGATGATTGCCGAGAGCCGTTTGCCCTCCTTAAGCGATCCGCCCAATCACGGCATCGGTACCAATCGCCCCTGCATCATCGTTCTCGTCCTCCTCCGAGAACGTTTTACGAGGACGTTTTACCACCTCGGCGCTGCCTCCACCTGCCAAAATACACACAAACCCTTAGATAAGTCTCGAGCAGAGTGCTTTTCTTTTTCTCATTTATTATTGCAGATTTTTAAAAAAATATAATTCCCTACTGTTTGTATTAATACAGAATTTTTTTTTTTTTTTTTTTTTTTTTAAAAGCAACTATAGAAGAAATTTATTAAAGACTATGTTGAACTAATATTGGGAGAAGTTGTTTTTTTCCCTTCTGTCTATACTATTAAAAAATACTTTTTGAAATTTTTTTTTTATCAAATTTTCTTTTTTGTATGTAAATTTATTATTTTCATTTTTAATTTGTAAAAAAATTTATTCTACGCTATATTTAACTGTTGTTGGGCAAGTGATTTAATTTCTTCACACTCCAATAATTAATATCCCAAAATTTCACGTAAACCTCAACTATTAATTAGAATTTTTTTTTTTATATACACTTTTTTTCTCTCAAAGTGTTACTGCATAAAAATAGATGCAACGTATATTTATCGTCAGTTAATCTATTAAAGAAAGAAAAATCTAAAAATAATTAAATTTATTTTTCTCTATTATCTTAAAATTTTCATGAAAATATGAAATATTGAATTTAATTAGTACATAAAAAAAGTTCAAACCGAAATTTCTAACAATTTTTTCGTCAACTTTTATATTTTATATTGCTTCTTTTAATTTTCTTTAAATCATGATTTATTATATTTATTATATTAATTATCTTTATTCACGTGCTCATTAAGAGCCTATTATAATATAGCACAATTTATTTAATAGTTTATATTTAATTAAATTTTTTAAATAGGAATTTTTTTTCTGCAATTACCTAATAATATTTACTTAAACATTTCCCTAGTGTTTTTTTTTGTCAGAAAGAGAGAGATTTTTATTTATTGTTTTATTTTTTTTTTGGGGGATGATTTCTTGGCCCATTGCCGAGAGGTTGACACGGGGTGGGTCACGATGTTTACTCCCGTGATAATCGAACTCGCAGTCTCGCCATCTGGCACGTTAGTAACAATCAGTGAAAGCTCAAGAAAAAAGAATCTCATCTTCAAAATTCGAAAAAAAAGTGTGCGGAGTATCTTTAGAAGCTTTTTGTAATTTTTTATAATTAACTCGTAATGTCAAGGGTTGCTTTTTTATTTTTTTTATTTCATACAATTATTCATAAAATTTTTCGCAATATTTTCAAAAAATATTTTAAAAATTAATCTAGTGTAATTTAAGGGTTGTTTTCGCCCCCATCGAATTAATTTTAGCCGCATACACAATTTTTATTTAAATTTCACTCCCTGTTTTTTTTTCAACAGATGTAAATTTTGGGGTTAAAGATTTTTTCAAAATCAACCCCTATTTTTATCCACCCTTTATCAATCGATTGAAACTAAATTTTGGTATATCGAAACGATGAAAATTTTCTAAAAATTCTGGGCGTGATTTTTTTTTTTTTTTAGGTTTCTAGATTGATAACCGAAATCGTTATCTTCCCATCTGGCACGATAAGAACCAGTAAAATTCGAAGTGAAAAAAAGAATTTGAAGAATCTTAGCAAAATAATAATGATAAAAAAGAAAAATCTTCTGATGACTTTAAAAAAAATTTCGTTTCGACCCTCACAGTTGAAAATCATCCCCAATCCCCATCCTAAAATAAATCTCAACCCCTCTATTTACTTTAATCCCCACAATGTTAGGGGTTGCAAATAGGATAAAATTTTTTTGTCTACTTTTCTCTCATTAAAAAGTGAAAGAGAGCGAACAAAAGCTTGAATGAAAATTTCCCCCTCAACCCTTGGACAAAAAAAAGCCACCCCCTAATATTTATCGTCCTCCCCATAATCACAATCATATATATTATTCACAAACATCCACAATTTCCGCTTAAACCTCACTTCCTGTATTTTCAACTTCACTTATATTTTCGGGGTTAAACAGATTCCCGGTACCAACCCCTAACAGCACATTCCACAATTTTCAACCCCTATGAAAAATTGCACAAAAAATATTAAAAAAAAAAAATCAAAGTTCAAGTATATATTTTACACAAAAATCTATTTTTTTCTTTTTTTCAATTTTAGATACCCGGAGTGAGAGAGCAGCGTTGAACCGGGGTGGCCAGCAGTGATCCGGATCTGTGGACGCCCGGTGCTGCTGCTGCTGCTGCTGCTGCTGCTCCGCCTTTATCGTCGTACCGTCGTCATTCTGACGTAGGCAAGGGGTGATCAAGTTGGACAGAGAGAGAGAGAGGGAGAAATAGAGATAGGGGTGGTTGCAAGGGGGATGAAAGAGGGGGTTGAAAGCGAGATCCAGGAGTGCGGGCGAACGTACGAGCTTGTGAAATAGCTGTGAGAATAAAAAGCAGCAGCAGCAGCAGGGGCAAAAGCCTCGTCTGGACTCCAAGGGTTGGGGGGTGGTTTTCGAGGGGTTGAAGAGAGGGGGCTTGTGGTGGATTGTAAACGCGCGCGCACCATCAACATTCGCCTTTCTCAAGCATCTACGTCACTGGATCCCAAGCTCGCTCTGCGCTGGCGCATTCTCAATATATTTTAGCCCCCTCGGCCCACCCCCGCAGTCTCAGCATCCCTTAAAGCCTCCGGTAACTCGCACGAACCCCTTCCATTCGGGTTTCCATGCGCCAGGGGATGATGCGCCCTCGGTTCAACCTCGAGTTACATAGGGATGATTCAGGAAACTCGCGTGGATGAATTTGCCACACCTAAAACTCAACCCCCCCCCTCAACGCAAGCGACTCGGTGGTTATCATGTTGCGATATTAGATTTTTTCAGGAATTCGCGGAACGAGCGGTATCGCGATTTCTCATTTTGTCAAATATTTCAAACGCTTTTTCTCACCTTTTTTTTTGTTATTGTTATGAAGCTGGAATTTTAAGGGTTGTTTTTGTTTTTTTGTTTCGTATTTTAGGCTTAGTTTGTTATTGTATTGCAGTATGTCGAGGTTTGATCGGCAATATTTTAGAAGATTTTTTGAAATTTGGACAGGATTTTTTAAGGGTGGTTTTTTAAATTTCATCCCCTATTTTTTTTCTATACGATGTTATGTTGCAATGTTTCGATGTCACACTTTTTGCAATATTTTTGGGACGTGAGTTTTTTTTTTATGTTAACCTAGCATATTTAAGGGTTGTTTCTTAAATTTCATCCCCTATCCTTTTCTCTGTTGTGGTCAAAATTAATTTAAAAAAAAATGAAATTTCATTTTTTTTTAATTAATTTTGTATGCATAAGGGTTGTTTTGTCATGTCACATTTTTTCGTGTCGAAAGTTCCTTAAATCAGATTTTTTTTTTTTTTTTCATTTTCATCTACTATTTTTTTTTTTTTACTCTGCTGCAACTACGTCACTGCTCTTTCTCATTGCAATCCACTAAAACTCACCCCTCGAGCGTCTCAGGGATTGCTATGCTGCAATATTAGATTTTTCAGAAAAGGGGACTTGAATGTTTGTCAAGGTAAAATTTTATACATTACGTGGTAACTTAACATATTTAAGAGTTTTTTAAAATTAAAAACAATTTTTCGGAAAATCTTTTAGTCATACAGATATTTTTTTATGATAAAATAAAATGATCTAAAAATGTGAATATTTGAAGAAAAAAATGAAGACTTTTTTTATGTCATTTTATTATTTTTTTTTTTATTGAAATTTCATTGTTTTTTTTTCTGGAAAGGGAAATTTTATATTTTTTTATTTCTGAAAAAAAAAAAGTTAAACAATAACAAAATTTCACTCCGGAAAAATGTTGTCATGCATCAGACAAACCAACCCCTAAATACAGTACCGGCATTTTTCCTAGATGTACATTATACATATATACACCCTTTATGTATACATATGTATGACCCTTGAACAGGTCAACGGGCGTGAAAACTCGGAGGGTTGGAAAAAAAAAAGAATAAGATGAAGAAAGAAGGGATATTTTTCCCTCTCTACCTTCGCTGCGATTCGCGCAGTGCATTTTTCTACCCCTTAAATAAATCAAAAAATATTTCACGACTTTGCAACTAATAAATGAGATAGAAATGAAAAAACAAAAAATATGAAAAAAAAAAAACACTATATTTACAAATAAAATAAAAAAATGTTATTAGATCAAAACTTTGATTTTTTTTTTGTTTTCTGAAAAAATCAAAGTTTAATATTTTTTATTTTCTGAAAAAAAAAATCGAATTTTCATTTATGTTCTTTTTTCTGAAAAAATTGATTTTTTTTTGTTTTCTGAAAAAATTGAATTTTTTTTTGTTTTCTGAAAAAATCGAGTTTTCTTTTTGTTTTCTGAAAAAATCGAATTTTCTTTTTTTTTTTTGTTTTCTGAAAAAATCAAAGTTTCATATTTTTAATTTTCTGAAATAGAAAAAGGAGTTTTCATTTTTTTTTAATTTTCTGAAAAAATCAAAGTTTAATATTTTCAATTTTCTGAAAAAAAAAAAAATCGAATTTTCATTTCTTTTTTCTGAAAAAATTGAATTTTCATTTTTTTTTTTCTGAAAACAAAATTTAATATTCTTAATTTTCCGAAATAGAAAAAGGAGTTTACATTTTTTTTAAATTTTCTGAAAAAAAAGAATTTTCCTTTTTTTTTAATTTTCTGAAAAAATAGAATTTTCCTTTTTTTTTATTTTCGGAAAAAATCGAAATTTCATATTTTTTTTTTCTGAAAAAATCGAAATTTCATTATTTTTTATTTTCTAAAAATAACAAAATTGATCGGTAAAATAATTTCACGATTAAAATTCATGGAGAGAAAAAAGTGACAATTTTAACCCTTCCAAGGGAAGAAATCATTTTCTCTCTCTACCTTCGCTGCGAGACTACGCAGCGCATTTTATTATATGACCCCTTAATACATTTTTTGGTCTTGTACGATAAAAGTGTGTACGTCCCCACACTGTAAATTCGCGAAAAGCTTGCTATAAGTGGGGGGGAGGGGGGGGGGGGGGGGGGGGGGTTGGCAGTACCACTATGAAACCCTCGCCCTGCTTTTCACCCTTTGCATCCCAGCCTCTTTTTTTTTTTTTTTTTTCCTCCTGCGCCAGAGAGTTGGCAACCGGAAACCGCAATGCACCCGTTCAAACGCTTTTTTTTTTTGCAAAACTCTTTTGCATGTAAATTCTTTATTTTTATTTTTTCCTCTCATTACGAGAGATCAATATTTGCCAGGGAAAAAAAATTGCAAGATTTTTATGGTAAGGAAAAATGATAAGGGCATATATGTTCATTAACAAAAAAGTAGAAAAAAAAAAAAACAAAATTTAGGACGAGAAACCGCAGTGCGGTTGTACTTGTTAAGCCTCACGGATGGACCCTCTTCTTTTTTTTTTTTTTTTTTTTTTTTTTTTAGAACCGAGCTTTTAATTATTCATGTAAATAAATTTGTGTCAGCATCTCAGACAAGAGGCAGAATAAATATTAAAGAAAGAAAAAAAGGGCAACAGACTGCGGATAATACAGAAAACAACGTAGATTCCTGCTTTACTGGACAAGACTCTTCGATTCCTTCTAGGCGCTCTTTATTTTAATCACAAAAAAGTGCAAATTGTGATTAAATTTTTTTAAATATTCAATTATTCGCCGATTTTTCATTCAATAATTTTCAAAGTTTTTTTTTTAACCCACATATAATAATTATTAATAATTATTAATAATAATAATAATAATTATTATTATTATTTTTAAACAATTAAGCTTATAAACATATTTCACATAAAAAATAACATAAAAAGAAATCCATGATTTTGAAGCCAAAAAATGAATCAGGATATAAAAAAATAATGAAAAATATTTGAAAAAAAAGCTACGTTTGCAAAAATTTGATTATTTATAGCGACGATTTAAAAAAAAATATATTCATTTCAATATGAAAATATTTAATTTAAAAATACAATTTCAAGTAAGCTGGAATTTTTTCTAAATTAAGATTAAATAATAAATGAAATAAAACGAATTTGATAAAAAAAAATCGATATTCATATTTGACTATTTTTTATGATTGATTTAATGAAAAATCGGGTAAGAAAATCGTAGATCTATAATCGTGAAGGCGATTTTATTCTCAAGGATTTTCAAACGCTAGCTTCCCATTGGTCGTTCGTCAGCGGCCAATAAAAACGCTCGATTCTTCACGGTGTTCTCGTGTGTTTACGTATGGCGGATCAATAGATCGCTAACGTAAACGTAAACCACGATTTTTCTTCGTTAATTTCACTTATTTCGGATAAAAACGATGCCTTCGAGAAGCGAGGATATTCTTAAAGGATTTCAAGTGTATCCTTTGATTTAAAAAAAAATCGAAAACTCGATTTTTTTAACCTGCAAACGCCAAACTGACGTTGAAGCTTAATTTATTATTTGAGGTTATGTTCGTCTGTCACTTTGGAATTTTAATCTTAATTTTTAACTCAAATTAGCCGCTTTAAAATGATAATCGTGGTGTTAAACTTTGAATGTTCTTTATATTTTACGATATCAATTAATATTACATCATATTTTAGACGCTTTTGCCAGAAATTTGCACTTTTCGTGTTTTTGAGGTTAATCAATAATGAATACGTTCAGTTCGGTCATTTTTGTTTTACGCACGATTTAACAAATATTAAATTTGTAATTTAAATTAATTTTCGGAAAAATTGTAATCCCGAAAAAATGTACAGAAATTTTTTGTTAAACAAGAAAAATATTCTTGAACATTTTCTTTCTTGTCGCAGAAAAGTTTGCTTGAAAATTATAATCAAGGCGTTGACGTTTCAATAATCTGTATATTTTGCTACGTAAATTTAAATTGATTTTTGGAAAAATCGTAATCGCAAGAAAATGTACAGAAATTTTTTGTTAAACGAGAAAAATATTCTTGTACATTTTTTTTCTCCACTTTTTTTTCTCAAATTTTACATTTTTTTTCTTAGTGCAGAAAAATTTGCTTTAAAATTTGCTTGGAAATTATAATTAAAATGTTAATATTTGAATTTTCTGTATATTTCAATATGTCAATTTATATTATATTGTATTTTAGACATTTTTGCCAGAAATTTGCTTTTTCTCGTTAATAATGAATGCGTTTAATTTGCTGATTTTTTTTAACGCACAAGAATATTTTTTTATTTGTATTATCTCAAAAAAATTGTTGCTTTATAGACAAAATTAATTAGCTGATTAATTACGCAAGTAAAGTAAAAAAAATGGTTTTACCAACCATTTTT
This sequence comes from Perithous albicinctus, assembly GCA_964016905.1. NCBI lineage: Eukaryota > Metazoa > Arthropoda > Insecta > Hymenoptera > Ichneumonidae > Perithous > Perithous albicinctus. Next base: position 17,705,218 of record OZ024698.1, on the reverse strand, counting down.
TTTTTTCTAAAAAAAAAAAAAAAATTGAATTAAAAATGGTTTTTTCCTTAATATAATTGTGTTCAGTAATTGGATGAATTTAAGGGATGCAGACAGTGGAAAAATTCTCTGGCAGGGAAATGAAGACTTGTAAGTATTTATTTTTATTACAAATTTTTATTTAAACAATTTTCTAAATTGCTTTACTAAAAATTTTACATTTTTTTTTTTAGATCTGTACCAGAAGTTGAACACGAAGCGAGAGTACCTAAGAAAATACTGAGATGCAGAGCAGTCTCGCGTGAAATTAATTTCAGTTCAGTTGAGCCGCTTGAGAGATTTCGATTGGAGCAAAAGGTCCTCTTTAAAGGACGTTGCCTCGAAGAGTGGTTCTTCGATTTTGGCTTTGTAATTCCCCAGAGCACAAACACCTGGCAAAGCCTCATTGAAGCTGCGCCGGAGAGTCAAATGATGCCAGCCAACATACTAAAGTGAGTGTCTAAAAATCTAGAAATAAATTTTTAAAAAATTTAAATTTGCAAAGTCGAAGTTCTTTGCACATTGCTTTCTCATAAATTTACTTTTTTCACAAAATTATTAGCCTTTTTCGCCGTTTTCGACCGTCAGTGTCTGCGCGGAATTCGAGTTTCCGGGCGGACACTAAAGGTCTTATCCTCAATTATTTTTCAAATAAATAAATTTTAGTTATTACAAAAAGACTCATATCTGATTGAATTATTTTTCTGTTTTTTTTTTTTTTTTATCCGATCATGCAGCGGAAACGTGGTAATCGAGACAAAGTTCTTCGACGACGATCTTCTCGTCTCGACGAGTCGAGTTCGATTGTATTATGTATAACAAAAAGGAACTATGGAAAAAGCTTCGGGGACCAATTCTACATCGAACATCCCAACACTTAAATTAATCGGAACTTCGTTTCTCAAAAAAAAAAAATAAATAAAAATAAAGGGAAATAAAGTGAAGAAAACGACTAGGAATTCCAGTGTGTTGTGTCGAGTACATGTTTTCATTTATTCAGAAAAAAACAAAAAAAAAATTCCTCGTTTATTTCACGGTTTCACGTCACATTTGTAAATCACATTTTGTCTCAAGTTTTTCAATCACATTTGTGTGTATGTATGCAATTGCTTCTTGCGAAGAACACTTTTTTTTGTAGTCCATTGTTTGGCGACGTTCAATCGGAATTGCGAATACTTAATCTTCTGTTTTTTTTTTTTTTTAAATTATTTATTATTACGCATTTTCCGCTTTTTCGACGTGCAACTAGTCAACGATGAAGTGAAAAACACTCGTGGCCTGAGTTTATTTTTATTTTTTGTACATAATTTGCGAGAGCCTTGAGGATCAGAATTCGCAGTGTAATTGTGTTAATTAGTGATAGAAAAGTCGACGAATTTACAATATTGTATGATAAATATTAAGAAGTGAAAGAATAAAGAAAATGATAAAGTCACATTATTAATGTTAACGATACATTTTTAAAAATAAGAAACACGAATATTTCCTAAATTTCCTAAAAAAAAAAAAAGAGTTTAAATTTTTTTTGCGTCATCAAAAATGATTATAAAAAAATGATTGGCGATTCATTTTTGTGATTTTTTTTTAATTAAAAAAAAATACTAAACTAAAAATAAAAAATAATAAAATACAGTTTTTAAAAATAAATATAATATAATAATAAATAGAAAATAAAAAGTAAAGTAAAAATACATTTTTCAGGCTTCGATGTGGCATAAAAAAAAAATGAAAAAAAAAAGACAAAAAAAATTGTGTTAAATTTACAAATATTCGTTTATTAAATTAATAAGTAACGACAAAAAAAAATTGTCATTTTCACAAAAAAAAAAGAAAAATCCCGTTTTAAACTCAAAAAAAAATCGCACTTTTGTCTAAAATCCAAAATTGAGCCAAAAAAAAAAGCGTACCCACTAAATTTCAGCCAAAAACGTAGATCATAATTTTTGTTTAAAAATATCCACATTACAGATACAATTGAAATAATTTATCGATTATTCGTCGCTCGACAGTGGAGCTCTTGACTATAATACAATATACATAGTAAAGTAGGTACATTTTTTAGGCTTCGATGTAGCGGAGAAGAGTGACTCGTGGGGGTTCGACGGGGGTGTTGGCGGGGTACACACGCCGGAGAAGCCCCCGAAGGTAGATTTCGCGCCACCTTGCTGAATACCCTCTACGCCCCTTCGAGAAATGAAGAAAAGGGGGAGGGAGGGGGAAGCTTACAACAGCCCCTACCGCTTCCTCAGGCTCTGGGGGGCCTCGTCGTTCGATTTTCAAACATACACACAGGTGTATCCATTTACCGATATACAGAGAAGGAGGAGAACCAAAGCAGAAAGAAGAAACAAGCGAGAGAAAGCGAAGAGCGAGGAAGAAGAAGAAAAAAAAAAAAAGAAAAAAAAAAGAAGAAGAAGAAAGATAGAAGGAAAGGAAGAAAGAAAGAAAGAGGGGGTTGGGGTTGAGGGGGGTGGGGGCGTGGGGCACACACAGGGGAGTTATGGCCCAAGCAATCCTTAACGTAGTACTGTCGACGACACGTTCCACCTCTGTGCTAACGCTTTCGCGTTATTTGATTACCATCAAACTTTGTTTTTAATCAAATTACGTTAATTGAGTTTTCACGCGTCCAGTTTTTATTTTATTTCTATTTATTTGTTTATTTGTTTTCTTCTTTTTTTTGTTTTAAATCAACAAAAGATTTTTAAACAACTCGATGGTAATAATCTTTTTTTAAATTTTTTATTACATTTGCTTGAATATAAATAAATAATAATAATAATAATGTTTTGGAACCAGATTTTGTTGTAATGGATTTGAAGGAAGATGATGAAAGTGGGAATGAAAGTGGAAGACAACTTTTTCTCGTTGGACCACCGAGGGACCCACTCGTATCTGCTGGTGCTATTGTCGCTGGTAACAATAATGTCGATGATATTAATGCCGCTAATGATCTTCAATCGAGCGCACTTGCTGGCCTCATCGCTGGACAATCCTCCTCCGTTTGCTTTCCAGCTAAATTTAGTGAGTATCTTATGTTACACGACTGTCTGATTTTTTAATAATTTATCTTCATACTTTTTTGTTAATTTTTTAAATACTTGAGATTTTTATGGTTTTCTTTTAAACGGATTTTTAAATACTGGAAAAGATTCACGGTTTGGAAAAGTTGACTTCAAAATATTTGTTTGGTTTAAGATAAAGAGTAATTTAAAAACAATGGTTTCCAACTTCTTTTTAAAATATTTCAGATTCTCGTGTTTTTAAATATTAGAAAAGTTTCACAATATTAGAAAAAAAAAAAAAACAGAAAAAATCTGATTAGTATAAGAAAAAGAGTAATTAAAAAAAATGACCTTCCGACTAAATGCCACAAGTTTGTTTTATAGTTGCAATGATTTTAATTAATTTTAACTTGTCGAGAAAAGTTCAGAAATTTTTTAAGTTGATTTTACAAAAAAAAATTTTTTTTTTAATTCTAGATTACCAATTCCCTGAATATTATTTAGAGTATCAAGAACATTTACAAAGTTTGTCAGATTTATGAATAAATTTTTGCCAAAAACTTTTTGTTCACAAACCTAAATAATTTTTTGTTTTTTTTTGTTATTAATTTCACAACAACAAAAAATGTAGATTTTATTTCAATTTAATAAAAAAATCATTCTTTACAACAAAAAATTATAATTACATTTTCCAATATATTTATCGTCACTGTTACACTTTTAAAAAATTAATGAATCCTATATCATTGAAATGACATTTTTTTTTTTTGCTTAAAATGGAAAATATTTTCCAGTGCGTAAAAATTATGAAAATTTGAAAACTTTACACGTTAAAGTAACAATCTTGATACTTATTCAACAAAATTATTTTAACAACACGTACGACTTAGATTTCACACATTTTTTGTCACCTTAATTAGTTTAATGATAATTTACAAAAAAAAAAAAAAATATATAAACTACTTTTTGTTAAATTAACAAACACATTTGTTGTCCGATTAATGAAAATTATTTTTTACGATTAAACAATAAAAATATTGTCTCTCTATTTCTTCTCGATGCACAAATTTAGGATTTTCAAAAATACGTTTTTTACGTCTTTTTCACAACAATGAAAATTCTTGTTAAAAAAATTAATTTTATTAAAACAATAATTTTTATTTGCAACACTAAGAAATTTTGTTTATAAATTAAATTATATATAAATATTTTAATTACACTTGATTGGCTTATTAATTTCTTTTTTTTACTTGCGAATTATTTTTTTTATATTTAATTTGTTTATCGATGTTTTGTTAAAAAAAATATTAAAAAATAAATAAAAAAAACAATAGTTTGATTCGCGATACAAGAGAGACCCGTGCATATACGTTGAGCACCGAGCGTCTATTATCTCGGCAAAAGGTAGCAGCAGCTCTCTCTCGTCTCAGCACTTCGGGCGTAACGTAATTTAGGGACCAGTCGTCGGCTCAATTAAATTATTGCTAAGTGCATTAAGCGGGCCAGAGCATTGCCAGCCCTTTTTCTCTCGCTTTTTTTCCTCGCGTAACCAATACACAATCTTTTAAATAGATTTAAACCTAATGGCTTTACATATACATCGACATTTATAAAACTCGCCTCCAATTTTCTTCATCAAATATGATTATATCATTTTTTTCAATCAAGTTTCTAGCTTAAGGATGAATTCGTTGATTTTAAATGCGAGGATTTAAGAAAAGAGTGATTTATTTATTTAAGATTTTTTTTTTGTAAAATTTAATTAATTTAAAAAAAAGTGTAATTAAAAAAATAATTGCGATATTCTTAAAGTAAGTAAATTTAATGTAATTTAATTTGTATTAATTACTCAATTTTTAGTTGATTAAATTGTACAAATTAAAAAATCTTAAATTAAATTAAATTTAATTTACTTAATTTAAAAACATTGAAATTATTTTTTGTCAATTACTCTTTTTTTAATGAATTAAATTTGACAAAAAAAAAAAAAAAAGAATCTTAAACATATTAATTAAATTGAATTAAATTACATTTAATTTACTTAATTTAAAAACATCGAAATTATTTTATGTCAGTTACTCTTTTTTTAATGAATTAAATTTTACAAAAAAAAAAAATGTTAATAGATTTAAAATTAATGAGTTTGCATATATCGACATTTACAAGACTCGCCTCCAATTTTCTTGATTCAATGTTAGGTGTTACATCGCTTTTTTTATTAATTTTATAACTTAAGAATGAATTTATTGATTTTGGGACCGAATTATCAGCTTACGATTTTTCACCGAGTCCCGGCAACGAGGAACGGCAATTGACCGTCGGCGTTGTTGGCAAAAGAAAGCAACGAAGATATCGCACGACTTTCACGAATTTTCAACTTGAGGAACTCGAGAGAGCTTTTCAAAAGACACACTATCCCGATGTTTTCTTCAGAGAAGAATTGGCACTTAGAATTCAACTCACTGAGGCACGAGTACAGGTAATTCATTTTTTTTTTCAAAAATCCTTTGCAGTCTTAATTTAAACAATTTAATAAATAATTAAATAATTGTATTTAAGCAATTTAATAAATAAAATTAAATAATTGTATCCAATTATTTATTAAATAAAATTAAATACCAACAAAGATGATGTCAGAATTAATTTGAAAATTCAGAATACGAATTTATCTTCATACAGAATTTCACAAAAATGTATTACAAGGATAAATTATTTAATTATTTTTTTCTTTTACAAAATTCGGCTGAGAATAAATTTATATATTTTGAATCCAAAAAAAAAAAAAAATCGAAAAAAGGCTAATTTATTTGTCTTTCGATTCAGGTGTGGTTTCAGAATCGTCGAGCCAAATGGCGAAAACAGGAGAAACAGTGCAAGTTGGTCAGTCACATGACGTCATCGCACTTGCAATCGGATTGCCAGGACGGAAGTCAGCAGCAGCAGCAGCAGCAACATCATCAACAACAGCAACAGCAACATCAGCATCAACAGCAAACCGATCATTTATTAATGGAGGCTCCGTTAGGCAGTCCGCCTCCGATATATCTTGGTATGGAGTGGGCGGGTTTTTCGCCTTATGGCAATGTAGCCACAGCATCGCCGCTCATAGTAAACGGTCTGAACAATAAAACTTTACCGGACAACGAAGATCCGAACAATCTTCTCGATCCCGATTTGTTGCAGCTCAAGACACCGCGATCGTAATCAAAATATTTGCAAAAAAAATAGTTCGATGATTTCATTATTCTAGTCAATAAAATTTAATAAAAAAAAAAAAAAGAGGAAAAAAAACATCCCACAAAAATCACCCGTGATTGTTAAGAATGCGTAATTCGTGAGTTTCGAAAAAGTTTGATTTTTATTAGAATTTTCGTATTTTGAGAAAAATTAATATTGTTGAAAAAAAAAATGAAAATATTTGATTCTCAGCTTTTTTTTTAATTGATGGAAAACTTTTCTTTATGTTAAATAAATTCTCCGATTTCTCCGATTTTTTTTTTTTTTTCTTTTAATGAATTTATTTCAAATAGCGAATTTTTCGCTTTGGTGATCTTTTTGTTTAAAGCCTTTTTTAATTTGCAAATGTTTGGTAAATTGTTTTGAAACGTTTTTTTGTTTAATGTAATTAATTTTCGATCATTACTTAAGATAAACAGAAATAACAATGCAATTTTAATTAAATTATTCGGAAAAATGCAAAATGAAAATTTCGGAAAATTTAATTATCAGCTTTCTAATAAACATATTATTAATGTCATGAAAATTCGAGAAAACAAGAAAAAAGATCTCACGTACAAAAAAAAGGGCAAAAACCTAGTTTATTTGTATTTTTTGTAGATCTTAATTGCTTTCCAGAATTTCGATTAAATCGCCAATATGTTTATCAGAAATATTCTTTTTTTTTTCAATTTTTATAACATCAACAAAAATAAGGAAAATAAACAGAAAAAATAGCCTAAAAAAAATCGCACTGTAAACTAATTTTTTTTTCGCCAAAAAAATTCTAAAATTCCAATAAAATCAAACTTTTACTAAAAAAAAAATGTGCGACTAACGCATTCTTAAAAATCAGGGAGCAAAAGATAGTATTTTATATAAAAAAAAAAGAATAAAAAACATAAAGAAAAAGTCGAATTAAGTGCGAGAACGTGTATAGGAAAATGTGGGATTGAATCAATGTATCATATTGCAGTACTACTGTAAAATGTTTTTAATGATAATGCTAATTAATAATACTAATAACGATAAATCAAATAAAAGCTTCAACTAAAATAGTAACATTATCTTTTTTATTATTTTTGTTGTTGTTGTTGTTTTTTGTTTCCGGTGCGCATATATTACATTTTTCTCCATCATGATCATCGATATTACAATGAACTAATAATAAATCGTTACGAAGAGAATGATTATTCAGTTCGTTTCCTCTTTCTTCTTTTAATTTCTTTTTTTTTTTTTTATTCGTCACCTACGAAGTGGAGTTTTGCGGTCCAGCGATCTTTTGGCGTCGATCCTCTTGTCGTTTTTTTCTTTTTTTTTATCGTCTCCCCTTCGTTTTTTCAAATGGTTTTACGTAGGGAAGAGACACGCGAGTGGGATGATCGTAAGGAATAAAGTGACGAGGTGGGATGAAAGGAATAGGAAGGATGAGGGGAAGAGGCTAGTGGTTACGCGACGTACGAATATTCGTCGGAACTGTCGGCTGTACGCTCGATGTACTGCTTGTCGATCAGAGCCTCGATGCATTTTTTAATCATTCCTATTGAAGGTGCGAACGTCACCTTCGATTGGCCGAGAACCTGTAATTTTTTTTTTTTCACAATTAAACTCTCTTTATCGCATCGTTTTGTAGGAAAAAGTTTCATAATTTTTAAATTGAGGAAATTTGAACACTTTCTGTGATTTTTTTTTTTTAGAATTTTAAATCTTGAAAGTGTTGTATTTTTTTCTTTCTTTCAAGAAAAGGAAAAAATAATAATTTCGATTCCTCTAATTTTTGCAAAATACAATTTAGTTTTTATTAAATCTATTTTTTAAATATTCAACTTTAATTCTTTAAATCCACAAAATATTGATGAACACCAAAATTTCAATAGGAATACCTCTAAAATTTGACCCAAATCTTCTCCGAAATTTCCACAAAAATTCCGTCAAAATTTCCCCAGAATTTCCAACAAGCAAATATTTTCCAAAAATTGATTATTTTCATTCTACATATATTTTTTCTTTTTATAATTTCTATTACTCAATAAATGAATAAATAGTTGAAAAAAAAAAACAAAAAGAAGAAAATCTGACCTCCTGTACGAGTTGACTGTGCCTGAGCAACTTTCTGCTCTTGACAATTCGGACGATAGCTGCCTGAAGATACAATTTTCTGTCGTCATCGACACTGCGATGCGTAGCCTCAGTTTCGGTCGGTGTGTCCCTCTGCAAAGCGCCGGTGACCCTAAATTTCGTTCGCTTGTTATAATATTCAAAGTTGAGTGTCAAAACGGTGTCCTCATCGAAATTCATAATGATTCCCGAAGCGTCCTGCGAATCAACGTCATCTTTATCATTTTCCGCTGGTATTGTCGCGTTTGTCGTGGATTTTTTTAATATCTTGCAATCGACAAGACTCGCGGCATGTTTGACAAGCTGTTCGTGGGACAATCTCAACGACGCGGCGGCTTCGCGACAGGGTATCGATTGACATTGCTCGAAAAGCAACAAGAGCGCCATTTGATACGTTTGCACAGTGACGAGATAAGGCTTCTTCAGGTAATTGAATTTTAATTCCCCTTGACAAAGATGATGAAGCCAGGTGAGTTTACGTCCGCTAAATTGAGCATGATAAAAGCTCTCGAAAGCCTGAACGGAACGTTCGAGCTGTTGCGGCACGTGAAACGGACCGGGCGAAGGTGGCAAAGACAATGGCCAAGCGCCAGCTTGTAAAACATAAACGACAAAACCATATCCGAGCTGATGTTGGGCGCTTCGTTCTCTCATTGTCGTCATGAATTTTGCATTGAGATCCATCGACACCGACATGTCCGTGAACATACGATGCAATTTATTCGTAAACTCGTAGCCGCATGTTTGTTTAAGACGATCGATCATCGCTTCCTCCGCGTCCATTGACTGCGATTGCTGGTGTATCAAGCGTTTTGCCAACATACGAGCGTAAAACTTTTGAAACACATCCTTGTCGTCGACGTATTTGAAAACGGTTATCGAGAGCCTCAATTTCTCGTCGATCTCAATCTCCGACACGCCTTTCGCCGATTTCTTTAGAAGCGAGTCGCAATACTTCGCCAGCTGAAAGAAATAAAAAGGGCTTCTTTTATTTAAGCAGATGCATTTTTTTTTGTTTCTATCGATTAAACGTGATTTTTTTCTCATAGATCTGAATACTATTTGAGAAATGTTTGAATCTTTTTTTTTTCAGATTTTTAAGTCTAAAATTGTAGAAATTAGTGACGATTAAAAAAAAATGGAAATCTGTAAATCACAAGAAAAAATGTCTCCGTTTTAATAGAAATTTCAAGACAAAACAAATCGTATACATTTTTTTTTACATATTTGCACCTTTTTTTAAAATAAATTTTGTAATTCACTAAAATTTGTATTTTATTAACATCGAACTCAGAGATGCAGATCTTAAAAAAAAATTTTTTTTTAAAGTTCAAGAAAGTTTCTTTTTTTAAGGTTTTACTTGCTTTTCTGAATTTCGATCAAATCAGCAATATGTTTAAAGCTGAAATGTTTTTTTCACACAAAAATATAATACAAATGTTTGAACAAACCAGCTCTGGCGCTTTGGCCGGTTGCCTTGCCGCCGGCCTGTGATTTACGACCGCAGAGCAAGCCTTATCCAAAGCACCAATGAACACCTGGTCGCCTTTGAATACGTCCTTAATCATCGCTGAATACTTTGAATGTACGTGCAACATGCTCTCGACAAATTGCGTGTGAACCTGCCAAAGTAAATGTTCAGTAAACAAGTTAAATAATATGAAAAATTAAATTTACTAAAAATTGCATATTTAGAAAAAGACTTCACTTTTCAGAGAAAAAAATCGTAAATTTTGTACGTTTTTTTTTTTTCAATTTCATTTCAATTTCAATGAAGAAAAAAAAAGGGTAATTTTTAAAGAAAAAAAAAACGATGCAGAATTAATTAGCAAATAATTACGTTTTCTCCTTGCAACGGTCCAATCGCTTGTAGTCCCTGATTCGTTATGTGCTGCGTAAGCTTTTCAATTAGATGCACCAGACCCTGCGGCAAAGGTCGTAAAAGTGGATACAAAAGTGAGAGATCCCTCCGTCTTTCGTTCTCTATCATATGATCCGTTTCTGTATGGAGCCAGGCGACATGCGCAGCTACCATTTTTTCTTCACAGCACTGTCGTACCTGCGGGCGAGCAAAATTCGCGCCGTTAAAACACCATCGATTTACGTTAATTAGTTAGTTCTTCTTCGTTTCTGTTTACTTTGCTTTTCGTGATCTTTAAATTTTTTTCGTTTGATTAAAAAGATCCAATTTTTAAATTTGAAAAAATAGTCAGAGTGCTTCTTTAAATTTATTGAAAATATGGAAGAACTGTTTCTATGTAAATTGTACGAACTTTGGGTGTCGAACTGTGATGCAAAAATTTGTGAGCACGAAGTTCTTCCTCGCTCAAACGCCATGTAACTCTTTCCATGTAACGCGTCACGTCCGATTGCTGCAAGAGTTCTGACGCCTCGCGCGTATAAAATTCGCCGCTGGCCTCCAAAAAGGGTGCCTCGAATATTTCTTGGTACATCTGTACAAACGAAATAAAAATAATAACATCATAACTCCGAATTTTAACAAAAATTTTTAAAAACTAAACTAATTTTATGTAATACAATAAAAATCATTTCAGTATAAAAAAAACCTTAGTAAGATCTCGATTTTGGATATCGATTGGATATTTTTATTTCACTGAAACGAATTAAAAAATAAAATTCAAGATTAACCAAGTTGTCTTTGATTGAAAAAAAGTAAGATTTAAAAAAGTCCGAAAATTTGAAAGAATTCCAGACGATCGTAAAATGGAGCTGAATTATTTTAGTTGTTGCAATAAATCCTCAATTAATTGATTTAAAATACGTACATCAAGTTCTCCCTTCATTTTGTATTCCTCGACTCTAACGAAGCTCTGTATAACCCCGCAAATAACTTCGGTAGTCGCGGTTTGAGCTTCGCCAACGCGATCAGCATGAATACTCTCAAGAAGTAGAGCAACGAGTTGTCTCTTTAGAGGTCCGATCATTCGTTTTTTCCATATATCGAGGCCCAATTCGCCAATTTCCATTTGCTCCTGATAATCCGAGGTGTTACTCGACGAAACACCGTAAATCATCTCGGCCTCGGTTAACTTTTGCTTTTTAATATGCTGCTGATTGAGATATAAGTACAGACGATGTAGATAATTTATTCCTTGAGAATATTCGGTCCAGGCGCGGTGATAAGCCTGCAATAAACCGGTGTCGCCCTGGCTGCGAACGTGCGACAATAATTGTGACACGTGGTTGTCGAGAAAACGTTTTGTCTCGTTGTAAAGACGATCCGCCAGCGGTTCGGGATAAGCTACGCATAGCGAGTAAACGTCGCTGTAAAATAAACATTTTTTATTTACATTTACTCCTTTTTTCTTCTACAAATGTCCACAATGTTGTTTTTTTTACATACAACAAGTTTGTGAGATTTACTTTAACAAACATAAGTAGAAAAAAAGCAGCAATTTTACGAAATTTAGTTCTTCTTTTTTTTAATTATTAAATTAAAATAAATTTAATTAAATTATTTTTTTTTAAATTATAAAAAGATTAAAAATCTTCTGATTTATACCTGAATCTGTCGTTCCATGTGGAACGTGGCACATCGGCTAAAGTTATAACGCCTTTTACCGTCTCCCGGAGAACATCCCACGTCTCTCCGAAATTTACCTTTCGCGGTTTTAATGACATTTTCGAGACGTTCTTCAGATCTTTTTCTCAATGATTCCCTTTATCGTAGGAAGCAATGCAGTTTTACCCGCGATGATTCTGCGGAATAAAAAAATTTATATATATATACATATTACATGCTTTTCTTTAAATCATACTTTTTTCAGCTTCAAATTAATTCTCTTGTTTATGGGAGTTTTTCTGTTTTTTTTTACACAAGCTTTATGGAAAAATTCAAGAAATGCAATTTTAAATGCCGATTTTTTTTATAAGAAATCAAATAAAGCATTAAAAAGTGCTTAATAACGATTATTATTTTTATTATTATTATTAATCTGAAGTTTAAACCAATTTTGAAGTTCTGTTAAAAAAAATTGTTTAAAATACATTAAAATAAATACTAATTTTTAATTAATTACTTTTAATTATTTCATTTTTTTTCAACTGGATTTATTCTGTATTATATATTTTTAAATCCTGATTACAAATTGTATGAAACGTGAGAAAAGTGCAGTTAAACACATTATAATTATTATTAATATAAAAAATAATAATCATTATATTATATAATTTCGATAATTAATATTGAAGAAACAAAAATTTTTAAATAATTTTTATAAATGATAATAATAATTCTTATATATTTGTTTAATACTTATTTAGCAAAGATTTAAAAAAAAATACATATTATTACAAATTCCTTTTTTATCTGAATTAATTCTGTATTGTGTATTTTTTTTGTCCAAAAAAAAAATTGATGAAAATGCAAAAAAGCTTGATTTTTTTTTCTCTCTAAAAAGGAATCGTATGAAACGTGAGAAGAATGAAGATAAGCTTTGTTTCGTAAAACTGGACTGATTTTCCGGTTGCTCGGGAGATAAGAAAGAAAAAAAAAGATTCGAGACTTTTTCTTCGGTTGAAAGCAATTTTAGCGTCGCGTTTGCACATCGCGCAATAAGTATTTTCACTCCAGTTCGTAACTCGGTCATTGGGTCAAGAAAATAGGGGTAGGTAAGCATTCAAACAAGGTTAGAAGCAATGATGAGAAGAAGCGAAAGAAAAATAAGAAGAAGAAAGAAAAAAAACAAAGTTGCTTGGCATCGTCTTTTCATACAAATCTAATTATTAAAAACAAAGAAAAAGCTGTCTGTGTGTGTGTGTTTTTTTTTTTCTCGGTTTATGTCTCGCCGCTCATTCTTCTTATAGCGCGACCTCGCTCGTCTTTTCGTTACTTTGGCAAAGTTCCATTTTTCAATTTTTGTTTCACTACAAATCTTCACATCCGCTTTGTTCGTTTCCATTTTTCTTTTTTTTTTTGTAAATTATTCTGTGCTTAATGTGCAAACACTGTTCTTTGTTTGAAATTTATCGAAAAATAAAGTGTAAACAAAAGTTGAAATATATTTTTTGCAAATTCTACTGAGAGGACAAATTTTACTTTGTTTCGAATCGGAATGACGAAGTGTGGGAACTAAAATTAGATTACACATGCGTCCATCGAATGATTTTGCACGTTTTGGAAAAAAAAATTTTTAACACTTTGCGAGTGGAATTTGAAATAGAAATCTTTATAATTTATATTTAAAAAAGAAAATAAAAAACCTCGTAAATAAATATATTTTAAACATAGTTTTAAAAATATAGTCGAAACTTAAGTTTTACGAAATTTGAGTGATGAAGAAAATGAAAAAATTAGAAATGAAATTCAAAGCAAAAATTCATGAAGGTGGTTTTTATTTAAAAAAAAAAAGGCCTCGTAAATAAATTAATTTTAAACCTCAATTTCAAGAAAATAGTCGAAACTTAAATTTTATGAAATTTGAGTAGTCAAGAAAATAAAAAAATTAGAAGTGAATCCAAAATTCATAAAAGTGGTTTTATTTTTTAAAAAACGCCACGTAAACAAATATAGAACATCGTTAAAAAAAAAAAAAACCAAAACTTAAGTTTTACTTACTTAAAAAATGAATCGAAAGTCAAAGTTCATATATCGTGTTATTAAAAAAAAAAAAAGTAATTTTAATGCATATTTAATGTGCAAAAAACGAGGCAACAGATAGAAAGAGAGAGAACAAGACGGATAGAGAGAGAGAGTGAGAGAGAGGGGACAATGAATCAGGAAAGGAAATGTGCAGGTTAGTCAGTCTCCAGACCAGCTGATCAAAAGGAAACACTCTCCTTCTCAAGTCCCGCATACAAATATTTACAAATTCGCAAACACTACATCGCAAAAAGCGAAAAAAAAAAAGAAAAAAAAAAAAAAAAGACGAAGAAGCAAGTGAAAATAAACTATAGAGCAAGTTTGACTCTTTTTATTTCTCGTTCTCTTTCATTCATTCGTCGCGTTTCAAGTGGGGGGATAAGAGAGAAAAAAAAGTCGTTATAGTCCCCTCTTTCTCAAAGCCCAAGATTTTGTCCCAATCATTTGACCTAGTCACGAAATGAACGTTGCCAAAAAATGGGTACGCAATAAATATAAATAAATCATCAACAATAACCAATAAATGGAAATGAAAAAACTATCTATTTTTCAATTAATAATTCTATGCCTCGTGTTTAATTCCAAAAAAAAAAGTTCTTAAGTTGTTGAGAAATAGTAATAAAAAAAAAAAAAAAAAAAAAGCCTACCTTCATCCTGCGGACATTCATCTTAAGGTGCGCCTTCGGAATTTCAAGGTCGATCTTAACACTGTTTAATTAAACGATTTAGTTTTGATTGAATTAACAATAAAAAAAGGGAGCTTTTTTTTTAATCTCGTTTGTTGTATGGATCTATTTTCTTGCTCTGCCTTCTGCTCCCTTTCTTTTTTCTCTCTATGTTCGTGTTGGTTGACTTTTTCACACAGCACTTCGTCTCGCAGATTTGACGACACTTAAGTATCTACGTTGAGCCTCGTTTGACCCAAAAGTCCTCGCTAGTTATCGAGTGATTTTGAGATATTTCGGATTTCGGGATGTTTCAATATGCAATTTGTTGAAACGTACTAAACGTGCGACTCAACACTCGCCACGATCGTCTCAATAACATTAGGCTGCCATATTGGTTTTTTGGGCAATATGGCCAATATGGCGATTGGAGAGGTGAGCGCGATAGAACGGCAGAGTGGGGGTCAACGGAGAGACACTAGTTTCTTCTCATGGAGTGGGGGAAGATGAAAAAATACTATAGCGCAACCGTGGAATGCAACGTCACGCAGCAGGCTGTGTGATACGCGAAATTTGATTTCGCGAATCTTTAGGTTAAAATTTCTGTTGGCTAAACTGATGCTTTCACAGCCAACTTCACTTTGCGTCGAAAATTTGCAAATTTCATTTATGAAATAAATGGGTTTTTTTGGGTGATGATTTAGTAATTAATTATCTTTATTTATCAGTGTAAAATAAATGTTGCGTTGGCTAAACTGGATGCTTTTACAGACAACTTTACTTTGGTTCGAAAATTTGCAAATTTATCATTTTCAGAATAAAATATATCATTCGTTTTATGATTACTAAAACTATGGAAACTCGTCTCTTTTAAATTTTTCATCGATCGGAAGTTACAAATCATTTAATTTAGTTATTCATTTGTTTGAGAAATTTAAATTTTCGGAATATGCTCAATTCCTCTGGAACCGCGAAATTTGAATCAGCCAATGAAAGGCTGCCTTTAACTTCTCTTGACAGAAGGAGCCAATAAAATTGCGAGATCAATTACAAGATTCGTGCTAATTGATTGGCCCGTTTTTTTGTTGATTCGCAAATCTTTCAAATTTTCTTAAAAAGCTATAATATTCGGTAAAGACTACTCAAATAAACTTCGAATTTTAGAATTTTCAAAAATTTATGAACAATTATGCTTATTCAAAGTAAATAAACCGAAATAATAATAAAAAAAGAGGGGCATGTCCCATAAAATAAATAAATAAATAAAACGCTAAAAAAAAAGATGGCGCTGTATTAAATTTATAATTCAGCCAACTTCGCACAATTTCGCTAAAACCGATTCGTCGCTAACTTCACATGGCATCGCCAGAGCCTGAAAAAAAGAGGATTTTCCAGCGATTCCTGTAGCCGCCGAAAGTTGAATATTTACTTATCTCTTAATTTAATTCCACCAAAATGGTAAGTAAATTAACAAAAACTATAAACATACAAAATTACGACGACAAAATTTATGACAATACAAATAAGTTGCGTATTTCATTGACGTAAAAACCGGCTTTTTACGATTGTTTTTGAGGTTATGTGACTGTCAAATAGATGACATTGCATGTTTCGCAATATATAACAAATTATAAAATGTTTATTTGTCGATTCTCAACAAAATAATGATAATAATAACCACATTCATTCATCCATTCGTGCGAAAAAAAAAAAAAAAAAAAAAAAAAAAAAAATTCAATTTGTTGTTATTTATTTTAAAGAGTATCCTCGCTTACAACGGAGGTGCGATAATCGCCATGAAAGGCAAAAATTGTGTCGCAATTGCTGCCGATCGAAGATTTGGAATTCAGGCGCAAACGATAATGTGCGATTTTCAAAAAATCTTCGAAATGGGTCCTCACCTTTATTTAGGTCTGCCGGGACTTGCGACCGACGTGCAGACCGTTATGGAGCGTCTACGTTTCAGATTGAATCTCTACGAGCTCAAAGAGAATCGTACGATTCGTCCGAAAACATTCGGCTCCGTAGTTTCTAATCTGTTGTACGAAAAGCGTTTTGGTC
Organism: Perithous albicinctus; assembly: GCA_964016905.1. Classification (NCBI taxonomy): domain Eukaryota; kingdom Metazoa; phylum Arthropoda; class Insecta; order Hymenoptera; family Ichneumonidae; genus Perithous; species Perithous albicinctus. The sequence goes on along the minus strand of OZ024698.1, from coordinate 17,688,533 downwards.
CGTATTTCGTCGAGCCGATCATCGCCGGACTCGATCCTGTGACTTTTGAGCCATTTATATGCAATATGGATCTCATCGGATGTATCAACGAACCCGAAGACTTTGTCGTCGGCGGAACTTGCACCGAGCAACTTTACGGCATGTGCGAATCGCTGTACGAAGCGGATATGGAGCCCGACGATCTCTTTGAAACTATCAGCCAAGCTCTCGTTAACGCCTGCGACAGAGACGCTATGTCTGGTTGGGGCGCTATTGTTCACATAATGTAAGCAATTGTCTCCCATTTTTATAGATCGATTTTTTTATTTTTCTTCTAAATGAATTTTTGGTTTTGAGAAAATTTCGAAAGTGCTGCCAGAAGCATTTAAAATTATTACCAATAAAAAAATAAGTTGTAAAATAAATATATTTTTTGTACCAAGAAGTCTTAAATTTTTTTTTCTTAACACGTTAACACGTTTTTCTTTGATGTAAAACTAAATTTTTGAGTCTGGGTTGAATATTAAAACCAAGAAAAAAAATCTGTGTAAGGGATTTTCTCAATTTTTTAGAACTGCGAGTCTCTTTTCTTTGCCAAAAATTGAATTCTATTGTCAATATGAATAAACACCAGAGGAGGACAAAACAGTTGTTCAAAAATTTATTTTTTTAGTCACATGTGATATTGATTTATTACATAAATTTTCAAAAGTTTCCCACTTTTCGACTAAAAAAATGAGAAATCGTGTGACTGTGATTAAAACTGTAATTAAATTTTTCGCAATTTTTTATGAACTATATTTTTATTTCTTCTTTTATTACAGTGAGAAGGACAAGGTCACCACGAGGACTGTGAAAACTCGCATGGATTAAAAAAAAGCGTTCACTCTATGCCCACATTTTATTATATACAGTCCTTATTTTCTACTACAATTCGAATTCGCATTGTTTCTTTGTGATGTATCGAGACTTAAGGGATAAACAAATGAAAAGCGAAGTGTTTGATATTCTTCAAATCACCCTCCATTTTCCTTTAGAAAATTACGAAATTCCGTCAAATCTGTATCTCTTGTAAGAAATTTCAGTAAAAAATTTGAAAATTTTTCTGAATCGACACAATTTGAAAATTCAAAAATTTTCAAGATGATTTTCACATGAAAATATGCAAATAAAAGTTTTTATAAAAAATCCTTTTTAACGCTAATTCATGATTAGTCAAAATTGTCATTTTCTAAGCGTCGAAATCTCGGTTTGAATTTTGGCGCGTCGATCGATCAGCGCCTTCCAATATGGCCGCCGTTGGTCTGCTCTGAGCGAGCAGACACAGATTTTGATACACGATTTTGCGAACAAAAACGAAAAATGGTGACTAATGCTTTGTGCAAGAGCTTTCAAAAGCTCGGGATCACCGCTAAAGGTAATTATCTTTAACAACGAATAAATAAAAAGTCATATTAACGACTGTCGACTCCGTTAACCTGCAATACTTTTGACATAACCTCAAAATTTCGTATTATCGAATTTGCATGTCGAAAAATAATAAGAAATTGCGGAAAAAAAAATTATTTCTATTTTACGATCAAATTTATGGGGCTGATTGGTATTGTAAACATTTTTAAAAATCTAATGATTGTTGATTGTCTTATTTTTTCATAACCTCATTTTTCATGGAATTTCAACTGATTACATTTTTTTTTTTTTTTTTTTTTTTTTTTTTTTTTTTTTTTTTTTTTTTTTTTTTTTTTGGTACCAAAAGCTAATCTACATTTATCATCTACGCTTGATCAATTGAATAAAAAATAAGAACAAGAATTTTTTTAACTTTGAAATACACGATTAATTGATTGTTCTACCGTTCTTGAAGATAGTTGCAGAATTAAAAGTTTGAGTTTCAAGAGTATTTTTTTTTGTATTTCTAAAGATTTCAATAGTTTTTTAAAACGAAAGTAACTCTTTGGTTTTAGAAACTCAAACACTACAGCTGTAATACACTTTACATAATCTTCATTATTTTTTATAGATTTTTTTTCTCAAAGACTCAATTTTATATGAAAAATTATTCTTAAAAGAAAAAAGAAAAACACTACAGTTCTATTGCATAAAAATAAATATTACTTTTTCTGTAATGTTGGATTAAAAAATCTGACAAATTATGAGAAATACCTAATGAGGAAAAAAAAAGGAATTAAGAGAATTTTTTATTTTCTTTTTAATGTAAAACACGTTTTTCTCATTAATAAATATTTTTTATTTTAAACAGGAACGATTTTGGCTCGTTATTGTACAACGAACACATCCCAGCTTGTTCGTAGCTGTGCGCCATCAATGTTGTACAATCCATCAACAAACTTGGAAAGATCGTCGTACGAACCAAAATTTTCATCGTTACGTTCTGCATCGTTGAACCTCGATCTTCCAAATCGTTCAGTATCAATAACAGAGATCGGTGAATTTCCGTTAAACACAAAATTGCGTATAGGCGAGCCGCCAAAAATGCCAAGAAGACAGGAGGACGTGACACCGGAAAGGTCGCTGGAACTTCCTTCGAACGAGACTGTAATTGAGAAGCGTGCGCACCGAATGATCGTGATAAGACGGAGAAAGATGCGAAGGCACAAGCTTCGAAAGTTGCGAAAACGCATGAAATTCTTGTGGGCAAAGATAAGGCAACGGAGAGAAATGAAGAAGGAAAAGGCATTTCACGCGGAGCTATTGGCGCAGATAAAAAAAGCCGAGAATTTCGATGCGAAAAAATTCGTCGCCAGTAGACTCGCTATACTCGATAATGTCCGAATTCCACCGAGATATCGAGGTGTATTACTGCCCGAGGCGCAGGTACGAGCATTTTTGGAGCAAGATGCACTTAAACGCTGGAGAAAAAGGAACAAGCCTCGACTTACTCTGTAAATCGTGCTTTCTTTTTTTTTTTGTGTATAGAAGAAATTTGAATAAATAAAGAGTTAATATCTTGTTGGGTTGAATTTATTTACCTCGCTATTAAAACGAAAAAGCCCAAAACAAAAATTCTACAACTCACTACGGCATTTCAACGACAAAGTACTTATTTCTATCATTGTTTTATTTCTTTTTTTCTATCTCCTGGTCAATTTCTGTCATCCGTACTCCGTACTTTCTTCTTTGCTGGCTTTGTTTCTCTTTTATGTAACTCTGATCCTTAGGGGATCATTCGAGGACCAAATAAAAATGTAAATAATTTAAATAAATAAGTAAATAAATTATGCGACTTGTTGACTTGTCGGAAAATAAAGAAAAGTCTGCGAAATAATTGCAACTTTCTATGAAAAAGTGCGAGACTTTGGGGTTTTGATAGTCGGCCGCTAGATGGCCAGATCGCGATACCTTTCTCGCAAGTGAACGGTGCCAGCAGAATATGCTACAAAGCTCCCAAGATATTTTCGTCAATCGATTCTAAAGACAATATCTAGAAGGTTCAGAATATAAATCCTAGGATATATCCTCCTGGTGAGTGATTCTCACCAGAATTCTAAGTTTTTATGCATTTTTTTCTCTCCCGAGAATTGTCAGGGTACTCAGAATGGTCTAAAACGTCGAGAAAAGGGGTTTAAAAAAAAATATCCTTGACCAACTGTTAGACGAACTTTAGAAGGAAACTCCGGTTTTTTTTCTCTCAGATAAAAATTAAAATTTATGTGTAAAGAAGAAAAAAAAGAGAAATATATTCTTTCGAAAATTCTTTAATCTCTTCGTTTTGTTTTCTTAAAAAAATAAGTCACTTCCGCTCATTACGTCACTTATGATCTACTATTTACAAATGTTTATCATCTATAAATTTAAAATAATGCGATGCATCTATGTAATTCGTAGCTATTTACAATACAGTTAAATTGAGGATTAACATTAACGTGATTTTTTAGAGCAGCCTTATTGCGCAAGGCGTCGATTAATTATTTATAATACAATCAAATAACACTGATTTTCGTAATTTACAATCAAAAAGACGATTACAAAAATATATCTTCATCCTTTTGATTAATCTAAAATTTACGTATTGCTCTAACTAAATAATTGCAATTGCTTATTCGATATTTTACGTTTTTATTTTTTTTTTTTGAGCACCGGTTTTACGCGACTTTTGTACAATAAATTAAATATCCATACAGAAAAATATAGCATTTTCTATTTACTACTTCCATCTTCATTCGCGCACATTTTCACTTCATTGAAATAATGGAAAAAATGTCTCTTTCAATTATCTACACAAAATTACCGCACGACTATAGAAAAACCAACACTTTGTCCATTTTTTTTTCTTTACCAAAATTAAGTCATTAACAACATCAGCTAAATTTCTGCTTCAAGTTCTTCGATGAAGACTATTCCAATGCATTCATAAGATCTCTTGGTTTTCCATTTACAAAAAAAAAAAAAAATATGTGATCCAGACTGAGAGAGAATCTGCTATCATCCCTCCATTCTTCAACGTATCGCTTCTTCCCAAAAGCTAATCTTCAATTTCCTCAATTGCGATTTCTTCTTTGTATCCGGTAAAAAGCTACAACGGCTTGACCTTGATATTCTATTTCTTAATATCATTATTAACCACCGGTCGAATTATAATTGGCAGGACTTCTCCATTGGTGACACTGACAACAACGGGTCTCCTTCGTCCCGGGATCCTTCCAGTCTTCAGGCTATTGCTTCTTCCGGAAAAGTAGTCTTCAATTTCCTGAAGCGATTTGTTCTTCGTTTCCGGCAGGCATATATAAAAGTATATAGTCCCAAAGAGCGATATGAATCCGTACAACAGGAAAGTCCCGTGTCTGGTGATAGCGGCGCAAAGTAACGGATAGGTTTTCACAACAGTGAAGACAAATGTGTGAGCGGTCATTGTCGTTAGTCCGCCGATAACGCCTCTTATTGCCACGGGATAAACTTCGCCGATCATCACCCAGGGTATAACTAAGAATCCAAGTGTGCAAGTGATCGTGTAAGCGAATATACAGGTGACTGGTACCCAGGTCCATGTGGGGGTGATTGAATTGGCTTTCCAATCGGCAAGAAACCACATATAACCGCCCAATCCAAGCATCGACAAACCGCATCCGACTGAGGAGATCATCGTCAGAGGTCGTCTTCCGCATCGTCTGCACAAAACGCAAGCGGCGATCGTCGACAATAATCGTACAACGCCCAAGACAACGGTTGCCAAATTTTCGTCGATGCTCGAGCCGGACTCCTTGAAGATTTCGACAGCATAAAAAGTGATGGTATTAGTGCCGGACCATTGATAGATAAGAAAGTAGAGAAATAGGAGTGCGTACGGTTTCAACGCGTTTGGCTTGAGTAGCGCCGAAAATATTTCTTTAGGACCGGTGAGCCTCTTGATGTTGTTCTTATTCGAGAAATTTATCAGTGTGTCCATTTCCTTATCGAGATTATAAGTACTGCCACGAAATTTTTTCAACGCCTTCCGCGCCTTTTCCGGTTTGCTTCGCGAGATTAAGTACGACGGTGTTTCCGGAAAGAGGAACATCAGGATCAGTGCCAAAAGTGGTATCAGGCCACTTATTGCCGCGCAAATGTTCCACGATAGTACGCTGCCCAACGCGTACTCGATTAGTACACCGGTGCTAACACCAACGCTGGCCATTGCCGTCAACATTCCCCGTAAATGAGGCTGCGAGACTTCACTTGTGTAGACACGCGCCGGAGCTCCAACCATCCCGGATCCAAGACCAACCAAAAAACGGCCTGCGTAGATCATTCGTACGTCCGTCGCGGTGGCAATCAACACCCAACCGAGCAGCGCTGGTATCTCGGTGATAATGAGAGAACGCTTACGGCCCAGTAAATCCATCATGTAACCGGACAATAGGCAACCAATTGGAGTACCGATTGAAGACATACTTGCTGTTTGGACAAAAAAATTTTATTGTCAAATTAAGTTAAACAGTAATAGAGAGAACGAAGAGTTTCGATGAAAAGATTCAAAGTCGGGAAATTAAAAAGATTATGAGACTTTTTTTTTTTAACTCTTTGAGACAATGAAATTATTCGAATTATTCGGACTATTCGAATTATTCGGACTATTCGAATTATTCGGACTATTCGAATTATTCGGACTATTCGAATTTTTCGGACTATTCGAATTATTCGGACTATTCGAATTATTCGGACTATTCGAATTTTTCGGACTATTCGAATTATTCGAATTTTTCGGACTATTTGAATTATTCGGACTATTCGAATTTTTCGGACTATTCGAATTTTTCGGACTATTCGAATTTTTCGGTCTATTCGAATTTTTCGGACTATTCGAATTATTCGGACTATTCGAATTATTCGGACTATTCAAATTTTTCGGACTATTTGAATTTTTCGGACTATTCGAATTATTCGGACTATTCAAATTTTTCGGACTATTCGAATTTATCGGACTATCGAATTATCCGGAATATTCGAATTTTTCGGACTATTCGAATTTTTGGAACTATTCGAATTATTCGGACTATTCGAATTATCCGGACTATTCGAATTATCCGGGCTATTCGAATTATTCGGACTATTCGATTTATCCGGACTATTCGAATTATTCAGAGTATTCTAATTTTTCGGACTATTCGAATTATTCGGATTATTCGAATTATTCGGACTATTCGAATTATTCGGACTATTCGAATTATTCGGACTATTCGAATTTTTCGGACTATTCGAATTATTCGGACTATTCGAATTATTCAAACTATTCGAATTACTTGGACTATTCGAACTATTCAAATTATTCGAATTCTAGGACTGTTTGGATTATTCGGACTACTTGGACTATTCGAATAATTCGGACTATTTTAGAAGGGGCTAAGAAAATGCTATGGATTAAGAAATCTCACCTATCCACGATTTTTCTGTATCACCAATTGGAATTGGACTGTCGGGTTTGGACAACTGGGGATTGGCTATAGCCGAAAAACCAAAAACCATTCCAGTGTTGATGGTACCGAGTTGAGCGACGAACGCAGCCAACACTTGTCGAACCGCGCTTCCCTTCGTTTGCTTTTCATTCTCGGGCCCTTGATTGTTATTTCCATTTGCAGATGCAGCTGCCAACGCTATCGCCTCATCTTCGGCCAGTGAAGTAGCTTGAATTTTCGGCTGAATCAATGAAGATATTTCCACCAGACTCGTCTTCTCCCGATCCAAATCCGCGGTATTCCGTCTGGAAAAAAAACGCAAGGTAATAAAATTCACAACTGAATTTCTAAAATTGAAAAAAAAAAAAAATTATTCACGAACCTTCTTTTTTAATTTCGTAATTTGATATTCTCATAAAAAATTCAACCAAATTGGTCAAATATTAAAAATATTATAATGTATAATATTAATAAAAATCAATTTGTTTAATGAAAAAACACCTGCGACTTGCAAATTTTTAAAAATTATTTTTAAAAACTTTAAATTATTATTATTATTATTTTTGAGAACTTATTTTACATTTTGTAATATCAAAAATTATTTTTTTTTTTCGAAAAGCTCAGACATTTTTTTTTTTTGGTTTTTATAAAAAAAAAAAAAATGTCATGTCAGCTTATTACGGAATTAAAAAAAAAAGTGGATAAATTAATCGTCGCATAAAAAATAAAGCGAAGACTATGAAAAGTCTGAAAAAAAATGCACGTAATTTCTCTATAAAGGGAATCGATAATTCATGCCAAATCAAATATTTCACGGAGTGGTCCATAAAATATAAAATTCATCTGTTTTTACTTCCAAAGCAAATAGTTTTTAATGACTTTTATCTGCAGCTACGCACGAGAGATACTGTAATCGCATTACTCATCGACATTTACTCGTCTGATAAACCGTGCTTAGAGCCTCTTGAACTTTCTCGTCTATTGTCTCCTATTAATTTACAAGAGTGACTCTGCATTGCAGAATGTTGAAGAGCGAAAGAGGCATGTTTTGTAATTGCCATAATTATTTACAACTACGTGGCCAAAGTGAGCTTAAAAGCGTTATTAGATGTACAGTGTCTGTAATTTTTTTTTTTTTTTTTTTAAGAGCACGTGGTCGAAAGCACTCTTTTACCAAACATAACTTATCTTATTATTTTCGTTGCCTTGACTCTTTTTTATTCTCCACAATGTGCGTATTTCTCGGGGTTTTATTTTTTAAATGATAGCTATTAGAAGCGTTTAACGTGGCTAATGATGCGTGGCGTGACGCTATGGAACTTGGAACGAAATTCCACGCGTGAACAATCAGCCAATACAATTAGATAAGCTTCAAATTTGTTATCTCAATTTTTTTTTTCTTTTTTTTTAGCTGAAGATTGATGTACGATTTTTTAATCCGGATTCCGACAAAGATTTTTTGAAAATTTTAGAAAATTATTCAAACGATTATTTTCTAGGCTCTAAATATTTCTGTTCCCATAATTTTTGAGTGAAAATAAATTTCGAACAGTTTTGAAATTCGCAATTTTTTCTATAAAATTTAGGACTGAAAGCAAGTATTTTTATATAGTATTTTTTTTTTTAATTTTTTGAAAAAAAAAAATTCTTAATTTTTGTTCTAATTGAAATACCTTTTTTTCAATTTTATTTTAATTATTGGGCGAATTTTCAACGTTTTACTCTCAAAATATGAGAATTTTTTTTTACCATCACATGTTTTATTTTTCTTTTTTTTTTTTTATACATCCTTTTTTTTTTGGACCAAAATATGCAGAAGAAAAAAAAATTGCATGTCAAGTGAATTGACATGGAATGCCCCATATGTAGAATCAATGAAAAAGCTGTCAAAGATTGTTAAGAAATTTTTTTGAGGTGATTATTAATATTCCTTGAACTTCGTTTTCCTCTTTAAACTCGAACAGCCGAGTAAGTATTTCCGTCCGTTTAACTTATGACTGTCAAACATTTTCATACAATTTCCTCATTGCGGTAAAATTCAGCCTCGAGATTATTCAGAGAGTTCAGTGCTGTCATTTGACCTTCGCGATTGAAACGTTTTGCCTATTAACACTCAAGATTCGATTATAAATTTCCGTCATATCGTGTCAAGAATTTTTGCTTATCTACCTTCCTCTTTCGCGTTTGTACCATAATTTCTTCCTTTACAGATTAAAAAAAAAGGGGATAAACATAGTGTACCGCTTTGATTAACATAAAATGTTAATAAATACTGACAAATTGCCTGCGTGAATGAGACACGTGTATGTGTAGACGTTAGGTAAACAGAATATATATAAATTTTGTTTGATTAATTCGTCTCGAGAATTGCCATATTCTAAGTGCTTATTTTATTTCTTCCATTATTGATAAAATGGGACTAGTAAATGGAAGAAATAAAAAATTTATCTCCACAATTCAAAACGTAGAAATAAAAGAGCAAAGTGTCCATGGCTGAATAAGTAACTTCAAGTAAATTTGAATGAAGTCTTTTCTTCCTTTATTCGTGTAATTAAATGAAGAAATGTGAAATAATGGAAGAAAACAAAGAAGCTCACTCGGGTTTAAAGTACACAAAGTAAATATCAAGAAATCTTGATCAATGTGTAACATCAAGTAAAGCCCAAATATAGAATTTACTTCATTCATCGTCATTTTAGAAATATTTTTTGTTCTTCATTTCTTCAATTATTGACAAACCACAAATTGTAAATGGAAGAAATAAAAAAGCCATCCGGATGGTTCAGAAATTAGGAATAAACCATCGAAGTGTCCATCGCAGAATAGGTAACTCCAAGTAAATTTAAATTCATTTCTTCCTTTATTCGTGTAATTAAATGAAGAAATGTGAAATAATGGAAGAAAACAAAGAAGCTCACTCGGGTTTAAAGTACACAAAGTAAATATAAAGAAATCTTGATCAATGTGTAACATCAAGTAAAGCCCAAATATAGAATTTACTTCACTCATCGTCATTTCAGAAATTCTTTTTATTCTTCATTTCTTCAATTATTGACAAACCACAAATTGTAAATGGAAGAAATAAAAAAGCCATCCGGATGGTTCAGAAATTAGGAATAAACCATCGAAGTGTCCATCGCAGAATAGGTAACTCCAAGTAAATTAAAATTCTTTTCTTCCTTTATTCATGAAATTAAATGAAGAAATGTGAAATAATGGAAGAAAACAAAGAAAGCACACAAACTGCGGATAAAAAAAGAGAGAAAAAAAGAAGTATCTCGATAAAATATAATACTCTGGTGAATGCACTTGTGGCAATGAGTCAGTTATCTGGGATAACGAAAAATGAGACGACGACGACGACGACGACAACAACAAAAGCGTATAGTCATGTGGAAGACCGAGTGAATCGCCAGACTCGACGATTCCGATGCATAATGGCTCTTTGACTTTGCGCACCTTGGCTTTGGTCTGGCAAGCGGTTTTCGCCGGCAAGGACACGTTGCAACTGCGAGCAAGATAGAAATGTGACAGACTTATGCAGAGAGACCGAGATAGACCTCACACTGAGCTTTTACAGCGCACGTGCTCGAGAGCTTCCTATCTACCAACAAAATTAGAAGCTAGAATTTCGCAATAATCGTACAGCGGGATGCGTCTGCAATTCTTAGATTCTTCTTTTAGAAAATTCAAGAACCAAAATCACCCTTTTTCACATTATTTATTAAAAATCGATTTATTGATTGGTAATTAAATTATTAATATATATTTTTTTTCAATAATAATGCTTAGGGATTATTTCTGTGAATGATCATAATAATTGTAACCACAAATCGTAATTAAGACATCATCTTCTTTTTTCTTCCTTTTCGAATTAAAGAAAAATGACTGAATTAATCGTCATATTAAAATATTGATGGATTTGAAAATAAAAATAAAAATAAAAATAAAAATAAAAATAAAAATAAAAATAAAAATAAAAATAAAAATAAAAATAAAAATAAAAATAAAAATAAAAATAAAAATAAAAATAAAAATAAAAATAAAAATAAAAATAAAAATAAAAATAAAAATAAAAATAAAAATAAAAATAAAAATAAAAATAAAAATAAAAATAAAAATAAAAATAAAAATAAAAATAAAAATAAAAATAAAAATATTTTTGTATAACGAATATCAAAAACTCGAAGAGATTCGTGGAGTCGAAAAAAAATACAGAAATTATTAATATTGTTACAGCAGGAAGTCTGGATACTCATATCGGTATTATAGCTACAGTCAGTCGACGCATGTTCGGGAAAAGAGACATCGATAAAAGAAGTGAGAAAGACTCGACTGTACTGAGAATGATTATGATAAGGAATAATCGTGTAACATTGTTCATAACACGACCAAATAATTCTGAATAACAATAATAATAATAATAATAATAATAAAAATTATTATTAAAATATTTATTGTTAATATTTCAATTAAAATAATTAAAATATTTAAAACATATCGAAAAGCTAACGAAGAATTCATAAACAAATAAACTTTCAAAAAGTGAATAAACTTCTTTTTTGTTTATCAAAAAAAGTGTTTTTTTTTTTTTAAGTTTCTTTCCTGGCGAATCATTCAATTATTATAATTTTTACTTCCTTTGTTAATAATAATGCATCATTATTTTTTAATTATATTTTTTGCCTTAATTAATCGAAACATTTTTGTCAAATTTCTTGCTAATGATTATTTGCATTAATTTGCGCAATTTCATCTGTAATTAAAAATTTAAATAATTAACAATACGAAATGTTTACAATAATATTTCAATTATTTTAATATTTCAAATATCTTCTCAGATTTAAAAAAAAAAATGTAATCTTTTATAAAAATATCTTCGTTTCTTCTCTCAGATTAAAAAAAAAAGTGTAATCTTTTATAAAAATATCTTCGTTTCTTCTCTCAGAATAAAAAAAAAATGTAATCTTTTATAAAAATATCTTCGTTTCTTCTCTCAGATTAAAAAAAAAAGTGTAATCTTTTATATCTTCATCGATATGACGATCTTTCGTTTCACCTAAAAATATCAATTTGGAAAAACCTAGATTTTATTTTCGCCGCATTAAATGCCTGTAAATATTGAAAGTTGTCGTGCAAGTGAACGAACAGCCTTGTACATTGAATGACACGAGGAGTTTCAGTGCAGCTGAGATCGAATGCAAATCTCGTCTGGTTATGCACATATCTCTTCTTCTCAAACGTTTAAAAAAAAAAAAAAGAAAAAAGAAAAAAGAAAAAACATTCCACACTCTGTACGACGACAGGAATCATTTACTCAAGCGTGATCGAGAATTACAACTTAGCATTTGCTTACGAACAAACACGTGAAGTAAAAAAAATTAATATCAATAACAGATAAAATAGCATAAATTAATTAATGCAAATAATCACTAGGAAGAAATTTTCCAAAAAATTTCCATCTAATTAAGGCAAAAAAAATATAGTAACAAAATAATTATGCATTATTATTTGCAAAGGAAATAAAAATTATAATAATTATAAAAAATAGAAAAAAAAGTTTTTTGATAAAGAAAAAAAAAATATTTTGATTCAAAAAGGAAGAAATAAGAAGATGATGTCTTGAATAAAATTAGTCGATAGAATTATTATTGACAAAAAATGTAATTCTTATATATTTTTTTTTTTTTAAGGAAGAAAAAAAATAAGATTATGCCCTTCTTTGCTGTTATCTGCAGCACGAGAAATAATCTGCAAATTGTCTGAGTGACGATAAAACGAAGATAACACTTTTTGTTTTATGTTACGAGAAAGAAGGAAGCCACGAAGCTTTGGGGCTTTAAAGTTATGAAGCGAAGCGTTCATGACGATACAACGTGTAAGCTCATCAGCACAGTATTCTATTATTAATAGATCAATTGCATCACTTGAGACAGTATTGGGTCTAGCCTCATCTTCCTCTATTTCTATCTCTAGCTTCGATAATAAAAGTCTATAGATATAGATGTAACACGTTGATAAATATTCAATTATATCTTCTAAACTTTTATATACTTCATTTTTTTTTTTTTTTTTTTTCTTTCTGCATTTAATTTTTTTTCTCTTGTTTGCTTTTCTTCAGATTTGAGTTCACAAGGTTTAAAATTAAATTAAATTAAAATAAAATAAAATAAAATAAAATGAAATAAAATGAAATAAAATGAAATAAAATGAAATAAAATGAAATAAAATGAAATAAAATAAAATGAAATAAAATAAAATAAAACAAAATAAAAATAAAATAAAATAAAATAAAATAAAATAAAACTAGCTTTTTGCAGCCAGAAATGAACACGTTAAAATACTAATAATGATTTTCTCCTCTGATATTAAAAAAAATATTTTAATCTTTTTGTATCGAGTGAAAAAGCAATAATATTTTTTTTAAAGATGCAAAAGTTTGAATACTTTCAGTTGAGTAATTTTTAAAAAATATTCTAAAACAAAAATTTGTACTTAGAAAATAATAATAAGACATTGAGTATATAAATTCAGATAAAAAAATATATAAATATTGTACGTATAATGAAAGAATTATTATTTTTGTGAGGAAAGATAAAAAAATTAATGTAAAAAATAATTTTTTTTCTTCCACAATTATTACTAATAATTATTGTTACATTTTTTTTTGCAGACGAAAATTCATAAATTTGAATTGAAATTTTTAATATGATGAAATATTATCATCTGACAGTATTTCGAGCGCATCGATTTCGCCCGTTCGACTTTCTCACACGTGCGTGGAAATTTTTCGTGACGCAATATTCGTGCAAATTCTCTTAAGTTTCCATGAAACGGTAAAGCATATGCTGACAAACAGCTGATAAGGAGTAGCAATATGCGATCAAAAAAACATATTTTTAAGGACGTTTCAAAAGTCTTGTCGTTCGAGTGACAAAATATTACGAAAATTGTACAAATTTTCAAAAGAAAATTCTTATCAAAACAGGTGAAACCAAAGTTCGTGGATTTGAGCTTCAAATTAAAAAAAAAAAAAGTATTAGAAAAATAATATTTTTCGCAATTTTATAGAATTGAAGTTTATAATTTTTTTTTTACGTCTTAAAATTTTTTTAATGAAAATAAAAAATAAAAAAAACATGAACGTTTTGAAATTATTATTTCAAAAAATGTGTTATACTCACTCGTCCATGGCTACCATTATTTTCACTGTCTAAGATCCAAATTCTCAAAACTTAAAGAAAGAAAAAAAAAATAAAATGTATCACAGTTCGTAGATCACAGTACAATTTTTTTCCACATTAATTAACAACAAAAAGAAAATTATTTTTAGCAATTACTTCAATAGTTAAAAATTCTTTTAATTCTTCCAAGTCGATTAAAAAAGGGAATCGAAAAAAATTTAAAATTGACGACCGATCGTTCGGCGTCTAAAACGATTTCGCGATTGTGTCGCGTCCACTCGTTTCCTTCTCGTACGTTTCATTTGTTCAGAGTCTTATAGTCACTTTTTAAAAATCACTGCCAATTTTTTTTTTTTTTTTTTTTCGAAGTCACGTAATTTTTGTTGTTGTCGATAATATATATATATATATTTTTTTTTTTTAAATTAATAGTAAAAATTATTATAATTGCACGTCTCGCGTGTAAACATCCTTCGCAGTTGGCGGCCGCGAAACACTGTGCGCTCGTGCTCGTCGCGTCAAGAGCTTTATACTTAAAGCGCGCTTTTGACCACGAAGAAACACACGCTGCGTGATAGTAGCGGAATAAGAGTGGGAGAAATACCGCGTGTCGATGCGATATCTCCAGAGCTTCGGACTTTCACCGTTTTAGAAACTGGAGAAGCGCTTTGTACCAGCAAATTCATCCCAGAAATTTAGCTACGGTGAATTTATGGGAATCACAAAATCTCAAAATCACAAAATCACAAAATCATAAAATCACAAAATCACAAAATCACAAAATCACAAAATCACAAAATCACAAAATCACAAAATCACAAAATCACAAAATCACAAAATCACAAAATCACAAAATCACAAAATCACAAAATCACAAAATCACAAAATCACAAAATCACAAAATCACAAAATCACAAAATCACAAAATCACAAAGTCACAAAATCACAAAATTTGGTTCTTACTAAATTTTTTTTTCTCATTTCGTCACTTTTGTGACGTTCAGATTTGATGAAAAACACAAACAGGTAATTTTACACAAATTCCAGAATGAATTACAGACGAGCTGCATTTTTTTTTTACGAGATCCAAGAGTGCCTCTTTCACAAAAAAAAATGTCATGTTAAAAAAAAAAGTGTTTAAAATAAATGTAGAGTATAAGATTTAAAAAATCTTTAATAAACTGCAGTTGACATTTTATAGAGCTAAATTTTTCTTTTAAGTTTCTATTAAATGTCTCATATAAAAAATAAACTATGAAGAATTTGATATTTTTTAATATATTTTTCAAAAATTTTGGCAACTCCGAGTTAGAATGATTTCGAAAATTTTCTTGGCGGTAATAATTTTAACGTGAATGAGAGATACGGAAGTGGGCGTTTGAATAATCTTGAGAAGGCTGAGAGAATATGTTGCAATAACAGTCGAGGTAGTAGGCGGAAATACGAAAAACTGGCACTCTCCCAAGATGTCAATGAATTTTATCGCGCATCTGAAATGCATTTTTCTTCACGACATGTTTGTCAATAAATAACAACCGATGCTTCATTTAGGCCGAATAGAACTTTTCTCGATCGCCAGACGTCCATGATTTTGTTATCAACGTTGAAATCGCGTTTAGATAAGAAACACAGTCGGGGTCACAAATAAGATTACGTCGATGAGTGAAAGAGCCACTCTTGCATCTCGTAAAAAAAATGCAGCTTGTCTGTCATTCTTCGTGGAATTTGTGTTAAATGACCTGTTCGTATTTTTCACCAATTCTGAATGTCAGAAGTGAAGAACTGAGATTTTTTTTTTGTAATTTTTGTAATTTTTTGTAATTTTTTGTAATTTTTTGTAATTTTTGTAATTTTTGTAATTTTTGTAATTTTTGTAATTTTTTGTAATTTTTGTAATTTTTGTAATTTTTGTAATTTTTGTAATTTTTGTAATTTTTGTAATTTTTGTAATTTTTGTAATTTTTGTAATTTTTGTAATTTTTGTAATTTTTGTAATTTTTGTAATTTTGTAATTTTGTAATTTTGTAATTTTTGTAATTTTTGTAATTTTGTAATTTTGTAATTTTTGTAATTTTTGTAATTTTTGTAATTTTTGTAATTTTTGTAATTATTGTAATTTTTGTAATTTCGTAATTTTATAATTTTATAATTTTATAATTTCATAATTTTGTAATTTCGTAATTTTGTAATTTTGTAATTTTGTAATTTTGTAATTTTGTAATTTTGTAATTTTGTAATTTTGTAATTTTGTAATTTTTGTAATTTAGTAATTTAGTAATTTAGTGATTTTTTAGTGTTTATATAATTTTTAAATAAATTTACATTCTTTTAATAACATTATTAATGAAAATGAATATTTTTTTAATGATCAAATTGAATAGTTAGGGTGTAATTATCGTGATTAGTGTAATAACTGATAAACTCAGATTAAATAATTACCGACAAAGTCGGTTAAGTGAGGAATTAACAAGTTTGCCGGATCGTCTACTACGTTTAGCCTATTTTAGACTGACTCATGTATTGTTTGCAAACTAATAAGCGTCGGCGTGATGCGTACACACGCGTTAAGTCAACCCGCATCGTTAATACGCGTGAGACACTTTTATTGTCACGCTGGATTGTCGTGAGCGCCACGTGTACACACATATGTATATATTTTTTTTAAATATCTATATATATATATATAGATTCCAGCAAAGCAGATGATATGCGTATTTAAAGTGGCTGGAATAAAACATTTTTTTTTTTTTAGAAAAATGAAGTTTTTGACATTTTTAGAAAAAAAAGTCAAAAGTTTTGTTCAATGGAAATTTGCTAAAATAAAAATAGTTTATCAAATTTTTGTAGAGGAAACTTTTAGTTTTTATCTTTTGAAATTTGCATCTTTTTCTTAATACGAATTATTAACTTTTTAATTTTAATTTTTTAACTTACTGGAATAATTTGTTGAGCATGAAAAAAATTTCTTGATTCTTTCGAATCCGAATATTTTTTTTCCTTTTTCATTGCAACATTTAGGATTTTTTAAGAGGCTTTTAAAAAAATAAAAATTTGTTGAACGACCCTAAAATTAGTTACACTTGATATAAAAATTACCTTTTCGAAAAAATATTTAAAAAATTCACATATTCTCCAACATTTTCAAAACAGCAAAAAAAAAAAATCGTATTCGAAACAAGCAGCAAATTTTATACGACGAAAAAAAAAAGTGTAATTCAAACTTGTTGAGCTACTTTTAATTTGTCAAATTTATTAATGACTTTTCGAACCACCATAATTACATTTTTTAATTTTTATTTCAACAAATGCACAAATAAAAAAAAAAAATTTTGAATTTATTTTATTTGCAATTCTGCAATCGATAAAGAAGAGTGCAATTTTATTTTTTCCCCCAGTTTCGTATTTATCGATTTCAATCGCTCGTGAAATCCGGAACTCTCAAGCCGATACGAATCCGACTCAGTCGGTAACAAAAACTGTAATGCATATAATTTAAAAGTGAACGAAATTTTGGAAAAAAGTCAAATGTCATTGGACGCAGAATTGAATTACGCGTCAGATGGTAATTTGCTTGCTCTCGAAAAATGCGCCAAAATTAAATGGCACCGTTTTGAAAAATGAAAACATTTCTGGCGCTGCACTTATTTGAAATTTGAACAACACTTTTTAATTCATCCTGTTCTGTTAAGATTTTACTCACTCTTCTTCATAGCTTGCGCTAAAAGTCGCGTAATTCCTGTTAACCGACATGTTTACCACATGGACAAAAGTTTACGTTTGCCGCACCACATGCTTAAGTCACTTCGTTAAATAGTTCAGTGGCTTTTATCGTCTCGCTGGGTTCGGTCACGAGTTGCAATTCCTATCGCTTATATTTCCCACTCACGTCAAGTCATGTGCCTCACTCGTATCGCAATATTTTTTTTATTTTTTTTTACAATAATTCCTTATATTCACCAAAGTTACAAAACAGCAATTTTATATCAACACTTTTGTTGAGAAAAAAAAAATATTTTTTTATTGAAAATTTATATGTAACTTGAATTTAACAAAAGGTTTTTTTTTTCAAGCAAAAGTTTTTTTTATACAAACGTCCGAATTTAGAAAACAATTATTTTTTATCAACACTTTTATTTACAACATTTTTTTTTTAAGAATAAAACTTTTTCTCAACACGTTTTTTTTTTTTAAAAAGTCGATTACACTTTTTTTTTACAAACATACTTTTCATCACCTTTGTTTACAAAAGTTTATAAAATTAATTTTTTATGTTATTTTCGCAATTAAAAAAATTAAAGATAACACGTTTTTTTTTTCACCAAATTTACGAAATAATACATTTTTATTACCACTTATACAAATTTTAAGCACTCTGAAATTTTTGTAGTCTAAATGTTTAAAAAATAAGTGTTATTTTTGTTTACAAAATTAGAAAGTAATCATTTTTTTTTTTCTTCTTTTAATTACAAAAATATGTAAGACCAACATTTTTAGGACAATTTTTTTTTTATTTAAAAATTTATTTCTAACCAGAAGTTATTTATACTAATTTCCAAAATTTCAAAAATAATTATCGTTTATTACACTATTTTTCTTTCAACTGCACGTTTTTTCCACCAAAAGTTATTCATGCGCATCTAAAGTCACAAAAAAAAACTGACACTGAAAATTTCACTACAATTTTCTAAATGCAAAAAGCACCGACACGTAATTTTTTACACATTCACTTTCGATGCTGATAAAATTTTTTTTTCTCAACACTTTTCTTCACAAATAAATCTTAAAAATGCTGTCGAAACGTTGAAAAATTATGTTACTTTTGTCATTAAAACTGCTCAAATTTCCAAATTAAAAAAAACAGCATTTCTACCTACACTTTTATTTTTCTTTAAAAATTAATTTAAATGTAACTTTCCAAAAGTAAAAAAAAAAATCATCCAAAATCTTCAACACTCGAAAAAAAAAGCAAAAAACCACAAATCTAAGAAGCTAAAAATTTGAATTTCCCAAAACAATAATAAATTAGCCCACATTTAGCAATTCCAATGTTGCAAAAACCAACAAATAATTGTCAACACCATTAAACAAAAAAAAAAGCTTGAAACTTCTTTTATGAATTTTTTATTAAACTTAAAAAAAATTAATTATTAAAATAAAAAAAAAGCACTCACTTTTTTTCAGACGATTCCTCCACAAACGTGTCGTAATCCCAATTCGTCATATTGATGAAATTTTTTTTTTATGATAAAAAAAAATAAAAATCAAAAATAAAAAAAAATATAAATTGACGGTTCACCTGTGTAGGCCAAGTTAGGCACACCTGTGCGTTTAGCGCCAGGGGGCGCGACTATTAAATAGCCGTTTGTCTCAGGATTGCTATCAGCATTTCTGCTCACCGAGAAACTAATACCACATACCTCTTGTCACGAGACCAAGATATCTCTCCCAGTGCCGGTCATGTGCCGGCTCGTGCCGTACAAAAAGAGGGGAGAAAAAAGAGAGAGAGAGAGAAAAAAAAAAAAATCTAATTACCTCTTTCCCCTTGTGAGCGACTCTCTGTGGCAGAGTCACGCGCTCTATCGGCGACTCTACATCCTTTCTCCCTGATGGAGTCACGTGAGAGAGTGCGTGAGCCGTCTGTGACTGAAACGGACTGGTTTCTTTCTGATGCATTTTCTTGCCCACTTTTTTCTTGCTGTTTTAATCGTGACATGCTGCACACTAAATGCATCGAAACGTCCTCGACCTGATGACCACATGAAATTCCAGCTAAAAATAAGCCATTTATTTTAAGTGGCGAAAAAAAAAAGGAAAAAAAAAGTTTTTTTTATGAGTGCAATTAATTGTGATTATTTTGTTAAAATAATTTATTCAATTAATTCTAATTAATTTGTTGAATTAAATTTTTTTTTTTTTTATTGCAATTAATTAATTCTTCTAAATTCATTTCATATCGACGGAATAAAATATTCTATATTATTTCGATGCGAAGTATTTTGTATGACAGAAAATTATCTACTGATCAATATCTCGATCGAAGACAACCTTAAAACAATCAATGACGTAACTACGGATTAACTTCGTGATAAGGGAGGGGGATTGAGTGCGTCAACTGAGTATTGTAATCCTGCGATAATATCATTTTATACTAAACACTAATCCACCTGATCTGTAGTGACACAACAGATGAATGTCTAGAATTAAGAGAAACACTCCGACAAATAGATTTTAATTAATGCTTCAATTATTAATTCCTATAAACCCGCCTATTTATATATTGCCAGACAATTTAAGATGTTCAATTTTAATTCTGCGATTTTAATTAAAAATTTAATTTACAAAACAAAGTATATGCTAGAAAAATAATTACGTTAATAATAAAATATTAATTTAGATGCACTGACGTGCAATTTATAAATAAAAAATAAACATTCTTTTTTTTATTAAATTTCGAACGATAAAAATCAAATTTCACTAAAATAATATTAGATAACGCATTTTTATATTAATCTTAACGGCGTTTCGTTTAACATATAAGCGACAATTATCAAATTACTTATTTTTCTTTAAATCGTTCCATTATTTTTCATTACACGTACGATCATCTTGTTGTGAATTTATTCTCGTATCACGTGAGATAGTCATGCGGACTACTTTAGCCGTCCTCGTGACTAACGGATAAATACATTTTTTATCGATCGAATCGAGTCCTGTTCAAGGTTTTCACGTAAGCTCTACAATGAAATGCACTTGAAGCGTGGGTTTCGACGAGTCTCAACCGAAGTCTTTCCGTAACAAAACAAGCGACTGAGACTGAGACTGAGACTGAGACTTGATACTGAGACTTGATACTGAGACTTGATACTGAGACTTGATACTGAGACTTGATACTGAGACTTGATACTGAGACTGAGACTGAGACTTGATACTGAGACTTGATACTGAGACTTGATACTGAGACTGAGACTTGATACTGAGACTGAGACTTGATACTGAGACTGAAACTTGATACTGAGATTGAGATTTGATACTGAGACTGAGACTTGATACTGAGACTGAGACTTGATACTAAGACTGAGACTTGATACTGAGACTGAGACTTGATACTGAGACTGAGACTTGATACTGAGACTTGATACTGAGACTTGATACTGAGACTTGATACTGAGACTTGATACTGAGACTGAGACTGAGACTTGATACTGGGACTTGATACTGAGACTTGATACTGAGACTTGATACTAAACATTAGTTTTCGTTTAATGTAAATTTATATCTCACAAAAATGTTCGATATTTTTATTTTGAATATTTGAAAAAATCTTTTTACTTGAGAGGAATCCTTCTTCAAGCTAATAACAAGTTTATCTTAATATTGTTATTAAAAGAGTAAAATTAGCGTATCTTTTATCGCGCAGATAAGATATTTTAAAATGTGCAATGAAAATCACGTGGCAGTGATTTGCAGATAAAATTTTCATCAATCACTGTATATGTTTCTTTGTCTGTTTGGTGTTTTTGCTACTCGATGATTGAGAGTCTTTATGATGAACTGAGAGTCAGTAACCTCGCGCTCAGATCTATAAATGTATTATAAAATGCGGGCAGCACGCATATTTCGCTATCTTTAAATATACCATATCGTGCTGTGTACAACACAATTGATTAACCTGAAATTTAAGTCGATTAACCGTTTGATCTTAGTGACTTTAAATTCCCGTTCATATCGATTGCATCATACCTGATTGAAAACTTTAGCAGACCGTTTGGCGCCAGTTATTGGATTGCTTTTAAACGATCATTCGTCAAACGCCCGATCATGAATATATTCATTTAGCATTTTTTTTTTAATTGGTTACCACCACTTAAGTTGACGAAATTACTAACTGAAATTTTCGGTTGATTGAATTTTTTTTAAATTCCTTTTATTAAAATTACGATTTCAGCGACGAAAACATCCAAAATTCGTGAATTTTTCAAAATAAAATAAAAAATCATCAGAATTCATGAATTTTTTAAATTAAAATAAAAAATCATCAAAATTCGTGAATTTTTCAAAATAAAATAAAAAATCATCAGAATTGATGAATTTTTTAAATTAAAATAAAAAATCATCAGAATTCATGAATTTTTTAAATTAAAATAAAAAATCATCAGAATTCATGAATTTTTCAAAATAAAATAAAAAATTATCAGAATTCATGAATTTTTTAAATTAAATTAAAAAATCATCAGAATTCGTGAATTTCTCAAAATAAAATAAAAAATCATCAGAATTCGTGAATCTTTCAAAATAGAATAAAAAATCATCAGAATTCGTGAATTTTTCAAAATAAAATTAAAAAATTATCAGAATTCGTGAATTTTTCAGAATAAAATAAAAAATCATCAGAACTCATGAATTTTTCAAAATAAAATAAAAAGTCATCAGAATTCATGAATTTTTTAAATTAAAATAAAAAATCATCAGAATTCGTGAATTTTTCAGAATAAAATAAAAAATCATCAGAATTCATGAATTTTTAAAATTAAAATAAAAAATCATCAGAATTCGTGAATTTTTCAAAATAAAATAAAAATCATATTCCATGAAATTAGAAAATTAATTCTGTACAAAAAAAAATAAAGAATTTTTATTATGAAACTTGTTGAACTATTTTTTTTTAAACCAATTTACTAGTAATCTTGTGGCATTATTATTCAAAATCAATGTTTTTAGTATTGCTGGTCTATTATCAACGATTTTCATTTATTTTTCGATTTTTCTCTCGTCTTATGGTACTAAAATTCTAGTAAAGCCCAACTTTTAGTTGGAAACTGAAAAACCGATTTAAAAAAATGATCCTATTGTCCCAAAAAAAAAAAAAAAAAAATGCTTTAACATAAAATGAAGATTTTTAATTCTATAGTTTAATGATAAAAATTTCGTAATCGCCCAGAATTAATTTCAAGCATTTTTTTAGAAAAAAAAAAAAACACACATTTTATTCCTCAGCAAGTTTTTTTAGGATTTCAATTTATTAGTTTCTGAACCATATTTGAATGGAAAAAATTGTGTGTTTAAAAAAGCAAGATGATCCGCACATGTTAAATTCTATCCGTTCAGTGCAATTTTCTCGAGATCGATATAAATTGTCTGTTTTTGTGTACCTTGCCCAATATTGTCGCTGCAAATAGAGGCTCGACTTGAAAACCGAGAGAAGCACCATAATTCCATTACGTTAAATTGTTTATAAAGTCAATACGAATGCGCCGCATTAATACAAAAACATGTATTTTTATCGCAACAAATGTAAAAACAGTTATATCTATAATTTTCGTACTTTGTATATTGGTTACATAGTAAAACTCGTTTTGACCTTTGCACCCGCCTGTAATCGTGATTATTTGCGCAGGACTTCAGTGTGGCAACGCAAAACACGTCGAAAAGCCTGTCTCATAATTTATCTCGAAAGTTTACATTTTATTTCTTTTTTTTTTTTATTTTTTTATATTTTTTTCACGATTAGCACTTGTCTCTTATCAATCACGAGTCTCCGGAGCGTCTAATGTGAGATCCCGAGTCATATGACTTTGCAATCTATAGCGCTCAGTGTGCGAGTTTAAGTGTCTGTTTTAATCTATTTGTCGCGCGTGTCCAACAGCTGGTCGAATCATTCGATACCCGGATTTTCGATTTATCAATTCAATTACACAGTTTGTGGATGACGTGATTTTTTTTTTTTGGTTATTCGTTCATTTAAAATCACAAATCACAAATCAGAAATCACAAACCACAAAAATCACAAACCACAAAATCACAAACCACAAAATCACAAACCACAAAATCACAAACCACAAAATCACAAACCACAAAATCACAAACCACAAAATCACAAACCACAAAATCACAAACCACAAAATCACAAACCACAAAATCACAAACCACAAAATCGTAAACCACAAATTACAAACCACAAATTTGTGATTTATGATTTGTGATTCCACAGATCAAATTTCAGGGATCACAGAAAAATCAGAATTTACAATTACAATCCACAAGCAGTAAATTAATTTCTTCAATTACACGTAAATTAAAACAAAAAAAAGTACAATAAAATAAAAAACGATAATACGTTAAAGGAAAGAAAAAAAAAATAATTGCCAAAGATAATTTCTATGAAAGGGGTCAAGGGTCCGATTGAGTGTCGTTATCACAAAATGAGACGAGGCTTGCCGATAAAAATGTGCGTCACGTGTAAAACGCACACATGTGACTTCTCCCCATCGTCATATAAGACTCAATTCTTTTTCTCTTTTTCTCTCTTTTTTTTTTTTTTTTTTTTAACTCTTCCCTACACTCTCACTTCCGCATGATCTCGAGTCACAAGTGTTTGGTCCAGGAAAGACTTTACCCGCCACGATAATTTAGTGTGGTGTAAACGACGACAGCGGACTCAGTATCGTACAGTTGATTATTTTTTTTTTTTTTTTTTTTTTTTTTTCATTTTACTTTTTTTTTTTTTTATTGCTTCACCGTTAGGTGTCTCGTTGCACAATTAGTCTCATTTATATTTTTTTTTATCCCGTGCGTCATGCTCGGTATTTCTGGTCTCTCTGTTTTCGTCCACAAATTTGATTGACGGTCACTCGAGAATTTCTACCGAGCAAGTATACTCGATGCGTTAGCGCGATTAGAGTCCAATAAAAATATACGAATAGCAGAAATAGCGAATTCGAAAATATCCGTGTGTCAATATTTTTCAAAAACTCGGTGAAAAATGTTTTTTTTTGTGATTACTTTCAAGTTTGCTCGAAGAAAACGAACATTTTGTTTCGTTGAGATCGTTGAAAATTTTCGATTTTTTCCGCTCAGCTATTTAAATAAAAAATACTTAGCTTGACTTTTTTGTATGAATATTTTGAAACTTTTTTTTTTTGTATTTTTTTTACGCTTTCGAAAAAGTAAATTTGACATTTTTGTAACAAAGAACGTTAAGTTAACATTAAAGATTAAAACCTTTTTTTTTTTTTTTTTTTTTTGTTAATTGTTAATTACTAACAGCTGGTACCTCAGCAATAATTTACAAGACAATAATAAAAATTCATAATGATTGAATACTCCATAGTCTGCAACAACGTGTTGAATCATTTATGAAAACATTTGTAAGACATGAATTATTTATTGTAATTTAACGTCGTACAATAATTGGAGAACGTTCTTATAATGACAAGATGCCAATATGCGTCATTGTTGATGAGTTGGTTAAAAATGGTGAAAAACATTTTTTTATGTCTTACGTAACAATTGAAGAGAAAAAAAAGATGTCGATCAAACGATTGTCAGGCTCAATCGGCTGCAACCGTGTAAACAGCTTGATTAACATAAAAATGTTAGCCATCCACGGAAACGCGTGACTGTTGTTAAGTGACCGGTCTATTTGAGCGAATGTGGTTCTGATTCCTCGACTAGACTTTAATACCATTTTACTTAACTGCAACTCAACGATGATATATGGGGAGTTAAAACTGTCCTCGAGTAATAATGAAATTGTCAGATAGGACAACAAGAGAAAAAGTTGCGAAATAGAATCTTAGAATTTTAGAATTTTAGAATTTTAGAATTTTAGAATTTTAGAATTTTAGAATTTTAGAATTTTAGAATTTTAGAATTTTAGAATTTTAGAATTTTAGAATTTTAGAATTTTAGAATTTTGGAATTTTGGAATTTTGGAATTTTGGAATTTTGGAATTTTAGAATTTTAGAATTTTAGAATTTTAGAATTTTAGAATTTTAGAATTTTAGAATTTTAGAATTTTAGAATTTTGGAATTTTGGAATTTTAGAATTTTAGAATTTTAGAATTTTGGAATTTTGGAATTTTAGAATTTTAGAATTTTAGAATTTTAGAATTTTAGAATTTTAGAATTTTGGAATTTTAGAATTTTAGAATTTTAGAATTTTAGAATTTTGGAATTTTAGAATTTTGGAATTTTAGAATTTTAGAATTTTAGAATTTTAGAATTTTAGAATTTTAGAATTTTAGAATTTTAAAAAGCAGTAATTTATTTTTAAGCATTATTTATTTAATTTTTTAAGTTGAAAAACAAAGAAAAAATGTAAGTCTTCGCAATGCTTCATCGTTATTTTCCACATTTTCAGAAAGTGCACTCCATGCAAAAATTGATCAACGTATTTCCTCATCGAGAAGAAGGAAAAGCGTGGCGATCACGCGGATTCCGTGGCGTCAACACGGCTGTGTCTCACCATAGCTGCACCGGTTATTTTGCTATTCGCGGTGAGTTACCGTAGGTCGTGCGCGGAATGAACTGTGAGCGGGAAACACGTGTCGACGTCGTGATTAACTCTGAAATGAAATGCAAGCGATCCACGAGAGCTCGGCAAAAATAATGAAAAAAAAATAATAATCAACCGTCGATAAGGTAGAAAACATTAATAGCTGTCGCTAACTTACCATTTGAAATTCTTTTCGATCTGCATTACCGACGAAATTATATAGAAGGAAATATTGTTAAGTACGAATGATTTATCATCTGAAGTTGCTTTAAGAGAAATAAGAGAAATAAAACCACATAAATACTCTAAGTTTGAATTACTATAATAACCACAAGAAAACAATAATAGCGGACTTAATCGATAAGATAGGAAACGTTTATAGCTACCGATAAGTTACCATGTGAAGTTGGCTTCGATCTGCTTTACCGACGAAGTTTCTAGGGATTTATTGAGAACAAATGAAACACACACACAAAAAAATACCCTAAGATCACAGTCGGTAAGACAGAACTTGAATATCGATCAGTCGATAAAACAGATTTGGAAAAATATTATTCGAAATCAATAATCATGGAAATAATTCGTAGAGGCTAAATAATGATCGACTGATATTATAAATGTACAATCAACGCCAAATGCTGTCTTCTAAGACTCTCATTTAGCAGCTCAAAGTGAAGCCAAAATATTTTGGAAATGATCCAAACTATATTCACAGTCGATGCCAGATGCAAACCTGCACGAAGCTTCGCAAGCAACGAGGGGTATTTTAAGTATAATCGTCGTAGACGGTCGTCGAACAAACGGCGTGTATTCTATTTTTTTTTATTCTTCCTTACTATTATTACGCAATGAAATGCCAAGTAAACGCTAAATCTTGACATCAGCCCTCAGTCGTGAGTTATCGATCGTCCTGCAATGTCAGTAAGCACCCAAATCTCCAGGATCGATGATAAATCACGAGTATCCTGGTACAGCATTGCCAGTCTCTTTCCGGTAATTTTTTTCTGCTTCGTGAAAAATTTTTTTCTTTAAATTTATTTATTTATTTATTTATTTATTTATTTATTTATTTATATGAATTTAATAATAATAAAGTGTCGCGATGATTTTATTGCCCTTAATTTCGCGAGTCAACATTTTTTCATTAATCAGTTGGTGTGAAATGTTTTGCTTTTAGTTGTATGTGGTTTTTGTATTTTTTTATTTATTTATTATATTTATTTATTTATTTATTTATTTTAATAAGTCGGTGTAAAATATTTTGCTTATTGATTATAATATTGGAAACGTTATTATATTGTGTATAAAATATTTCTTTTGGACGTAAAAGATTGAAGGTCGAAAAATTATTATCAATAATTTAGGATTAATACATTTTTATCAAAAATTAAATTCAGTTTGTGCAATTTTTTTCTGTGTATTATCAATTTTTACTTCCCAATATCAGAATACAAAATATGTCGAAATAAATGAATAAAAATGAAAAATATATAATTCTTTAAAATTGACAACAAAATTTCTATTCAGTATAAAATATTTATTTCTGTATTTAAATAAATTATATTGATATATAAAAAATCAATATTTTACACAAATACGAGAATTATTTAAATAAATTAATATTGCTTGTTTAAAAAAAATGTATATAAAATCACAGATAATTTGGTGAAATGGCGAAAATTTAAATTGCCAAAAATAAAAATCTACGCTTAAATGACTCGAAGAGAAATTTTCTTATAATACATGTATGAATAGAAACCGCGGCTTTATCTACATACTGTGACATTCAACTGGATTAAACTAACGAAGGCTTAACCCCCCTGATCATGGCCCCAATTGTTTTACTGTCCAACATTTCATCGTGAAATTTAAATCTTTTACTTAATGAAATACCTTAAGAACGATGCAAACATAATTCTGTAAAAAAAAAAAAATTGAATAAGAAATGGTCATGTGTAATTCATTCTTATCCGCGAATTGCCCATTTTTTGCTTCCTCATAGAGGGAGGTTTTTCTTTTTTTTTTCAAAATTTTCATGTAAAATTATTTTATTAACTAATTAATTTTTTTTTAATTAATTCTAAAATAATTCTCATTCACAGAGGTTCGAATTAATCGAAGGAAATTAATTTCTTCTTATCAATTGTTAATATGGTTTTTTTTTTACAATTTTGGTAAATTAATAAAAATAATTGAATATTGAAAAGTAGAAGATATATTTTTTATTCATTCACTTTAAATTCTTAAGAAATTTCAATTTCTCATAAATTAATTTAATAATCTGCAGTCGTTTGAAATTTTTGTTCAACCATTTT
The DNA here is from genome assembly GCA_964016905.1 of Perithous albicinctus. Classification (NCBI taxonomy): domain Eukaryota; kingdom Metazoa; phylum Arthropoda; class Insecta; order Hymenoptera; family Ichneumonidae; genus Perithous; species Perithous albicinctus. The sequence goes on along the minus strand of OZ024698.1, from coordinate 17,659,890 downwards.
CAAAATCAATTCTAAATTTTTCTTAATATTTATAATTTGTACAAATATTGAAAAAAAAAATTTAGCCTTTTGCTTCCTCATAGAGAAAGATTTATTTTCGTGTTTTTTTTTTTCTAAATTTTCATGTACTCCAAAAAATGCTCCAAAACGCTCCTTTTTTTTATGTGAAATTTTTTTTTCAAAAATCTTTCTCAACGAAGAAAGTGAATTGCACGAGAATGCACGGTGGACCGGTTCACAACGTGTCATGGGCGCACGTGTCGATCGAAGCCCTCACACAATTTCCACGTGACGTTCTCGACTGCGTAGCGAGATGTTCGACGTCACGTAGGGTTTCCTTCGCTTTGGCGAACCCCGAAGCTAAAGCGATTAGGTATTAAAGAGCGTTTATAAGGTCAAGAGGAGGGCTCGTAGCGCGGTCATTTCTCGATCGAGAGTCATCGGTGACACACTGAAATGGATTTCACTCACAAACGAGTCTATCAGATTCTTTCGTCAATCTTAGAGCCTCTCGAAAATAATTTGATCGAAGAAGATCATCCACCTGCTGAAGAAGACAGTGATTAATTTATTTGAAGAAAAAAAAAAAAAATGCAATCCTACAAAAAATTCAAAATTAAACTTCAAAGTTGATATTTTATTTCTTGAACAACGATTACTTTTTTTGTTATTAAAATTTGAATAAATAAATAAAAATGAGGCGTTGGTGCCGATCGAAATCGGAGAGCGATTTTTTTTCTAATAAATTAAATGTCATTGATCATTTTTTGGAGCAAAAAAATTCGTTTATGACGAAATCTAAGACTACGGATTTTCGAGTAAGTTTGCTCTGGTCATTTTTTTTTTTTTTGTAAGAAAAAATAATTTTTTAATAATTATGGGATTTTAATGATTTTTTAAAAAAATGTTTTGTGCAGTGCGAAAAAAATGAGAAGACAAACGAGGATGGCGAGGAAAACGAGACGAATTATTGGCCAGATTGCGACACTTCGATATGGATGAGATCATGTGAAGAGGAAGTCGTCGAACCAATTTATGGAAAAATCACTGGAGTTGTGCCCAAATGGTTGAGAGGCACACTCTTGAGAAATGGTCCAGGCAGTCTCAAAGTTGGGGAATACAGATTTGAGCATCTATTCGACAGTTCAGCTCTTCTGCATCGGTGAGCAGTGGCATTTATTTATTTTTTTATTTTTTTAATTAACAAATAATCATTTTTAGATATACGTGAAAAATGTATTTCATTGGAAAAAAATTTATTAAGCTACTTTTACTAAAAATCAATTTTAATAACGTTTAGAAAATTTAAATTCTGTAAAGAAATATTTTTTCTCAAAGAATCATTAAAAAAAAAATAATTTTTTAAAAATAATTTGAAAAAAAAATTTATTGCGCGATTTGTATTACATGCAAATTTTAGTAATTTAAAAAAAAATTCAAATTCCGTAACGACGGAAATATTTTTGAAAGTGGTCAAATAATTGAGATTAAATTTGAACAAAAATAAAAAAATTAACAAGAGGGAATATTTTTTAAACATTTAAAAATTATTATAAACAATAAAAGAGGCGAGAATAATTTTCAATAAATTTCATCGGAGATAAATAATAAAAGTTCTAGCAACCAATTAAATAAATGTTATAAAAAAATAAAATAAATATCAAGATCAACTTGGTTGTTTTTTTTTTCAACAAAATTGATGTGTGTTAAGTGAGTGACAGGTTGAAATGAGGGTGATAATCAGTTCCAGCTAAACGGGAAGCGCCGGAAAAAATCCTTGATTCAATAAATTAATTAAGGCTTGAAGGCCAAGGCCGAATATATATTTTAAATATATATATAGCAATCATAGGTCTTCTCTCTTTTTTTCAATCACATCACACTGGTGATTAAATGAAACACGACAATTACTGTTATTTTTTTTTATTTTACAAAATGCAATTAATATTTTTTTATAATTAGCAAAAATTGAAAAAAAAATATATTTCTATTATCAGATTCGAAATATCGGATGGCAGTGTAACTTATCAAAGACGATTCGTGCAGACAGACGTGTATAAAAAAAATCACGAGGCGAAGAGAATAGTCGTCACTGAATTTGGCACCAAAGCTGTTCCCGATCCGTGTCAAAGTATCTTTCAAAGGTAATTAATATTAAGGAGATAAAAAAAAATAATAATTGTCGTTTAAAAAAAATTGTTTGTAGTCATTATTTTTGTTTACATGATTCTTTACAATAATTATTCTTCAAAAAATTTATAATAAAAATTAAAGATACAAAAAATTGAAATCCTAAATTTCGTAAAAAAAATATATTACGGAAAATTGGAAAGCCAATAAAAAACTCCCCTAAAAAAAAAAAAAATTTGAAAATTGGAATGCCAAATTTGGTAAAAAAATAATTTTCTAAAATTGCAATATTTATATAAAAAATATTTATTATCAAAACACTTGTTGCATTCAGAGTGGCTGCGGTATTTAATCCAATGGAGAGTCTTTCGGACAATTCGATGATTTCGGTTTATCCATTTGGCGACGAATACTATACTTTCGCTGAGTCGCCAATAGTCCACCGAGTGGATCCCAAAACTCTCGAGACAAAAAACAAAGTAACTAGATTGATGAAAATCCATGACAAAAAAAAGGTTTTTTAAATAATTTTTTTTTTATTCCAGGTAAATTTGACGGATTACGTTGGGATAATAAATCACACATCGCATCCACATGTGATGAGCGACGGAACGGTTTACAACATGGGAATGAGCTTGACGGCCAAAGGACCGGCCTACAACGTTCTTTGCTTTTCCCCGAGTCGCATCACGATAGGTAAACATAAGTATTAAAATTACAATTTTAGAATAATTAATTAATATTTTCTATCCATTTATATTTAAGATGATTCTGGAGATGAAAAGGAGCTCTCGATGTTCGATCAAGCGACGATAGTGGCAACTGTGCCTTCCCGATGGATGCTCAATCCTTCTTACATGCACACTTTCGGAATAACAGAGAATTACTTTATAATAGTAGAGCAGCCACTGGGAATAGCGCTGATATCGGTGGTGGGATATAGGCTGAAGAACGAGCCTATGTGTTCGTGTCTGAAATGGCACGATAACGAGAACGTAAGTGTAATATTGCAATTTAAAGTGCGCGAAAAAAAAAAAAAAAATCTTAAAGCGTTCTTGAATTTTCGAAAAGTTCTCTTGAATAGCAACAAATTTTTTAGACCCTGATTCACGTAATATCGAGGGAGACCGGTCGTCTAGAGAGGACGTTCATTGCCGAGGGTTTTTTCTACCTTCACATAATCAATCAATTCGAGACTCGAGATCGGGATTACGTTGTTATAGACATTTGCTGTTATCGCGACGCCAAGATGCTCGATTGCATGTACGTGGATGTCATGAAGGTCAGTGAACTCCGTCTTTCTGGAACTCCAACTTGTTCCAACACTTGGAACTCCGTAATTTCAGAACTCCGAGTTTTTGTCTCTTGGAACTCCGTCATTTTTTTTTTTCAAACTCTAATCTGCTCGAACTCTCGCAAAGCCGGAGTTCCGGAACTCCGAATTTCGGAACTCCAACTTTTCGGAATTTAGAAACACCGATTTGTTTTGTAACTCCAACTGTTTCGAAAAAATCGGAACTCCGTAATTTCCGAACTCCGACTTTACGAAAACTTGGAACTCCGTAATTTTAAAACTTCGACTTTACGAAAACTTGGAACTCCGTAATTACAGAACTTCGAATTTTTCGAATTCTCAGAACTCCGTAATTTTAGAACTCCGGCATGTTCGAACTCTTGCAAATCCAGGCTCTTGGAACTCCAAACTATTGGAGTTCCAGCCTTTTCGAAACCCCGGAACTCCGAGTTTTCGGAACTCCAGCTTTCTGGAACAATTGGAACTCCGTAATTTGAGAACTCCATTTTTTTTCTGATTCTTGGAACTGCGTCCGATTTTTCGAACTCCAAATTCATCGAACTCTCGAAACTCCGTAATTTTGGAACTCCGTATTTTCTTACATCTCAAATTTGTGAACCCTTCGAATTCCCGATTTTTTTCTTAACTTTCAAATTCAAACTCTCGACAGAACATGCACAAGAATCCGGACTACCCGAAATTATTTCGTGGTCGCCCGTTGCGCTTCGTATTACCGATGAAGCAACCGGCAGCTGACATACCGACCGACTACAATCTCATAACAGCTCGAACGGTTAATCAAAGTCTGGAGATCTTCGAGCGAATCAATAATTCTGAAGATTCTCACGTATCGGACGGCCGAGCTGATTATATCGACGAATCTAGTGACGAGAAAATTCAAAATGAGAAGAGTTCGGAACCCGAGAATTGCGTTCTTCGAAGAAAAGCGTCGGCTCATCGACTTCCCGACGGCACTGTATTCGTCAAACCCGAATTGCTCTGCGATCTCGGATGCGAGACACCGCGACTGAACTACGACTCATATCTCGGGAGAGAGTATCGATACTTTTACGCTATTTCGAGCGACGTTGATATGGACAATCCCGGTACAATAATCAAAGTCGACAACGTGAAGAAGACGAGAAAAGTTTGGCGCGAAAAGGGCCTTTATCCGAGCGAACCGATTTTCGTACCGGATCCTAATGGAAAGGTAATTAAAAATTATTTCTGGATACATCTGGAAATTCTAGAGAATCCAGATTATCTTATCGATCAGAGAATTTTGAATAATCTGAGAATTCTTGGTATAATCAATTTTGGAAATTCCGGTATTATGGGAATTCTAAGAACTCCAAGAATTTTAGAAATTCTTGGAACTCCAGGAGTTCGAAAATTTTAAGTTCACCGGGAACTCCACGGTCTCTTAAAATTGTACGAACTCCGGGAGTTCTGGGAGTTATAGGAACTCCCGGGAGTTCCGGAAGTTATAGGAACTCCCGGGAGTTCCGGAAGTTATAGGAACTCCGGGAGTTCTTGAAGTTGTCGGTTCACAAGAACATTTGGGACATTTTGTGAACTCCAGGAACTCCGGACAATTTTAAGAACTCCAGGGTGTCGGAAAAATTGTGGGAACTCCAGGAAAATTATTTTTTTTTGTGGGAAGTTCAGGAAAGCTGAACATTTTCAGGAACTCCATAAATTCTGGATTTTTCGAAATTCTGACGAGATATTTTTCTAAAGCAGCGAAACTACGTTACAAAAACTATATTGTTTTGTTGAAAGATTTTCTTTTGACCTCTTTTGGCAAACTAAAATAATTCAATAATTTCGCTTACACAGAACGAAGACGAGGGAGTTGTACTAAGCGCGGCAATCTGGGGCAACAAGGAACGCGAAACCGAGGTGGCCCTTTTGATACTGGACGCTGTCAGCTTACGTGAAATCGGTCGTGCTAGTTTCACGACACCAGGACCAGTGCCAAAATGTCTGCACGGATGGTTCAGTTTCGAAAATTAACACTTTTTATTTTTCAACAATTTGTACGAGGCATTCCCCCCTGCACTGTATTGTGATATGACACTTCAACGCTGGTACCGATTTTATCTCAAACTGAAATATATATTTGTATATTTAAGTGATGCAAGAATTCGAGTAAAGAGGTATTTTAATGAAAATAAAGTAATTCGACGATGTAAATAGAATAAATTATATTTAATGTCTTTTTGTTTTATCGATGATATACACAGTATTTACAGGTGACGAAGGAGGCGCGAAACGCTCAAAAAAAATAATCGCCAATGCGCTCAGCGCTTTTGTTCTCACTCAAACTTAACAAATATAAATCAAAAATGTTGCAGCGACATATATGTATATATATTTTTTTTTTTTTTTCTTTAACATTCGTCACGTGACATTTCATTTTTTTGACTTACTTTCGTTGTGTGTGTGTGTTTTTTTTTTTTTTTTTTTTACGAAACTATTTTGTAACGTTGGATGGAATGTAAAATGAACAATTGGCAGGCCTGGGCCGGAAAGTCACTAGAAGTCGTGATTTTTTTGTTTTCCAAGCATACGAAGTAAACGAAGTAAAATCGGAAGATAGAACTCCCGCATCTTTTTTTTTTTTTTTCGAATTTTAGGATCGACCTAAAATCCGAAAATTTGTTCCTCGCGATTATAATAATTATTTTTGATAATTACCTACTTAAGTTCTACAGGATGTTTTTTTTTTTTTTTTTTTTTTTTTTTTTCTTTTTTTTTACTAGATAACTATGATCGATCCTTTCATCGTCCTCGCGATATTTTTTTTTTTCCTCTTTTTCACTCATTTTCAGGTCTATTAGGTCACGTCACGACGGACTCGCGACGCGACTATCACAATTTGTTACGTTTTTTTTTCGTCTATATATTTTTTTTGGATTTTGTTTTTCAATGAACGACGACGTCAATCTTTTCCAATGGATTTGTCCTCCGCGGACGTTATCTCGTCCGCTGGAGTTATCGAGTTTAGCGTTGTCATCGCAACTCCACCATTGTTGCTTTTTAATTCTGTATCCTCGACTACGCTTCGCGCCAGGCTCGATGTCGATGCGGATGGATGGATTTCCTGATGCATCGGTAATATACCGGCATTTGCGTCCTCTATCGCCTTTCTCAACTGCGCATAAGACATTTTTTTCTTTTGTCAAAACGGAAAATCGAATTTTCTTTTTTTTAAATTAATTTTATAAAATGCTGAATTTTGGAAAAAAAATTATTTTGTAAAATTCGAATGTTTAATTTGGTAAGAAATAATTTTGGAAAATCGTAACGCTAAAGTTACGTAGAAAATAATTTCGTAAAAAAAATTATTACGGAAAATTGGAAAGCCAGTAAAAAATTTCCCAAAATTGGAATGCCAAGTTTCGTGAAAAAATTATTTTCCAAAATTGTAATACTTATTTATTTATTTTTTTAAATTTCGTTGGTGAGAAAATAATCATTTATACAAAATGATGATTTTTTTTTTTAAAGCAATATTACCTCTTTGAGACCAACTACACCGACCAGCCTGCCGATGGCCGTCACATAAGCATGATTAACACCAACCATGCTGAAGAGGCTGTGAACTTTGAGTAAAGAAGTTCTCTCAACAAGTTGAAATGGTGCTGGGTCGATGTGACATCGTGAAAAATCGACTTCAAGTGCCATTTCACTTTCTTCCCATCGTTTTTGGTCCTCTGCCGACATGTCGATTACTCTTTCTCGTGGCTGCAAGAAATTCGTTTGAAAATATTTAATAGAACAATGTTGACAATAAAGTCGATCTTTTTTTTTTCGATTCCCAACGCTCTAAACGTTGATTATTAAAAAATTTAATCGTGCCAGAAAATTTTTGCACGTTTCATATTTTCCAATCTCACCAATTGAACTTTTTTTGAAGCAGCAGGACTCGGCGAAAGCATTGGATGATGTGCCTGTGCGTTAATTCCATCGACGCTGTCGCGTCTCGTTCCATTCACGTTATTAACGGAACCCAACTCGGGGTCAGGGTCCACGTCCTGAAGAGTCGCTGATTTACGAAATATTGCCTCGAAAGCCAGACGAATTCTGTGGAAAGAAAAAAAATTAACATCTGTAGCAAATCCTAACGGAGAGGTAATTGAGTAAGATCTGTGTTATTAAATATCGATAAAATAAATATTCATTAACATAAAAACATAGAACCTACTTCGAGATCTTCTGGGAGTTCTTAGTAATCAGGGAATTTTTAATAATCTGAGAATTCTTAGTATGAAAATTATTGGAACTCCGGGAGTTCTGAAAAATTATAGGAACTCCGGGAGTTCTGAAAAATTATAGGAACTCCGGGAGTTCTGAAAAAATATAGGAACTCCGGGAGTTCTGAAAAATTATAGGAACTCCGGGAGTTCTGAAAAATTACAAGAACTCCAGGAGTTCTGAACAATGCTAAGAACTCCAGGAGTTCTGAAAAATTATAGGAACTCCAGGAGTTCTGAAAATGACAGGAACTTCATAATAATTTAATATTAAAGAAAATTACCTGCTTTCCGCACCGGTTACCGTAGTATATGGCGTCACAGCCGGACTAACCATCGGACTGAATCCCTTCAGTGTAAACGAATTAGTCTTCTTTAAAATTGATTTTTTTGGCTGCGATCCAAAAATTGGCGAGTGATAAGTATGCTGTAAATTTGAAAAAAAAAATCAACAAAACAGTGCTGCGACAATATTGTAAGGCAATTTTTTATTTATTTAAAATGTTTCAATTTTTTAAAGATCTAGAAAATTTTTTTTTTGTTAAGGATTAAAGTTTTTTATTTATTTATTTAAGAAGTTTTCGTGAAAAAAAAACTTACATGTTCCCCATTGCCAGGCGTCATTGTCAAGTCATTGACGCTTTGTCTCTGCATTTTAAGAATATCCGGTGCAGGGATGACTTCAAATCTCGATGGCCTTCGCGTCCTCTCTTGCTCCCTTAACTGTCGTTCCATCTCCTCCTTCGCTCTTTCCTCCGCCTCTTTGTGCAATTTTTGCGCCACCTGGAGGCGCCTCTCACGGCCAATGTGCTTTTCGATAAGCTTTATTAATTCTAGCCTCTGTATGGAACCCAATAGTATCATCGAATCGGGATTATCAACCAGGGGGAATCCCCGCAGTTTACGATTGTCTTTGAGTGTCTCTTTCAATGCCTGGTAACTTATTCCATGCCAAATGTTTCTCACATCGCGCACCATAAAGTCCTCCACGTAAACGTTGTACATACCTTAAAAATGCAAAAACAGCTAATCAATTTTTTTCCTGTCTCTCGATCATTTTTTTAAATATCGCGATCGGTAACGAAAACTGTAATCCGATCTACTTCGAAATGGTTAATAGTATTTTAGAAATTTTTTTGACATAATCTATTTATCGAAAGCACATAAATTTCAAATTCATTCATTATTTGTAGCGAATTGATGCTTTTTTTATCAAACATGAATTTCGCTTATCGGTAAATTAGATTTCGGAATTTCGTACCGACTGAGTTCGGAATGATATTTAATTCAAGCTTTGTACATTCTTACCAGTGATACTCCACCGCGAAAGCACAAAAAATCGTTCATAAAAATCGTGACTTCAGATTTTTTTTTTAATAATATTATTTAAACTTCAATAATTACCAGAACTTGAAGGTAACAGATCCGGAAGGTAAGGTAACTTCTTTATTAGAATGATACTGTCGTATATGCTGGGTTGAAGTAGAGCAGCGATAGCATTGCTGATCAGTACAGCTATCATTATGGGCACTATGTGAGTTATTTGACCGGTCATCTCGAAGATTATGACACTGACGGAGATGGTGTGAGTTACAGCGCCGGAAAAGGCAGCGGCACCGACTGTGGCATATCCACCTTTCGAAAATAATGAAAAATCGGCATTGAAAAAAAGATCGGTATTGAAAAAAAAATCGGCATCGAAAAAATCGGTATTGAAAAAAGATCGGCATTGAAAAAAAATCGGCATCGAAAAAAAATCGGTATTGAAAAAAAATCGGTATTAAAAAAATCGGTATTGAAAAAAAATCGGTATCGAAAAAAAAACCGGCACTGAAAATCGGTATTAAAAATCGGTAGATCACTGATTATTTCGAATTTTTTCTCTTTAAAATTCTAAATATTTACCAGGAATAATTGGAGTTATGATGCCGCTATAACGAACGCCAGTTGGGAACCAAAGAGCCATTCCTTCGCCGACCATTCGACCCAGAGCAGCACCGATCTTGAAGACTGGAATGAAGATACCCGAGGGTACTGGCACTGTTGAGCTGATTATCGAAAAGACAAACTAAAACACACAAAGCGAAATCTTTTTGTACATTTAACCAAAAAAAAACAGCAAAATAAGAAACAATATAAGAATTGCCAGACAATGTGACTTACGGTGAAAAGAACGAAGCCAAGAAGTCCAACAAAAACGTCTGAATAAGGTGTTTTCCAATGTTCTACAACGCTCATTTCTTCGGAATTTAAGTCGCCCTTTGTCCACGTGAAATTCGTAAAAAGCCCATGCACCTGATCATGAGTGTTTAAATCTCCGGCCATGAACTGTCCGAGTCCTAGTGGAAAAGATACAGACGACGCTAGGAGAGATACGATTCCAGGGTAGAGAAATCGGCTGCAAAAAGAACCAAAAGTTACTAGATCTAGCGGGAAGAAATTTCATCTAGGGATTATTCAAACGTAAAATAAAACTAGAGAGCTGTTCTTCACAAAAATGATCGTGCTTTGGTTACAAAATTACGATTTTTAGAAATAAATTATCTGGGGATTTGATTCCAAGGTAAAAAAAAACCAGAAGTTACTACATCTAGTGGAAAATTCTAGAGGATACGAAAAATGAACTACAAATATTCCTCGTAAAATTCAACATGCTTTGGGTAAAAGTTATGGTGTACTAAATTTGAATTATCTGGCAAAAGTAAAAAAAAAGTTACTAAATCTAGTGGAAAATCGGGATTTAGGAACAATTCCGATGAAAAATAAACTAGAAACGTAACTTCTAAAAAATATACATAAAATCTGAAGGATATCAGAGTTCTAGACTACAAAATCACAGGGTATTAAAATCCTTTGAAAAAGTTACTAGATCTAGTGGAAAAACCAAATCTAGTGAATATTCGGAAAGAAAAATCGAACCAGAAATATTTCTCACAAAACTCATCATGCTTTAGGCGAAGAATTGGATGTTTTTTTTTTTTGTAAAACTATCTAGGGACTTTTTTCCACAAAGGTATACCAACTTTTTCTGAAGAAAGCTGTTCATGCTCTTGTTTTTACGCATAAAAATAACGTATTGCCGATGAAGCCAGACGTAAAAGGATCCCAGAAGTCCGCTGCCAACACCAATCAGAGCAAAGACAAAAAGTTCCTGCGGATCGAAGGGAAAGTCCATCGTGAAGTTGGTAACGAACATCGCGGTTATCGTCTCTTCGCGTTGAAACCATATTGCCAATAAACGAAACATCGTAGCGCCGCAAACAGCGGTGAAAAATCCACGCCAATAGTTTCTCACTGCAAAGTAAACGGTGGTTACTTCGATGCTGAAGAGAACGCCACCGATTGGAGCGGCGAAACACGACGCAACGCCCACTGCGCAAGCTGCTGCCAACATCTCGCAGTTACGACTCTCGTTCTCGTAAATTCCCTGGAAACTGGTGACGAGCTTCGACAAGAGTGTCGCCACTATACTCGCGATGTGAACGAAGGGACCTTCCTTGCCGAGCGGTAAACCCGAACCCAATGTTGCCGTTAAACCAATGACCTTCGCCACCAGCGTCCGAAAGGTTAGGTACTCCTTCAGCGCCACCCCGCGGAGTATCGTCTTCATTTCGGGGATTCCCGAGCCTATGCTCTGTGGCGCCACTATGTGGACGAAACCCGCACTGAAGAGGATCAGGCATACCGGTAAAGAAACCCAGGCGAGATATTGCAGAGCCGGATGCGATGTTAAATCCTGATACAGCCATATCCTGGCTGGTTAAAGAAGAATATTCGTCAAATCAAGAATAAATTTAATTAAGCAAATAAATATCGCTTGAGTCAATGCGTTTATTTTTATTTCAAGCTCCTAAGAAATGTAACTAAAATATAAAAAAAAATCCAAATCACGTTTAGATTTCATAAAAATTTGAAAAATTTTAGATCGCTCCTTGACGATATTTAGGACTCGCGCATTATTAATCAAAACTTTTTTTTTTAATAAAAAATTCAGTACTTTCAGGGTAGAAAAAAATTGAGTTCTGAAAAAAATTAAACTATAAAAAAAAACATGTAAAAATTCTAACAAATTCCGAACATTTGAAACATTTTTTAAAGAATTCTCAAAAAAAATCTTTAAAAGTTAAACAAAAAAATCCAAAAAATTGTAATTAATTCTGAATTTCCCAGAAAATTGTAAAAAAAAAAACTAAAAAATGTTAAAAGTGAAATTACATTCTGAACACTCTAGAGAATTCTAAAACCTCTAAATAAGCTCTCAGCGTTATAGATATTTTTGAAAAAGTCAAAAAATTCAAATATTGATTATTTCAGATAAAACTAAAAACAAAAAAATCGAAAAATTCGAATAAATTCTGAAAATTTTAGAAAAGTCCAAAAATAAAAATGTGACAAATCTAGAAAATCTAGAGATTAAAAAAAAATCGAGAAAATTGCAATACAAATTCTAAAACTAATACTTCACTAAGAAAAATTAATAAGAAAAATTGAAAAAAAAAAAAAAAATAATAATGATGCTGACCGTTGTTGCACATTGAAATTCCACGATCCATCGAGTAGCTCAGCAACGCCATGATGACGCCAAGAAGCGCGAGAAATACCCAGTCCTCGCCTAATCTCGCGCCCGTGTGTTTCCATGCGAATGCCAAAAGTGCAATGAGCTTTTTGCACAGTGGGCCACGTCTCGACTTCCTCAGATCTTCGGCCCTGACCTTGTCGAATTTTCGTCTGGCCTTGTCGTGCGACTTGAGTCTTCTTGCTTCTTCCTTAGCGTATTCACCCAGATCCTTCGTATACCGACCATACATCTAGAAAAAAAATTACAAATTAATTAATATTATTATTGAAAAAAAAAAAAAAAAAAAAACGAAAAAATTTCATGATTTTCTAAAATTAATTTTTTTTTTTAATATACAAAAGTGCAAAAAATACAAGATGCAACAAAAATCAACATTTTTTTAATTTTTACTTTTTTTCTATTGTTATTTTTCCAAATATTTTACTACATTTTCTTTTTATTATTATTTTTTTTAGCATTTTATATTTTTTATAAACTCACCAAAGTCTGTTGGTTAAATTCTAAGTGCAAAAAAAAAAAAAAATGGTTCCACAGTGGACAATACTTTTTTTTTTTTTTTTTTTTTTTTTTTAATTTGACTCACCAATGTTTTTTCGGTAAATTGTAAACATTCCAATGGGCACAATATGTACTTTGACTTGTAATAACTCGAGAAATATTTATCCATCGTGTTTGTTTTTTTTTTAACCAACGTTCTTCTTTATTATTATTTAACAAAAAAAATTATGCATGCGCTGCGTTATTTTTTGATTTTTTATTCAAAGCTCTTCATAGTCTGATTCAAGAGAGACGATTCACGAATGCTTGGAAAACCAAAGTTCCGAAATTACGAGAGAAAAAAAAAAGGTGGGAGTATTGGAGTTGATTAAAAAGAGTGTCAATTTTATCTTTCACACTTCGACGAACGCATCGATAATTTTTTCCTTTTTTTTTTTTCAAGTTAGATTGTCTCGAAAAATATTTGCGTTTCATCAGTGCTTCCGTCTGATACTTTTTTTTCTGTATTTTAATAAATCATTTTTTTAAGCCGAATTAATTTTTTTTTTTTTTTTTTTTCAAGTTAGATTGTCTCGAAAAATATTTGCGTTTCAGTGCATCGGTCTCATACTTTTTTTTCTCTATTTTAATAAATCATTTTTTTAAGCCGATTTTTTTTTTTTTTTTTTTTTTTTTTTTTCAAATTTAAAGCAAATATGAATATTTAGCAATATTCATATTATTGAGACACGCGTGCTTTGCCCGGGAAAATTCGGACCGCCAATCTCGAAGCTCACAGATAAACGGAGAGGAAATAGAAGAACCAGAAGACGATCAGAGTAGAAGAATTTAATAGGAGCCAAAATTTCTCAGCATGTCGCTTCTATTAATCACTGAACTAATGATTCACTCTTAATTCCTCAAGATTAATTGCACGTCGTTTCAGAATTTAAATAAAGCAACAAATTTGTCGAATATATCGGGCATTCCATGTCAAGTGAGTCACTTTTTTCTGACCTTTTTATACGTGTATATACATAATTTTTTTTTGCTAACAAGAATTTGTAATATTCAGTATTTTCTACACATTTTTAAAAATTATATCTTGAAATTTTTTTTTTTTAGTAAACACATTTTTTTTATTCCAATGCGCTGCTTTTGATTTATCGGTATTTATTTTTCGATGAATTGTTTCAAGAATCACGAAAAAAAATAAAAATTTTATTAAAAATTACATTGTAAAACAATGTTATCTAGATTTTTTTGAAAAATATACAGTGAAAAAATGAGTACTTGGTATGTGCTTTAAAGATCTGCATTTTTTTTTCTTCACACTGCAGACAACTTAAAAAAAAAACGATGCAGTATTTTTTTTTCTCTATGAAATGACTGAAATGAAATAATTATCAAGAATTACGATTATGCATTTCAACCCAGACTAGATTTTTTTTCAATACTTTTTTTTTTTTTTTAAAAAAACTTTAATAATTAAAAAAAAATCGATGCATTTTTTTTCTATCAAATGACTAAAATGAAATAATCATCAAGCATTACGATTATGCATTTCAACCCAGTCTAGATTTTTTTTCAATACTTTTTTTTTCTTAAAAAAAAAACTTTAATAATTAAAAAAAAAAACGATGCATTTTTTGTCTCTATAAAATGACTAAAATGAAATAATCATCAAGCATTACGATTATGCATTTCATCCCAGACTAGATTTCCCTTCAATACGTTTTTTTTTCATCTCATCAGTCAGTGACTCACTGTTGGAATTTGTTCATTAACAATTTTTCTTTACGAACATGGTGCGGCTTACACTTACAACGTAGTCATCGTTACAGACGAAGTAGGACCTATTCAGTAAAGCGGCCGGCATGAAATCGGGGGATTCCTGTAGTTGGTATATCCTTGATTTTTTTTTTTTTTTTTTTTTTTTTTCTTAAGTTACCGACACATCGGTAAAATCGCAGGAGACACTTAGGACTCCCGAGGCGTCGTTAAGCATCTTCCGATGAAAAATTCGTGAAGATGAATTATCGGCGAGGGTGTTATCGTGGTGAGCACGTCGATCGCGGATTGCATCGTCAAATTGACAGCGTCGGTAAGGTAGATTGTACCGATTTTTTTCTTTTTTCCTGCTACTTTTGAAGCTCCCAATTATTTCCCGATATATCGTTTCACCACTCGATTGTTTCAATGAATTTTTGGTATGCATTCGCGCACCCCGAAACGCACGCGAGCCCAAACTGACCGCTCAACGTCGAATGATTTCGTCCCAGCAGCGAGCAACGCCGCCTAAACCGCTACGTTGAATTTGTCGAAATTTGGCAACAGTCGGAAAATCATCATATTTTTAGACTAGTAGCTGATGCTGGGGGTGCATCTTGGATGCTAAGAGCCTATTGTTTATGCACTCGATGTGTCCCCCCCCCCCCTCTCCCGCCCTCCAACCTGCAGCCGATGCTCATGACTGATCATCGACGACGATGACGATCGTCGCCGATGCACGCGACTCTCGTTTTTGATCGGACATATTTCGGTGCCTTCCATTTTATCAGATTTTTTTGCAATGCATTTTGTTGTTTTATCGATGAATTGTTAAACTGCCAATGATTTTATTGACAAATATTTTCGGCGTCAAATTTGGCTTATGCATGTCAAATTGTACGATTTGTTGGATTTATTTAATTGTGAAAAATGGTTTATTGTCAAATTTGTTTAATTGCAAAAATGGTTTATTAGTCAATTTGTTTAATTGCAAAAATGGTTTATTGTCAAATTTGTTTAATTGCAAAAATGGTTTATTGTTAAATTTGTTTAATTGCAAAAATGTTTTATTGTCAAATTTTTTTAATTGCAACATTTTTTTATTACCAATTTGTTTAGTTGCAAAAATATTTTATTGTTAAAATTGTTTAATTGCAACATTTTTTATTATCGAATTTGTTTAATTGCAAAAATGTTTTATTATTAAATTTGTTTAATTGCAACATTTTTTATTATCAAATTTGTTTGATTGCAAAAATATTTTATTGTTAAATTTGTTTAATTGCAACATTTTTGATTATCAAATTTGTTTAATTGCAAAAATGTTTTATTATAGACTTTGTTTAAGCAAAAAAAAGTTATTGTCAAATTTGCGAAATTCTTTATTTATCAGATAAGTTGCTATTGATTTGTTTTTACAATTATTTATTTATTTATTTTATTTTCCATTTTTTTTTAAAGTTCCTGCATTTTTTTTTTAAATATCAACTGTTTTAACTTTTAAACTTTCCAATTATCGAAATGTTTACATACATTTTACTAAAGATCGAATTTAATTCTTCCAATAATTTAATTGCTAATTTTATTAAACATCTAAACATATTAACACGAATTTGTTAACATTTAAATAATTCTTTTGTTTTCATTCCGGAAATGATTAAATTATCATGCCAACGACTATATACTCGGAAACACGAAACTCATAATACAAAATGACAATTATTATGATGATGGTAAACATTATTTTTTTTTTTTTTTTTTTTTTAAGTGCAGTCTTAAGACATAAATTATTGGCGTTAAACACGAAGGAATCACTGTGATTGGTCGCTATAATGAAAAACATTACATATATTGATCACGTGTATTTTTTTTTTTTTTTTTTTTTTTTTTGGATTTGTGATATCCATTTTTTTTTTTTTTTTTTTTTTGGTCATTTTTGTACGTAAAACACATTCGAAACTAACGGCCATCGCGTTTTCGGGCCTCGCGCACTCTTGACTTGAGATCTCCGTTTTGACTGGCTCCTGTTGCTTTGATGCTTTGACTTTTGGCAGCTCATTCGATCGGAACTCGTCAACTTATAACACTTCAAGACAAGATATAAATAATATCAACCAGAACGACGAATCGACGACTTGGACAGATCAGAAAATTCCGAGCTATGAGCATTATTTTTCAATTGAATTAATTAATAGAGGCAGCAAAAAGATTTAAGAATTAATTGATTTTTTATTTTTACTTGCCAGAAAAATGGTGGAAATAAACATTTTTTTTTTTAATTGTGAATTTTTATAGTTTCACATTTAATAAATCAGAATAATACATTTTTTGAGAAAAATATTAGTCGAATTTATTTTTCAGAAAAATGGTAGAAATAGAAATATTTTTTTTTTTTTGAATTGTGAATTTTTATAGTTTCACATTTAATAAATCAGAATAATAATTTTTTCAAAAAATGTTACTCGACTTTATTTTTATTTTTCAGAAAAATGATGAGAATTCAAGATATATTTTTTTCAATTGCGAATTAATAATTTTTCAAAAAAATAAAATACGATTTCATCGATCTTGATTTCTTTTTAATTTTAATTTTTAGAAAAAAAAATTATACATAAATTGTAATCACTTGTAATAATACCATTCAAGAGAAATAATTTAAAAAAACATTTTACTTTTTTATTTTACTTGAATTAATTGATTTTTATTTATTTATTTATTTATTTATTATATTTTTATTAATACTTGATTTTTATTTTTACTTGCCAGAAAAATGGTAGAAATAAAAATATTTTTTTTTTTCAATTATGAATTTTATAGTTTCAAATTTAATAAATCAGAATAATAATTTTTTTTTTAAATATTACTCGAATTTATTTTTCAGAAAAATGATGAGAATTCAAAATATATTTTTTTCAATTGTCAATTAATAATTTAAAAAAAAATCATTTGTCTTGACTTTTTTAAATTTAATATTTTTTTAAATTTCCTATTTAAAAAAAAAAAGTTATGCATAAATTGTAATTACTTGTAATAATACAATTCAAGACAAAATTTTTTTTTTTAAATCATTAATTCACTTAATTTTTCTAGACATTTTTGAATTTTAATTTTTTTTTAATTTCGTATTTAAAAAAAAAAAGTTATACATAAATTGTAATTACTTGTGATAATACCATTCGAGGCAAATAATAAAAAAAAAATAAATTATTAATTCAATTAATTTTTCTTAGAACGTTGAACATTTTGGATTTTCTAAAGAATGTCTTTAGTGTTTTGTAAGTGACTGTGAGCACTCGTAACAACACTCGTACGAGTATAATAAATTTCGGTGTCAGAGCGTGAAGCACAGAACCGTAGCTCGAGTCGAATTGACGTCAGTAACGACCACGTCCTACTGGGCAATCGGCCCCTAATCCAATTTTAGTAATTGGGCCTACATAATTAGCTATTTTATCTATGAATAGCCAGGACTCGCCAAAAACAAGCATATCACACACTCTTTCCATTAAATTTAAAGCTGGACTGGAGTTCGTCAGAAATAGTACACGAATTCCTGATGAATCCCAATAAATAGTCATTCTGTTTCCATTGAATTATATTTATAAAATGACAAATTCTCACGATAAATTCCTGACAGATTTAAAATTCGCCGAATAATTATTCTACTTGCTACTAAGTTTCCTCAAACATTTATCAATGCCAATTTTGTATAAATAAAAAATAGCAAAAATACGTAATTTAAAAAAAAAAAAAAGATAAAAAAGGTTGGAAAGTCAAATCTTGTACATTGCTTCATTTTTTTGGCTCGTCACAAATTTTCTTCTGTCTGACAAAGTATATTGTTTACTTTTGGCTTACTCGAGAAAAATTTGTTGATGGATAAAAAAAAAAAAATATTGAAAAAAAAAGATTTTTCAAAATCTTAAAAATCCAATAAAATCAAAATGCTTCCATCGATTTTAAAATGTATGCCAAAGAAAAAAAAATATATTCGTTTTTTTTATCGCCTGTAAGAAGAATATTTGTTTAAATTGAATTACATAATTTTGAACGAAATTTATGGTAAAATAAATAAAAGCAGTAATTGCTTCGAGGTGAAAAAAAAAATCGATATTGGCAGTGATTTATTTGATTTAAATGACGATAGAAAGAAATTTTTTCTCGAAATTATTTTGTGGCATCAATTAGATAAAAAAAAAAGGGAGATCCATTTTCATTATTTCTTTTTAACAAAAAATAATAATCTTTTCACGCAATTTTTTTTTTTTTAATATTCAAATTCATTTTAATATTCAAATATTCAAGACATAAAAAAAAAAAAAAATTGGAATTCATTTTGAAAATGTTTAAATAAAAATTACAAACCATTGCAAATTATTCAAAAATTGAATAATAAATAAATTGAAATTTCTTAAGAGCTCAAAGAAATCAAACAAAAAGTATATCTCCAATTTTTCAATATTCAATTATTTTCGTAACGAAAAATTGTTGAAAAAATAAAATTTATTAATAAAACAAAAAAAAAGAAAAATATAGCAAAAAAGAAAAAATGCGAAATTTTTGTTACACTCGGTACTGAAACCCTGGATAAGAGAAGAGGTGTTAATAATGTCACGAGTGTGATTTCCGTACGAGTGTCTGCACCTGTGTGCGTAGAAATGCAATCACGTCGTCACATGACGACTTTCCATGCCGGTCACGCATGCCTCATATACATAACTGCTCCAATGCGCTCGTCGTTTTTAATATATAGGATGGCATCAGTCACAGAACGCGCTGCAACTGCACATGCATCGCACTGTGCGATTTCCCTTTCAACGAACTGCAACACTGCCAACTGCTTTAACTATTTTGCTATCTTCCTTTGCTATTCTAATCAGTGCTGTGATAACACCGCCGGACGTTTATAAGGCGCAGCATTTATCAGACAATGTTTTTCTCTTTTTTTTTTTTTTTTTTTTTCATTTTACACGTTAAACAATGCATCGACCATTCATTACAGCCATTATCGTTCAGATTGAAAATGAGGAAAAATTTTGCATCTTCAAAGATTGACCTTCGCATTTTTTCGCTTCTTTTTTTTTGCCTATAATTACCAGAGCCTTTTCCTTGGAAAATCAGTATTTCTAAACGCTTCGTTCAATATCCTCAATTGAATACAAAAAGACAAAAAATAGTCAATGTTGAATTTTAGATTTTTTAATTGTCACAAGAAGTTGTGGAATATAACATTTTTTTTTTTTTTTTTATACTGAGTTTGAAAAGATGTAGAGAAATATGTGTGAATGTTAGAAACGTTGTTAAAACTTTTCTTTAATGCAAAATGAAAATACAACATTTTTCACGAATATTTTTTCTACGTTTGTTTTATTTTTTGTCAATCTTGAAATTTACAAACTTTTTATTTCAGCAAAAAAAAATTGAATTTTTTATTTTCTATTAAAGTTTGGGATTTGGTTCATAAAATCTGAGTTCATAAAATGTGAGTCTCACTTTTCGTAAAAAAAATTTAATATTGCATGTTACGTTTTTTTTTTTTGTTTTTTTAATTACGTGGCAAAAGAAATTAGCAAAAATATTGTAAAATTTGTAAAAATTACAATTTTTTCTGTAAAAATTGCCAAAACAGTGACAGTGACAATAAAATAAATTTGAAAAATTAAAATACATGCTTTAAACCTTGTTTTTGTATTTTTAACTTCCAAACCTTTTTTTTGCAAAGGTAAAAATTTAATCTCATTCTTGATACTTATTTTTATGAAATTTATTTTTTATTAACAAAATTTCAAAATTTGTCTTTTAGATTTTGTCAAAATTCGAAATTTCTAAAAAAAAAAAAAAGTCCATAGTTGTAAAATCGTGTGACAAGGTCGTTGGAGGTGTGCAAGTCTGGTTGCGAACAGGCAAAGCGATATCTATGTGTAACTTGCGCATTCAAGGTTGTCGCACGGGTGTGAACGTTCGTGGGTGGGAGGGAGGTGGGGTGGACTTGCGGTCCACGCGCGAATCAGCTGATCATTGACATTTTCATGTTTTCGCAATTCCGTGTCGAAGTCACGGGACTCGTTGATATGTGGAAAGGAGAAGAAAAAAAAAAAAGAAAAAAAAAATTGAATAACATACGCGTCACGAGGTGTGCTGACTAGCCCCGAGCACCTGTGCCTCGAGAAAACGTGTATCATAACAAAATCACGTGTGTCCCAGATCGGTTTATTAGCTGGGAGTAAAGATCAAATTCCCGACGATGATATACTCATACTTTTATTCGCCGTGAAAAATTATATTTTGGGCCTCGTAATTTTTCACTCGTACAGTTTCAAATCATGGGGTGCATGTATTTATTACTTTTTTATGACAATATTAAGTTGTGGGATGTGTAGTTTCATTTTTTTTTTGTGAATAATGAAGTAATTGTGGGATGTGTAGTTTCATTTTTTTTTGTGAATAATGAAGGAATTGTGGGATGTGTAGTTTCATTTTTTTTTGTGAATAATGAAGTAATTGTGGGATGTGTAGTTTCATTTTTTTTTTTGTGAATAATGATGTAATTGTGGGATGTGTAGTTTCATTTTTTTGTGAAACATCAAATAATTGTGGGATGTGTAGTTTCATTTTTTGTGAAACATGAAATAATTGTGGGGTGGGTAGTTTTATTTTTTGTGTAACATGAAATATTTGTGGGATGTGTAGTTTCATTTTTTTGTGAAACATGAAATAATTGTGGGATGTGTAGTTTCATTTTTATGTGAAATATGAAATAATTGTGGGATGTGTAGTTTCATTTTTTGTGTAACATGAAATAATTGTGGGATGTGTAGTTTCATTTTTTTGTGTAACATGAAATATTTGTGGGATGTGTAGTTTCATTTTTTGTGTTACATGAAATATTTGTGGGATGTGTAGTTTCATTTTTTGTGTAACATGAAATATTTGTGGGATGTGTAGTTTAATTTTTTTGTGAAACATGAAATAATTGTGGGGTGGGTAGTTTCATTATTTTTTTGTGAAAAATGTAATAATTGTGGAATGTGTAGTTTCATTTTTTTGTGAAACAAGAAAAAATTGTGGGATGTGTAGTTTCATGTTTTAGTGAAACATGAAATAATTGTCGGATGTGTAGTTTCATGTTTTAGTGAAATATAACATAATTGTGGGGTGTGTGGTTTCACGTTTTAGTGACACATGGGGAATAATTGTGGGATGTGTAGTTTCAGGTTTTAAAGTGACACATAAAATAATTGTGAGGTGTATGATTTCATGCTTTAATGAAATATAAAATAATTGTGGGATGTGTAGTTTCATGTTTTAGTGACACATAGAATAATTGTGGGATATGTGGTTTCATGTTTTAGTGACACATAGAATAATTGTGGGATATGTGGTTTCATGTTTTAGTGACACGTGGAATAATTGTGGGATGTGTAGTTTCACGTTTCAGTGAAATATGAAATAATAGTGGGACACGTAGTTTTCATATTTCAATTGACTGTGAATTCGTTATCCAACATCACAATTTTTTTAAATTCCCACATTAAGTGTTCAATCTTTCAAAATTGTTTTTGAAAATACATGAAAAAAAAAAAAATAATCTAAAATTCAATGACGTGTCTAGTGAAATGTCTTTTAGTGCAGCGAGTGATATTGGAAAATGGAGCGCATACAATGACAAACGAAAATGCAGACACGCATTGTTTTCTGGCAAACGAATGAGAACTCCCTCTCTCGCTACCGTCTGCGATCCGTCTGCCCCGTTATTCACCCCACCCCAACCCTCCCGCGCTATACCAATAGTTTAATTATAAATAGTACACGCGAGACGTTCATTGCCATTGTGCTTCTGCGAACGTTCGATGTCCCGTGCAGCGTGACTTTTCTCAAGCTTTTGTCAAACCTAAATGTCCGCTACCAGTGTCAGTCACTACTGGCAACAATTATTTCGCGAAATATTTTCAGATGATACGGAACTCTAAGAGGCAGCCAAAATTATTAAATCACTCTATTGTTGTTATGCAATTATTTTACAAATAAAATAATATGCAATACAACTTGGCAAAAGACGATGCAATGAGCATTTTGTCAAATTATTATTATTATTTTTATAAAAAAAATAAATATTTTGTACTAAAACTACGAAATTTTTTGTTAAGAAAAATTATAATACCAGCATTTTTTTTTAGTTCCATATTTATTTTTTTATTTTGTCTTCTTTTTTTTTAAATTCGATTCTGAAACTATTTATCTTTTTTTTTTTTTTTTTTTTTTTCAATATTTACTTTTATACACTTTTTTTTCAACGGTTCAAGAAAATTGTTTTAAAAATTAAATTACCAGGCTTGTCCCTTATCAATAATAAAATATTTTTTTTTTTAATTCTACTTTGATTAAAAATTTTTTTTTCTTCATTTAAATTTGAAAAATTTTATAGTTTTCCCTTTAAAGATTTTTTCACAAAAATTATTTGTCTTTTTTTCGAATTTCAATCGCTCACAATAATAAAGAAACAAAATTTTTTTTTTTCGAAATTGCTTTTCTTACAATTTTTTAATTTTTTTTTTTTTAATAATCAGACCTACAGGATATTCAACGTAGAATCAAAATTCGATTATTTTGTTTCACCAATTACAAAAATAACACATTTTTTTGTGCTTTAATTCGATTTAGATTTTTTTGTTAAATATATTATTTTTTTAAAGTAGAAAACATTCCAGATTCCTCTTTTAAAAATTCTTACAAAAATTTGCCTTTTTTTTTTAATCTCATGCAATTTGAATGCCGAAAAAATTAACGTGCAATTGAGAAAAAAAAAAAATAATTTCGTGCTGTACTTTGAATTTTATCTGCGATTCTTACAATCGTGTTTATGTAGTCAAAAGGGTCGAACTCAGGTTGATCCTCCTCAGCATTTGGCGGAGGACACGGATAAAACGCTTGCGAAGGCCTGACAAAAAAAAATGTACTCCTCTAAATAGTGCCAACATTTTTTTTTTTTATTTTTTTAATTTTCAAAAAATTCCAATTCTACCTGTGAGGGCGATTGTTGCCCTTTTCTCGTAATTTAGCCATTAGCCTCGTAAATTCTTCCCATTCCTTATCGACTTCCTCTTCGCTACCTTCCGGATGATGATTAAGGAGGCTTTCCTCAAAAAGTTCTTTCTTTCCACTTTGACTCGCCATTATGTTTTTCTTTTTTACCACAAAATAAAAACACTAAAAAATGTAAAAATTTTTTTTCTTTTTTTAATCACAAAATAAAAACACTAAAAAATGTGAGATTTATTTTTTCTTTTTTTTAAACACAAAATAAAAACACTAAAAAATGTGAAATTTTTTTTTTCTTTTTTTTAACCACAAAATAAAAACACTAAAAAATGTGAAATTTTTTTTACCACAAAATAAAAACACTTAAAAATGTGAAATTTTTTTTACCACAAAATAAAAACACTTAAAAATGTGAAATTTTTTTTTACCACAAAATAAAAACACTTAAAAATGTGCAATTTTTTTTTACCACAAAATAAAAACACTTAAAAATGAAAAATTTTTTTTTTCTTTTTTTTTGTTCACTCAAGCACGATCACTCAGAACATTTTTTTTTTCCCCCCTCTTAAGGGTTGAGAAAAATGGCCACACCTGCGAAGTATTGTAACTATTTTCTTGTTTATGGGTCACCGAAAATTCGTCATACTTTTAATGGCGATTTTAGAATGGAATTTTAATGGTTTGTTGAGGGGATGAAAAAAAAAAAAAAAAAAAAAAAAAGAAAGAATGTAGACACGCCATTGTCAATGGAGGCAGTGAATCACACTGAAGCCGTTGGTGAGGTTTGCGAAGAGCTGAAGCAGTCTCGTTCGCCACGGGACATCACTCGGTGTGCCTTCAATTTATAAACTCATTAGGCCCTAGCACTATCACGGGACTCACTCGGACACGGCAATTTTACATCGCGATGGTTCGCGTGTATTAGCAAATTGTTCGCAGTTCTATCGGTGAGCAAGTCGACACGCTAAAGCATTAACTTACAAATATTCGTCCTTAATTATCGTCAGAATCATAAAAAGAAAAAATTGATTTTTGCATTTTTTTTAACTGCATTTTTGTAGATGCAATATTTTGAAAAATATAAAATTTAAATAATTGCATATATAGAATAATAATATTATTCAAAAAATGCAAATATGCGTTTTTGAAAAATGTGTGCAATTTTTTCAATTTTATTTTCGTCATTTTTTCAATTTTGTATATATGCAATTATTTAAATTTATTATTTAAAAAATGGCACATGTTACATTTAAAAAATTG
This sequence comes from Perithous albicinctus, assembly GCA_964016905.1. Taxonomy (NCBI): domain Eukaryota; kingdom Metazoa; phylum Arthropoda; class Insecta; order Hymenoptera; family Ichneumonidae; genus Perithous; species Perithous albicinctus. The sequence continues at coordinate 17,635,082 of OZ024698.1, read as the reverse complement.
CAGATAAAAATTTCGTGGAGTAGAACAAAATAATGGCTTTCGATAATGCAAAGAATCACGAAAAAAAAAATTTTGTTACAAGAGGGGACAATTGTTTGCTTGGACTGTACAAAATATTTGTTAAAACATCGTGAAACTTATAATTATTCAAATATTTCAGATTGTCAATTTTATCATTTTTCAAATATTGCAATTTTTTACGTTTGCTACAAAATTTTTAAGTTGAAAAAATCATAAAATGTTCAAATATTCAATTAATCAAATATTTCAATTTGTCAATTTTACCATTTTTCAAATATTGACATTTTTTTTTCGTTTGCTACAAAATTTTTATGTTAAAAAAATCATAAAATGTTCAAATATTGAATTAATGAAATATTTCAATTTGTCAATTTTACCATTTTTCAAATATTGAAATTTGTCAATTTTACCATTTTTCAAATATTGCAATTTTTTACGTTTGCTACAAAATTTTTAAGTTCAAAAAATCACAAAACGTTGAAATATTGAAATTTGTCAATTTTACCATTTTTCAAATATTTCAATTTCTCAATTTTACCATTTTTCAAATATTGCAATTTTTTTCGTTTGCCACAAGATTTTTAAGTTCAAAAAATCACAAAACGTTGAAATATTCAATTAATCAAATATTTCAATTTATCAATTTTACAATTTTTCAAATATTTTCATTTTTTTTTCGTTTGCTACAAAATTTTTAAGTAAAAAAAATCACAAAACGTTCAAATATTAAATTAATCAAATATTTCAATTTTACAATTTTTCAAATATTGCAAATTTTGCTTTGCCAATATATTTAAAAATGTAATATCTATCAGTTTTATAATTCCAAATAAATTTTTTAAATAAAAAAAAAAATGGCCATACAACAAATGACGAAAAAGGGTTTTTTTTTTTCAAGGGAGCACATTTGTTGTTTGGACTGTACAAAGCTGTACTGTAATGGGCCACTTCCCTCCTGAGAGTCCGATGAGCAGTCCAGAGGTTGCGTTAGTATTAGTGGATTACTACAGTAGTGGTAACAGTGGCAGGGCTCGTAGGAAGCTGACTTCAAAGTCACGAGTTGTCATTGATCAAAATTACCACGCAATTTGACACGTCTTACAAACTTTGCCCCCCTCCCCCCTGCCCCCCTGCCCCTTTGACATATAGGAGTGAGTGGGAAGAGTTGGGGGCTGAGATCCAAGTTAAATTTTCACGAATCGCCTATCACGTGTGATAATTTATTCACTTTTTTTTTTAAACGTGCAACAAAACCAATTTTTTTTTTCTTCCACAAACAAAATATGTGCTGTGTTTTATTTTTATAAAATAAAAATACAACTAAATATATTTAATAAAAAAAATTTTATGAATCCTGAATTCTTGTAAATATTATAATATTTAATAAAAATTAATTTTTAGCAGAATGACATTTTTTTTAAATTAAAAAAATTGATTCATTAATTGTTTTTTAATACACTTTCATTTTTTTTTTACGAAATGTATTATTTCGATTCTAGATAATTTTTTATTCTACAAAATTGATAATTCGTATTTGGTAAAAAAAAAAAAGACTGACATACCTTAGTCATGATAAACAATTGTAATGACAATTTTTGTTTAAAACTGTGCTCTTGTCGAATGTCAGATGAGAACTGAGATTTTAATTTCGAGCCTTGCTTTGTACCAAAAGATATTTTTCCGGATATGCGTTACAGTAAATTTGCTTGTCTATTTGTATTTGTTTGCATATTGGTGCACGATAAACATAGCAGACAAATAGCGGAACGTTTTGGATCGGCTAATTCAAAAAGGGTGCTGGTATTAACTGAGCAAGTTTGTACTAATAATGACGCACACTTGGAGATTGCTTCTCGAGGCTATTAAAAAAAAAAAAGAAAATTAAAAATGATTAAATACGAGATTTTTTTTTTACATTTATAGGATATTCATTGATTCCTTATCGATTATTTTGAATATTTAATTATCGGAAAATGAAAAAAAAAAAAAAAAACATTAATTGATATTTAAATAAATTATTAAATTATTATTTTAAAAATGTATTTGCAATTAATTGATTTCTATCGATTATTTTCATTTTTTTTATTTGGTGAAAAGGTTCAAAAAAATAATTGTTTGCTTTCTGAGGCTATTAAAAAAAAAAAAAAAAAAAACTTGTTTTTATAAATTATTGAATTATTAAAAATAATAATTCTCCGTTTTTCGAAGCCAAAAAAAAAATATCATGATTATTAAATATTTGAAATATTTATCAATAATTGAGCCTGTCGAATATTTTCATCTTAATTTAATTAACGGAGAATGTTAATAACAATAATTCATTGATGTTGTGAAAAGAGGAAGTAAAAACAGAGGGAGCTTCATAAAAGATACAGTGCAATGCCGATGATAAATGATGACTCAGCTCAGAGTCTATCTGAGTCAAACGGTAATTTAATTCTTTCCAGGAATAGCTTGTTCGAAGAGGTCCGAGGGATGTCTCAGGCAGACATTTTTTTTTTTCCCATCATAAACACAATAATTATAATCAGAAATGGAAATAAAAAAATTATTATTAATTAAAAAAAAAAATAATTATTAAAAAAAGTAGTATTTATGATGGAATAAAATAACTAAAAAATACTTTTTTTTACTCATTTTATCAGAAACCAAAAATGATTCGTTTTTATGTAAAGAAAATAATATTTATTTTTTTACACTCACGAAAATTTTATTGCATATTCGTTTGGGGTAATTTTGTACCCCAGCTTATTCAACGAAGGAAAAAATAATATTGTTGCAATATGAAAAATGAGACAATCCGAAATTTATCAATTCTCAATAATTGCTCTATCAATTAATTTGATATTAAATATTAGTTGAAATAAAAAATTATTTATTTTTGCTCTATGCGGAAGCAAAAATTTCCTCTACGAGGAAGCCAAAAGTAAACCGCGTACTTTATAATAGAGGAGAGTTTGTGACGTGCCAAAAAAAAACGAGGAAGCTATGTGCAAGTTTCGACTTTGCAACCTTTTCTTTTTTTTTTTAAATTGTTTTATTTGTTGGTCAATGTGAAATAGCTGTCTCGAGTAGTTGAATGGGGTGCTTTCACTCGTGTCCCATGAGTTCCATGACCCTTCGTATTACTTCTAAGTATTACACGACACTGAATTACTTAATGCGAGTCACATGGGGACACGAGCAATGAATTACCATCGTCGAATGCATCGGGCGTTTGTCATTGCATTTTGGACAGGTCGTTTTTTCAATTAGGTCTTCCTTCCTGTTTAGCGAAGGGTCTTGCCTTCCTTTATTGAGAAAATTGAATCACCAACGGACTTTTAATCATCCCATTACTTTCAATTTATTTATTTATTTATTTATTTATTTATTTATTTATTTATTTATTTATTTATTTATTTATTTATTTATTTATTTATTTATTTATTTATTTATTTATTTATTTATTTATTTATTTATTTATTTATTTATTTATTTATTTATTTATTTATTTATTTATTTATTTATTTATTTATTTATTTATTTATTTATTTATTTATTTATTTATTTATTTATTTATTTATTTATTTATTTATTTATTTATTTATTTATTTATTTATTTATTTATTTATTTATTTATTTATTTATTTATTTATTTATTTATTTATTTATTTATTTATTTATTTATTTATTTATTTATTTATTTATTTATTTATTTATTTATTTATTTATTTATTTATTTATTTATTTATTTATTTATTTATTTATTTATTTATTTATTTATTTATTTATTTATTTTTGTTTTTGTTTTTTATTCTATAACTGCGAATTTCCAATCCAAAAAAAAAAAAGTTTTTACGCTTACAAAGAAATGAACCCGATCGATTAAATAATCGGCGACAAACAACTCAGTTTTAAGAATTAAGACGAGGATATTATTTGCACTCTTGAGTTCACACATAATAAATGTCGAACTTGATAAAGTAACCCTCGTCTCGTAAGCAAAAACATGTTGAGACGCAGAATTTCTTGATAACTTTTTGAACTCTCTGTACAAAGCAGCTTCGATAAATTATACTCAACCTTGCACAAGAATTTCGAAAAGTTCGAGCAAATTGTAATTAAAAAAAAAAAAAATAAACATTATTTACAATTAAAAATATCAATTATGGAAAGAAATGAGTTATAAAATATTTTTCGAGTCATTTTCTATATGAATTATTTGTCACAATTTAGAAATGCAAAATTTTATCATTTATATTTTGATACATTGATTAAAAAAATAAAGAGACTTTTTTTTAATCATTTTTTATAATTTTTTATAATTTGCTCTTTTAAACAAATAAAAAATTATTGTCAGAAAAAAAATGATAAAGTGTCTTTTTTTTGGAGTAAATTTCTGTGTGAAATATTTGACACAATTTAGAATGTTAAATTGCGCATAAAAATAAATGTGAAAGGTTGATAGCAGCCAGATTGAAAATTCTGCAGTTTTAGAGTTTCGAATTCCAAGGTAACAAGTGAATGTGGAAAATCGTATTACTGTAAACTTAATGCCACTGAAGGGGTGAAGTAGAATCTGACGATGAATTCGAATACGATGCAATGACGACGCAAGCATGTTTCTTCGATTGAAGAATAAAAACAAAGTTATATTTACACAAGATAATTCTTTTGTATGCTCGTCATTGAATTCACATTATTTTTATCAATTAATGCTCAAAGTTGAAATTAATCATTTTAATGACCATCTTTTATTTTTTTTAAACATATATTTTCAATTGAAATTCCATTTTGCTTATTTAATTAAAATTCTTTTAAATCCACTTGTTACCATTTTTTTTAAACTATAGAAAAATAAACGAAAAATTGTTTGTTTGTTTTTTTTTAATATTAATATTTCAAAAATTGTCAAATTTACAAATAATAAATAATAATTTTTAGTAAAAAAACATTAAATTATTTCTAATTGTTGTCAAATTTGATATAAACATAAAAAAAAAAAAATTCAATAAAATAAAAGTTTGAATATTCAATTAACATTTTCGTTAAATTAAAAAAAAATTATAATTAAAAAGAACCTAAAGAAGAAAGAAATTTTCTTTACTTGTTATTTACTTAAAAGCATTATTTTTAATTTTTTAAATTTTAGTCAATTATCCAAATATATTTTTACAAAAATTTTATTTTCCTTCTATTTTCTTGACTATGACCGTTATGGTGAGACAAGTCAAGTGTCCATATATTACCGGGCACGCGTTTACTGCGGCTATTATAAAAAGTAGTGTGGCAGTGATTGGCTCGTGGCATCGACAATACGAGTTCACTTTATTGGCGCTAATGATCCGCGACGGCGCGCGAATAAAAAATACAAATTACGCCCTGGAGCTTCGGTTCATTTAACAATGCATTACGCATAGTTAAATATGCACATGCACAAATCACACATACTGCATGTGCATTAAATAGCAAATTGTAATTTTTCAAAAATTTTCAAATTTATTATCAACAACAATTAATATACAAATAATATTCAAAAAAATATCTTCCTAATTTTGCCATGAGCGATCGTATCCTCAAAAAAAATTTTATTTATTTTTATTTATTTTTATGTATTTTTATGTATTTTTACTTATTTTATTTATTTTTATTTATTTTTATTTATTTTTATTTATTTTTATTTATTTTTATTTATTTTTTATTTATTTTTATTTATTTTTATTTATTTTTATTTATTTTTATCTATTTTTATTTATTTTTATTTATTTTTATTTATTTTTATTTATTTTTATTTATTTTTATTTATTTTTATTTATTTTTATTTATTTTTATTTATTTTTATTTATTTTTATTTATTTTTATTTATTTTTTATTTATTTTTATTTATTTTTATTTATTTTTATTTATTTTTATGTATTTTTATTTATTTTTATTTATTTTTATTTATTTTTATTTATTTTTATTTATTTTTATTTATTTTTATTTATTTTTATATATTTTTATTTATTTTTATTTATTTTTATTTATTTTTATTTATTTTTATTTATTTTTATATATTTTTATTTATTTTTATTTATTTTTATTTACTTTTATTTATTTTTATTTGTTTTTACTTATTATTATTTATTATTATATGTTTCTAATGTAACGCAAATGAGATTTGACGAGGAATACAAGGTCGTCCTCTCTGCTCGCGATCGAACCGCATCCATTGCATCATCATCATCATATTCATCTTATATATCGGCTTTGTTCCGAAGTGCAGCTGAGCAATGGATATTATGACAGAGAGTTGCTCACGCTCAATAATTCACCGATGCGTACGACAAGCACGTCGTGTCTTTTCTCATCGAAATCATTGAATTATTGCCTGGAAGTTCAATCCTGAAGTTTCCGCGTCGAGCAGCTCACTCGAGACAATTTACATGCAATTTCTCAAAAACAAGCCTAAGAAACTAAAAAACAAAAAAAAAAAGAAGGTTTCAAAAAGTTCACATGAGATATTCAAACAATTTATTAACAGTATAAAAAGAAAAAAAACCAGGTATATTTCTATCTATTTACAATTTTCATTTTTCACAGCGTTTTAATTTTCACCAATTTCATTGGTTTCACGTTGAGTTCATTGGCAACGTCGATACACGAATTAATTTGATTAACGTGATAATCAATGCCGCCATTATCATCGACTTTTTTCATTGACATCCTTTCCGGATCGCCAGCGACGAGCACGCCGTCTTCGCCAACAGTTGGAAGGCTTCGAAGCTGCTGAACAAGATGGCCGAGTCTGTCTTTGGATCCAGGTGCGAAAGCTTCGGGATTAATGGCGATGAAACATTGGCCAAGATTGGCAACACTGGTTCCGGACTTCCATGATCTGATGTTCGGTCCGTAGTTGCCACCACTTAGAATTCCGCAAAGAATTTCAACCATAAGCGCTAAGCCATAGCCTTTGTAGCCCGAATTTTCTTCAGTGCCACCTAGCGGCATCAGTAAGCCAGTTTTAAAAGCTTCACTGGCGTTTCTCGTGGTTTTTCCGTCGTTTCCCAAAGCCCAACCGCTTGGTATATCTTGTTCCTTTCTTATAGCGAGCTCAATTTTTCCGAGTGCCACCGCAGTTGTCGCCATATCGAGTACAACGTCGTCGGATTCATTTACAGCGGCCATTCCAAGAGACAGTGGATTAGTACCGAGGGCCGCCGCTTTGCTTCTAGTCGGCGCCATCAGGGGGCTGGTGTTTGTGCAATTGAAACCAACTAGACCCTCCTTCATTGCCATTAGGGTGTAATAACCACATATACCAAAGTGATTGGAACCCCGAGCAGTCACCATTCCAATTCCAAATTGTTTCGCCTTTTTTATCGCCAGTTCCATTGAAAATTTCCCTACTACTTGGCCCAATGCGTTTTTGCCGTCCACCAGAGCTACCGCCTGTAAAAAAAATGTTCTATGTCTGAGTCTCATTTCATATTTCAGACGATCGGAAAGAAGAACTGGCGATTTTTATGAAAATAAGTGGTACTGGCTGGCTTTGAATCATTATTGGAGGTTAGAAACAATTACTGGCTGTATTGGACTGAAAATTGAAGGTTCGAGAGAAGTACTGGCGGTTCAGAATTGAAAATTCACAGTTAAAGACGAATACTGGCTGTAACTGATTAATAATTTAAATTTAGAAACCAGTACTGGCTGTATTTTATTGAAAATTGAAGGTTACAGAGAAGTACTGGCTGTTCAGAATTGAACATTGACAGTTAAAGACAAATACTGGCTGTACTTGATGAAAAATTGAAGGTTAGAAACAAGTACTGGCTGTATTTGATTGGAAATTGAAGGTTAGAGAGAAGTACTGGCTATTCGAAATTGAAAATTGGCGTTTAAAGACTTGCTATCTTTCATTGGAAATTGAAGGCAAAATATAATCGGCACCTTGTGCCTTTTTTCCAACTTTACAAAATTTCAGTGTTTGGGATCGTTATCTGAAAATATCTATTGGATACTTTTGATAAGACAGCATTGATTATCTGATTAAAATGGAACGAGAAACATAATCCTTACTAAATACAAAATGGCAAATGGTGATTTCATGGAAACAAGTTTATTTAAGACTGAAACCGGATAAATCGAGTGAACTTTGAGGAAATTCACGTTGGTATTATATCTAATTGAAACAAAAATGCAGTAGCTTTTTCCTGATTCATTGGCCAAGTCGCGTCCAGCTGGATGGATGTATTCAGCCGTTACGTAATTGAAAAACAAACCGTATTAATCAAGCGTGGTACGCGCATATCTTATCGAAGCATCGGGCATTAATGCCTCGAAGGCCGTATATGCTGTTTGCCGTTTTAATAAGTGCTCGTAATAAGTCTCGATTTCCCAGACCTATTGTACAAAGAATAAAGTATCCCAAGATTTTTTTTTCCTACGAATTGTGTTCAATTGCAGCTAAAGTTTCATTCAGTTACAATTTTAAGTTGAGAATCGAGCCAGTACTCGCCAATATAGGTATTCAAGCCATACTTGAGTTACATAGGACTTTCTACATTGGAGAATTGAGCCAGTATTTGCCAATTCAGGTATTGAGGCCTTTCCGCGGTTCAGAATAAAGCCAGTACCATAAAATATACTTTATTCAAGACTTTCCTTCACAAAAATGAAGCCAAAAATCACAAAATCAAAGAGCCAGTACTCGCCAATACCGATACTGTCTTCAATCCGTTGTTCAGAATCAAGCCAGTACCATAAAATACAATTTATCCAAGACGTTCCTTCACAAAAATCAAGCCAAAAATAACAAAATCAAAGAGCCAGTACTCGCCAATACCGATACTGTCTTCAATCCGTTGTTCAGAATCAAGCCAGTACCATAAAATACAATTAATCCAAGACGTTCCTTCACAAAAATCAAGCCAATAATCACAAAACCAAAGAGCCAGTACTGGCCAATTAAATTCCCGCGACATCGCCGTCAGAAAAATAAAAACGAGATGCAAAAATAATGGCAAATCAAACCTGAAAGTCGGTAACGATCTCAGGCTTGGCGGTTGGATCGGTGATTCTAGACTTGATGTCGTTAACGTACATCTGCATTCGATTCATTCCATGACTGAAGTGACCCCGGTAGTCGGCGGTCATCAAATGATGAGCCACTGTAATGGCGTCCTCTTCAGTAGTACCGGCTTGTTTCATGCAATCGCCGATAAACCTTACAACCTCGTCCTTCGGTACGACGAGGTCATTCACCTCGGTAACATAAGCCCACGAAGTGTCGGACGTTGACATGGTCTTTGACATTTTATTGGCCGTGAAATTGGCACTGGCGCCACTGGCAATGCGCGTGATCCTGCCGATGTAAAAGTGACTGTAACACTGAACTGGATCGACGACGCAACTTGCACTGATCACTTTCTTCAACAAACCACGGCTTTTAAAGAGCGCCATTTCAATTTGGCCCTTATATTTCATTAGTACTCCTTATCACGGATTTACTGATATTCTTCTGTACGTGTAAACAATGAACGTCCAGTTTTATGATATATCGATGTTGTACGACGAGTGACAAATGGTTACCGATTTATCATACAACGTTATCTGAGAGGAAACACGTCTGTGTGCAAGTCGGAGAAGGGGAAGAGAAGAACTCACGAGTTGTATGAACGAGCTGAGGGAATATGCTCGAGAGACTTCGTTTATCAAACGTTTCATGACCTCCAACGCGCTATACACAGCGCTTTCCGTCTCGATACGTTCACTCCCCACGTTACCAATTGTACATGCAAGACAATTCCTATCAGTCAAACCAACAAATAAAAAAAAAAGACATCATTCCTACACAGATGCCAAATAACGAATAAAAAAAAATAAGATTCTGGATTGTCTTTTGGATTATTTATTATTCTTCGGTAAAATATATATTTTTGAACGAAATTTATGGCAAAATAAATGAAAACAGTAATTTTTTCGAGGTGAAAAATATCGATATTGGCACCGATTTATTTTATTTAAATTATGAGAGAGAGAAAGAAATTTTTTTCTCGATATTATTTTGTGGCATTAATTTGATCAAAAAGGTGAAAGCCATTTTCATTATTTATTTTTAATAAAAAATAAATAATCTCTTCATCAATTTTTTTTTTTCGCAAGATATAAATAATTCAAAAATCCATGCAACATTTTTTTTTTAATATTCACATTTGGCGTCTCTGCTGGAATATCTTCTGGTTTTTAAACATTTTTTGGGAATTCTTTTTTTTTATGGTTGACCTGATGTGGAATGCCTTATATATTCTCTACATATCTTACAGTCTTATTATCTTCTTATCTCTATATTTAGATACAATACTGGCTGATTATATGTAGAATTTTAGAAATGGAGGTGATCGAAGGTTCAAAGTTCATTTACGATGCAAGTTGTTTAAATTTATTACTGCCTATTTTTATTAACAATATTAATTGTAGTTATTTATATATATATATTTTATTTCTAATAAATAAAATATTTAAATACATCATAAAGGTTGCAAAGTCGAACCCTGCACGTTGCTTACTCATTTTTTTTGGCCCATCACAAAATCTCTATCATAAAGTGCGTTGTTTGCTTTTGGCTACCTCATAGTGGAAATTTTGTGAAATGACGAATCAGAACAAATTATAAAACACGTTTCGTATGTGCAAAACTTTCGACTTCGCAATTGTTTTGAAAAAAAAAAAAATACAAATTTCTATAATATTCAAATATAAATATTTTCCATGCAAATTTTTTTTTTTAATATTTAAACTTGTACTGTAATACTGGTCAAAAATTTGAGACATACAAAGCTTCTTCTATGACAAAGCAAAAATTAGTAAAAAAAATTATTATTTATGGTTGTTGGTTGAAAATATGAATATCGCAACTATAAAAATCATAAATCACAAATAATAATAAGAGGAAAAATGCATATTTAAAAAAATATATAATATGTGACAAATTTTGACAAATACCAAAATCATAATCTCATGAATTTTTTTTACAAAAAGTATTATTATCCTTATAATAATAATAATAATAATAATACTTGTGAATCATGTAAAATAATAAAAAAATATAATTCTCGTCAATTATTTAACAAAAACGTAGCGCATAAGCAGAAAATAAAGTTTAAGCTATTTTTGAAGCTCAAAAATTTCGAAATTTTCGGAAGATTTTAAAATTGGGTCAAATAGACATTTAAATAATGATGAAGGCTCCGATAAGGTGACGTACCGATTTTTATATGTTGATAATAATGATAATCGGGTATTGAGACGCGAACCAGTTCGAGTGTTAATCAGTGATAACGACCAAATGTCGTCATAGCTCGGGGCCAACACACACACACACACACACACACACACACACACACACACACATACACCCACACTTTTGAGTTTGGCGAGACTCGCGAGATTCTCGACTCGCGCGTGGCTTCAAGATTTAGATACAGGTATATAATAATCATATACCTATGATTTCACACCTGTGTACAACGGAGGTCGGGCTCCAAATGATCAATTAACATGTCGACTCGTTCAATAAACGAGACCTTACGCAAAGCTACACTAATCAGCGATGCAAATATTACAAGTGCAATATTTATATTTATTCTGATATATTTTCAGGAGAAAAACTATTTTTTTTCGAGGGTACACATTTCGACGATGCTTTCTGGAAAAATTTTTTTTCACACCGTCCGAAAAACAGTATATAAGTTTTTTTTTTATAGCGCTAACTAATTTAGTTTTTCCGACTTTCAGTGTTGAAGAAAAAAAAAAATAAAGTTTAATAATTTTTTTGAAGATACATTTTTTTTAGCATTTAATTAGTTTATTTTCTATAAGTTAATTGTTTTACAGTGTTTGAACTAATTAACTAACTAATTAAAAATTGCTAAAAATTCTGATAGATTTTAGCTGTTCGAAAATTCTGTAAGATGGATTGCAGTATTTGAAGAAAAACTAAATAACTAACTGACTAAATCCTAATAAATATTTTAGCAACAATTATACAATGTTTAACAAACTCTTTCGGAAGACGACGGAGAAGCAAAAAAGTCGTAAAAAGTCAGGAAAGGCACGGATTGGCTTAAACGAAAATTTAATTGACATTCTCGTCTTTGGCTCCCACACGTCTGCCCGGCGAGATTCATCATTTCATTTTTTTTTTTTTTTCACTTCCTAGCCGCACAAATATAACTCATCCTTTGTCTCTTGCCTTGCATAAAGGCAATATACAATTTTATAAGAGCAAATGAGCGGAGGTGGAACTTTAAATGTTTCAATTAACGTTTTTTTTTGCTTATATATATCAACACAATAATTTAAATAATTTTGGGTTTCATGGAGTAATTTTATTTTATTTTGATGAGTTCTACGAAAATCAAAATATATGAGTATAAGAATTTTCAACTCGAATGCACATATATTCCGAATAGAACAAATTTGAGCGCTGTCGGATGTTCAATAACTCAGTAATCGAGGTGCGGGAAGTTAGCCCCCCATTTTTCGAATATGCATATTCTGACGGTTGTTCTGTATTGTTCTACACTTGTTCTATAATGTTCCAAAAGAATAAATTTCTAAAGCGAACCCCATAACGGTAACCCAAAAAAAAGCCGTTTTTTGCCTGAGCCCCCCACTTTTGGAAAATCCAATTTTTCTCGGTTGTTCCAGGCTGTTCTAATTGTTCTAAATATTGTTCCAAATTAGTGTTGTCGTCAAACGCATAATACGCGCATCAGAACAAAAAAACATTTTTACAAGTTAGCCCCCCATTTTTCGAATATGCATGTTCTGATGGTTGATCTATGTTGTTCTTCACTTGTTCTATAATGTTCCATAAAAAGAAATTTCCAAAGCAAAACCCACAACAGTAAACAAAAACATCGCCTTTTTTTTGCAACCTGGTACAGCTTAGAACAAAGTTGTTCCAGGTTGTTCTGATGAAATTGAAGATAGTACAATATAGAACAATATTCAATTTCAATTTTCAAACTAGAACAATATAGAACACTTTAATTTTATCTGAACAACTTGGTACAAACTAGTACAATAAAGAACCATATCCAATTTCATCAGAACAACTTGGAACAAACTAGAACAAGATAGAACAATCTCAGATTTCATCAGAACAACTTGGAACAAACTAGAACAAGATAGAACAATGTCAGATTTCATCAAAACAACGTAGTACAAATGATTACAGTATAGAACAATATACACAAGTTGTTCCAGGTTGTTCTGATGAAATTGAATATTGTTCTATATTGTTCTAGTTTGTTCCAGGTTATTCTGATTAAATTGAAGATTGTACAATATAGAATAATATTAAATTCCATCAGAACAACCTGGAAAAACCTTGTTCTCTATTGTACTAAGTTGTTCTAAGTTATTCTGCTGAAATTGAATATTGTTCTTGTTTGTTCCAAGTTGTTCCGATGAAATTGAACATTGTTCTAGTTTGTTCCAGGTTGTTCTGATGAAATTGAAGATTGTACAATGTAATAGAACATTCAATCCCATCAGAACAACCTGGGACAACCTTGTTCTCCATTGTGCTAAGTTGTTCCAAGTTGTTCTGATAACATTGAATATTGTTCTATATTGTTCTAGTTTGTTCCAGGTTGTTCTGATGAAATTGAAGATAGTGCGATATAGAAAAATATTCAATTTCATTAGAACAACCTGGAACAACTTAGTACAATATAGAACAAAGTTGTTCTAGGTTGTTCTGATGAAATTGAAGATTGTTCTGTACTGTACTCGTTTGCACTAAGTTGTTCTGATGAGATAGAAAATTGTTCTGTATTGTTCTAGTTTGTTGCAGGTGGTTCTAATGAAATTGAATATTCTATATTGTTCTAGGTTATTCCCAGTTCTGATGAAATTGGAGATTGTTCTGTCTTGTTCTAGTTTGTTCCAAGTTGTTCTGATGAAATTGAATACTGTTCTATAATGTACTAGTTTGTTCGAAGTTTTTCTGATCAAATTGAAAACAGTTCTGCATGTTTCTAGTTTGTATCAAATTGTTGTGATGAAATTGAAGATTGTTCTATACTACACTGTTTGTACCAAGTGGTTCTGATGAAATTTAAAATTTATCCACATTCGCGAAACTGTTTTGTATGCGAAATTGTTGCACGCATTACAGAAGAATTCACGTTTTTGTCCTGCATCATCCATGGTCTGTCAATGATATCCATACCCATTTTAATTACCTTCCGCGTTTTTTATAGCGTACTAAGTAATAGCGATTGTCGATACATCTCAGTAGAACTCTCTTGGCATCGCATCGCTAGAAAAATGTTTTTTTGTTTTCATGCGCGTATTATGCGTTTGACAACAACACTAATTTCGAACAATGTTTAAAACAACTAGAACAGCCTGAGACAACCGAGAAAAATTGGACGTTCCAAAAGTGGCGGGCTCTGGCAAAAAACGGCGATTTTTTTGTTTCCTGTTGTGGGTTTCGCTTTAGAAATTTCTTTTTATGGAACATTATAGAACAAGTGAAGAAGAATATAGATCAACCATCAGAACATGTATATTCGAAACATGGGGGGCTAACTTGTAAAAATGTTTTTTTGTTCTGATGCGCGTATTATGCGTTTGACGACAACACTAATTTGGAACAATATTTAGAACAATTAGAACAGCCTGGAACAACCGAGAAAAATTGGATTTTTCAAAAGTGGGGGGCTCAGGCAAAAAACGGCTTTTTTTGGTTTACCGTTATGGAGTTCGCTTTAGAAATTTATTCTTTTGGAACATTATAGAACAAGAGTAGAACAATGCAGAACAACCGTCAGAATATGCATATTCGAAAAATGGGGGGCTAACTTCCCGCACCTCAGTAATCGGCGTTTTAAAAATATGTAACAAAGAAAACTTTTTCCTTGTTAATCCGATTTAAAAAATAAAAAATGTTATCAATTCCCGAGACAATTTCACACATTTAAATCCTATTGAAAATTATCTAGGTCGATTTTTGACAAAGTTATAACGAAAAAACCAAAATTATTTTTGTTTATGGAGCTTTTTAAGGGATCCCGGATTTTTTTACGTCCAATATTTTCTTTGTGAGTAAAACTCATGATAATAATTAAATTAATATTGGAATCCATGGCGCGATAAAATTTAATTTTATTGAAAATAATTATACGATGATTACAGAATTTAGTAAGCTCTTTTATCATTTCTGGTATTATAAGAATCGAGTTTTCCAACGTTCAGCATCTTCGCAATCGTCTTGTCTTGCACACCTAACAAAGAAAACTTTTTCCCTATTAATCCGATTTAAAAAATAAAAAATGCTATCAATTCCCGAGACAATTTCACACATTTAAATCCAATTGAAAATGATGTGGATTGATTTTTGACAGAGTTATAAGACAAAAACGAAAATAAATTTTTTCTTCATCGCCTTTTGAGGGTTTCATGACCCTCGATTCACTTTTATTTACCGACCGAAAAATGGAGAGAAAAGAAAGTTCACTGAGTGCATTATCGCTTGCACGGTCTATTCACGACGACAGAGTTCTCGCACCCTACGGCAACACAACACTATTCGCAGCCGTAAGTCTACGATTCATGGTGCTATAAATAAAAAATGAAAATAAGCTAGCTTGCCCGTTTGGCCTTTGAAGTGCACTGCTTCGACTCTCTTTTATGACAATATCTGTGAGCCCTGAAGAGTTTATTGAAAAAATACAGTTCGAACTCGTCCATAAATGAATCATTTATTTTAGCAATAACAAAATCGTGAAGAGTTTATTGACCTTTCAACCCACCCTGTACTAGGTGAACTTTTTTATTTTTTAAATATATTTTTAGATATTTCAACAAATATAATTTATATAATATACATATAAAAAAGTACATATATCAAAAAAAATTTTAACAATTTCTTTTTGTTTTTCGATTATACTTTTTTTGGACAAAATTTTGACAAAAAATGCTTTAATTGCTAATATTTAAATTCAACTGTTGAGTTTTTTGCACTTTACGTATTTTTTTCTTTTTTACGTAAAACTAACAAAGTTTAAATTCACGATGAAAAAAAGAAATATATACGAAAATATATCTTCGTGTATATTTGATATATTTATCATTCAAAATTCAAAATATATTCATATATTCTGAAAATATTTTTTTTTTCAGATACAACATAAATATAGAAAAGTCCTACTATGAAAAATATATCAAAATATATTATTGATGATATTTTTGATATATTTGATATATTTCTTCAAAAATATATTTTACAAATTTTTTTTTTTTCGAATATATTTTGTTTTTTTCACGTCGAACAAAATTATTTTTCGTAATTTTCAAAAAAAACTTACCAAAGTGTTTTGGTACCCCAAACCATATTCCGGTTCCTCTTTCAAGCCGGATCGCGCCATCTTTGATTCTGCAGCGATATGCAGATAACTGCAAGCCGCTATTCGATTAAAAAAATAGCGGGGAATTCGAATTCACCGTAATAAAATGAAAAAAAAAAAAAAAAAAAAAATGATTGAAAACCGGAAAATCTTGCGGAGGTGGATTAAAACGATGCGCCGATCTTTCGACCGGTTTCCTTCGTGTTCAAAAATTCTCTCAACGACATATTAAGCAGGTTTTCATTTTAATTTGCAATAAATTATGTTTTTCGACGCTCATCGGAGTAGATTTTCCCAGCAGCTATATAATCTCACTATACGAGTGACCCGAACACTATCTCACCACCCCTTCGACACTTCACTTTATTTTCGTTTACGTTTTTTTTTTTTTTTTTTTTTTTTTTAATTTTATGTCTCGAAGCTATCGAAGCGCGATTCTACGTCGATTTTATTACTTATTATTACGTCGATTATAACGATCAGTAATAATGTAATTCGTAGACAAAATTAAATTATATCAATGAATTTTAATATATTTATATTTATATAAAAATATTTAATTCAAAATTATATAAATAATTTTGTCACATTTTTCCATTTTTTGTATTTTCGAATGAAAAAAGAAGAAATCGTAAATTTTAGTTTTTTCTTTTTTCTCAAAATTTTCGAAAATTTCAGCAAATTGGAAAATTTTCAAACGCGAAGTAATAATTATTTTACATAAATTTTAGGAACATCATGTGAAGTATTATTTTATAATTTAATTGTTTCATTGATAAAAAAATTGCAGTTTCTCGTTGTTCTCGATTTTTCACACTTTCGAAATTTCACATTTAATTTTTTATTGCAAAAATAAAATTTCCAATTTTTTTTTTTTTTTTTCCTAATTAAATCGGTTTTGATCGTTGTACGACGATGAAAATATTTCACGATTTATTGATTCACGCGGAGAAAAAAAAAACATTTGAGACACTGTTAGTTTGGCGAAAAAAAAAAAAAAAAAAGTTGTTGACTTTTGGATTCGAACGACGCGTGCGGGGACGCCGTTCGACGACGCGTGACGACGACGACGTCTGTCCGGCGGGACGGTCGTGACTCGACTGATAGGTGTACCACGAATAAAGTTCCGTGATTTCTTGCCGTTTGTCGGAATATCGAAAAACGACCGCTTGTTTGCTCGTCCGTACACCAGACGCGTCTGTTGTAACGCAGCTTCGGCATTTTATCATCTTCCCTACTCGCTGGCAATTCACGGTTGCCGTTCCTACAGTGATCTATGAAAAATCACGATTTTTACGTGATCCCATACAATTTTTTTTTAATCGATATTTAAAAATTTTTAGTTTTTAAAAAAATGATTTATTCAAAAAATGTATAACGATAATTTTTTTTTTAAATAAATATTAATTATAATTTACATAATATTTTGATAATGATCTTTTTTTTTTATAATGATCTATTGTTATCATTTGACAAATTACGATGAAATCACGATTTTTTTGCGATCGATCGCATTTTTTTTTTTTGTAGTGATTTTTTTTTAATAAATATTAACTATCATTTTTTTAATTTTATGCCAATGATAATTTTTTTTGATGATTTATTTTTATTATTCGAGAAATTTCGATGGAAATCACGATTCGTAAGTGAGTGATTAAAATTTTTGTTTTTTTTTTTTTGTAATAAAGATTACGTATTTATTTAAAAAATTTATAACAATAATTTTTGTTTCTTTTAAATAAATATTAATTACAATTTACAAAATACTTTGATGATTTTTTTTTATAGTGTTTTATTGTTATCATTTGACAAATTACGATGGAAATCACGATTTTTACATCATCGACATAAATCCTTTTTTAATCGATATTTAAAAGATTAAGTTATCTTCATTTACTATTATTATCATTATTATTATTTTAATATATATAATTAAATAAGTGCCACGATTATTATCTTTTTTTTCGATGGTGAATGAATCGTATCATTCGAGAAATCGCGTGAAAATATTGCGCGTTATCGTGATCGATAGACCGATATTATAAGATCGATCCCTGATAGATTAGATACACGATTGCTATCTTTGATTTTTTTTTAGTTGTTCAATTTCTTTGAAGCGATTATGTAATGTTGTAGCAATCATCAGGAAAATTTGCAAAACAGTTCGGTAATTTTGCAATAAAAGAAAATCTCCTTAATTTAAAAAACAAATTAAAAAAAAGAAGTTTCAATTTTTTTCTTTTAAAAAATCCATGAACGTCGCAGCTGTTGTGAGAAGTCGCAATGACACGAATAGTTTGAAGCACGTTAAATCGACGCGCTGCAAGACTATAAATTTATAGCGCATCGCATGCCGGACACGTGTGTCTTTTTTAAAATTATTTATTCTTCTAACGCTTAACGCTTTGGTTGGTTGAATCGATCCGCACGGATTTTAGATTAGATAACGCGGGTCACGAAGCCCGATTAAAAATTCATCAAAAGATTCTTTGGTGTTTTTTTTTCTTAAATTTCGGGAAATAAATAAATAAATAAAATAAATAAATAAAATAAATTAATAAATAAATATATAATGAAGTCAATGATTACAAACAGCGTGTCATATATTAAATTATTAATTCGTACAGAATACATAGGACAGTCGATACAACAATGGATGTAGTATTTTTAACAATGAAAAAGCGTCACTGCGCATCAAAAATACATTTAAACCATCTTTATTTATGTATTCAAATTATGCGCTATTTTTTTTTCTTTTTTTTCTTAGTTCGGCCTTGTAATATTTATTTCTTACTTTGGCCCCTTTAACCCCGAATCTAACACTTTTTTTTCATAAAAAGAGAAAGAAAAAAGAAAACACACACAAACAATTGTCTATCATATACACAAAATATTCTAAAAATATTAATCGCCATAATATTAAATTGTAAACATTTTTAATTGTTAAAATTAATACACTTGAAAAAGAAAAAATGAAAATTAATGCAAAAATTAGTAAAATTAATTTTACACATTTGAAATACGTTAAACACGGTTTTACAAAATCGTGTTTAATTTTAATATTGTTTAATTAAATTCATCGGTTTACGCTTAAATGCTTCAAGTGTATTAATTTTTTTTTTTTTTTTAATATCTTCTTTCGTGTGTAAATGGAAAAAGTGGTAAAGGAAAAAAAAGACCGTATCACCCGTTTTTTTTTTTTTAATATTTTCTTTTTTGCGGTTTGTGCTCTTGTCTTTTATTTAACGTGTAAAGATATATAAATATATATATTTTGTTTTGTATACTTTGAATGGTTTTTTGTTGATGTTGATATTTTCTTTAGGCCACATTTAAGTCGTGCTTTGTGCGCGCGCGCATCGTATATTTTTTTTACCCCTCTTTACCTTTTTTTTTTTTTTTGAAACCTATTTTTTTTTTTTTAATTTCGCTCTGACGTTCTTAAGGATGCAAAGAGACAAAAATTAGGTTTTTTAAGGCGCGCGATCGTTTATGCTCGTTTATTGTGATGCGTTATCCTTTTCCAGCGTCGTCCGGTTTTGCATCATCGCTCGACGAGCCTGGCAGCACGGAAGCTATCGAAAAACGTGAGAAAATTTGATTTTTTTCGTGTTTTTTTGTTCCAAGTTTCTAGTACTAAATTTGAAGAATTTTATGAATGTGCAAAAAAAAAAAAGAATATTTACATTTGAGGCACTTTAATTCAGCCATTTTTTTCTTAACTTATATTTCTCGGAATTAGCCAAAATAGCAACGTAATTTTTTTCAGATTTGTAAAATCGTTTAATAAAAAAGAATTTTTTTTTTTTAAGTTCCACAATTATCCAATATTGTGTTAAATTAAAGAAATAAAATACAAAAAATTTTCTAGATTTATAAAAATTCGTATTTTCATTTTATCAAATATTTTTGCAAAATTTTTGCAAAAGAAAAATAATTCTTTCCTGCTGCAATACATTTTTTGTAATTAAGAAAAAAAATGACAAATTTATTTTTGTTGGTATTTTTTTTCTGTTCATTCTAAAAAAAAAAAAATAATGATTTCAAAAATAAAATAAATTTCATAAATTTGTATTTTTTTACATCTAAACACGTAAAAAAAAGCCGAAAAAAATATATACCCGTTTTAAAATTGCTCAATTTACTAAATTTGCAAATCACTTTGTAAAAACTTTGTAAAAACATTGACAAATATTTATAAATATACAAAAATACTGAATTAATATGAAAATTAGTAGATAGGATCAAAATTGCTGAATTTTTTTTTTTTTTTAATTCCTCACATAAGGCAAAAAAAATCGAAAAAAAAAAAAAACAGAAAACGACTCACCGATGATAATGATAAGTATGACAACGCATATTATACCAATGATTATCATCATCTTGAGGTTCTTCCACCAATATTTTCTCTTCAGTTTCCCTGCTTGCTGCTCGAATTGTGCCGCGCCTTGTTGAAGCGCGTCCGCTCTGTTATCCAGCTCGGAAAGCTTCTGATCTCTCTCAAGAACCTTTTCGACATTGACTTTCATAATGCCGACTACTTCGTCGACTTGAGCCTGGGTCTGCTGCAACTTTTTAGTTGACACTGCTTGCGACGGTGTTCTGGGTCCTCCCAAATCTCCATCGCCTGAAAATCCCCCTCCGTCCATTTTTCTAAGAAAAAAAAAAAAAAAAAGCATTTTTAGTACAAAACAATGAATTTTCATTTTAAGCAGATTATTATTTAAAAATTTTTTTAAATTTAATACAAAAAAATTAAAAATTTTTTTCGTTAAATACAAAAATTAGTTGTATTTAATTTGAATTTTAGATTTAATTTAAATATTGAATAATTCCTTTATTTTTATTAATTTATTCAAATAATTAAATAAGAAAATTTTGCAAAAAAAATGTTTCCAAAAATGTAGAATACAAAATAAATTTCTACATATTTTTTTCGTGGCAGTTAAAGAAATCCTAAAAAAAAAATGTCTTGCAGTCCGAAAATAAAGCAACAATAGTCTCGATATTTACAAAAATTATGATGTTCGAATACTTGAATATTAAAAAAAAAAATTGAACATATTAAATCATGAAAAAATCCAACATATTAAAATTGTTAGTTTACGAAATTGAACAAACGGTTAAAGTTTTTGAAAACCTAAATTAAGAAAATTTAGCAAAAATTTCGTAAATAAAATAAAATTTCGCAAAAAAAAGAAGAAAAATCGTAGTTTCCGAATCCAGCGTTCGATATGCGTGTACGAAACATATTTTGCAAAAGTCGTTTTTCGTCGCTCAAGCATTTGCGATTATCCGACATCGGATTCTTAAAATTTGGTAACCAAAATGAGAGGAAAATTCTCGTCTGTGTTTTAGTCGAATTTTCATGGAAGAAAAAGCATTCGAAACGCTTAAATTTTGCGTAAAACTAAAAAGGTTCACGCCCATAACCTCAAAAAAAAAAAAGAAAATGTATTGTAATTCCGGGAATTAAGCCGCACCTGCGCAATTAACGTAGTTTTCGATTTCTTCGTAATCACTCTCAAAAGCGCTCAAATGTAATTTTCTTTCGAATCGTCACTTCCGAGCAAAAAGAAATGATGATAATAATAATAATAATAACAATAAAAGAGCTGAACTCTGCAGGATTATTGAAATTGGTTTGTGTCGTTTTTGACGTTTCTTGGGACTTATGAGTCAGAATATCGAGCGATACAGTCTGACAATTATGGCAGCAGCGAGGCAAAAAAAAAAAAAATAAATAAAATAAAAAATGACGTCGTAAATGCTTTTGAATGAATTGGGCAAAGATTGGTTTAAGTTATTAAATTTTCGTTGACAATGTACTTACTTAATAACTGATTAACAAGATTTGGTTGGACAAGAAATGAAGGCGAAAGTTTTTGCACTAGTTATTATTTTTTTAGATTTTAAGGTGGTAACTACTGTGTGAACCAATAGAGTATATAAGAAGCATAGATTACGTTTACAACAAATGAGCTCGCGCACACGACTCGGTTGTAACGGGAATTCAAAGATGGCTGATTCAAAGTAGGGATAAATGACGTCAGGCTTATTGTGAAAAAAAGAATTTTTTTTTGTTTTCTTATGTTTTGTTTATTGCGTGTGCGAGAGAGAAAGATGAGTGTAGATCCCGACGTGTGGGTTGGATTTTATTATGAACGATTGAGTTAAGGAAGAATTTCCATGCTAGTCGTGTCGTGTGAAACGATTTCTAAAAAAAAAAAAAAAAAAAAAAAGATCAGGTTTATTAGCATAAAATTTGTTCGCCACCGAACGGTAGAAAAGTAAAAGTGGATAGGTATATTTTTTTGTTTCCCTCTCTCTAAAAGTATAGTTTCATTGGTAGTCGTTTGAAAAATGTAC